>OY829543.1:55817947-56417947 GCA_963691705.1 Viola odorata | reverse complement strand
TCCAACTCAGGGAACAATATTTTCCCTAATTCATTTCAATCCAAACACAGGGAACAATATTTGCCCTAATTCATTTCAATCCAAAACAGTTTGATCAATATTTTCCCTAATCCATTTCAATCCAAAACAGGGATCCAGATTTTCCTTATTCATTTCAATCCAAAACAGGGAACAATATTTTCCCTAATTCAGTTCAAATACAAAACAGGGATCAATATCCACTATCTTTACAATCCATAGAAGTAAACATCCCAAACCTATTGAAAGCCATGATATCCACAATCAAAAAACGTAAATAGAGTAAACACAATTGGCCAAATTGGACAAATGTTTGCACGCAATATGTAAGAACAGAGGAACCATTTCATTCAGAATTAGTTGAATACATATCATTCACAATAAGGGGAGTACATTTTGTCTTTCCACTCCATTGAGAATATCCTATCTCCACAAAAGATCTTCACTACTATATGCAAATTTCCACAAAAAATTGGCTATATACACATTCCAACAATGCACAAATCCATCAACTAAATGGCAATTCTTCCTACATTAAGCCATATAC
This sequence comes from Viola odorata, assembly GCA_963691705.1. NCBI lineage: Eukaryota > Viridiplantae > Streptophyta > Magnoliopsida > Malpighiales > Violaceae > Viola > Viola odorata. Next base: position 56,417,382 of record OY829543.1, on the reverse strand, counting down.
ACAGTGCAAAAGGTCCTGAAATTTCATCTAATCATACATACACATTTCATCCCTGCACAATCCATCCAAAAAATGTGTCTACATTCACTCATCTACACATCAACAGGAGAGCAAGAATTCTTGACACTCATCACTTGTCTTTCCCTACCCCTGCCATAGAAAATACCAGCACCAAAAATTCCAACAAGCCATTACTTTCCATAGATAATGGAGAATAAAAAACAAGAGTAGGGAGAATCACCTAATCGACATCATGGGGAGACTTCAGCAAACGCAGTAGCATAAATCTCTGGAGAGCACTGCAATGTTGATGGTAAACAATCTATTCTTGCAAGTGCCTCCTTCTTCATATGAGGAATTTTATAATTGTTTGAACCAAGGAACTTCAACACTTCAATCATGCATGACTGCAATGTCAAGAAGATTCGATTGCTTTTCTCTGCTTCAAACTTCACGTATGCATCCTCAACATGGGCAACCAAATCAACAACTAATTTTGCACACTCCTTGCTCTGCAGGGACTGAATTGCTCTGAAGAATCCAAGGTCCAAGACGTTCAAGTCAAGGGAGTTAGGTGGCTGACTAAATAAACTAACCTTCAAACCACTTGCTTCAACTGCACACAAGAATTCAACATCATCAGCATGGATATGTGATGGCGTATTGTCTTGTTGAATGAAAATCTCATCCATAAGACTCTCCCTAGGTCATTTATTGGCTATAGCTGGTAACACTTTCGTAATCAAAAAATCCCTAATTACGTTTCGTGTGATGGCTGCAATGGGTTTAATCTCCATTGTTCCGCGAGGTCTGTTTTGGCTCGATCTTACAGCAGCAACATATTCAACTAGTGGGAAAACCCCAATTTTGCCATCAAACGTACATATACCATTGGAGTCATACCTTGGCCTCGCAACAGCAGCTAAAAACATGACCTTAGGAATGAAATTAGAGTTTTTGGAGGTTCTTACTGGATCGGATTCACCTGCTAGGAGATAGTAAGTTTGTACTCTCTTGCTCAAATGAAACCACTTCTCGTCGATATGTACAATGTTCTCCATCTGCTTGAATGTTGGCTGGTTTGGTATTGTCGTTGGTTCGAAATGGGATAGACAATGGTTGATTCGGTTCGTGAGATTGGCTGGGGTCAAGATGGGTTTGATAGCATTCGAGTGACGCATAATGGCTCCCTCCTTCAATTTACATGACACAAAGTACCTACTCACACCGAGGTGGAAAGCCAGAGACCTGATGGTTGTCCTCTGACCCAGAGGAATGTCTCGTATCCTTTCCAAATCAAACTCAATTCTCTTCCTTCCACAGTTTTTCGGTCTGTTGTTGCTATGATTGTGGTTACCCGACTCCTGTCCACGTTTCCACAGCTTCTGCAACGATCTCATTGAAACTCCGAACAGTAGAGCTACCTCCCTGGTTGCTGATCTCTTCAATTTCCCATCTTTTTGTTTGCCCAACAGACAAGAGTACGCATCGCGTCGTGTACAACTATCAAGTTCTTTACCTCGACCTAAACCAGGAAACCATGCAGATAGTAAACACAAATGGCATAACATTATGAAATTATGAACTTCAGATGGAAGGATGAACCTTGTAAACTCAATCGCGACTCTGGTGCTGGCAAATTCAGGTATGGAATGTTGACGGGTTGCTCAACCTCTTCTTCGTTGTCAAGTGTGGCGTTTTGGGATAATAATATACCAGAACAATCCGAGGAAATTTCATCAAGGCCGGGCCAATTGCACCCAGGGGACTCAGGACTGTCATGCAATTCATTACGGTCCTGGGATGAAGAACTCATTTTTTAGGGGAAATAGTTTGAAGAGAAGAGAGGTTTCGGTGGCAAACGAGGAAGGAGACTGACATTTCAAACCCATACTCATTTAATTCAAACTGAAATTATTGGGTAAGGAGGGAAACAAAATCAATTTGAGTTTTCTACCGAAATTTTGAGCGGGCTAGGTTTAGATTTGGGAAATTCTTAGTTGAAATTTGAATCAGATTTGAAAGTGGATTTTGGGAGAGAATGAGTGTGCAAGCGAGGAGAGAATGAGTAAAGGAGAAGGAGAGTTGAAATTTTCATGCCCGTTGGGGCTGTGCGGCCCACAAACGAGGAGACAGAAAGTCTGTGCTGTCAGCCTGCACTGTAGCGGCCTTAATCCGTGTGATTAGGCCCAAAACGTCAAGTATTATATGCCGGATGGAGTACTTTTTTTAACACAAGTGACTTTGAACTCACTAATCAACTATCAACTTTGAAAAGAAAAAAAAACATTAATCGTTAACATGTGTTTATGTACTGCAACACAGTAGCAAATATATTCAGGATATCCTTTTTAAGTCTTTTTTTATAGGTACATGTAAGATTTAAATCTAAATTCAAATATTTACCGGTAATTTTTATCACTAGTAAAATAACCAATAAACTAGAGAAATTTTATAAGTCATAACACAAGATGTGCTAAAATTCAAATGTAAATTAAAATAACATAATGATTGCCACTTGCCAGTGGAATAATTATTCAAAAAAAATAATATTAAACTATTGGTCCATTCAGTCATTCTATCATATCTGCTAAGATGCTATATATATTATTAATTAATTAAAAAGAAAGCTTCAAAATATAAGAACACAAAAAATTGCGATAATCCAAATTGAACTTGGCGTTATTTCTTCAATAATTGAGTACAAAACATTAGTTAATCCATAAAATATTGATTTATTTTGAGCAATTAGATAAGTTAACCAATGCTCAATTATTGAAGGAATAGTTGTAGCTGGCCTGAGACGTAAGGGGGCAAGCCAAATTGGCTCTCTCTCTTCTTTTTTCTTATTCAGAACTGTAATTAGAAAAAAAATGCTAGTCTTTCGATTCAGAACAAACATAAAAAATACACAGTAGTTTTGGCAAGAAAAATAAAATAAAAACTAACAAATAAATCATTCTTAATCGATCATTCTATGGTATTTTTATATTTGTACGTACATGACATTCTCTAGCTACCACATGATGTATATATAAACTTAAGTGGTGCGTTCCCAATCAAACCAAGAACCCAATATTATTTATTCCCTCCATAAAGAAAAATAATCTAGAGATGGATTTTGGAGTTATTGTATCAACTCTAGCATTTTTGTTGTGGATTACTTGGGCGGTGCTGCGTGGCCGCCGACGGTTGGATGAGATGAAACGGCTACCGCCGGGGCCTAGATGGTGGCCGGTGGTAGGGAACATCTTCCAGCTCCACTTGGGCTTGCCACCCCACGAGTCATTTGCCATGCTGGGCCGAGAACATGGCCCAATAATGACCCTCTGGCTCGGCTCCATGTGCACCGTAGTCATCTCCTCAAGCGAAGTTGCTCGTGACATGTTCAAGAACCACGACGTCGTTCTAGCCGGCCGGAAGATTTACGAGGCCATGAAAACCGATAAAAGTACCGATGGTTCCTTAATCACGGCCCAGTACGGACCCCATTGGCGGATGCTAAGGCGGATTTGCACCATGGAATTCTTTGTCACCAGCCGCCTCGACTCTATGCGTAGTGTCCGTAGCAGGTACAGTTTTTTTATCAAGTAGTAATTCTGTCACTATATCTGTCTAACTTTTTAATTAGGTCCTTATGCGTATAAAATTCTAAATTAGTCAATTGTATTTAAATGATCAGTTTTAATTGGATCATTCTTATAAGTTATAACATGTTCATTTTTAGTTACTTGTACGCTTAGTATAATATATTCTCATCTAATGCTACTTCAGATGTATTGATCGAATGGTAAAATTCGTAGAAGAGGCAGGCGAGGACGGCACAAAGTCCATTGACGTGGGAAGATTCATCTTCTTGATGTCATTCAACCTAATAGGAAACTTGATGTTTTCTAAAGATTTGTTGGATCCAAATTCGGAGAGGGGGGGGAAGTTTTTTTACCATGCCGGAAAGGTTATGGAGTTTGCCGGGACACCAAACGTGGCAGATTTTTTCCCATTTCTGAGATGGTTTGACCCTCAAGGAATAAAGAGGAATACTCAGTTTCATGTGGATAGGGCGTTTGAGATCGCCGGAGAGTTCATTAAAGAACGACAAGAGATGGAGATGAAAGGGGGAAGAGATGAGAAGAAGAAAGATTTCTTGGATGTTCTTTTGGCGTTTCGCGGTGATGGTGTGGAGGAGCCCTCGAGGTTTGATTCAAGAACCATCAACGTTATAGTTTTTGTAAGTAGTGTATTATTTGTCGGATATTTTTTTAAAGAAAATATACTATTTATTGTTGTTTTTTAATCATAATATTTCCTAATGAATACCATTTTGATTATTTTTAAAAATAAAAAGTGACAAAAAAAAATTATACATTTTCTTCCGTTAATAGCTCTAACACTACCGCTAGATCTTTATCTTTATTATTAGCTTCATTAGTAACTTTGTCACGCCATAAATGATCTCAAATTTATTTAAATAACAAATTATTATAGTTATAGCTAGAAATTGTAGCTACTACCTAGCCTAATTATACAAAGAACCAATGTTCGTGTGAGCGGAAGCGTGTCCAGATCCTAAAGGTATGGTATCTGTGTTTAAACTAAAAATTAAGATTTTCTTACATTTTTACTTAAGTTGTACTACTTTGTTTCTGTTTATCATGCTGACATTACTTACCGAACTGCATCTTATGTCTTTCTTACTTTTCCATTTTTTTCTTTATTTTCAGTTTACGAGTTCTTCATTGTGTGAGTCGATTGTAAATATTGATTTATTAGTAATTTGTTTATGGCAGGAAATGTTTAGCGCTTGATTTATTAGTAATTTGTTTATGGCAGGAAATGTTTAGCGCGGGAACAGACACAACCACAAGCACTTTGGAGTGGGCAATGGCAGAACTTCTAACTAACCAAAGATCCTTAAAGAAAGTCCAAGCAGAGCTAAGAAACACCATCGGCCTAAACAAGAAACTTCAAGAAGATGACATTGAAAATCTTCCATACCTAAAAGCAGTCATCAAAGAAACATTGCGACTTCATCCTCCTCTCCCTTTCCTAGTCCCACACATGGCCATGGACCATTGCAAGATTCTAGGCTACAACGTACCTAAAGAAACACAAATCCTAGTCAATGTTTGGGCAATTGGAAAAGATCCAAAGAATTGGGAAGACCCATTAATGTTTAAGCCGGAGAGATTCTTGGAACCAAACACGACCGATTATAAAGGTCACAACTTTGAGTTCATACCGTTTGGTTCTGGCCGGAGAATGTGCCCGGCCATGCCTCTTGCTTCTCGGGTCCTGCCGCTGGCTCTTGGGTCGCTTCTGCATTCGTTTGATTGGGTTTTGGAAGATGAAAACAACTTGGATATGGATGAAAGAATGGGGATTACGCTTAGGAAATCCGTTCCATTGAAGGCTATACCACTACCACACAAGCAGGCGGGGATCGAATTAATTTAGTCTATCATCGGCTTAGTTAATTTCTACGTAATTAAACTTGTTGTTGTAAAATGTAAGCGAATAACAAAATGTTGAAATTGGTATGTATTTTGAAGCTTGTTGTTTGTATGCGATCTGTGGTTGGGCAATTCGTGTATATATTGTGATAATTTTATAATAAATCACGTACTGTCTGAAATAATGTAATTATATAGTTGAGTTTTATGGTGATTTGTCTGATAAGTGATAAGAAAGGTACGTAAGCAGAAAAGGGGGCTTTTCGGTGCAATCACATGGACGATCAAATCATTAAGTATAATGGTTAGTCGGGTACATAAAATTATAATATATATTGGTTAGTGTATGAGATAGGTCTTGATTCATGCTAAGATATTTTTTAATAAAAAAAATCCAATAAAATCAATTTTTTTATAAGAAACGAAATGTTATATAGCCGATAGAGTAACAGCTTATGCAAAAAAATCATGAGACTGTCAATTTCTTCCCAATCTAAGTGTAAAAAAACTACTTCTCAATTACAACTATTTAATTGCTTGTATAAATTAATTAATTACTTCTTGATGTATTATAATTAATAATGTAATCAATTTTATTTCTAAAAATAAAAAATAAAAAATAAACCACGAGTTGGTAATTAAATGAAGAAGATGATTGTAATTTGCATTAAATTATGGAGATGAAGATGCCAATTGGTGGTGTTTTGGTGATAGCAGCATTTGTGGCACTTCTTCCTGCAACAACTTTTGGTCAGAAAGATGTGGTAAGTCAGAGAGCTTTTCAGGAATTCTCTAAGAAGATGAGCCCTCCCAACTCAGGAATGATGCTAGATGAGGAAACCTTTAGTGCTCTCACCGGAAAGATTGTCGTTTCCAATCCAATCCTGGAAGAGGCAATCCGTACGCTCTCCGGAGAACTTAGTATTTTTGCTGTTGGTGAGCCGCATTGTGGAGAGACTTGTATGCTCCTTCCTTGTTTTGTTTCTGGCTGTTATAAATGCAGGGCCTCCATATGCTATCCATGATCAATGATCAGAATCACATCGTCTGGCCGGCCGGCTGGGCCGTTTCCCGTACCGTACGTGTAGGGCTGTGTGTGTGTTTGCATTTCGTTTCTTTCCTTGATTATAGTTTGTTTGTGTGAAGGAAGGAAGAAGCATTAGTTATATATGGTTGCAAAATAAGATGCTTTCTTTTCTTCCATATCCTATAAGTGTGCAATCCTCTGTTTCTGTTTGAAATAAAAATGTCCATCGCGTACTGTATTTGTTATACGAGGTACGTTTTGTTAAACCGAAAGGTTAAGTTTCAAAATTCAAATCTCGTAGATTACAATTCTTCAATGAATTCATAATTTAATAATGAAAAGTTGACACAGTTACAGCCTGCTCAGTAAAGTTCAGAGTGTGTTTCACGTATTTGTTATAAAATTACTTTATTCAAGCAGTGAGTTATTATTAAATAAATTATCGCTACCAATATGAATTTGTGTTAAAATTTGTGTAGATAAATTTTTTTTCTACTTTTTAGAGTTCTGACCGATTTAAATTCCAAGTAATCAGAGCCTATAAAGTGAACCTGGGCATGGGCTGGAATGGGCAGAGCCAAAATCTCCTTTGAATGGGCTTTTAAAAAAATCGTCATCCCAAACCCATCGGATTGGGCCATGCCAAAAGTGGGACAAACCCAAGGGCTTATGGGCTAGCCCACTAGGCCTCGCAAAAAATAACAAAACCAATTAAGAATAAAAAAATATTTTTTTTTGTTAATAAACCATATACAAGATCAAAAAATAAAATTTCAAATAGTTTAAACCTATAATCCAAGCCAATAATTTTGATCTTTCATGTGTAGAACATATCATATTTAAACTTCCCAAAATATGATCAAATAAAAAGGAAATGAAGTTCTAAGTTCACATTTTAGACAAAAATGAATGTCCACCCACAAAAGCATTTTCCTTCAACCTTCTCGTGAAGCACTGCACTAATAATATAAACTTGGGTTCTAAAAATATTAATAACAAATATGGGATGATATGATAAGTGGGCTGGGCTTGGGCTAGAAAATAAAAGCCCAAACCCAGCTCAAACCTACTGGGTCTGGACTGGGCCATGTGCTTTGCCAGGTCAACGTGGGCCGCCTCGGGTTGGTCCATGGGCCGCCACACCCAGTGGCCAGGTCTAGACTGGAAATGAATGAGGAAAAAAACAAATTTATTACTACTGTAACTAGCCCATTCATAGTCTTACGTTTTAGCCTTTAGGAGTTCAGAGGAGAGTCAGATTCCTCAAATTTGTTTATTTTTCTCTCTTGGAACAAAACAAAGCATAGAGCCAAAGGAAGCCACCATAAAACCAAGTTCATAAAACCCGGTCGGCCATAAATCCAGAAAAGGGGAGGGTCGTGGTTCACAACTGGATCCAACCATATAACTTACTATGATTTTTAAAAATAAGTAAATAAAAATTATATTTATATAGACTATAATATTGATTAATAAAAAATTTACTTTTTATTTTTATTATTTATGTTCATTTAATAAGACATTGGTTGTGCAATATATAATTCATCGTGTTAGAGTTTGAAAACCGATCTAAATAGTACCTCTAAAATTTAAGAAAAAACTATTACTTCCAAACTCGAACACAAAACTTTAGAAGAACAACATAGATTCTAAACCAACTCCGCTAATCTGCTCTAAATAAATAAATATAAGTTTTATGAAGCAATGGCCCCGGTATAAAATTTTAATAATTTTTAAAGATCCAATCATACAAAAGTTCACCCACTTATATTTAACATTTAATTCAGGCTCAAATTTGAAAATTGTATATATCCTGAAAACGACGAAATTTGGCATCAAGCACGTCACATTTGTTTCATACAAGTACTTATTAATTTTTTACATTAGTCCTAAACTTTTTTTGGCCGGGAATGGATTTACTTTATTCTATAGCTGGTTGTTGGATTATAAAAAAAACTATAATTTTTTTTAAAGAATTGATTATATTATAAATAATTATTATAATACTCCCTCCGTCCCTAAATATTGGACACGAGGGAGTGAATCACGCGGATTTAGGCGTCTGTTTGTGCTGCCAGGTGGTGGGTCGTGCCTTGTCTGTGGGCTCCACGAAGGCAACTGTAACATTTGCGTTTCTTCTTCCTCCATTGATCCCTTTCGTCTCAAACTCTCTCTCTCCTCCATTTTCCCCTCAAAGTTTTCCCCAATTTGTTGCCCTAACGCGCCAAAATTTGGAGCTAAAAATTTGGGATTGAAAATTTGAATTAATCCGAAAATGAAATTGCTTCCCTCCTTTTCCAGTTTCCTCTATTTATTTGAATTCTCGTTTGGAATTCAAAATTCCAGTATCCCCCTCTTCATTCATACCCCACCGAATTCATTGTCTGAAAACTACTCCTCGATTGGCGATGGTTTCTTCAAGTTTTGTGGTCAATGAGTTCCCAGACACACCTCGTTCTGGTTTATTGATGGAACCTTCATCTCCTTCAAGTGAATGGGCAGGGATTGAAGAGATACTAGAGGACCAACTCCAGTTGTTAGCACCCCAAAATGAAGAAATTAGCAACAACAAAGAAGCGCAGGAACATGTGGACGCGTTAGACTTAAACCAGAGGCTTGGGCAAGGTAAAACCTTCATTTTCAATTTCTGTCTAATTTCTATATGGTAGCTGAGCATGTTCAATGACATTGAGTTTGCATTTGTATGGTCAGTGAAGGGCAAAGAATTGACTACAGCAGAACGCTTGGATGTAGTACAACTGTTGTTGGCAAAAAGTAACTTTGGGGTGTTGAAGAGAGGAGCAACGAAGGATGTTGCTGTCCAGTTTGGGGTTGGCATTCGAACAATTCAAAGAATATGGAAGCGTGCAAAGGATTCTGGAAACAATTGTCATCAAAACTTCAGAGTGAAAAATTGTGGGAGGAAACGAGTTGAGTTTGATTTGGATCGTATATGAAGTCTCCCTTTGAGCCAGAGGACAACACTAAGGTCACTTGCAAAGAACCTTAGTGTTTCGAAGTCATTCCTGCATTTGAAGTTGAAGGAGAAGGTCATCAGGCGCCACACGAGTGCCACCAAACCTACGTTAACTACAGAGAATCAAGTTTCCAGAATCAATCACTGTATTGACAGCTTGGTTCCATCATCATTACATTCTGCTCCAATATTCCAGCAGATGGCTAATACAGTGCACATAGACGAGAAGTGGTTCTACTTAACGAAGAAGTCTCAGACATATTACTTGTTGCACGACGAATCTGATCCTGTAAGAACAATTAAATCATCTCATTTCATACCTAAGGTTATGTTTTTAGTTGCTGTATCGAGGCCAAGGTTTGACTCAGATGGATTATGCACGTTTGATGGAAAGATTGGTCTTTTCCCTTTAGTTCAATCGGTTGCTGCTTTGAGATCGAGTCATAACAGGCCTCGCGGAACAATTGAGATCAAACCTATTGCTAACATAACAAGGGATGTAGTTAGAGCCTTTATGATTTCAAAAGTATTGCCTGCGATAGCATCAAAGTGGCCAAGGGAAAGTATTAACGATATCATTTATATTCAACAGGACAATGCCAAGAGTCACATTCACACTGACGATGTTGAATTTTTGCATGCAGTGCAGGGCAGTGGATTGAGGGTTTCACTTGTTTGTCAACCCCCTAACTTACCCGATCTCAATGTCTTGGATCTAGGCTTTTTTAGAGCCATACAGTCTTTGCAAAGCAAGGAATGCGCAAGGTCCATTGTTCAATTGATTGCTGCTGTTGAGAAGGCATTTGAAGAATTTTCAGAAAAGAAGTGCAACTTTGTGTGGTTAACATTGCAGGCCTGTATGATTGAGATTCTCAAATGTGATGGGTCCAATAATTACAAGATTCCACACTTTAATAAGGATCGAATGGATAGACAAAGAGTTGTACCCATTTCATTAAGTTTGTCCCGAGAAGTTGTGGCCAATGCAGTTGCTTTACTAGCTACTTAAAGTATCAGGTGAATTTCTTTCCATTGCTGTCCAGTTTGATGCCAACTTTATTTTGATCATGTGTGGATGGATTTGAGGTTATTGGATTTATCATGTGTGGAATTTGGTTTAGTAACATTGCATGATTTGAAGACCTTAGACTGATCATGTGTGGATGGATTTGAAGAATGTAGGGATGTTGTAATGGATGGATTTGGACTTGAAGACCTTGGACTGATCATGTGTGGAATTCGTTGAAGGATGTAGGGATGTTGTGCATTTCTAGATTTGGATTTGAAGACCTTAGGCTGATCATGTGTGGATTTTGTAATGTAGATAGGATGGTGTAAAGAAACATCCAATCCTCTGTTATAATGATTTTAGATGATCGGATGTTTATAGTTCACTTAGTTGCTTGGTTAATCTTGCCTTATCTGTGATGCTTTGTAAAATTTTTGTCAATCCAGAAATGCAATCAGTAGTTGTTGAACATAGTTTGACACTTGTTTCTGTGTTTCTGATTTAATTGATGCAATGCAGTCCAGTAATTTGTTCAATTCAGAGCAATTGTTTCTTCAGATGTTTTCCTTCTGATTTTTGCCATTTCTTATTTGATTTAATTTATACAATTCAGGCAATTGTTTCTTCAGTTTCGTTGATTCGGATTTTAATTATTTTTGATGTAATTTATGCAATTCAGTCCACTTTCTTTGCTTGTTTTACTACATTCAAATTGGCAATTCAGTCAACTTTTCTAGTTTTCAGGCCACTTAGGGTGCTGAATTTGCCAAAACAGTAGTATTTTCAGGCAATCTGTTGGCCTATCAGTCAAGTTTTTCAGTTTTCAGGCCACTTATGGACTGAATTTGCCACATCAGTGGTGTTTTCAGGCAACCTGTTGGCAATTTAGATCAGTTTTCATGCCTGCTGTTTGGCAATCCATTCTCAATACATACAATTGGACAAAAATTCACATGAAAATAACTCCCACAGATTTTTATTCAACCAAAACAGAGCACATTGCTCCCAAAATTACATAGATTATTTGGCTGCAGTTCATACAATTTCACCCTAGAACAGAGCACAAAACTTGGACATTCTAAGGGGACAAGTGATACACCTAAACAAAACAGAGCACAATTGCTCCCAAATAAAACAGAGTACAGTTGCTCCCATGACAATTTTACAAGTGCTAAGCCCAAAAAAAAAAGAACAGAGGAGTCAATACAAGAGTGGTAACTTTTGCTGAAGAGATTCCTAAAAAATCTGAACAGATTCTCAATCAGTTGCATCCTTCACCTCTTCACGTAGCGTATCAAGGCACAACTGCACTGGAACCCATCTGATCTAGGCGACTGTTGATAGGGTAATGCTTATCCTACTTTGTTGAATAACCGTGGACCGATGCAGACTTGAATTATCCAATCAATGTGCCTATTTAAAAGCTGTAACGGCACAACTTCCTATCTTCCCCCTATTCCCTATATAAGAAAGGGCAATTAACCCTAACCAAGCCACATTTTCTAACCCTAATCCTTACTCTGCAGCCTAATTCCACCAACAATGAACCCTAACGAAGCCACTCACATGCTGAACGTTGCAGGAAATGCAATCACTCGTCTCCACGATGACAATAATGATTTCCATACCAAACTCCTTCAGACAGATCAGGTCATAAACCAGTTGAAGACTCTCTATCACAGGCTGAAGGAGATCAGGGCTGGTGCTGATTTTGAAGATGATGGTGCAGATCCTGAAGAAGTTTGCCTGACTACCAGCGAGGCCATTATGTCATTGGGCAAGACAATCACCAGGCTGGAGATGAAGCAGGAGCTTCTCAACGTGTGCATCAACAACTCCAATGATGCACATAGGACCCTGAACAAATTTGGCAACAAAATCACTGCAATCCATAAATTCAATTAAAGAATGTACTTATGTATTGCACTTCCAGTCTGTTATGCTATCGTCTCTGTTCAATAATAAAATGCTTTCGTTTAAACTTACTAATCCTTAATGCTGTAACAATTTCCTTCTATTTTAAATCCAACTACGCAGGGAAATTGAAACAGAACAGATGAAGAAATCAAAAATTGAAGAAGAACAGATAAAGCAAATTAAAAAAAAATACCACACGGATGGAGAAATGTAAAAAATAAAACCATAATCAACAATACCCATCACCCAATTAATTACACCCAAAAACCTACATCATTTTCATCAAACCATCTGGCAACATAAATCCAGATTCCAACCCAGAAACGAAGAATACAAAAATAAATTAAAAATCCCAGGATCCCATTAGAAAGAAGACAATACAACCTGATGTCGAAGCCTTTCACTCCCTTGGATATTGGAAAGACATTGCGGGCCACATCTATGCTTGTAAGGTCCGGATTCATACCCAAAAGCCTAACTTTCGCCGGTATCGTCTCATGACGAAGGATAAGCGAAGAAACGATACTTCCCGTGACCGTCTCCGAATCGATTCCATCATTTCGATACCTTGGGGATTTTATTTGAAATTTTTGCTTCAATTATTTTGAATTCAATTTGGTTGAGAGCGTTTGAGGAGAGAAGAAGAGAGTGTTAGAGGGGACTGAATCGTTCTGATTCATGTCTCCAACCAAAAAGTTATAACACCCATCAATTTCCACTTTCCTCCATTTTGCCACATTTTGCCCATGTGTGACGCGTTGCTCAAGTAAGAAACGACGGGTCGTTTGAGGGTAATTTTGACAAAAACCCATCCAAGTGGACACAAATGTCAATGACGTCAATTAAAAATGGAAACGGGTTTTGGGCTAAAACGTCCAATATTCAGGGACGGAGGGAGTATTAAGGATCAAGCTCGTGACATATTTTATAAAAACTATATGCACATCAACTAGTTGAATTACAATCTTATCTGCATACAATTATTTTATAGCTACAATTTAATATTGATACATTTTTTCTCGCATAATTTTTATAAATATTAAAATAATAATTTTTAAGAAACTATATAATTTATATTATAAGATTTTTAAACTACAGAGGAATCAAAGTAAAATAATTTATAAATTATAATTTTTTTATGCAGTTTATTGAATTAAATCAAATTAACTTTTGGTTGAGTCATACTGTATTATATAAACATGTAGTTTTCAACGAATAATTACTGAATTAAATAATTTCACCTGCTACCTAGGACCCGCTCATCTCAGACTCAATTATTTAAGTTTATGGCACCACGGGTCCCTAAGGTTATTATTTTTATTTTAATTGGTCCCTAACGGTAATTTTTGTTTAAATTGGTCCCGAACGTTAGCCCCGTTAGCCGCCGAGGGTGCTTATTGTCATAACCGAGATTAACAGCCGTTATCTCCAATATTTTAATATTAAATTCAAAAAAGTGTACAGTACCCGGTCCCACATGTCAGAAAATCTGACATCTTATCCTAAAAAATCCCAAAATAATATTTTTTATTAATTATTTTAAAAACTAAATTAATTTCTTATTATAATTATTTGAGTTTTATTTTTTTATACTTTTGTTAATACATAATTAAATTTCACCAAAATTAAATTAATTTCACCATTATTCCCTCTCTCTGCTCTATCATCTTCCCCAAATCAAACCACTCAAATCAAACCCAGCCGATACCTCCAAATCCAAATCGTCTCAAATCAAACCCATCACCAACCCAAATCGGCAGCAACACACCTCCATCACATCCGTTGTTCCGCATTCGAGAACAGTCTCATGAAACTTCCCTTTCCGGCCTTCCTTTCTTTCTTTCCAACCGGCGCCGCCTCTATTTGTCCTCATCTGGGTCGATCCCAGTAGTGTTTGACTTTCGGCGTCACTCACGTCTATGATAGCCACTCTCCGTCACTATTCGGCAAGCCACCAGAGCCGTAGGGAAGGCAATGGAGCGGGTATGGAGCGGGTAAGGCACTATCCATACCCGCACCCGCAAATTTGCGGGTAATCCATACCCGCACCCGCACCCGCGCGGTGCGGGTAAAAGGAGACAAATTGTACCCGCGAATACCCGCAAATTTTTTACAATACAATAGTTAATAAGTTATAATTAACTCAAGTAAATATTGATATTGAACTATACAATTAACTCAAGTAAATATAAGGAGTACGTTTAACAAATATCTAGCACACGTCAAAACTCAAAAAATGTCGAATAAATATAAATATTCAAGTATCGAATATGACTTATGAGCATAACATATACATATAACTATACAATTGTAATTGGTAGTATGTTTTTTTCTTTATTCTCCTTATTTAAAATGTTATGCATATAATTTTAATTGTAATCGGTAGTATGTTATTATTCTTCTTATTAAAAGTTTATGCATATATTTTTAATTTTAATTGGTAGTATGTTTTTTTCCTTATTCTCCTTATTTAAAATGTTATGCATATAATTTTAATTTTAATTGGTAGTATGTTTTTGTTAATTAATTAGGATAAATTAAGTATTTTAATTCTTTAAAATAGCTGAATTTAGTATTAATATTATTTTGCAACTAACTACAAAATGGAATAACAATAATACTACCGTATATCTAAGTTTAGTGCAAAGAGAGACAAGTAATTGCTTGTAGTCTAATGGTTAGAATATTGCCTTCCAAGCAATAAACCTAGGTTCGAATCCTGGTGGATGCATATTAAGGACATGTATATTTATTTTGCGCGGGTATTTAATACCCGCGGTGCGGGTATTTAGTGCGGGTTGCGGTGCGGGTAAAGCACTATCCATACCCGCACCTATACCCGCACTTTGCGAGTGCGGGTAAATCCATACCCGCAAAATACCCACAAACTGCGGGTAATACCCACCCGCAATTGCGGGTATCCATACCCGCGGGTGCAAATTGCCTTCCCTAGCCGGTTGCCATCACCATCTCAAGCTCCTCTCCCATCTTGCTCATCACTTATATTTTCCCTTGCCCAATACGACCCATTTGATGAAGAAATTATGGACTGATAGAAGTTCTTTTGTTGGGTTTAGGCATGTTTTTGGATCTGATCTTTATAGATCTGTTTCTCAAAATGATATGGAATTATGGACTTTTTAATTCTCCCTTCTTTTCGTATTTGATTTTCTTTTCCTTAAGCACTCCACTTGTTTGATAGAAGTCCTGTGTGACACTAAGAGGGATTTTGGTGTTTCAGAACTGCAACTGCTCGGCAATTTTGTTCCCAATTGAATACCTTGCATACTCCAATTTATTCCATAAAGTTGTTGACAAGAAAGTGCTGCCGTGGAATGACTTGGTCCAAAATTTTGGGGAGCCTCAGAAGATGATGATATGGAAGATGATCTTTTGTTGCTACGATTGTGTAATTTGGCTATTGATAATACATAATCAGCCACGGAGGCATTATGAATCCTAATCCCTGGCTATTGATAATACACCAGTACCTGATTAATATTTGGAATTTTAATAATTTATTCTTTTTGTTTTTTTTAATTTAAAATTTTTTAATTTATTTTTTGAAAATAATTAATAAAACAGTCATTTTCAGATTTTGTTAAATATTTAGAATTTTAATAATTTATTCTTTTTGTTTTTTTTTAACTTAAGTTTTATTATTTATTAATTAATTTATTGAAAAAAATAAATAATTAATAAAACTAATGCTTTTAGATAAAAAGAAAATCAGAAATCAGAAAAATATGACATGTAGGTTCCAGTCGTCAGATGCTTTTTCAGTTTTAATAATAAAAAATTGAAAGATAACGGCCGTTATCTCCGTTATGTCAATAAAGACCGTCGGTGGCTAACGTTCGGGACCAACTTAAACGAAAATCACCGTTAAAGACCAACTAAAATGAAAATAATAACTTTAGGGACCGTGGTGCCATAAACCCAATTATTTAAGGCACTAAAACAAGTTTTAAGTCAAACTTAATTACCTTCCACTCATCGAGCATGGAGCAACAACAGCTTCCAAATTTACTCGCATTGCTAATTCTCCTCCCATTTTCCGCCTTCCTCCTCCTCTTTCTCCGCCGCCGTAGAAACTCCAACCTCCCACCTGGTCCGCCCGGATGGCCCATATTCGGCAACATGTTCGATCTCAAACCCATGCCCCACCGCAAGCTCGCCTCCTTCCGACAACAATACGGCGGAGTAATCTGGCTACGACTCGGCGCCATGAACACCATGGTCATCCTCTCCGCCAAGTCCGCCACCGAGTTCTTCAAGAACCACGACCTCACGTTCGCGGATAGAACCATAAGAGAAACCATGCGGGCCCACGATTTCAACGAAAGCTCAGTCGCCTTGGCCCAATACGGCCCGTATTGGCGAGTGCTCAGACGACTCGTCACCGTAGACATGGTCGTCATCAAACGTTTGACCGAAAGCGCCCCGACACGTAGGAAGTGCGTTGACCAGTTGCTGACGTGGATCGACGACGAGTCGACGAGATTGGGGGAAGGGAGAGGTGTTCGGGTCGGGAAATTTGTGTTCTTGATGTCGTTTAATCTGTTGGGGAATTTAATGTTGTCTAGGGATGTGATGGATCTGGAATTGAAGGAGACGAGTGAGCTTTTTGCGGCGGTTATGTCGCTGATGCAGTGGTCGGGTCATGCGAATCTGTCGGATCTTTTCCCTTGGTTGAAATGGGCCGACCCGCAAGGATTGAAGAGGAAAATGGTTAGAGATCTTGGGAAAGCTTTGGGGATTGCTTCAAAATTTGTGAAGGAGAGGATGATGGATGATGATGACAAAAGGGATTTTCTTGAAGTGTTGATTAATTTTGAAGGGAATGGGAAAGATGAGCCTGATAAATTTTCTGAACAGAACCTTACCATCTTTATTCTGGTAAAATCTTTTCAATCAACTAAATTCATTTACATTTTTATATCATTAACTCATTGATTACATAAATCGTGAAGTCCACAAATAAGATCCGACGATAATGTAAGGTTTTAATGGTGAACTCAGGTATGTGTAAGAATTTTCAGCTAATTTTGAACTTTTTGATTGAACTCGAATAAAAAAATAATTGATCTCGTAAATCTAACACGATATTAACAATGAGTTTGAAAGAAAGTGTTAATTTGATTGATTAATTATACTTTGATGTGCTCTAATTGGGTATTTTGATGCAGGAAATATTCATGGCTGGATCAGAAACTACAAGTAGCACAATTGAATGGGCACTTACTGAACTTCTACGCCATCCGAAGTCAATGATAAAGGTCAAAGCAGAGGTTGCTCAAGTCATTGGACCAAACAGGAAAGTCGAAGAGAGTGACATAGACAATCTTCCATTCTTGCAAGCTGTGGTGAAAGAAACTCTTAGATTGCACCCACCAATTCCATTGTTAGTACCAAGAAAAGCAACAAAAAGCACCAATTTCATGGGATATGACATACCAAAAGATACCCAAGTTTTAGTCAATGCTTGGGCTATTGGTAGAGATCCGGATGTTTGGGATGACCCGGAGAGTTTCCAACCCGAAAGGTTTATCGGGTCGAAAGTTGAGTACAAAGGGCAGAATTTTGAGTTCTTACCATTTGGAGCTGGAAGAAGGATGTGCGCTGGTGTGCCACTTGCTCATAGAGTTCTTAACTTGGTTTTGGGCTCATTGCTTCATCAATTTGATTGGGAGTTTGAGGCTAATGTTGACATTTCAAATGTAGATATGAGGGATAAGATGGGGATTACAGTTTGCAAATTGGAGCCGTTACAAGCCGTGCCCAAGAAAGTATACCCATGAGGAAAGATTGATAGTTGAAAGCCATGTTGTTTGATGAATTGTGTGTTAGAAATAATGGTATATTTTTAATGTAATTAATCATCCAATAGTATTTACTACATGTTACGTGTTATGAAGAAATGTGATCCGATGAGGATCAATGCTATAGTTATTTTCTCATTGTTTTTTTAATAAGCAAAAGCAAACTCTAATTCAAATCCTTTCTAGTACTTTATTGACTAATGGCAAAACAACAAGATTCTTCTGCATTCTTGTCATGTGCGATGTGATTCCTTTTTGTCCTGTTGGTGATTTTTTGTTGTTGTCGGTGATCCTCTGAGTAATTATTAGGTAATCATTTAACCACTCAAGATGCACATACTCATAAAAATACACAACTCATTATTAATTTATCTTTTAAAAATTAAATATGAATTCATATATTTAAATTTATTTTAATTAAAATAATTTTGGTACATGTGGTACCCAATACTCCTTAATTTGCGTTATTATTCAACTTTTAGCACACCCAAGCTAGCTAGCTGCCAGCTACTAGAAGCTGACTTGGCGTGACAAGTCATGGAATGGAATTGACCTTTCTTGTTGGGCTGCATCACTTCCCACCCAGTTCCCAAGCCCATTGTACATCACCAACCCTTCTCCTCAGCCCACCGTCCACGTAATCCGGCCCATCCAGTTAAAAAAAATACTATATCAATGTTTGCAGAGTATACATGACGTCATTAAATTATATGGGCAAAGAACATGTAATGTAACCATAAAAAAAAGACTCATTGAAAAACAATATTGTTTATGTTATATCTTTTCTAATTATTTTGATTGATATATTGGAGTAAATTAAATTAGGTAAATGATAGTTTACAATAATTAAATTGAATCAATAGATATAGCCGGATCCGTTATAACAAGCAATGTTGAGTATGGATTGCACACAATTGAGAGTTATTATATTTCTTATTATTTCAGGTTTTTGTATTGGAAAGAAATATAAAATTAGGTTACGCGTTACGAGACTGAATTAAGAATTGAAATTATTCAATTGAAACAAAGATTATTCACAGTCGACTTTATAAAAAATATTAGAAGTAGTAATTTTGCATGTTTTAACTGAACTAAATTTATAAACACATGAAAAAATATGAAATTTCATAAATATACTGGTTCGATTGAATTTCACAACCCTATATTATTTGTCAACTTGCTAGATTAGATTAACTTTGACGTTTTCTTTTCATGGGCCTGTTTGGCCCGAGACAAAGTATGCCGAAGTGATTTGGTTACCATAATGTCAGCCAATACGTCAGCAGAAATATTCTCTCTCTCATATTCGCATCTTTACAGCCGAGAGTTCGATAGAAGTCAATGGTTATTCCCATATAATTGATTATTATTTTATCTTTTTTGTTGAGAAAATTGATTATTATTTGAAAACTCTAGATGATAGATCAATATAAATTCAAGAATACAAAGGAAAAAGTGAACAAATCACGAGCTCATGGATCAAATTTTTCTTATCTGTTTCATTGTTTTACCATTATCAGCAGCAGCTTTTCTTTTGCTGCTGCTAAAAAACCAATCTACAACCCAGAAAACACCACCAGGACCACCTGGTTTACCTCTCTTAGGCAACATCCTTGATCTTGGCACAACTCCACACCAAACTTTCCACAACCTAAAACCAAAATATGGGTCCATTCTTTGGTTGAAGCTTGGATTATCAAACACAATGGTGGTTCAATCAGCAAAAACTGCTGAAGATTTCTTCAAGAACCATGATCTTTCTTTCTGTGACAGGAGATGTATTGGTACAATGACTGCTCTCCACTACAACCAAGGATCAATCATTCTAGCACCGTTCGGTCCGCATTGGCGCTCACTCCGCCGACTCTGTTCGGAGGAGCTAATGAGCTCCAGGAGGCTAAAGGAGACAGCTTTGATCAGGCAGAAGTGTGTGGATGACATGATAAGATGTATCGAGGATGATTCCGCCGCAGCGCGGGGCAGGGGTGAGTCAGGGGAGGTGAATCTTGCACACATGCTGTCCTTGATGGCTTTTAACTTGGTTGGGAATCTTGTACTGTCTAAGGATGTTTTCAATTCTGAGTCAAAAGAAGGGCATGCGTTTTATGATGCTATGATCTTGGTGTCAAAGGGTGCTGGGAATCCAAATCTTGCAGATTTTTTCCCATTCTTGAGGTTTCTTGATCCTCAAGGGTTGAAGAGGAAAATGGGAAAGGATCTGGGTCAAGCATTGAAGATTGTAGAAGGGTTTGTTAAAGAGGATTCAAGAACAGAAATTGGGGAGAGAAAAAGGAAATGATTTTCTTGATGTTTTGTTGGGTTACCAAGAAGATGGAAAAGATGACCCACACAAGATTTCAGACCACATTAGAAACATACTGATACTGGTAAGAGCACAGCTAAAAACATCAAAGTTATGTTCTTTTTCTTTTTTATCAGTTCTGTTCTGCAACTTAGAGATTTTTTACTGATATTTTGCAGGAGATGTTCTTTGCTGGGTCTGATACTACAAGCAGCACAACAGAATGGGCAACGGCAGAGCTAATCCGCGACCCTAATTCAATGAGAAAGGCGAAAGAAGAGCTTAATCGAGTGGTCGGGCAGAACAGGAAGGTTGAAGAGAGTGATTTAGATCAGCTGCCATATTTAAAGGCAGTGGTGAAGGAAACACTCAGGTTACATCCTGTAGTTCCTCTGCTAATCCCAAGAAATACTATACAAGATACAACTTTTATGGGATACCTAATACCAAAAGATACACAGGTTTTTGTCAATGTTTGGTCAATTGGGAGAGACCCAGAAACTTGGGATGATCCCTTGCGTTTCAAGCCTGAAAGATTTCTGGGATCGGAGATCAACTATATAGGTCAGAACTTTGAGTTGATCCCATTCGGTTCAGGAAGACGAGCTTGTGTTGGGTTGCCGTTGGCTCACCGGATACTTCACCTCAGTTTAGCCTCCTTGATCCACTGTTTTGACTGGGAACTTGCAAGCAGTTCCCCTGATACTTTGGACATGAAGGAGAGCATGGGAATTTCAGTGCGGAAGCTTGTTCCTTTAAAAGCTACACCAACAAAGCAAATTTCCTGATAATCATCTTAAATATCTTGTTCTCAGCTTTCTAATCCTTTTTTTCCCGGTCAACGTTTTTGGGTCAATGGCTGAACTGTAATGGATAATGAAGTTTTTTGTTAGGTTCAAATGTAACCAACAAAAGTTCTTGCAATTACTTAGACCAAACAATGGTTGATGAGTTTTACATGGTGTAACCTCACTGGTTCAATGCTTTATATTACTACAACAAAATCTAGGAGACATGCTTTACATGGGAAATGTCCTATAATTATCTATTCTTCAACTACTACACATAAAGGAAGATAAGAATTTACAAGTCCAAACACAATAATTTGATCGATTGCACCTTGCCCTATCGAAGAAGAAACAAAGAGTTAATCATTGATCAAGATGGTACCTTGCCATTGCCAATCCGGGGACATGCCATCGAAAAGTAGTGGCATGTGAGGATCGTCCATCTGCTCAGTCCCTTAGGATGAACCGGTGCCATCATGTGTTGTGATCTACACCACATCAAATTCGCAGGACATTCATCCTTTTAACGAATCCCCAAATTAGCTCTGCGGACTGAAAACTCTGGCAAACCTTTTTTGTTGAGTTCCATATTGATCCGGCAGATGTAGTTCAGGCCCACGAGAAGCTCTGTGATTGCTGCCTCCGTTTTCGCTTGATCTGCATAATGAAGCGTCTGCACCAGAAGCACATTTTTCCTGGAAACTTCCTGCCCCTTCTCAAAGTTCCTCTCAGCCTGCCATCTTATCATGCTATGGGCAAGTGGAGACAACCATTTTAATATCCGTACAAGTACTCGACTCCACTTTTCTGCAACAGAAGGATCGTATACAGATTGTGGGAGAGATTCAGCAGATACCTTGAGCCTCACCCTCAGAGCAGCTCTTACGGTTTCAGGTAACATATCATACAGGTCATCTCTTGTTTGAAAGTCAACCAAGTGAGGGTATAAAATGAGCTCCTGAAGTAATAAAATTACATTTGCATAGTGGATAGCCAAGGCAGCAGTGCCAAGACTAGATGAAGGGGCATTCAATAAACCACACTTTGTATGGTATAGCATCATTTTGGCATAGATTCCATTGCTTATAGAATCCTTATTCAATTTATCCATCTTGTCAAGAATTCTCAAGGAATTAGCAGGGAACCTCCTTGAACCACCAGCAAGTATCTTGCAGCCCCGCAACATAGGAGAATCACTTCCACTCGTCCCACAACCCATAAAAGGTGCAGCCAGCACTTTGGTTTTCAAGTGAGAGTGCTTCTGTTGTTGGGAAGATGGCTTTGAACCAGATCCACACAGAGGCCCTGAAGGCAACACAGACGGAATTTTCTCTGAAGGATGTATTGAAGATAGCATAACAGCAGGTACGGAACGACTTCTAGAAAGGTAGTCTGGCATCTTTTGTCTATGACAATTGTTTCTCTCAGCAGATGGTAGTTGGTTGCATTGAAAGATAATCTTTGTCCTGTCAAGGATGGTTAAAAGTGATCTTGCCAAAAGCCGGACAATGTAATCATAAGTCAAAATCCATGGAGACATTTCACGCAGATTTCTCACTTCATGGCGCTGCCATGTTACCTTCTGCTGAAACTTGGGCAATTTCACTCGATAAATACAAGGGTGGGCCTGCAATCTCCTGCGAGTTTGCTCAAGATCTTCGAGAACATCCAGCTCCTGAGACAACTGAATTGTAACTGCAACAAATCTCTCCATTTTTTTAATTGTCTTTTCCATCTTCTTCGGGCTATATTCCCATCCCATCCATTCAGCATGGTTCTTAACTGGATCTTTCACAAAATGTTCGAAATGCCGAAAAGGACCATCTGTGCACTTTCTCCCAAGCCTAGCCACAGATGTTGCTATGACTCCAAAATTGTGCATTACCTCATTTAGTACAAGATCCATGAGGAAATATTCGTCATCAGCTACAAGCTTTCGAACTCCAACTGAGCTTAAAATCTCCCTCCTCTTCTTAATAATCTCCTTCTCTCTTACATTATTCCACAGAATAATAATTTTAGACATCAAGCTTGCAACTTCAAACGCCAAAACTCCAACTACTTCCTTGTCAGTCTCCGGTGCACTCTTCCAAGAGTTCCGCCTCAAACCAGTAAACCATGACTCACTTTCCATATCCCTCCCTATACAAGTGGATCTGCTACAAGAAAATTTTAAAATGTGGCCCATGATCCTTTTATTCGAGAATTAACATAGTAGAATATGATGACAACTCAAAGGAAAAAGGGATCAAACCCACATAAATCTTGCAATCATACCTTGAACATCAAAACATGTACTAGAAGCACTCAGAAGCAGAAAACTAAAGTACACAAAGATGAGAATCAGAACTTTTATCTTGAACACCAATTGATCAGTACCTTCGACGCACAAAAAACCCATCGCTACATAACCATGTAGCTTATCGTCAAGGTATATTTTGACCATTTTGTTGTCCTCTTTCCTAGGTTGCCGACAATTAAAGAGCTTAATTTAGCAGTAATTATCAATGTTTAAGTATTGTAGACATCCTTGGTTTTCTTTTCCTTACTTCATTTAAATAATTTGAATCATTCATTGCATAGTGATTGTTTCATTCATAATTAAAGTCTCATTCTTACACTAAAACTACAAACTTTAACATTACTGCTACGGATTCCAAAAAAGACTCGAACTTTATGTTAGAAATTCACTCAGAAAACATTAGATGATCAAACCAAGCATGAACTAAAAGACCAGATTCCAAAATACAACAAAAACTGTTCAAATTCAGACTCAAACCCAGATCTAAAGCACAGAAATCCTCACCAAAACAGCAATGCAACTGAGAATAGAAGCACCAAGCAAGATAAATTACCTGTTTGTGCTGAAGAAAGAGAGAAAAAGGATGAAGAAACCAGGAGCGGGTATGGTTTAAGAAAAAATGCTGCCGGAAACAAGAAATAGCAGCTACCGAGACTGATCGAACAAGACAAATGCGTACAGAAGTGAAATATCGGTGTATCCAATGAAGAAGAGCAAAAAAAAAGAAGGGAAAAACAGTTGAATTGGGTTTATGCCTCATTTGGACATCTGAAGGTAAAAGCTAAATGAAAAGGGATACTTATATCCTAGTTATTACCCCAAAAAACAGGACAAAAATGTTGGCAGTGCTTTGTTTTTTAAGCCGGGAAGAAACAGGCTGCTGAACCCAGAAATGCCAAGACTTCCCTGTTTTAAATTTAAGCAAAACTCTTGTATCCATCCCTGTATAATACAATTAAATATGAATATCAAATTATTATACAATTAAATATTAAAAAAATATATCTAGAACGAAAGTCAATGATTTAAGGATAAATCTGAATATCTGCGTAACAATAGTTCTAATGAAATTACTCTAGGTTATGAATTTATACAAGTTTTTGATAATTTGATTGGTCGGGTTCTAAATTCTAAAGAAAAATCTCAACCAACCAAGCCGAATAATAATTTCGAATAATTCAGTTTAGATATTCGATGTAATAAGTCAATTGATTGTCAACCGATTAAATTTTTACAAAAATTAGATTGGAAAAAAATAAAAAACAATTCGTTGGTTTGCCCAATACTAAAAGCAATTTTGATTGGTATAATCTTATGTTTTATTTTCACTAGGCAATGCAAGATTTTTTGTCACTTTTGTATATTTCCTAAACAATGGAAAACAAGATTCAAATACTTTGGATTTTAAGAAACAACAAAATGGAATTTGCAATAATATTAATAGTATGTTAGAAGAATAAATGATCCGTCCACTTTTTAGTGGTGACAAATATGTTAGTAGGAATTTAAATCTAAATTTGAATCTCAAATATTTATAAAAAAAAATGATCATTCAGCTGTTATCTCAAATTTTGAGTATGTAATTAAAAAATACACTAATTGTGTTCGGGTCGGACGTAATTAATGTATTGTATCAAACATAATGTAGTATTTATAGAATGATTTTTCTTTAAGAATTAAAACTTAAAAGTCTTTTTTGTTTATTTTTAAACCTGTTTTATTGGGTTTGTGGAGTAACTGTTTTCATTGGAGTGGGGAGATGCTTTCAGCTTAAAAAAATTATTATAATACTTAAAATAAAGAATTTCATATCAAGTAGCTGGAATAGCTCAGTTGGTTAGAGCGTGTGGCTGTTAACCACAAGGTCGGAGGTTCGACCCCTCCTTCTAGCGAAAATTCACCATTAGTAAAATAAATAATATGTTTTTAATATTAAAAATGTTAATTTAACTCAAATTTTGTTGACAGAAGAAATATATAAAAAAATATTTACTTAGTAGACTTGTTTGATGAAAACATGATAAACATAATGCACCAACGTTCTTTCAATTCACTGTGAAAATTGATCGTACTTGATTTACTCAATCGATTCATTGATAAATTTCATTAATTCATTAATAATTTGAAGGAAAATTAGAGGAGCGAGATATTTAATAATTTACCAAATGTAAGTATCTTACTCATATAAATTGTCTTTTTTTTTTAATTCTTAAGTTATTATTTCTTTAACTCGTATAAATCAATCTGCTATCACCTGATCTTATACATATTTTTACTTGAAAAACTACCATTTCAATTTAATCCACCAGCAACAAGTATGTTACAAAATTTAGCAACAAATCAACCGAATCAGATCGTGTACACGCCCGAAAAGTAAATATTTTTTTTATAAATAGAATTTATTCCTTTTAGCCTAAAAAAAAGATCTAATCCCTCTATGCACTAGACTATCATTTTAACACAACATGAGAAAGAAGAATATATATAATAGAAGCAGGTTGAACACAACAAAAATATTACAAATTATAAAACTTTGCTTAAGAAAAGTACTTCAGGCGCCATTTGCAGTCCTCTCTTTATTCAAACTTCAACTCATTTTTTCTCCCTTCAAGAAACCAAGAAAACATCTTTGCTCTTAAATGGCGGAAAAAGGAAGTAATCGTTCTGCGTCAAGCGGCAGCACGGATTCCGGCTCACCACAACCACATAGGTTTGCTTTAGTGCCACATTCGTTAGCCGGCAATCTTACTGGGAATTGGGGCATGGAGAACAGTGTAAGTGCAATAGCACCAAGAAATATTGCACCGGTAGTTTTAGGGAGTGGAAGAGGAAATGTGGATTCTCCGGAGAAAAAGAGAAGAAAGAGGCCAAGCAAGTCTGTTCGAGGTGGTAATCTGAGTACTGGGCAACGACAATTTCTACAGATAATGCCAGCTGGCGGCAGTGATGGTGGTTCGGAGATGGCAGCGCCACCGGGATTCTCTTCACCTCAATCGGGCTTCACTTTACCTCCTCTTACTCCTCTGTTTGCTGCAATGGGGATGGGGGACAACTTTTCTCTAGGTAAGATTCTAAGAAACCTAAGAAATAAAAGCTTATAATTTTGCGGTTTAGTACTTTTCGGCTCCTGCATTTGATAAGATTTCTCAAATGGCAGCCCTACGTTTATTAAATCTATAATTGCAACAAGCATTTAGTATATTTTTTTCAATTAAGCCGTGGTATAAAATGAGCTTATTTTCAAATTGTCAACTCAATTAAGAATTCTATGTGGTGACATGGCATCGTAGTAGTAGTTTAAAATAGAAAATAATGTCGGTGAATCTTTTTTATAAAATTATCACAAAGATGTGGGGTCCACCGATAGCGGTAAAATTAAAAGCTAGATTTAATTAATTAATCAGTGTTTTATAATTAACCTCACTTTTTTTGCTCTCACAAATGGGTTTTGATCTATGAAGATGACCTGCTTACAAGAACAGCAGGAAGTGACTTCACTACGCATACGGTAACCGTCAACATAGGGGAGGTAATATTGTAATTTGCAACTAGATTTAAAAAAAAATATTCCATACCAATTTTATGATCTTTTTGTCCGATATTTAAGTTCTTAAATTTTTCGTATTCATTGCAGGATGTTGTTGCTAAAATTCTGTCTTTTTCCCAAAATGGTACCAGAGGTGTTTGTACCCTCTCTGCAACTGGAGATGTTTCTAATGTTACCCTCCGCCAACCAATTTCCCGCGGTAGCTACACACATGGGGTTTGGTTCTTAAATCTTGCTTTGTATTTATCTTTATCATTGGATTCATTGGAACTTCTTTCTGTTGTTACTGTTGATAGAAGAGATTCCGCAGACTAGATATGTTTGTAGAGAAAAAAAGCTTGAATCTTCTGCGTTGATTGTAGTTATAAGCTGCAAATACGCGATTAGAAAGCTGATGCCAAAATGTGCGGACGAATGCAATGTGTTTAGTGTTTAGCAGAATCAGAAAGATGGATCATTCGTTAGATAGGATTTTCTTGTTCGAACTTTCAGGTTTTATACTTCTTGAATCTAGTCAGTTTGCTAGCAACTAAATTTAATCGTAGCTGAGGTTGTATTGCAGAAAATGTAGGTAAAGAATAGTTGAATTAGATCCTGGTTTGAGTACTAGAAGTTTGTGTCTTAGAACCAAAAAGTTCGTCAGGTATCGTCGAATGTGATCATTTTAAAGAATAAGTGGATGTTTCTGGGAAAAGATTGTACCTATCGTTTTAGTATCTCATCCCATAATTCCTATAAATTTTCCTTGGTAGGGGATCTTTCATATCTTGACCCTGAACGGGTCATTCATATCGCCGAAAAATGGAGGGAAAAGAAATAGGCATGGAGGTGAACTAAGTGTTTCGCTGGCTTGCAATGATGGCAGAGTCATTGGTGGAATTGTTACTGGACCATTGTGGGCTGCAAGTCCTATACAAGTAAGGAACTTTCTTCGGTTAAATTTTAGTTTTCAATGAGGCCATTTATTTCGGTTACAGATCTAAATTTTCCCTATTTCGACACAGCTGGTTGTAGGAAGCTTCAACGAACCTGGTAGCTTACCCAAGAAAAAAGAAAGTTGTAGCAGGAAACGCAAGCAGAAGAAGGATGTTCCTGAACAGGAGAAGACTGGTGTGGTTCCTGCAGCCACACAAACAGCAGCAGGAGCTGATGGCGACACTTGTGTGGTTCCTGCAGTTCCTGCAGTCACACATGCAGCTGCAGGTACTGCCGGAGAGAGCTCAGCATCAGCTCAGAATGAAGAACAGGAGCAAAATGCTGACAATCCCAATGGACAGCATGAGAAAGAAACAGAGTCAATATCGAATCGAGTGGAATGTCCTGATATCAATGAAACAGTACCTAGTGATGAAGGTGCGCAAGATTAGTCATTTCTCTCATCTCGTGCTACCATTTTTTTTTAATGCAGACCTTACCTGCTCAAACTTAACAGAGAACATCTCACTTTCAGGTACAGGAGACATGGAGTAATAAACTCAGTCTCTTATTTTTTAGGCCTTTGTTAATGAAGGATTTTTGCTACAATAAAAACAACTCCCAGTCTAGTGGGAGATAAAGTAGCCTCTTTTTAGATCTTTTCTAATGGAGGATGTCAGCAACAAAAAATAATAACTCTCAATGTTGTGCTCTTTTTGAGATTTAAATTCAAACATCAATATTCCTTGTTATTTATTGAAAATAAAATTGCAACTTCAGATTATTATTAGCATTCATAAACGGAGGAACGCCTTTTAAACCTAATAATCATCATAGTAATCCTAGTCCTCCTCCTCCTCGTCAGCAGCTTCGGATTTCTTGCCAAGGTGATTAACAATCTTAGAATAGTAATCCCAGTCGGGATGTGCAGCTGATATTGCAGATTGGCCATAAGGGTGCTCCTTGACATATGAAGGAACACTATCTGCCTCTGCCACAGCATCCAAGTATAGCCGGAGCTCACCTTTCGGACCTAATACATGAAATTCACATTACTTTCTGTACAACTATGTTGTGAAAAAATGAACTAAACAACAATACCTGTCCTGACCTAAAGCTGTATCAGTGCCATGAGTTGCCTTGTATTCATCAGGAAATATGGCTGTATGAGGCTGCAAATGTAAAAAAAGAAACCAAAATTCACAAACCATAATGAAAAAAATGGAAATACAGGTAAGAATTGAAGCACGAATTCTGTAGTCTAGAGTTGGTAATATATTACAGGATTCAGAAGTCCCTTGTAGGGCTTATCATCGATCATTAGTGTGTTCGCTGATGAATATTTCCCCCTACATTTCGGACTCTTCCAGAGATTCTCCAGCTCCTTTAGGAAGATGGGTTTGAACTTGCTCTCCTTAGTTTTGAAACCAGAATCAGTACACTCATCTTGGTCCTGAAAAAAAAACAACTCTCAGTTTCGTAACGGTTGGTCTAAAAACACAAATCTGTGTGAAGTAAAACGAGTGTTTCAAACATCAGATAAAAACACTCATTCGTATATGAGTGCATCACTAGTACAGTAGACAAACCCTAATCGAAATGGTGCAAGACAATCTACTCACCCAAATGAACAGCAGCTTGCTTTTATAATCCCCCATAACACAATCCAGGGCAGCAGATATGTTATGCCTATTTCAAAAAATGCACAAGAACCATAAGACAACGGAAAGATCTTAACATTATGATTGCAAACAAAACATAAAGAAATCCAATTTGCAAAGTGATTTCACTCACATTTTTGCTGAAGACCAGATTCCAACTTCAAATCTTTGAAAACAGAATTTCAAGAACTCATCACAGTAAGGCCTTTTATAAACTAATAAAAAAACAAAAAGAAAAGTTACTCACAGCCAACAACAAGGATTCAAGTTCGAGTCACACCTCTGCCTAACAAAAAAAAAACACCACTTACTCCGAAATGTCCCAGAGATGGCATCAGCTCTGCGACCTCTAGGGATACTGGCCTTATCTTTAAAGAACACCCTCTCGCAAAGCTCCCCGCCGAGATTAAGCACAAGGAGTTTCTTCTTAGGACCAAGATTCAGTTTTTCAAGTGAAAGTCCAACAATGTCTCCTTTGTCCTCTGTACTTTCACCATCACTGTTACTGTCACTGTCATTGTTGTGAAGCAGAGCTTTCAGCTTCAAAGACTCAACCTTTTCTGCCATGTATGCCTGTTTTCTGAACAATCCTGTGGGTTTGTGGAGTATATATACTATATAGATAGTTGAGTTGGGACAAGAACTTTTCATTTTACTCGTTTTAGTAGTAATTGTTTTATTATTTATGATCGAAAGTAAGTGGATGGTGACATTTTTTTTCTGACGATTCATGTACAGGAGGAATGAAGCGTTTGGCTCTCCCACTTTGCATTAATTACAGAGTCTTTTACTATGACTGCATATTTAAGATTTTATTATTTATGATCGAAAGTAAGTGGATGGTGACATTTTTTTCCTGACGATTCATGTACAGGAGGAATGAAGCGTTTGGCTCTCCCACTTTGCATTAATTACAGAGTCTTTTACGATGACTGCATATTTAAGATCAAGTCCACCGACAGTTGAAACGTTTCTCTGCCAATTCCTGAAATCGGCTCCTTCAAAATAAATTAAATTAAATAAATACCCAAACTCTTTAGTTTTTGCGTTGGTTTAAAGTTTAAACAACTATTGAAAGTTTTCAATTAAAAAAGTTCCTATAATGTCGAAGTTTTGATTTTCAAATCCTAGTTTCAGTAATTTAAATTTCATTTCATTCTCTTTTAAGTAATAATTAGTGTTACGCTTAACTAAAAAAAATGTAATTAGCGCATGAAATTGTACTTCAACTGATTAGTATGTATTAAATCATGAGTTCTATCCGGTAATGATAATTAATAATAACTAATATTTATAAAAAAAAAAATTAGTGTTGCTCTCCTGAGATAGTCCAAGATGAAACACTTCAACATTACTTCTTTCTTTCTTTTTTGTTTCGTAAGATTTGAGATTGACATTCATTGAATCACATGCGTTGATTCTTTTCGAGTATTTCCTCCACCCTTTCGGTAAGAGAATAACAAAAAATAAAAAAAGTGATTATTCCAACATAGTTTTCTTCATTCCTAATTGCCTCTAACTTTCATTTTGCGTAAATGGTCATCAACCGTAGATAATTATTATGAGTAGATAATTATTTTTGCTTGTAATTTTTTGTTGTATGGGTTAAGTTTTCAAAACACTGACACTATAACTCTGAAGAGCCTCATGATCTCTGCTGATTAGGGATTCCCTAGTTGATGCTTGAGTCAAAATCTCAAATTGAAACGTAGATTGAAATCTAACTTTGTTTTCTTCTTTTGGCATAACAATCTCAGCAAAGAACAAAACTTAGTTAAATAAAACATGGGAGAATGAAAAAAGAGCCATCTCCTGATACTGACTAGTCTTCAAAAAGAAACTATCAAAACATAAAATCCAACAAACAAAATCCATCCAAACACAAATCATGACATGAAAACTTTTTCTAGTTTTCTAGCTCTTCTTCTCTAGACTGCATTATCTTGGGAGTAGAAATCCCAGTCCGGATGCTCAGAAGTTATAGCAGGTTGTCCAAATGGGTGTGCCTTAACATATGATGGAACATCATCAGCTTCTGCCACACCATCCAAGTAGACCTGCAGCTCGCTGCCGGTACCTGAGTAACAAAAATGTAGTCAACAACTTACTTCGAATACAACATTCGTTCTTTAGACCAACCCTGTCAGAAAGAAAGCCTCACCTAAGGCAGCATCATCAACATGGTCCGCTTTATATTCTGAGGGAAATATTCCTGTGTAAGGCTACAAGACACAGAAAAATAAGAGTGAAATCATAATCTACTCTTAAGAAAAATGGAAGTTAGATTTTTATCAAAGTTCAGATTGTATAGTACAGGATTTGTCAGTGCTTTGTAAGGTTTATCATCGATCAGCAATGTGTTCGATGGAGAATACTTCCCCTCACTCCATGGAAGTTTAGAGGTCTCAGTATGCTCCCATAGTTTCTTCAACTCCTTAAAAAAGATAGGCTTGTACTTGTTCTCCAATGTCTTGAATCCAGAATCTGTACATTCCTCTTGGTCCTGTGCAAAACCAAAATGACACTAATAATAACATCACTGCATGCAGAAATAGGATTTGAAATCACAATTTAAATAAGAAATCTACTGACCCAAACGAATAACAGCTTGCTTATTAGTTTCCCCATCACGCAATCCAGAGCATCTTTCAAGTTCTGTCTATTTCAGGAAAAGTAGTACAAGAAAAAATTGAATTTCCAAGAAATGTTTTCCAATAAAAAATAAATTGATGTGGAAAATCTATACTAACTTTTTGGCAGAAGACCAGATTCCAACTTCAAATCTTTGGAAACAGAACTTCAGGAACTCTTCACAGTAGGGCCTCTTGAAAACTGAACAATGAATGGACAAAACGTATCAGCATGGACTCGTGCTCGAATCCAAACTCCGCCTGTATGGAAGAAGAGAGGAAAAGAAAAGAAATGGAAGAATGTTTTAATGTTTTTTTACCTAGGAAGCTTCCGAAAACAGCATCAGGTTCGCGACTCGTCGGAATGTTGTCCTTGTCTCCTCGAAACACTCTGACACATAGCAACCCAGCAAGATCAAGTACAAGAAGCTTCTTTTCAGGACCAAGATTGAACTTCTCAATCAGGGAAGTGGTAGTGCAGCTTTTTTCTTCTGCAATTTCCTCATGACTATCACTGTCATTAGCCAAGATGGACTTTTGGTTGAAGCTGCCAACATTTCCTGCCATTCTTTTTACCTATGTGCAGACTTTTTGTCGAAGCTGGTTTATATATGCGGTTGAGGATTAAGAACGTTTAAACTTCTTTAATTGAATTGTGTTTTCAGTTTCTGATGTGCATGTTTCCAATGTTCAACTATACGTAAATTAAGATATTACTAAGAGAAAATTAAAGTTAAATTTAGCTTCTTAGCTACTAGTACTTCATGTAGAAGCTTAACCACAACTTGGTCTTTTTTTTAGTAGGAAAAAAAGGATATCAAAAGTCAGATTGGCGGAATCAAAGAATGGTCATAAAGTTGCAGCCAGCCACCGCAATTATTGCTACTTGGCAATGAAGTATGGTGGATAGCAACCTACTCTTACATTTCATTGGCTGTATACATGTACTAACAATTCAGGCAGCACGAATATAAACAAAAAAAAGTTTGATTAGATTTTTTTTAATATGTATTAAGATATGCATAGTTGTATTAGGTTGGCTTAGAAAAAGAGTGGTGGGACTATAATGATGGCTTAATTGCTTTAATTAGCTGAAAATATTTTTAGCTAATGAATTTTTTTTGTATGATTTCTGTTCTTTGAGTGAGATTTTTTAGAGTATATTTGAGAGTCGGGTTTGTGAGAAATATTTTAGTGCTTTATTTTCGACTATTTTGTCAATTAAGTATTAAGAACTAGCAGTATTATATAATAATTACTAGATTATGAGCTTCATTCACACAAGACATCGTTCTGCAAGTGTAATGATTTTTTTTATCGGAATTTTGTAAGTGTAGTGAATAGTGATGTCTTCACAATTAGCGGTTCGTAGATGTAGGTAATTTATCGAACCAACAACTTTTTATTTAGTGGTCAAGTACACATTTCTTTTTTCAAAAAAGAAAGCATTCAAATATGAAGGAAACATCTTGGAAACTTAATCATCATCATCCTCCTCCTCGTCAGCAGCTTCTGATTTCTTGCCAAGGTGATTAACAATCTTAGAATAGTAATCCCAGTCGGGATGTGCAGCTGATATTGCAGATTGGCCATAAGGGTGTTCCTTGACATATGAAGGAACACCGTCTGCCTCTGCCACAGCATTCAAGTAGAGCCGGAGCTCACCTTTCGGACCTAATACATGAAATTCACATTACTTTCTGTACAATTATGTTGTGAAAAAAATGACCCAACTAAATTGATAAAAACATTTTATGACCTAAAGCTGTATCAGTAGCATGAGATGCCTTGTATTCATCAGGAAATATTGCTGTGTGAGGCTGCAAAATAAGAAAAAAACGAGAAAAAAAAATTCAGTAACCATAAAAAAAACAAAAGAATAATTCAGGTAGTAATTGAAGTATGAAGTTGGTAGTATATTACAGGATTCAGAAGTGCCTTGTAGGGCTTATCGTCGATCATTAATGTGTGTTGGGTTTGGGCTCCCTTCCTATGTGGAGAAAAGCCCATGTGGAGCAAGCCCACATACCACTCCTTGTCTACTAGAGGGGGTCAGATTAGGGTAAGGGGTGCAGCTCATTCCAAGCAAAAACAAAAGAGAGAAAAGAGAGAGGAGAGGAGAGAAAACCAGATTCGCTCAACTCTGCGCAGCCGTGGGAGATTCATCGCTGCGACTTCGTTCACCGTCGGATCGGGCTGAAATTTGGACAGCAGGTTCACGACATCCGGTTCTTCAATCTGACCGGTTGGATTGGTGAGACGATATCTGAGCAGGAGGAATCGAGTCCCGCAAGTAGCTGCTGGATATGGTTTTGTGTTCTTCCTTTGGTTCTCTAGTTTCATACTTGTTGTTGGCTGTTTGCCTAGTTGTTGAGCACGATTTGTGCTGTGATTTGAGACACTCTTGTACCCTGATTTTGATCATAGTGGAGCTTGATTGACTGGCTTGTGCCCGTGGTTTTTACTTCTCGCATTGAGAAGGTTTTCCACGTTAAAATCGTTGTCTCTTCGTGTATGTGTGATGAATTAGTTGCTGCCATTAATTTGTTATTGCTCCTCATAGATTCCAGCAAGTTAGGGAAATTATTATCCGCTGCGTATTGCTATTATTGTGTTGAATTTCCCATCAGAGTGGTAGCGGAGCTCTTGGTTTGAGTTTATTTGATTTGCTTGAATGATGGAGGCAAATACAAATAGAATGTTGAGTTTGAATGGCACTAATTATCACTTGTGGAAGGGAAAAATGAAAGATCTATTATTTGTGAAAAAGTTGCATCTTCCTGTATTTTCTACTGAGATGCCAGAATCCATGACTGAAGCGGCTTGGCATTTTGAGCATCAGCAAGTTTGTGGTTTTATTCGGCAATATGTAGATGACAATGTTTATAATCATATTGCTAATGAGGAACATGCAGCGTCCTTGTGGAAGAAAATTGAATCTTTGTATGCTTCTAAATCAGGGAGTAATAAACTGTATTTGTTGAATTCCTTGATGAATTTGAGGTACAAGGATGGGACTTCCATTTCAGATCACTTGAATGATTTTCAAGGACTCCTAGATCAATTATCAGGAATGGGTATCAAGTTTGATGATGAGGTGTTGGGACTATGGCTACTGAATACTCTACCGGACTCTTGGGAAACTTTTCGGGTTTCAATTTCGAATTCGGCTTCCGATGGTGTTGTCTCTTTGCAAAATGTAAAGGGAAGTGTTCTTAATGAGGAGATGAGAAGGAAGGCACAGGGTACTTCATCTCATTCCGAGGTACTTGTTACTGAAAACAGGGGGAGAAGTCAGAAAAAGGAACAGAAAGGTGGTAGGGACAAGAGCAGAAGTAAGTCCAAGTCCAGATACAAGAATGTGGAGTGTCATTATTGCCACAAGAAGGGGCACATACAGAAGAACTGTTTTCAATGGAAAAGGGAGAGAAAAGACAATAATGGTAAGCAGAAAGAGAAGGATCAAGATGGTGATGATCGTGTTTCTGCGGCTACTTGTGATGATCTTGTTATTCTCCGTGATCATGATTTAGTTAATCTTGTATCAGATGAGAGCATGTGGGTAATTGATAGTGCTGCTACACTGCATGTTACACCGAGGAAGGAGTTCTTCACATCTTACACTTCTGGTGATTTTGGAGTGTTGAAGATGGGTAATGATGGTGTTGCTAAGGTAGTTGGTATTGGTGATGTTTTCTTACAAACCAACATGGGAGTGCAGTTATTGCTTAGAGGAGTCAAACATGCTCCAGATGTCCGTTTTAATTTGATCTCTGTGCAGATGCTTGATGATGGTGGTTATGATAATCACTTTGGTTCTGGAAAATGGAAACTCACCAGAGGTAACTTGGTTGTGGCCAGAGGGGAGAAAGTTAGTAAACTGTATTGGACAAAAGCTTTGGTTGCTAAAGACAGTGTGAATGCCATGGATATGGAGGCTTCTTTGTGGCACCGAAGGCTTAGTCATATCAGTGAAAAGGGGCTGAATTGTTTAGCTAAAAAGGATGTGCTTCCGGGATTGAAGAGTGCTGAGTTGGAGAAATGTTCTCATTGCATGGCTGGTAAGCAGACCAGAGTATCATTTAAGAAGCATCCTCCCTCAAAGAAGTCAGAATTGCTTGAATTGGTGCATTCTGATGTTTGTGGTCCATTAAAGGTAAAGTCATTTGGTGGTGCACTTTACTTTGTTACCTTTATTGATGATTGCTCCAGGAAGCTTTGGGTCTATGCATTGAAGACCAAGGACCAGGTGCTGGAGAAATTCAAACAATTCCAAGTTTTGGTTGAGAGACAGTCAGGCAAGAAGCTGAAATGCATTCGTTCTGACAATGGTGGTGAGTATTGTGGACCATTTGATAGTTATTGCAAGCAGCAGGGTATTAGACATGAAAAGACTCCTCCCAAAACTCCTCAGCTGAATGGTTTAGCAGAGAGGATGAACAGGACGTTGATTGAGAGAGTTAGGTGCATGCTTTCTGAAGCTAAGCTACCTAAGCATTTCTGGGGTGAGGCATTGTACACGGCAATGCATGCTATTAATCTCAGTCCTGCAGTTGCCCTGAATGCTGAAGTGCCAGATAAAGTTTGGTTTGGCAAGAATGTCAAATATGATCATTTGCGAGTCTTCGGTTGTAAGGCATTCGTGCATGTTCCAAAGGATGAGAGATCCAAGTTGGATGCGAAGACGAGGCAGTGTATCTTTATTGGATATGGTGAAGATGAGTTTGGTTACAGGTTGTATGATCCTGTTGAGAAGAAGCTTGTCAGAAGCCGTGATGTGAAGTTCATGGAAGACCAAACCATTGAAGACATTGATAAGATGGAGAAGACTACACCTGAGAAAGATAGTAGTCTGTCTGATATTGATCCAGTTCAGACACCTAACCATGATCTGGATGCTGCTGAGAATAATATTCAGAATGGTGAGCAACATGACTATGTTGGTGATCAGCAGTTTGGAGATGCTTTAGATGTTCCTATTGATGATTCTGAAGAGGAACATGATCCTGAACCACCTCAAGTTCAACCTCGGAGGTCTACTAGGCAGAGGAAGCCATCTACCAGGTATCCTTCTGATGAATATGTTACCTTGACAGATGGAGGTGAACCTGAGTGTTTTCATGAGGCCATGGAGAGTCAAGAAAAGAAGAAGTGGCTGGATGCAATGCAAGATGAAATGAAATCTTTGCATGATAATCACACATTTGACTTGGTGAAATTGCCAAAAGGCAAGAAGGCTTTGGAAAACAGGTGGATTTACAGGGTGAAGCAAGAAAGTATTTCTGCATCCCCGAGGTATAAAGCTAGATTAGTGGTGAAAGGTTTCAGACAGAGAAAGGGTGTTGATTTCAATGAGATTTTTTCTCCTGTGGTGAAGATGTCATCCATTAGAACCGTGTTGAGTTTGGCTGCTACTCTTGATTTAGAGGTAGAGCAAATGGATGTAAAGACTGCTTTCCTTCATGGTGATTTGGAGGAAGAAATTTACATGAAGCAACCAGATGGTTTTCATGTTGAAGGAAAGGAAGACTATGTGTGTAGACTGAGAAAGAGTCTATATGGGTTGAAGCAAGCTCCGCGACAGTGGTACAAGAAGTTTGAGTCTGTTATGTCAGAGCAAGGCTACAAGAAGACTACTTCTGATCACTGTGTCTTTGTTAAAAAGTTCTCCGATGATGATTTCATTATCCTGTTATTGTATGTTGATGACATGCTTATTGTTGGGAAAAATATTTCCATGATTAACAGGTTAAAGAATCAATTGGGGGAGTCATTTGCCATGAAAGACATGGGAGCTGCTAATCAGATTCTTGGTATAAGAATCATGCGTGATAGGAAGGAGAAGAAACTTTGGCTGTCACAGGAACACTATGTTAAAAGAGTGCTACAGAAGTTCCAAATGGAAAATGCTAAGGCGGTAAGCACTCCTCTTGCCACTCATTTTAAATTGAGTGCTAAACAGAGTCCTTCAAATGAAGCTGAGAGACTAGATATGCAACGGGTTCCTTATGCGTCTGCTGTGGGTAGTTTGATGTATGCAATGGTGTGTACAAGACCAGATATTGCACATGCTGTTGGTACAGTCAGTAGATTTCTGTCAAATCCAGGTAGAGAGCATTGGAATGCTGTGAAATGGATTTTGAGGTATCTTTGTGGTACTGCTAGTTTGAGGCTTTGTTTTGGAGGTGATAAACCTATCCTTGTGGGCTATACTGATTCTGATATGGCTGGAGACATTGATTCCAGAAAGTCCACTTCGGGCTACTTGATTAAGTTTGCAGGGGGAGCTGTGGCATGGCAATCTAGATTGCAAAAGTGTGTTGCATTGTCCACTACTGAGGCAGAGTTCATTGCCATTACAGAAGCTTGCAAGGAGTTGCTTTGGTTGAAGAAATTCTTGCAGGAGCTTGGTTTTGTCCAGGATAAATACATGCTATTTTGTGATAGTCAGAGTGCAATTCATCTTGGTAAGAATTCAACTTTCCATTCTAGATCCAAACATATTGATGTGAGGTATCATTGGATACGTGATGCATTGGATGCTAGGTTGTTGGAATTAGCCAAAGTTCATACAGATGATAATGGTGCTGATATGATGACTAAGGCATTACCGAGATGCAAGTTTGAAACTTGTTGTGAGATCGCCGGTTTGGCGGTCATCTCCACATAGTTGTGAGGGGGAGATTTGTTGGGTTTGGGCTCCCTTCCTATGTGGAGAAAAGCCCATGTGGAGCAAGCCCACATACCACTCCTTGTCTACTAGAGGGGGTCAGATTAGGGTAAGGGGTGCAGCTCATTCCAAGCAAAAACAAAAGAGAGAAAAGAGAGAGGAGAGGAGAGAAAACCAGATTCGCTCAACTCTGCGCAGCCGTGGGAGATTCATCGCTGCGACTTCGTTCACCGTCGGATCGGGCTGAAATTTGGACAGCAGGTTCACGACATCCGGTTCTTCAATCTGACCGGTTGGATTGGTGAGACGATATCTGAGCAGGAGGAATCGAGTCCCGCAAGTAGCTGCTGGAAATCTGGTTTTGTGTTCTTCCTTTGGTTCTCTAGTTTCATACTTGTTGTTGGCTGTTTGCCTAGTTGTTGAGCACGATTTGTGCTGTGATTTGAGACACTCTTGTACCCTGATTTTGATCATAGTGGAGCTTGATTGACTGGCTTGTGCCCGTGGTTTTTACTTCTCGCATTGAGAAGGTTTTCCACGTTAAAATCGTTGTCTCTTCGTGTATGTGTGATGAATTAGTTGCTGCCATTAATTTGTTATTGCTCCTCATAGATTCCAGCAAGTTAGGGAAATTATTATCCGCTGCGTATTGCTATTATTGTGTTGAATTTCCCATCAATGTGTT
The DNA here is from genome assembly GCA_963691705.1 of Viola odorata. Lineage (NCBI taxonomy): Eukaryota > Viridiplantae > Streptophyta > Magnoliopsida > Malpighiales > Violaceae > Viola > Viola odorata. The sequence continues at coordinate 56,377,680 of OY829543.1, read as the reverse complement.
CGACGAAGAATATTTCCCCTCGCAAAGTGGACTCTCCCACAGTTTCTTCAGCTCCTTCAAAAAGAGGGGTTTGGCCCTTTTATCCAAAGTTTGGAAATCAGAATCTGTACAGTCATCTTGGTCCTGAAATCATATTTGCATTTATGTATATAAGAACGAGTGTTCAACCATCAGAGGAAGTTCTGATGATGTCATAGTTGTGAACGACGTATTTCGTAATGTTGCAAGACCATCTACTCACCCAAATAAAAAGCAGCTTGCTTTTGAGTTCCCCCATTACACTAGCCATGGCTCCATTTATATTATGCCTATTTCAAGCAATGGACAAGTAGCGAAAGGCAACAGATCTTTCAATTACAAGATTGCAGATAAAACATAGTAAAATCCACATTCAAAGTAATTTCACTAACCTCTTTGCTGCAGACCAGACTCCAACTTCAAATCTTTGAAAGCAGAATTTCAAGAACCCTTCACAGTAAGGCCTTTTATAAACTAAAAAAAAAAACAGGAAAAAATTACATTAGAAATACTCGTAGTCTACGGACTCAGGTTTAGGTCTCACCACTGCTTATTGAAAAACAAAAAAACACCACTTACTCCGAAAGTTCCCTGAGATGTCATCAGCTTTGCGACCTCTAGGGATACTGGCCTTGTTTTGGTAGAACACCCTATCGCATAACTCCCCGCCAAGATTTAGCACAAGGAGTTTCTTTGCAGGACCAAGATTCAGCTTCTCTAGTGAAATCCCGACAATTTCTCCTCTGTCTTGTTCACCATCACTGTCACTTTGATCATTGACAAGCACAGCTTTTAGCTTCAAATTATCAGTCTTTCCTGCCATGTTTAAGTCTTCTTTTTTAATAATCCTTATCAGGGTTTGTGGAGTATATATAGATAATTGAGTCAGGATAAGAATTTTTCATTTTTCAATTTGTTTTTAATTAATTTCAGATTTGCAATTATGTTATGATCTAAAATGTATATGCCGACATAGAAAGCGAAAGTCATGAGTGATATTTAATTTTTCCTAAACACATTGATATGCTACGGATAGTGAAGAAAACATTTAGTAGTACTCTGAAAGTGTCATCTCAATACTTACACTTTACACATAAGTGGTAGAATCCACCGTTAAGCATAATAAAGTATGGTGCATCATAAGAAATTAAGTGCAACCACACCCACAAAACATCCATTTACAGCCACATGTGAAATTAAATTAAGCTACTCCATGTTGAAGCTTAATTAACTGCAACTTGGCTTTCCATTAAAATATTAACAGAGAACCCACAAACATGTAGATAAACTGGTAAAATGTTGTTATACATTTTTCTAGCTTAATTAGAAGTTTCGGGTTCAAGCTCTGGTACGCAGCTGCGTTGAAACTAAAATTGTTCTATATTTTTTTAACCTAATTCGAATTTAGAATAATCAATGGTAGTAACTATTTTTCTTATTAAAAAAAAAACAGTCGGCACTTAATATAATAATCGAATATTGGATTGGCATCTTCCGGGAACCCAACTGCCAATTAAGTAAACTAAAGTTGCAAGGACAACTTTGGTTTGGCCACCAGTTGAGTGATTGACCATAAATGCATAAACTAAAGTAGCGCCACCGCAATGATTGAGTATAACTGTACTTGACTTAGGTTGGCTTAGAAAATGTGAGTGAGTCCAACTGAGTGATGAGACTAAATTGTGTTGTCTGTTTTTACTAGTACTGACCTTATTACTTTAGTAGAAAATAACAGTAGTATCTTAGAAAGAAAATTCCAACTGGGTTATGCAGAAATGAAATGAAAACTAACATACTAGTCCTTCCTCCCCTTACCTCTCTTTGGAAACTTTTGAAGTCATCGGTTGACAATGGCGGAATAGCGTCTCCAATCAGGATGATTATGTGATATACCAGGTTGTCCAAAAGGATGATTCTTCACATAGAATGGCACATTGTCTGTAAAACCATCCAAGTAGGGAATGGAGTTCGAGTTCCACCTCCATCTATAAAAAGAATGCAAAACAAAATTTACGGGTCACCCTCTCACCTAAAGCAGAATCATTCACATGGTCCACCTAAAAGGAAAAAGATGGTATTTAGTTTTCAGATACATTACAGGATTGATTATCAAGTAAGGGTCATTATCAATCAGTAAAGTATTGGCAGAAGAATTCTTTGCACCAAGAAAGACAAGAGAACCAGCTTCTTGAATTCCTTAATTTCAATTTTGAGTTATTATTTACTCCACTGACTCTAGCAGAGACCATATCCCCACATCGAATCTTTCGAAACCAAAATTTCGTAAACTCGTCGTAATAAGGCCTCTTATATACTGAACAGAAACGCGAAAACAAAGATTTCCAAGAACAGAATAGTAGAAACAAGAATAATTCACCAACAAAACTCCAATAGGAAGTATCAGGAGTTCGGAATTTTTGTACAATTCCAATTCGTCTGCGAATCACTCTGTGGCAAAGCAAACCGCCAAGGCATAGTATCAGCAGCTTTTTATAAGGAGTAATTAAGCTCAGCTTGTTCGTTGAAATGCCACTCACGGTCATCTGAGTTGAACACGCCCTTCAGCTTCAACTGGCTAGTGTTTCTTCTTGCCTTGGTAGCGTTTGTGGTTTGGATAATGTGACATTATCATGTGGTTGTTGGTTGGTTTATGTGGTTGTATTTTGCAAGTTTTGAACTTTCTGTTCATAAATCACGACGGATGGTGGCGAAAAACATTCAGGGGATTGAGATGGGTCTGTCGTGGCAGATTCATGCGTTAGAAAAACCATGGTTTTTTGTTCTGGAGATTGATCCATTGGAATCCTAACAATCAGATTGTTATAACATCCAAAACTCAATAACAAAGAGAAGTGACAGAAAAATTATAGTCGCACTAGAATGAATGCAGTGATGAGTCTACAACTTTGTAAGAATTAAAATTTTCCTAGGAAGGAAATGACTTCTAATTTGTACCATTTCAGACCAAGTTAAGATGTTAATCCAGATATTATACCAGCAATTTCATTTGTATACTCGTATTCAAATTCTTGCCCAAAATTATGACATAAGAGGGAGAAAAAAATATTGTGATGAAAATTTGAATAAAATCATGAAAGAAAATTTCAGAAGCCCATTGGGCCATTTTTATTTCCACAGCCCAATGGACCAGCAACAGACAGAAAGACTGTAAAAATCCGCCTAGCCCATGAATTCAATTTCTTTCGTGCTTTCTCACTCTTTTTTCCCTGCTTACTTTTTTAGTGAAATAAATAACCAATTTGTTTTAGAAAATTATAAATAAATAAATAAGTAAATGAATAACAAACTAACAAATGATAAGGTATACTTTCACACAAAAAGTGCTAATGTATGTATATCCTCTCTCTTTTTAACCAAATAAAATCAAAATAAAATAATACTCCCTCCATTTTCGAATAATTGACACTTTACTGTTTATGCACGTGTTTCGAGGAGACCGAATGACTCACTATTTGACCCCAAAAAAATCCGTATTTTTTTTCTAATGTACGTTAATCCTTAACGTCCGAGAAAAAGTACGAAATTTTTTGGGTCAAATAGTGAGTCATTCGGCCTCCTCGAAACGCATGCATGAATAATAGCCAGTGACAATTATTCGAAAACGGAGGGAGTACTAGTCAAAATAAAAAGTGATAAGGAGTAATAATATAGCTTTAAAAAAATAATGGATAATGATATTTTTGACACCTCGTTTTATTTTTGGTTGGATTTGACCCCTTCATTCACATTTTCATATAAGTTTGGCTCCTTAAGGTAACGTCGCGTGCACAGTCAAACGTTAAGTTTGGTAACGTGATATTATTTAATCGGGATGACAATCCATGTAAGAAGCCACGTTAATTTTTTTTAATAAAAAATTTAGATTTAAACTCATTTATCTGACCCATTAACCACTTCACCTTTTAATAGGTCGAATAAATGAGTTTAATTTTTTTTTAAATCTGACGTGACATATGACATGGATTGTCACATCAGCTAAATAATATTAAACAATGTCACGTTACCAGAATTAACGTGTGATTGTGTACGACGTTACCTAGAAGGGTCAAATTAATATGAAAATGTTAATAGAGAGTCAAATCCAACCAAAAATAAAATAAGGTGCTAAATTAATACAAAAAATCAAGTAGATGTATCAAAAATATCATTATCCCAAAAATAATCTTGGACACATCAGCTTGATATGATTAATCAAAGGATAAACACACGTGGCAAAAAAGGATGGATGACAAAAAAAAAACAGAACACGTGCCAAGAAGGATCTAGTTCTGCCTGGACCTTTTTTTCTCCCTTCTACACTGGCCTGGACTGGAAAGAACCTTTGAGACATTTCTTCCAGCACCTTCTATCCTCCAAATCTTTCCTTATAAATCAACGCTCTCCCCCTTATCCGCTGAACCGTAAACAGCAAAAAGCCCAAAAGCAATTAAGTTACAGCGACAGCAACTGCAAGAAATAAGTGTAAGATAAAATGAAGGCTACAGTGGAGAAATCTCAACTTCCAGCAATCGCCGACAAGAAAATGGAAAAAGCCCAACACCCGCACACGACGGATACGATCAAGTACCTGGAGAAGAAGCTGGAGGATAAGGGCGCGATTCGGATGGAACGGCACCCTGCGGATGGGTTAGGTGGTGGGGTTCATAGGCCGCCGCCCAAGTCCGGGCACGGAGGGAAGTACACATGGGAAGGGCCTGTTGACGTGTCTGAGGAGCCGGTGCCGGCGGCGATTGATGAGAAGGATCCGAATTACGTCGATGAGGAGGCAGAGGAGAGGATTTTGAAAGGGCAGGACAGTGACGTGGCGGGGTTTGTGGTGGGGGAAGTGGCAGTGGCGAAGGAGGCGGGAGACGGCGTGTCCAGGATCGACGTTGATCCTCAGTTTGTGGCTAGTTAATTGATTTTGGGGGTTTGGTGTGGTTTTCATGTTTTTACTTCTTTTGTTTCTTTGGTCTTTGTGAAATATCGATGCTGAAACTGATGTAGTCGATTAGCAATTTCTAATTTAATTGTACGTTTGTTTTTCCTTTTCTTTTTTGAAATGGATTGATTGTACGTTGTTAATTAATTAAATCTTATAAAAAGATCTTTATAAGAGCGAAGAGTGTGCTGAAAAAGACTCAGAATTTAATTAAAAAATAATGATTTTAAGACTAACTAAAATTCAAGAATCGATCTTAAATATGTAAAAAATTCCATTAAGAGCTTACATAAGTCTTTTGTTCTAAAAGCTTGTATTTTTATATTTGAGGTTATATTTTTTTTTTCAAAATTATTGATCGTTAATACTATTTTTGGTTTTTTTATTTGACGCTTGGAGTATATCACATAGATTAAGGGTTTGTTGGTGGAGATTTGTTATCTGTCTGTGGGTCACATAAATCATACCACGCGTCCTCCTCTCGTACCTTCTTCTTCCTCTTTCGTTTCTCTCCCTTTTTTCTAAAGGCTACGATTTTTTTTTCTTTTTTTCCCTTTTACCCAGACAAACAAATCCCTCTTATAATCCTCCTCAAATCACCAAACTCAAAATCAATCCGAGAATTCATCAAAAAGAAAATATCAAATTAATCGATCAAACTGAAGGAAGGAAAAAATAAAGAAAGAAATTCATCTCTTCCACAATAAGAAAAAATAAAAAAAGAAAGAAATTCATACTAATTAAATTAAAAGAAGAAAAAAAAAATCCAGTGCTTCCTCGTCACAACAACCCAGCACAGCAACTATAACAACACCACCTAAGAATCGTCATCGTCATTTCTAAATCTAGATCTAAATCTAAACTATGAAGGAGGTGTGTTGGTAAGGAAAGGGAAGATGGGAGAGTTGTAGATGAAAAAAAAAGGAAAAAGATGAAAGAAAGATGAAGAAGGGAAGGAGAAGATGGGAGAGCTTAGAAGATGAAGAAAGATGAAGAAGAGAGAGAAGATGGTGTCAGTAATTTATTTTCAATGTTCCCCAAAATTTGAAATCCGTCCAACTCTATTTTTCATTTCCCACTACACGTTGTTCAAGTAGAAAACGACGGATCATCTGAGGGTTTTTTTGTCAAAATATAAACTAAGTAGGCACAATTATCAATAACATTAATTAAAAAAAAAATTAGACTAAAACGTCAAATATTTCAGAATAGAGGAAGTATTTTTTTACATTTTGTTGGTAAAGTAGGCAGTTGATTAGAAAGAAGTGACTTGTGTTTTTTAATCGTAAAGCAGAAGAGTGGTTTACGTCTCCGAATGTTTTGAGGTAAGGGATGGTCCTGTCCTGGGAAAGATGAGGCCCACTCCTTTTGGACCCATGCATCTTAGGGGCCCAAGTCTTATTTATATACGTAGATCAAATGCAAGTGACTCGGGTTATTAGTATTACTATTATGTTTTGCTAAAAAATGTATTGTTATTAATAATTAATAATCGCAGGAGCTTTAACAAGAAGTGATAATTAAGAATTATTCTTGTATAATGACGGTAGATTTGTTAACGGCATCCGTCATTTATATGAGCAAGAAGAAAATGTGATGCGATATTGCATGCTAAGTAGCAGTAACAAGTATACTTATAAATTAGAAAAAATAGTATTCCTTTGTCTGACTTTGTTTTTCTTTAGAAAAAAGAAATAATTATTTCTTCACGACAGCATCACTGGAGATACAATCTCAGATAAGGTATTACTATGTTTAAAAAATAGTAGTTGGCAAATATAGTAATTTATTTAGCTTAATTATAGATGTAATAACTTATTCTAACAAACTATTTATCATTTTTTTCTAAAAATTATAACTGAGTCAACTAATATATAGTTTTTTCTACAAAAATGGTAACGGTAACTAGCATTGATAGCAAACACCGATATCATCATGAGCAAGCCTTATACGGATTAATGAACTAAGCATGGTGAGAAAGAAAATCTGCAACAAATTAATTTATCAATGAATATGCGAAATATCAACTCACTCAATGCTACGAGTTTTGCTCGGATATAGCCGATAAGAGTGCCACAAGAAAGAGTGACCACTAGGGGTGTACAAAAACCAACCCAAATCAGGAATCGAATTGAAACCCCACCGAATCGGTTCGAAGTGTTGAATATTTTTTTTTTTAGAATCGTAGGACTGAACTGAAATTTCCAGTTTGGTCCGGTTCTCTAATTCTAAAATTCGTAAACCGAACTATAAAACCGGGAGAAACGGTTCATATATATATATATATATATATGCACTATGATATTAAAGTTTAAATTTGGTTTAATGGTTAATTCCTCACCTATCATTTGAAAGGGGAGGTTCAGACCCCCTTGGCTTCCACTTTTTTTTTCTTTCTAAACTTAACTCCTCATTTTTCTTTTTTTCTTTTAAACTTAACTAAAAGTACTCATTTTTTTTCTTTTATTTATTATTTTAAATATAAAATTTTATTAAGGAAGTTGTATAAGAATTATTATGAGAAAAAAACTATATTATTGTAAATTGTAATAGCCATGCCATCAGTTAACTATATGTATAAATTAAGACCATTAATTATTAATGATACGACATATACTAGTAATATTACCATTAATCCTAATTATTAAGATATATCGTAGATATATGTTTATTGTTCAGTATTTTACTTAATAAAAAGAGAATTACATTGTTGTAAGATAAAATGATGTCAATTGTCATAAAAAATGTAATTACTAATTAGATGACAACTAAAATAATGAATTTGTATAATGGTTAATGGACATTTATGATTTAGATTTATGGTATCTATATTTCAATATCATTATTTACTTAAGTTAATTGTTTAGAGGTTTAGGATTTAAATTTAAATTGTATTAATCAGTTATGCAGTACATGAGTATAACTAATTAAGTATTGTATTGTTCAAGGATATTTTTGAAGCTCTAAATGTAAGTGATCTAATCTTATCTTCATATGAAGCATGGTTATACTTGAAAATTCTTCATGTGTATATGTTAGACTCGATGTGAAGTACGATACTTCTTGACTAGATATTTGTTAAACATATTCATTACATTTCAATATATTAATACTTATTATTTATTAATATTTAGTCACTTTAATTTTTTATATGTTTTGTATCATAAAAATTAAAGATTTATCATACTAAAATATCATTATAATATTAGGCTATCATTTATAAATTGGTAAATCAAAACATTATTTAAAAAAAAATCAAAACTGTGTGTTTGATAACTAAAGGATGTTGTTTTGTGACTTGTCAATGGATGTTGTCTATTAATATATAGATAAAACTTTCACACTTTGATCACAACATTTGTGGTAGGGCAACTAGCAAGTTATTTGCCCCCCCTTTGCCAATGCAAACGTTCGAAACCCATTGCCTGCACATTTGCTTTTTATTTTCAAAGGTCGTAGGATCATAGATGATGTGGCGAAATTTTAACGTGTCGCGTCACTCCAAAAAAATAAATCGGATCGAACCGAACCGAATCAATAATAACGGTTTGGTTCGATTCTACCTTAAGTAGAACCGTTAAATTCCGATTCGGTCCGATTTCAGCTCAAAAACCGGCCCCGTATACACCCCTAATGACCACTACTATTTTTTTTTTTTTTTTTCAATACTAACTAATTTTAGGTTGGTAGGATGTTACTAACAAGGATAGCTCTCTAACACCGACAAGAAGAGAACAAATAGCCAAACAACAACTTGTTTGTTAGTATGAATTAACATGTCAATCCTGGATGGACCTAACACGTGTCTCAATTGTAGTTGAGAATTGAGATTTCTCACCACTTGAGTATAATAATCATGAAATCTTATTATTGAAGAGCAAGAAAAGGGTTTTCGCAAGTGTGGTGGATGACACCACCATCCGAATTGGGCTTGACTGAAACACTTTCCTTTTACTTTTGGTGCTAACTACTAACTACGTCTTTGTTTGATGATTTTGATCTCAAATCGTAATACCATCTCCGGAGCAAAAAGCAAAATCCCGACTTACGTGTCACCGTTAATTGTAAAAATAAATTGTTAGTGTGAGTAATTTGAATAATTCGGTGCATACAATATTAATCTCGATCAAGACATGTTCTTGAGATTTTGTTATGTGGGCGTGGACCTAATCGATTAGTTAGCTATAGTTTGTGTAGACTATATCGCTGGTTAAGTCAACAAATCTGCAGCTTCTTCGATATGCAGAAATGTATTGGAGACAAGTTAGATGATGCATCATTTCCATGTGCGACCACGAACCATTAAGGTGGCAGGCACCCACCTATATGCTTTGCCTTAAAATAAATTATAAAAAGATGTTTGAAATAAATACAATTTCATTTTTTGAAAAGAAATAAATACAAATCTCTAATTAGCTTTAGTATGGGTATGAATTATACTATATCATTAGTGGATGGATATGTATAAAGTAAAGGAAACCCTTAAAAGAATCTACTCACATGTAATTAACTGCCCATATGAATTATTTTTCTTCTCCATTTTCTTCCTCTCTCTTTTTCTACAAACGACGATATGGGTGTAATATACTATATTTGAAAAGTCTGACTAATTCATATACCCTGAAATATTAAGAATGGAAACATCTCCAACTAATTAAGCTTTATAACTAATAAAGCTACAATCTCAGCGGAGCAAACCTTTTCAAGTGTCTAAAGGTATACTAGTGATAAAATGTGATATTTTCATTTGTTTGTATACTTTTTTTTCCACAACTGAGTGTTTCTTTTCATTTTTTATCTTAATCATAAGTTTCATTAACTCTAGTGAGTTTGGATTAATTTTATTCACACAGAGTTGATTTATTACCCTTTCTAATTAGTACTATTAAGTTTTAACTACTCTCTAGTTGTAAATAGATGTCGTTTTGGGCCAAAAATCGCTGCCTGGTATTAATTATCCTTTTGGATAATTGTGTCCACTTAGTTTGTGCTTTTACACTTTTGTCCCTCAAACGATTTGTCGTTCGGCGTGGAACGGTGTGTCACACATGGGTTTTTTTTGAAATGAAAAAGTTAGCGTACCTTTTCTGAAGTTTAAATTTAGCTTTTGTTGGAGACACAACCAACGTCTCTGACAACAAAACCAGAACTCCTCACTCCATCTCCTCGATTTCCTTTCTTCTTTCCTTAACAACAAAACCAAAGCTCGATCAAATAAAAAATGGAGGATTGTTATGCTGAAATTGAGGATTCAAATGATGTGAATATCCCCATATTTTGTGATGAAATGGAGGATTTTGGATTTGAAAAATAGAAGTAGAGAAAAGAGAGAGAGTGTTGAGGAAGGAGCTGGCGTTTGAAAAATGAATTGGAGGCTGACGCGTGGCCTTAGGCCACTGACATGCTTGATAAAAAGCTGACCATTTTGCAGCTGTCTTAATATTCATGATTCCGGCCCAAACGACAAATAATTCGGGCCCGAAGAAATAACATTTTAGACACAAATAATTAACATTTTGGTCTAATAATAGATATACTATGGGATTTATATTTGAGAAGATGAAAATACGGAGTAGAATCAATTAAACATATAATTCTAGTCACGTCAAAAGTCATGATGGGTACAAATTGTTGTCATGGGACAACAATTTTGTCCACAAAAAAAGAGAATTTCCTAAAATATTAAACTAATGGCTGAAACATTTGATGAAAAAGACTAAAGGAGAATAAAAAACGTGATTGAAACTAGCAACTTTTTTTATACACCAAAATCGAACTATATAAATTTTATTTAAAGAATAAGAGGTGTCTGATCCATTATATTTTTTTTCAAAGAGTCCGGATTATTGGATCAAATAAATTGTACGAGTTGTGAGTTGTAAGTTGTAACTCAACTAGTTTCGCTTTTTGTTACATCTCCGCTAGCTCTTTTAAGATTCGGTTATATTTTTCTCTGTGAAAAGTATTATTCGTCGAGTCTGTTTAAAACTGCATTCTATTATGAAAATAAAAAATCACACAATAATTATTATACAAGTAGGGCTGCCCAGTCGGGATTTCGGGATTTCCGAATCCCGACTAGAAAAATTTCGGGTTACCCGAATTAAATTTTTTTCGTCCCGATCCCGAAGTTAAAAAATTGAATCCCGATCCCGAATTTCCGATTCACAATTTCGGGAATTCTCGGATTTCCGAAATTTCCGAAATTCCCGAAATTGTGATTCAATTTAAACCCATTTTTCCGAAATTTCCCATCAAATTGTCTAGCATTTTTTGGCATACAAATTGTCGAGCAATTTGCCATACAAAAACAACAATTCTATTTTGCTATGCAGTATTGGAGAGGGCAAAAACAACAATAACAACAACAACATATCATCAAGATTCATCACCAACAGATTAACCATACAAACTCCCATCTCCACTTCAAATTTTAGTCCAAGCAAGCAAGTGATGTCCTCCATTACGTAAATGATACTGCACCTGAAATCATAAAATAGAACATTAGAGGTAGCATAAAATAAGAACAGAATCAAGTTGACAAGAAATCCAATTAGCAAGTGTTGTAATCCAATTCGATGTACCCTAGTGACAAAAATGAAATGCACATTTCATTTCCAATACCAACAACAAGTACAATGCATAATTATTCATTGTTGCAAAGTTCAACATCCTCGTTTCAGCAATAGGGAATCAAAGCATTCCTAAATGTAAATGCTAGCCAGGTCCATGAATAGGTGAAGTTAGAAAACAGTTAAGGATGCAACCAAAAGGTTTGGCATTTCCCACAAATAATAGGACATTATATTTTATTTTATCTACAAAACTTCAAATGTCACCCAAAAAACATGAAAAAAATAACAGAAAAAACTAAGATGGGGCTGGCAACAAATAGATATGGATGAATGAGTTTGCACACACCTCCACTGCCATCTTATAGTCCAAGCAAGTGACTCCAAGCATCTAAATTTCTGTAACGGTGGTCTCCACTGACATTTGAGAGTATTCTAAAACCAAAAAACATGAAAAAAATAACAAAAAATCAGATTTCTTAAACGTAGACAATAAATGGCCAAAACTCAATTGAAAACAACTTACCACTTTCCAATTGTTCAAGGTCAGCAAGGTCCTCTTCAAGTCTCATGGATTGTCTTGATGTCCTGAACCAATCTTGTGCACATATTAAAGCTTGCACAACCATTGGAGTCAAAGAGCTCCTAAAAGGGTCAAGGACTCGTCCTCCAGTACTGAATGCAGATTCAGATGCCACTGTGGAAACTTGGACAGCTAGTACATCCTTTGCCATCTTAGAAAGAACAGGGAACCTTGGAGCATGCTTTTTCCACCAGTCCAAGATGGAAAAAGATTTGCCTCCTTCAATAACACTCTCTTGCAAGTAAGATTCCAGTTCTGACTTGATTCGGAGGGAACCTCCACCAGTAGCTTCCTTGAACCTCTTAAACCTTTCTTCTCTAGCACTGATCAACTCAGCAGACATGTCTACAGACCCCTCACAAATACTTTCTCTTCCACTACACCCTCCCTTCTCCACATCAGTATCACCTACAACACCATGTTCTTTTCCCTTCTTATACAACTCCCAGTACCCTACATACATTCTTTCTGTATCCCTCTTCACTTTTTCTGCCAACTCATTCCCAACAAACTCCCCATGCACATCTAACAGAGAAAAAGCTACATAATCCATCTTCTTTCTTGGATCAAACACAGCAGCAATATAAAGAAGGGTATTAAACTTAGCCACATTACCCCAGTACTTATCAAACTTCTCATGCATTTTTTCTGCCAATCTCTTAAGTTCTATGTCACTACTCTTCTCCCACCCTCTCAACATGGAAGCCACATTAGATACTTGATCAAAATAAGCATTAGCAGTAACATACTTAGAGCCTGACACAAAGCAAGTTAAATGATAAAAATACCTCAAGGTGTGACACAATCTCCTCGCATTCACCCAATCACCTTCTGTTGGTACACCACCTCCACCACCATCAGTTCTTGCATTCACATATTCAACACCATCCTCCTCTGGATATTCCTCATCATCAAACGCCAGAATAGCTGCCAAATCCTCATCATTTGATTTTTTCTTTCCCTTATTCTTTCTTTTTTCTTCCCTCATCTGAAGCTCAATCTTGTAGAAGGGATCCACATCATCATATGCCTCAAGGGCCTTCTCAAACTTCAACGCAGAATCTAACATCAAATAGGTGGAGTTCCACCTAGTACACACATCTAAGCACAACAATGATTTAGAGTCAACATGCTCTTTTTCTGCACACTCCTTAAACTTAGACAATCTAGATGGAGATTGTCTAATGTACCTTACTGCCTCTCTGATCCTAATGATTGAGGTTCCCACAGTGGTCAGCCCATGCAATACCATCAAATTCACTATGTGTGCAATGCACCTTACATGAAGAAACTCCCCCTCACAAATACTTGTACCCCACTGATTCATTTTCTTCCTAATGTGTGCAACGGCTAAGTCATTTGAGCTAGCATTATCTATTGTGATTGTAAACACCTTATTAATTCCCCAATCAATCAAACATTTCTCAATAGTCTTTCCTATCGCATCACCTTTATGACTAGTGATTGGACAAAAATTCAACACTTTTTTATGTAAATTCCAATCATTATCAATAAAGTGAGCAGTCAGAACCATGTAGTTAATCCTTTGAATGGATGTCCATGTGTCAGTGGTAATAGAAAGCCTTTCACAATTACTCATCAAAAATTCTTTCAATTTCAGCTTCTCATCAGCATACAACTTATAACAAAGCCTACTAATTGTGTTCCTAGAAGGCACTACAAACCTAGTTTGCACAGTTTCCATGAACTTTCTAAACCCAGCACCCTCTACAAGCCTAAAAGGAAGTTCATCCTCAATAATCATTAGTGCTAAAGCCCTCTTAGAAGCTTCTTGATCAAACTTCCAAGGAACTACAGTCTTACTACCATCAGGATTCACATAAGTTGTCAATTCAGTTTGATTACAATGGGGTACCTCTGTACACCTTTTCATATGATTTTTCATGCCATTTGTACCATCTACCTTAGAATCAGCAGCAAAAACAGCTTGACAGTATATACATGTACCTTTCCATTCTCCATTCTCATCTTTGTGCTTATCAAACTGCTTCCACACCACTGATCTTCCAACAATCTTCTTCCTTTTCTTCTCTATCTTTACGGTAGCAGTAGCTGGCGCCACAGGCTGTGTTTCTGTATTTGCCGCAACTTCTGCTTGTTGCTTGTCTTGCATTACTACATCCACATCTCCTATGTTATGAGACATCTTCTTCCTAATTAATAAAACAGAAAATTAAGTTAGAATAGCACATTTAAATAAAACAGAACCTGACTGGAGAATTACAAATTTACAATCATTCATGCCACAAGCAAATATCATAACAAATGTCTCTTTCACATCTAAACCTTGCCACTGTCGAATAAGACTTGGGTTAAAAATGTTGCAGAAAAATGTGAAAATAATAATGGAAGCGGCAGAAGAACTGAAGAAGCAATATAAACTGATATTATCTTCACATAAATAACAATTCAGACAGTTACGGATATTATCTTCACTACAAAAACTCAAAACATGTGACTTATCATAAACTCAAAATATTTCTTTTTCTTTCAATACCAGAATTTAAACTGAAACGCTAATATACAAATCAAAACGTTTTTAATTAATTAATGGCTTGTTTAAGTTTTAAATTTGCATATTTTTTACAAGTTGTTGAATTTGAAAGATATAGAAAGTTGCAGAATTCTTAATAATTTTTTATATAAATTAGATGAAAAATATAACATGAAAATTACAAAATTTCTCTTCCACTTTTTTTTTCCATAAAAAGAAACACATTTCAATTGTTAAAATGTAGCAATTTTGGTGCTACCGTCAACAGAGGCTGCAAAGTGTTTGGCAGGAACTTGCGAGCAAACAGAGAGCAAATTGAGGTTAGTTTTCCATTAAAAGTGCAGTTAGCAAACAGAGAGCATATGCATCCTGTATTCAATTGAGCATATGCATCTTTCAGTGGACATCTAACAAACACACCCTAACATTCAATTAAATGGACCATTCTCATTCCCATTCGGCCATTCCCACAACCTATTTCTCCAACCCAAACACACCCTAACATAGTAGGGAAGCATATTCACACCAATTAACATACAGTCTGCGAGAAAGAGAGAGACTACTTACAGTAAGTCAGTAGGACGATGTCAGTAGGACGATGGTAACTTCTGGGTAGCCAAACCGTGTTAGGATTTCCCTCTATTTTCCTTTTTGTGGGGAAGACGATGGAAGACGATGACGTTTTAAGGTTGAACGATGGAGGTGAGGAAGACGATGGAAGACAATGGTGTTTTATGGGTTCGGTCGATGGAGGTGAGAGGTGAGGAAGAAGATGATGCCGCGGTGGGTGGTGATGCCGCGGTGGCGCTAGGTGGCGGTGGGTGGCAGTGTGCTGCTCTGGTCTGTAGTGTGGCTGGTTGGGGATGAATGAGATTGAGAGATCGAGAGAGGATTAGGAAATGAGATCTAGGGTTGGGTGGGGAACTTACCTAGTTACCCTTGTAAGTTCGGGATTTCGGGTACCCGAGCTTACAAAGTCGCGACCCGATCCCGAACCGAAATAAACTTCGGGTATCGATACTCGATACCCGAAGTTTCCGAACCCGAATATCCCGAACCGAAGTTGGAAATTTTCGGGTCGGCATCATCGGGAATTCGGGACACGGGACAAATGGGCAGCCCTATATACAAGCATGAATGAAAATAATTAATTTAATTAATTGCGGAATAAAAGTTGGCCACTGATAACCAAAGGCAAACAGGTGAGCCGTCACTTCAATTTGTCCAGTCCTTATTTTTATTACGAAAGAAATAAAAAAACGAAAGGAAAATATCATGAATTGTTGTTGTAATCAAGCTTTCTTGCTTTTTAATTTTTATGATGGTTAGTGAATCACAGTGTGGCACTGGCGCCACCTCGTTGCTATATATGGTCCACTAGAGATTATCTTTTAGATTTTAACAAAATATATTTATCCTATTTTTGTTGCAAAGTGTTGATTTATTAAAAATAAAATACCTTCATCGAGTAATTATTTCTCGCACAATAATCGGATTAACAATTAATAAATAATTGATGTGAGCGGTTTAATATTTTTATCTTTTAAATAAAATGTTATAGATTTACTTTCTGCATAGAGAAATTATCTAATGTAAACGCTTTATTTTTAAATAGACCAACTTCATAAAAATACAATTAATTAATAATGCTAATGATGGGCGGGCGTGTGTATATAAATGTCACGTAATTGTATAAGTCCTTTTTAATTAGCATCCAAATGATTTGTCATCATTAGTTGAACTCTTTTCGCTTTCGCTTTTCGCTTTTCGATTTTTGTCTACTGAATATTTAATTAATTAAACACTATTAAATGATAAAATTATTGGTTAAAGTTCATAAATTATTTGCTAAGAAAAGGTTAATAAATTAAAAATAAAATGAGTGTCCACCTCTCAAAGAGTAGTGTCAGAGATACAAACACTTTTATAAATTTTTATACAAAAAATACATGTGTCTTCTTCGCATTCACTTGATAGTTATTTATTTTGAGTTGACGGCTCAATGGTTCAATAGTTCAATCAGGTTCAACCGGAATTGATCATTGGATTAATAAAGTATGAAAAAATATATATAATTTTTTATAAAAATATAAATATTCCAGGGGTCAACTAGCCAAATTGACCGGTTTACTGATTTTTTCCAATTCAACCGTTTTTCTTGAAAAAATATCAGAACTGTCCTGAAAGCTTTGTTATTGATTTATGGGCCAGTATGGTCCTTTAATAACTATGATTCCAAATTGATTATTTTCTCGGTACACAATTTTCTTTTAATGTACTAAATTAGCTATTTTTGTATCTTATGATAAATATAATTTCCATTATTTAAATAACTAATTGAGTAAAGCTTTTTTAAATGTCAATAATAACTCAGACTGTGTGAATGCAATTTTTTTCCGATTTTTCATGTATCTTTTTTTTAATCTCACATAATCTTTAATCTTGTTGGAGTATTATTAGGTGCCGAACGCGAAAAGAATGACTTGAATTGTTACATTATTTTCCGGTTGAAACTGGTGCTGTACATTACAAGAGCGTGATTACGCATTAATTTCATCTACTGATTACCAGGAAAAGAGAGACTAATTATAAAGCTTGCTAAAAATAAATAAAAAAGTCTAGTTATAAAGTAGGGGAGTTCTTCATAAAGCTTAAAAAATGTGACCATAATAAAATATTAGGTGCACAAAATACCAAACCAAACACAAAAAGGGACCCACTAGGATGGTGTGAGTATTTCGACATTTTCTTCTGTTAAATAAAATATTGTAAATTCGATTATTGTGTATAGAGTAAATAGCTACTGGGGAGCATTGTATCTTTTAATATGACAACTAAGTGTGAATAAGATTAATTGTAATCCAATGAACTAGATATATTTATAGCTCAAATTTATATAAAAAAAGTTTTATATGACGTCATATTCCGGCTACTAATTAGTTGCCGTTAATTGACTCTTGTTTTACCTAATTGGACATTTTTGCTGTTGTTATTTTAAATTTAAACTAACGGCACAAATGTTGTCGCAAATTAAAACGTTTTTTTCTTTTTGAAAAACTAAAAAGGAAAACAGAGAAGGAAATAGAAAAATACAGAGGAGAGGCAGAGGGAGGTTATATAAAGACATTATTCTCTCAAATTGTTTCTTGCCCCTGCATTACCATTTCCTCTCTGTTCTGCTTCTGTTTTCCTCGCCGGTTGCAGATGCAGACATTGCTCCAATTTTTTTTGCAAATTCATCTCTTCCCACACTAAAAAGTAAAAACCCAAGAAAGAACAAAAAAATCAAGAAAATTATCATCAATTTCTTTTAATTCTTGCCAGATTTTAGATACCCAGAAGTTGTTCTTTGATTTTCTCCTCCTAATTCCAATTTCTTGGTGTTGTAATACATAAAACAGGGTTTTTTTGTGTTCTATTATTTTTCCTGAAGCTAGTGACTGACAATTTTCAGGTCTGTCTTTCTTGATTTGCGTACACCAGAATCAAAATCACAAGCCCCCAAAAGAAAATATTCTTGATCATCCTCCTTTTTATCACATTTCAGATCTAGCTTCGTTTCCATTTCCACCATTTTCGTTTGTTTTACTCTGTTTTTTTCCCCATCTCTCCCCTGTTTTTAGCCAATCCACGAAAGGAGAAAAATGGAACGGCTGACGTCAACAACAACGATTCCTGACGCATTTCAAGGGGCAAGAGATGACATAACCGTCCAATTTTCAGTACTTTGGACTCAGATCAAAGCCCCATTGATTGTTCCTCTGCTCAGGCTCTCTGTTGCAATCTGCTTGATCATGTCATTGATGTTGTTCGTCGAGAGGGTTTATATGGGTGTTGTCATCATTTTAATCAAGATTTTTGGCAGAAAACCTGAGAAACGCTACAAATGGGAACCCATGACAGATGATGTTGAATTAGGAAACTCTGCCTACCCAACGGTTCTTGTTCAAATCCCAATGTACAACGAAAGAGAGGTACCTTTTATGTTCTAGAACTACTATTTCCAACATTTTTGCTATTTTTCAATGCACCAAAAATTGATTTTTTTGTGTTTTTTTAATTTTTTAATTTCAGGTTTATCAGCTATCCATTGGAGCTGCTTGTGGTCTCTCTTGGCCTTCTGATCGCATCATAATTCAAGTCCTTGATGATTCAACTGACCCAACTATCAAGGTAACTACCACCATTAATGGAAAAACAACAAAAAAACAGAGTATCTCCCGTTCAAATATTAAAAAGAAAAACAGCTCATTTTTCTATATAGTTTTTTAATTTACTATCCTCTATCCCTCCCCTTTTCGAATTGGAGACTAAATTCTATTGAATATAGATTTAAAAGGGTAGCTTTTCAAACATGATTTTTTTTTACCCTAACTCGAATCGATTCGTAATTTTTGACATTTATTATAAATAGGAAATATAAAAGCATCCTATGAAGTTCAAATCTTGCACCGATGATGGATTAGATTAATCTTTTGATTAAATGTTGATTGGAAATTGAAATGCAGGACATGGTGGAGCTAGAATGTCAGAGATGGGCAAGCAAAGGGATTAACATAAAATACGAGATTCGAGATAACAGGAATGGTTACAAAGCTGGAGCGCTTAAAGAAGGAATGAAGAGAAGCTACGCTAAGAATTGTGACTATGTTGCCATTTTCGACGCTGATTTCCAGCCGGAACCCGATTTCCTTTGGCGGACCATCCCGTTTCTTGAGAAAAACCCAGAACTTGCTCTGGTTCAGGCCCGTTGGAAATTCGGTAATTACAATTTCTTTTTTAGCTAATTTTAACTCCCTGTTTTATTAAGCTTAATTCAGTAGTTGCATTGAAGAAAAAAAACACATATTTTGTTTTCCTCGATAATCTGTCGGTGGGTCTACTAAGTGAGTTTTAGTGACTGGTTAGATAATGAAAAATGGGCCCACCTCGTCGATATCTCACTTCTCAATCCTTGCTGGCCACCTTATGCTGCTTGCACGTGGCCATGTGGGTTTTTTAATTACAAATTTGATACAGTTTGTTTAATTTAATCATCTAAATTAAGACTATCAATTTAGTAAACCTTAATTTATTTAAAAAATAAAAAAGTTCGTTAATCAAGAACAATTTATCATTTTTAATTGATTCTTGTGGATGTGATAGTAGTGGAAATAGCAGGACGAAGATTTCTTGGAAATTTCTTGTGAAATTGTTTTATTGTCTCATCAAGAGGAGTTGATGGAGAAAAGTTTGTTTGTTGTTTTTTTAAAATGGAAAATGAAACTGGGTCACATCATAATATTTAATTTTCTATGTATGCTTGCTAGTAAAACAAATGAAAAATATTTTGTACATCTTGGTATCAATATTACTTTTATGTATTTCTTGATCGAATTTAATTGATAACAGATGGAACACAGCAAAAGATGGTCCAGGTGAAATTGTGAACCTACTTAGCTGATTTTTCAACAAAAACTATCATTACTATATATAAATAGGGTTGGGGTACGATACCTAATGGTGGACATCCAGCTAGGTCTTGTCCTTGTCTTGGTGTACTAACCGACACATTGTTAGATGTTTTTATAACTCTCTTATAACTATGACTACATGGGTTTGGTGTAATCATAAGTATAAAATGTTTGCCAGCTGTTTTTGATGAGACTGATGTGGCAAATTATGGTTTGCTGGGCGGTTTATACTTTTTGCAGTTAATGCTGATGAGTGCTTGATGACAAGAATGCAAGAAATGTCACTGGATTACCATTTCACTGTTGAGCAAGAAGTTGGCTCCTCCACCTATGCCTTCTTTGGCTTCAATGGTATAAAAAACATGGATTCAATAGCTTAGAATTCTAATTAGTAGAAATGAACGATGACCCTTTTAGTCTTTGATTGCGAATTGCTGATGCAATTAGCATTTGATTGCAATTTTGTTGCTAAAAACTACTCGTAATTAATGAGCAAGATTGGTTATTTGCTTTACAGGCACGGCAGGTGTTTGGAGAATTGCCGCACTGAACGAGGCTGGAGGATGGAAAGATAGGACTACAGTGGAGGATATGGATTTAGCAGTACGAGCTAGTCTCAAAGGCTGGAAATTCTTGTATCTTGGCTCGATTAAGGTGAATGATGAAAACGATAGCAAAACAATAGCCATGTGCAAGTCTCAGTCTACTCTACTTCTCTTTCTTTCTTTGATGGGACCTTAGCCTTACTGCTAAATTAGTGATGCACTTATAAAAGGTTGAGAAAAAGGCAGCTTTTGTGATACCATAAATAAATGTGCTGGATAGATGGTAGGCCCTGACAAACACATGTGCTGATATGTGGAGTATATTTTTTGCTAACTTCACATCATTTCAAGCAAAAGTGAGTAGGAGTATAACATTTGAAAAATGTTTTCCCTTTAGAATTTCCCTACAACAACTTGTGTTATGTGGTTGCTTAATACTTAATGGAAGTGGCAGCTGGTGTATATTAGTAGGTGCCCGGTTTTGTATAAAAACCAGACCAGACCGGAATAGTGCGGTTTTTCCAATCTATGAACCAAACTGAATAGTTTCTGGAATTTAATGTTAGATTTTACATGCAACACGAGCAGAAGGCTAGCTGATCCGAAAGTTTTGATCAAAACAGGAAGGACAGTGGAATAATGAATTGGTTGATATTGATGATGTTATAATTGATTTTTGCTAGTAAACTATGTTCTTAAATACTGTATAACTACTGCAGGTGAAAAATGAATTGCCTAGTACATTGAAGGCGTATCGCTATCAGCAGCATAGATGGTCATGCGGTCCTGCTAACCTATTCAGGAAAATGTTTACAGAGATTATAACAAACAAGGTTTGTCTAGTGTTGTTTATTCTATGATTTTGTTGTTTAGGCTAACCGAACAAAGCACAGTATTACGTAAACTTACCCTTTATTTTTTCTTGCTCAATTCAGAAAGTGACGGCTTGGAAGAAGGTACATGTGATCTACAGCTTCTTCATTGTCAGGAAGATCGTTGCCCATATTGTTACATTTGTGTTTTACTGCGTTGTATTGCCGGCAACCGTTTTGGTCCCTGAAGTTGAGGTTCCAAAGTGGGGAGCTGTCTATATTCCTGCCATCATCACCCTTCTTAATGCTGTCGGAACTCCAAGGTTCTATACTTTAGTTTGTTATCCTCTTCGTCTTTGGAATGAAAAGCGCTGTTACTTTTTCTGACTTGTATCGTGATCTTGTTGCTACAGGTCTCTCCACCTACTGGTTTTCTGGATCCTTTTTGAGAATGCCTTGTCACTACATAGGACTAAGGCTACCTTCATTGGTTTGTTAGAGGCTGGTAGGGTAAATGAATGGATTGTTACTGAGAAACTAGGAGATGCCCTCAAGTCTAAATCAGCCAAAGCGCCAAAGAAACCTCGATTTAGGTTCGGAGAAAGGTACTTCCTAACCGCAGATCACGTAGAATTTATTTTTACACACAGATTTTACATTTTGAGTCTCATATTTGAACATATTGTTTTATCTGCAGACTCCATTTGTTAGAGCTAGGAACAGGAGCTTATCTCTTCTTCTGTGGTTGCTATGATCTCGCCTTTGGTAAAAATCACTACTTCATATACCTGTATGTGCAAGCCATTGCCTTCTTCATCATTGGATTTGGCTATGTTGGCACCTTTGTGCCCCAGTCTTGATGCAAACCGGGCCGGTAACAATCCGTGCGGTATCTTTTGGCAAGTCAGTCCTTCTGCCTTCGTTGGAGCCATTTTGTTTATAGTAAACTTTTCTGCTGTTTAGCTATGTATAAAACTGGAAAAAGAGGATAAAGAGCGCGACTCGAGTGTATTACTCAAAATGTTCGGTTTCCCTTGTGAATATCCAAACACATTTCAAGGAAAAAAGTACAACATATTAAGTTGTTTTAGTTGGTTTGCATTCTACAATGAAGACAAGAAGAAGGGCAAGTGATGAAAGAAAGGCAGCTTCTGGGTTTTGAATAGATAGGGTAAACTTATTGGATTGGATTTGCATTTTGTGAGATTTTGTAGCTTTTTATGTCTTTGTTTTCATTGCATTGGTATGAAAGGAAATAAAGTGATAGATAGAAATGGATAAACTTTAGATTATATATTTCATTGTGCAATGGAAAGGAATGCTTTTAAGTCTTAACTTTTAAGGCCATTGATTATTGAAGTCACAAAATTGACATCCTACCTAAAAGATCCTAAGTTCGAGTTTCACCTTTCCCTATAACACGAAGTATAAATGCAATAAAAAATATGATGCTTTTTTCGTACATTAAAAAAAATAAAAGTTAGTTATGAGTAACCTATTGATTTACCGATTCAACTATGTACGCCAAGTCGATAACATCGAGAGTACTATATAATTTTTCTTGGGGTGAAAAATCATAAATAAATTAATATAATAATACATTTTGACGATTATGTTTTTTTTTCTTTTTCACTAAATAAATGTTTATGGTCCCATTTTGCTCAAACATTAATATGCAAATGGCTCAAATATGTATGATCAATTGGCCCAATAGTCTGTTATGCACAACCCAAACAGTGGCTCAAATTTTATCTGGACTAAGGGTCTGTTTGGCGTTCCGGTTCTAGTCCGAAAAGTGTTGTGCCAAAAGTGTTGTGGGAAAAGTACTTCTAGAAAAGCTAGTATGTTGTTTGGTAAACATTTTTTAAAAGTACTGTAGGAAACGAGAAATTGTTTTTAGTGTTTGGTAAAACTATAAAAATGAAATAGTTAGAGTATAAAATCCATTTTTAAAAAATTAATAAAAATAGGAAAAATGAATTTATAATTACTTATCTTGAAATGGAGATTTTATTGTGGTAGCTTTTAATTTATTTTGTTCTACTCCCTCCGGACACAATTAAATGACGTTTTAGAATAGTAAAAATTCGTAGGACAATGATCTTTGATCTTATTTTATTCTACATTATTTCATTTTTACTCCTAATTTCCACTGAAATTACCACACCATCATCAAATTGGGTTGATTCATAAAAAATAAATAATCATTTGCACAAAATATATGCTTCGGAATACATAAAATGACAAGTATTATGAACAGTAAGAATCCGTAGAAAAGTGACAATTATTTGTATCCAGAGGAAGTATTACATAAAGTAAAAAATGAAATTAAAATGAAAAAAATAAATAAGAGAGAGAGCAAAAGCAGCAAGCTGCGTTTGCCACTGGTCTCTTTTCCTCCAGTCAGGAAAGCTGGGTTGTGCCTCCAAATTGTGCATAGACCTCAAAGCAGCTTTCCAACCCAACCCAACCCAACCCTTAACCCCAAACACTATTTAAGAGTAGTAAGGTTTAAACAGGGTTTAAAGGTTTAACGAAAAACCAAACAAACACATCCTTAAACTTCGAGAATGGCCAGGCGAGCCATCCTCCTTTCCAAACTCCCTCTTTCAGCACCTAAAACCCCACGAATCACCACCGTCGCATACCCTCTCTCCACCGCAGCTTCCTCACCGGGCCCTGAACGGACCCAAAATCCCGTAAACAACAATGAAGACCAAGAATGCCATTTACACAAGCTACGACTCCTCCTTCAGCAAGGTCAGGAGAATAGCGCCTACTCTTTCATCCGAACCCTCTTGCTCTTAAAATCCAAACCATTCTCCTCTCCGTGTGATTTAGTCGATCGCTTCTCAGTCTTATCTCCTGCCTTGAAACGTAAGCTTTTGAATATGTTGCTTCCCATTTGTTGCCAGTTAAAGATGCATAGAGAAGCTGCGGATTTGTATGATTTGATGAGGAAGGATAGGATGCTTCCTGAATTTGGTTCTTTGAATAAGATTTTTGAGTTTTTCACAGACTTCAAGAAGTTTGATAAGGTGCTTGATTTGTTTGATGAGCTTGTGGATACTGGGTTTGCGCCTAATACGTTTTTTTATGGAAAAGCTGTTCAAGCTGCGGTGAAATTGGGGGATTTGAAGAGGGGTTATCAGATATTGGAGAGCATGAAGAGGAGTGGAATGAGTCCTAATGTGTTTGCTTACAATGTTTTGATTGGTGGGTTGTGTAAGGAGAAGAAGATAAGAGATGCAGAGAAGCTGTTTGGTGAAATGTCTCAGAGGGGTTTGTCGGGGAGTCTGGTGACGTACAATACGCTCATGGACGGGTATTGTAAGGCAGGGGAATTGGAGAAAGCATTCGATTTGAGAGAGAGGATGAAGAGGCAGGGTGTTCAGCCTAGTTTAGTTACGTTTAATACGTTGCTTAGTGGCCTCTGTAAGGCTCAGAGGACGGATGAGGTGAAGGGGCTGGTGAAGGAGATGGAAGATAATGGGTTTGTGCCAGATGGGTTTACTTATTCTATACTTTTTGATGGTTTACTGCGGTGTGGTAATGTGAAGGGTGCTTTGGATTTGTATGAGGAAGCGGTAGAGAGAGGTGTAAGGATTAATAACTACACGGGTACTATTTTGTTGAATGGGTTATGTAAAGAAGGGAAGGTTGAGAAAGCAGAGGAGCTTTTGAAGAGGTTTATGGAAAATGGGCTTGTTCCAGATCATCTGATGTATAACTATATTGTGAATGGATACTGTCAAATAGGCAATGTCGATAAAGCCATTGCAACTTTTGAGCGAATGGAAAGTGTTGGATTGAGGCCGAATGTCAATACTTTCAATTCTTTGATTGGCAAGTATTGTTCAATGCAGGAGATGGATAAGGCTAATAAATGGTTAAAGAAGATGGCAGAGAAGGGGGTTGCGCCGAGTGTGGAAACATTCAACACCCTTATTGATGGATATGGAAAGTTGTGCATTTTCGATAGATGTTTTCAGATTCTTGAAGAAATGGAAGAAAGAGGGGTCAAGCCAAATGTTGTAAGCTATGGTTCTCTCATAAATTGCTTATGCAAGGATGAAATGATTCTGGAGGCAGAAATGATGCTCAGGGATATGGTGAGGAGGGGAGTTTTACCCAATGCATATATATACAATATGCTCATCGATGGTAGTTGTACATTCGGGAAGGTAGAAGATGCCTTAAAGTTCTTTAATGAGATGCTGAGTAGTGAGATAGAGCCAACGCTTGTGACCTATAATGCACTCATTAATGGGCTATGCAAGAAGGGGATGATAACTGAAGCTGAAGACTTCTTTCGTCAAATTTCCAGTAGTGATCATAGCCCTGATGTAATCTCATATAACTCTTTGATTTCTGGGTATTCAAACGCAGGAAACCCACAAAGTTGTCTTGAGTTATATGAAACCATGAAGAAGTCTGGGATTAAACCTACTGTAAATACATATCATCCCCTCATCAGTGGATGTAGTGTGTTGGGGATAGAGCTCGTAGAGAGACTGTTCAGTGAAATGCTACAGATGAATGTGTCTCCTGATCGACCTGTGTATAACGCGATGATCCACTGTTATGTAGAAATCGGTCATCTTCAGAAGGCATTGGCATTGTTTAGTGAGATGCTAGACCTAGGAGTTCATGCAGACAAAAAGACCTACAATAGTCTAATTCTGGGTCACATAAGAAATGGAACTTTGGCAGAAATAGTTGGTGTTGTCAATGACTTGAAGTCTAAAGGACTGCCCCCTGAAGCCGATACTTATAGCATACTCGTGAATGGACACTGTGAGCTTAAGAACTTCGGTGGAGCATATTTTTGGTATAGAGAGATGTTTGATAATGGTTTCCTTCTTGATGTTTACTCTGTTGAAAAGCTTATTGCTGGCCTTACACAGAAGGGGATGCTACAAGAGGTCCAGGTCATCCGCTCAGAAATGAACACTAGAAAAATGGGTGGTTTCAAATCCTGACGAGGAGATACCTGATGTTGCCAAAACATAAAGTTTGTAACTTTAAGCGACCCATCAAAGAGAAAACAGGTCCTTTTCTAAATTTAATTCATTTGGGCGATTAATATCAGTCATAAGAGTACGGAAACATCGGGTAAGTAACCTTTATCCAAGTGAACCAAAGAGCCAAATACCGATGTATGGACCTCCTTGCTGTTTTTATTAGTATCCAGCTTATCTGGAAGAAAAAAAACATGATAAATTTTCATATAATATTTTTTGCGTTAATATATGATTTTAATTAAATTATTTCTCTCAAAAGATTTTTTCTATTTATTTCTTTATCTAATGCTCAAAGTGACCAGCTTGTAATAGAGATTATTTAGAAATAAAGTCGTGAATCAACACGAGATTCACATTTCAATTTATGAGGTTTGGCAAGCCAAAAAGTGTGAACAATAGGACTTTTGATTGTTACAAACAAAAACTCCTATTATTATCAGCAAAAAGACAAGGGTAAACTAAAAAATAAAAAAATCTATACTTTATAAAAATATTTATAGTTTACAAACTTGCAAAGTAAAAAAAATCATGGAGAAAGCTTGGTAATTCCTTCGTACTAAAAAGTTGTGACCCCAGAGCTTTCCAATCAACCGATCAAATACTTTGATAAATAGAAGTGAAACTCGAACGCTTGTCCTACTTATTTTATCATTAACAAATAGTCATCGAGCTACATATCTCTCTTTACCTATTTGTGTTCCTTGAATGAGAGTAGTTTATAGTTGAAGAACATGCATATTTATCTTCTTAGCTCTAACACTTTAGAATCATGTATGATTTAATATAGTATCAAGCGCGAGTCTTAAATGTTTGAGCGAGGGTGCTAAATCATTAGGTACTTGCAGTTTTTTCTATGCCATGCTAGATTTTGCCGTTTGGTTTGATGTAAAATGTCCGGTGATTAATGTTTAGGGTGCAAAACATGTTCATGCCTCTCTTTTTTTGTCACTTCATTTTTTCTGAATTATGATTTTTCTCCCGCCAGAACTAGCAGAAAGCTTCTTTAAGCTGGAGTCATGAATTTGGGGAGAATCCAGATGGGAGGTAGCGGGTGGGGCTGTGAATTAGGATCAATGTAATGTTTTCCAAAGGCTGTGTCTTTTCAGCTGTAAAAGCCGTTGTCGCAAGGTCCTCCATGAGTGCAGTAAGGTACGCCGCGGATATAGAAGTCAACATTATTATCGGTGAAGCAAATGCAATCAGGGCGGCATCCGGTGAAATCAGAGGGAGGTAGAATAGCTGTCACCCAAAAACACTCAGACATCATCCCCAAGACTGCCAGTCCGGGGCGGCATCCGGAATTTGCCATGTTAGTTAATCTGTGGCCACAAATTAGGTTAAGGGAACTATATATAAATGCATCGACAGATCAATATCCTTCTTCAACTTCTAATACCAAAAGGATTCTAATTTCAGTTCGAATACAACTGTGAGAAGGATAATCTACGACAATCCAAAAGGGCCCCAACCATTATTTTTTACATTTTAATCCTCTGATCTTTCAATATATTTTTACACGTCCCAATTCAAGGTACGAGAAACGATTCTATGCAACTTGAATCCAACTTGAATCCTTACCACGGGCACGCTATTACTATAGAGTATAGACTGCGGTCCATGGGTTGCCAACTTACCATGCATTTGCAAATTTCCTACTCAAAAAACCTGAAAGCATTTGCAAAATCCAGTACCAAGACGTCAACGTCAAGTATTTTGGTAAAAAGTTACACCCATCTCCACCAATATTCAGAGAACAATGTCAAATGTCAAACTATACTTACGCAAAGACCTGCACTTCATAATTACACACGCAGAAGAAGCAATGAAGATCTTTTCATTTCTTTTCTATCATTGCTTCTAGTTACAAGAAAAACATGCCAATTTGGTGAGTTTTGACTATGAATGTGTTTCGAACAATCGAACGCAGCAAAATTCTACATCTTCTACATAACATAGCGAAAGATGTTTAGAAGCAATTCTACATATTGATCCATTTAACATGTTTGAAAACAGAAACATAAACAATTCTACGTATTGATCCATCTAACATACCCATCTCCACCAATATTCAGAGAACAATGTCAAATGTCAAACTATACTTACGCCAAGACCTGCACTTCATAATTACATACGCAGAAGAAGCAATGAAGATCTTTTCAAAAAACATGCCAATTTGGTGAGTTTTGACTATGAATGTGTTTCGAACAATCGAACGCAGCAAAATTCTACATCTTCTACATAACATAGCGAAAGATGTTTAGAAGCAATTCTACATATTGATCCATTTAACATGTTTGAAAACAGAAACATAAACAATTCTACGTATTGATCCATCTAACATGTTTGAAAACAGAAACATGGATGAGCACCACAAATTCCTCCCTACCAAAAAGATTATCCATCAACCAATCAAAAACACCACAAGCAATTATCCTCCATAAACACTTCGGCAAATTCACATTACCCCTTAAATAAAGGTCCCAAGATTCCATTCTTCTACTCACTTAGAAACTCTAAAATCCAACATATATGCAAACCCAACAACAACAAAACCAGAATTCTGAAAATTTATCAATTCCATTATAATTCCACGAGAGAAAGGACACAAAGGCCACTCAAAGTTCCACTCCTTAGCTTTCCTTCCACTTTATTACTAACAAGTAAGAATAAACAAAACAACAGCAAAACAAAACTTAGCTCAGAGCAATTTGAGAATGTCCTCAGCTCCACTGAAGGTGAAAGCTCCACCTTCCTCCAAATTCAGAGTCTTAACGACTCCATCCTCCGCCAAAATCGCGTATCTCCTTGACCTCACGCCGAGCCCCACAGGCTGATCCCTCAAATCCAATTCAACCCCAAGAGCCTTCGTAAACTCTCCATTCCCATCTGACAAGAGCAGGACCTCATCGTTGATTCCGAGGTTTTCCTTCCAAGCGCGCATGACGAACGCATCATTGACCGAAACACAGGCAATTGTGTCGACGCCCTTGGACTTCAATTCCGCGGACTTCTCGACGAATCCGGGGAGGTGTTTCTGGGAGCAGGTTGGGGTGAATGCGCCTGGGACGGCGAAGAGGATGGCTTTTTTCCCGGAAGTGAGGGCGGAGATGGTGGTGGTTTTGAGCTCGCCGGCGGAGTCGAAGTAAGAGAGGGTGGCGTCGGGGAGCTTTTCGCCGACGGAAATGGCGGCGGAGATGGTGAGGGTGGTTGATTTTGTGGAGAATGGCTTGATATTGAGGGGTTTTGCGAGGCGGAGGCTACGGCGGCTGTGGAATGAGGAGGAGGATACAGAGGAGAAAGAGAGATTGGAAGGGAGGGAGAGGAGAGATTTGGTGGAGGAAAGGGAAGAAGGGGATGAGAGGAGGATTCTAGAGATGGAGAGAGTAGAGGAAGCCATTGTTGTGGTTGTTGTTTGTGTGCTGTGTTGGTTGAGAGTTAGATGAGGAGATAGAATTTGTTTGTTGTTTGTTGTTTGTTGTTTGTCGTTTAGTGTTGGCGGAGGGAGCAATGTCCACGTCAGCTGATGGAATTGTCCTTGTTTGTTTGGATCCTTTTGGGTTTTGAATTTGAGGTCGACAAACCCAAAGCAGACCCAAGGAACTTGAGGTGGACGTGTATAATTTTGTAGAAAACTAACACCATCCACATCAGGGATCAAATTTTTGGGTGTTATTCACTTTCTCTCACTGCCACATCAGCTTAGCACCCAACCAAAAAAGCATTTAATACTCACGCGCTCACAGCAGGGGATTATTCAGGGTGTTAAAAACTTTCTCTCCCTTCCACATCATTTATCATATACCCCACCACATTTTTCATTTCTTTTCTTATTAAATTTATAATTACTATAATAATTACTTTTTATAATATAATAAATAATAAATAATATTTTTTTAATATAAATTAATTAAATTTCATAATTTCTTTTCAAATTTCAAAAAATCTATACTTTTTTAATAAAATAAATAATATAATATTTTTTAAGAGTAACACACGATATTATTTATCACTCAGTAAATCAAACATCGACTTAGATTATTGCACACGAACAAGAAAATACACACAAAATAAACTCGTAAACTTGAGAAACACACAAAATAAACTGGTAAACGTGAGAAATAATTTTTTTAAATCTAAGCGAGGGTTGTTCCAAATTTATTCCAGATGTGCTCGACGAGATCATTTTTCAACTGAATATGGAGTGCTCTATCACGTAGCTCGGCTCTAGTATGAATATTTGATTCGGATCGGCCTTGGACATGCACTTCATATTGAGGCAGCACTTGCGTTTGGACATTGAACGAAGAGCTAGACCCGGGAGTTGCTTGAGAACTAGTTTGTTATTGTATGTTTTACTTTCAAATTGTGTGTTTTATTTTCGAATTGTATGTTTTACTTTCAGATTGTGTGTAATATTTTGAGTAATTATTATGAAAAAAATCATTTAAAAAAGAAGAAAATGAAAAAAGTATAAAAAGCTCTGATTTTTTTAGTGTCCAAATTTATAGATCTCAAAAAATTAAAAATAAGTGTAAAAAGAATGGTATAAAATTATTTTGAGTAATTATTATGAAAAGAAGCATTTAAAAAAGTAACAAATGTAAAAAATTCGAATTTTTTTTAGTGTCCAAATAATACAAACCTAGTCTCAATTTATAGATCTCAAAAAATTAAAAATAATGGTATATTTTTTATAAAATTATTTTCAGTATTTATTAAAAAAAATTCGATTTAAACAATGAGTGGGGAAAAAAAAACAATAAGAATCATCCAATGGCAGCGCGCCACGCGCGTGCTGCCATTGGATGAGAAATAATATATATATTTTTTTAATAAAAGGTGTCAGTTTGGTCCGGGACCAAAATTTGGTCCCGGACGTGGAGAGCTGGAATTTGCTCTCCACTTGGTCCCCTGCTGCCCTTGTTGGTCATGATTTGCTCCCCAATTTGGTACGCTGTTGCTGATGGTCTAAAGGGTTAAATTCAAAAAAAATCCCTGCAGTCTAATTGATTGACTTTTTTCATCCCTATGTTTTTTTTGAACTATTCTTAGTACTCCGAGTCAATAAAATGACTTTTTTCATCCCTCACCCTAACGCCGTCCGAAGTTTCCGTCCGAAATCTGACGTGGCGCGACACGTCGCCTGACACGTGACCTCATTGCTGACGTGGCACGCCACGTAAATTTTCTTTTTTTTCTTTTTTTTTTCTTTTCTTCCTTTTCTTTTATTTCTTTTTCTTTTTCTTTTATTTTTCTTTTTCTCTCTTTTTCCTTTCTTCTCTCCCGTTCGCTCTGCCAAAAACCCATTCAATTTTCAGACACCCATCGCCGCCATCACCACCACACCCGGCCTCCTCTACCGCCATCACCACCATCAAACATCACTTCCCATTGCCGCCGACATCACCCAGCCGCCCTTAAATGAAGCCGCTGCCACCAAATCCACCCACACCCGATCTCCTCCCAACCACAGCCAAATCAACAACACCAAACCGCCACTACCCAGCCACCACAAACCGCAAACCCATCATCATCACCACCGCAACCGAGCCACCACAGCCGCTCCGATCTCACTACCACCGCACCAAATCCACCCATCACTACCACTGAACCACCACTTCTAATCATCCACATAAATTCGATCCCAATCATCTACATAAATTCCTTCAATCATCACATAAACCCTCTCAACCCACACAATAAAAAAGAAAAAAAAAAGAAGAAGAAGAAAAAGAGTGAAAGAGAGCAGAAAAGAGATTAGAGAAAGGAAAGAGGAGCAAACGGAAGAGAAGAAAGGAAAAAGAGAGAAAAAGAAAAAGGAAAAGAAAAGGAAAAGAAAAAGGAAAAGAAAAGGAAAAGAAAAAGAAAGAAAAGAAAAGAAAAGAAAAGAAAAGAAAAGGAAAAAAAAGAAAATTTACGTGGCGTGCCACGTCAACAATGAGGTCACATGTCAGGTGACGTGTCGCGCCACGTCAGATTTCGGACGGAAACTTCGGACGGTGTTAGGGTGAGGGATGAAAAAAGTCATTTTATTAACTCGGAGTACTAAGAATAGTTCAAAAAAAAACAGAGGGATGAAAAAGTCAATCAATTAGACTGCAGGGACTTTTTTTGGATTTAACCCAAAACTAAACTGCACTCGTAGTTAATAAAACCTCTCTATGGAGGGTATTAACCCATATTTTATATTGCATTTTTTTCTCTTTTCTTTTTTTCCGTCATTCTTTTTGGGTATATAAAGATTGACTAAAGCTAAGAAAGAAATACGACGGCTAATGTCAATAAATTACAACTGCTAGATCGTGGTTAAGTTAAATACCCAAGCTTTCATGTTTATATAACTCTTTTAAGCTTTTAAACCGGGATGAAAAAGAAAGATAAACTTAATTAGGTCCTATAAATGCAAATTGGTTTTGTTGTGGATGGTGACATTAGTCAAAAACTAAAAGAAAAATAAATTATAATGCATTTTAATACCTTTCATTTTCATTTTCATTTTTACAGAAATAATATTAAATGCAAAAAGTCCATGCGCATGAATAAAGGAATCTCACCACGCCAAATTTATCATTTCTTCTTTGACAAGGATAGCCTACCAAAAGCAACCCATGCTTCATGAGCTCACCGCCAAACCGTGAAGACGCATAGCTGACTTTGCTAACTAAAAAATATTTAAATTTAATAACACTTCAATTCACCTTTCATATATATTTTTTATTTTTTATTTTTTCTTTATTTTTTTAATTTTTTGAATAGGAAATTAATTTCATTTAAATACGTTGAATTTGGAAAAAAAAATATTTTTTATAAATTTGGTGTTAAATTGATTTATTTTATAATATTGAAAATAAGGTTTTTCAATAAAAAAGAGAGGGAAAAACCAGAAAAAGGAAATGAGAGAGAAGAGAATATGCCATAAACTATCCCGTCACATGTTTTGCTGAACAAGTCAGTGGTAATTACGAAATTAAGGAAGAAAAATTAAAACCTACCTAATAATCAATCGTACGGCTATTATTAAGCAACCAACGCCTACAAATACCCGCTCCTCCACTCAGTCGCATCTAACACTTGTCTCTACCATTCTCACACTCTCTGCGTCTCTCTTCAAGCTTAGATCTAAACTAACCATTTCCTTATTTTCTCATGGCGATCACTATCGTCTCCATCCACGCCAGGCAGATCTTCGATAGCCGTGGAAATCCAACCGTCGAGGTATGTTTCCTGAGCACAGATCTCTCTCTCATTCTACGGGCTCACACACTTTCGATGCTTCCAAGGCGATTTCACTAATCCATCAAATGAAACTGTGTTTTGTAATCTTCGCAGGCTGATGTGAAAACATCTGATGGTGTCGTGTCTCGCGCCGCCGTTCCTAGTGGCGCTTCCACCGGTGAGTCAGTCACTTGGCTGTTTTGTGTTTCGTTTTGATTGAAGTTTTGGTTGGACTTCGATGCATGTGATGAACATTTGCTGATATGGATGTCTGTTTTCTAATTGGTTTTAGGAGTCTATGAGGCTCTTGAATTGAGGGATGGAGGTTCTGAGTACCTTGGAAAGGGTGTTTCTAAGGTGAGTGGGTTTGAATTCATTTTCTCAATGATCCTTTGTTCGGTATTTTGGTAGCGGAATCTGATTTGTTGTTGATTGGACTGTGATTGATTGTTGTCTGGTAGGCTGTTTCCAATGTCAACACAATTATTGGCCCCGCATTGATCGGCAAGGTTAGTTACTGCCGGCCATGCATTGGCTAACTGTTATCGGTTTCAATATCTTGTGTAGAAAATTTGAGCTGAGTTTTAAAAAAAA
Organism: Viola odorata; assembly: GCA_963691705.1. NCBI lineage: Eukaryota > Viridiplantae > Streptophyta > Magnoliopsida > Malpighiales > Violaceae > Viola > Viola odorata. The sequence goes on along the minus strand of OY829543.1, from coordinate 56,343,407 downwards.
TGTATTGTGCAGGACCCATCTGAGCAGACTGCTATTGATAATTTCATGGTTCAGAAACTTGATGGAACTGTGAATGAATGGGGTTGGTGCAAACAAAAGGTAGATCAACAGATCTCAGTGTTTGTTTATGGATAGTTAGGACTTGCAAACCTTATTTACCTTTATAACATTTGTGGGTGTTATTCAGCTTGGAGCAAATGCCATTCTGGCAGTGTCGCTTGCTGTTTGCAAAGCTGGAGCTCATGCCAAGGGTATTCCCCTCTACCAGGTATAATAAAGATTTACTATTCTCTTTTAAGAAGTCATATACCAATATGCTTTATTTCGCCTCCATGTATTTCACCTTCTTGTGGATGATTCTAATAACAATGTTTTGATGCAGCACATTGCTAATCTGGCAGGTAACAAGAAATTGGTGTTGCCAGTCCCAGCATTCAATGTCATCAATGGTGGATCACACGCTGGAAACAAGCTTGCTATGCAGGCAAGTGTCTTGATGTTTCATTTTATTTGTTTTTTATCAAGGGATATCTCTGCGCTTGAGTTTCTCATCCTATTTTTGCATGCAGGAGTTTATGATTCTTCCAGTTGGAGCCTCAAGCTTCAAAGAGGCCATGAGGATGGGTGCTGAAGTGTACCATCATCTGAAGGTGGGTTACTCTCCCCTATACATTTGGCTTTATTTTGAGAGTGTTTTATTTATGTGAACCTATTGCATGTTTTTCCTATTGCCATTTCCTGTTGCATCTTGAAGTGCAATTGCGGTGTGATAACATCATGTTCGTCATGTTCTGTGACTGATTCTCCTCTTTTTATTAGCTTTATGTTTTGTTGGATAAGAGAATATTTGTACATATCTTATTTGATGTGCAATCTAATTGTTAATTATATTCTAAATATGTCATCAACTTTTATGTAATGCTCCTTTTTTTACTTCTAAACTAACATGCAGTTTGCTTACATATATATTCATCTACTAACCAACATTTTGTTTTCCAGTCTGTGATTAAAAAGAAGTATGGTCAAGATGCAACAAATGTCGGAGATGAAGGTGGTTTTGCACCTAATATCCAGGTCAATCCTTGCTTATGATATCTTCTTTACAAAACTTTCATAGTTCTGTTGTATATCCTGGTCACTCAATTATTTTGGACTGGCTTGACGCTTCTTCAGGAGAACAAGGAAGGACTTGAATTGCTAAAGACTGCCATTGAGAAAGCCGGTTACACAGGCAAAGTTAGTTTCTTATTTAATACCTGACCCTCTCTTTAATAATTTGATCTGACAAGTATGTAATGGACTTAGATATTTCCTACGTCTTTGTTAGGTGGTTATTGGTATGGACGTTGCTGCTTCTGAGTTTTATACCTCAGACCAGAAATATGACTTGAACTTCAAAGAAGAGGTCAGTTTTCCACCTGCATCCAATTTCTCTTGCTTACTGCAGCATACTTTTGATTTGTATTTTAGTTTAATAAAATTGAACTATATCATTTAACATCTAAGGTCATTTTATTCTTCTGAAATCAAAGCTCATTCATGTTGATGCTTATGAAGATAACTCTGATTGATCTGGGCTTAGTGCCTGCTATATTTACAAGACAAGAGTGATGGGTGTACTTTGATGGTTTGAATTAATCAGAATGTTGCCCTCATTCCTGTTCCTTGTTCAAGAAACCTGAATTATTTTCCCATTCTCCTTCCCATCTACTGGAACTAGTACATGTATTTGCTCTACTGGGTTTCTACATAGCATAACTACACTGCAATATTCCCATTGTACGCATCACCCTGCGTATGGAATGTGTGCTTTCTCCATGTGGGATGCATCACATATAACTGTGCTATGAAATTTCCCTTATTTGTGTATACTTTTGTTTTCCCAGAACAATGATGGTTCACAGAAGATCTCTGGTGATGCTCTCAAGGACCTCTACAAGTCATTTGCGTCTGAGTACCCTATCGTGTCTATTGAAGATCCCTTTGACCAAGATGACTGGGCACACTACAACAAACTAAATGCTGAAATTGGAGAAAAAGTACAAATTGTGGGAGATGATCTCTTGGTGACCAATCCCAAGGTCAGCATGGATGGTTTTACAATTTGTCTTGACCTATTTTTAGTTTTCTAAGAGGGACATCACTTGCATGGACTTTATTTGTATTCTTTTTAGTTCTTCCTTAGTTTGGAGCTATATGCTAATCTTTTATTTTTGTCTACAGAGGGTTGAGAAGGCCATCAAGGATAATGCTTGCAATGCTCTCCTTCTCAAGGTATTGTGACCATCTTTTCTTGTCGAGATCATTAGAGGTTTCGCCCCAGTGTCTGTACATGATTTATTGTCATGGAAACAGGTTAATCAAATTGGGTCTGTAACTGAGAGCATTGAAGCCGTGAGGATGTCCAAGAAAGCTGGATGGGGTGTCATGGCCAGCCACCGCAGTGGTGAAACTGAGGATACTTTCATTGCTGATTTGTCAGTTGGTTTGTCCACGGTAATATAGTTTTTCTTGTTGTCTTTAACTTTCAGCATATCTTTTTAGTGTAGTTCCATCTGGATTTCATCCTAATCTCTCTTGTTTTGAATAATCAGGGTCAGATCAAGACTGGAGCACCATGCCGATCAGAGCGTCTTGCAAAGTACAATCAGGTTAATTTTTTTATCTTCCATCTTTCTCCTGAAAGCTTGGCGAAAAAGAGTGAAGAACCGAATCATTGACTGTTACCAGTCTTCTAACTTATGTTTTCATGTGTTGTGGTGCGTGTAGCTACTGCGTATTGAGGAAGAGCTCGGCTCAGCTGCAGTTTATGCTGGTGCAAGCTTCAGGAAACCAGTTGAACCCTACTAGAATGCATACTCGAGAAGGAACAGTGATGATGCGGGCGGGATCTATCAGTGGAAGTTTAGTAGCTGAATAACTTTATGTAGAGTGTTGGTTAATCCTACACTCTTTCGTTTTTAATAATTTCCACTGGAGTTTTGTTCCGAGGGTTGTGTAACAACTATATTTTGTTGAGTTGACCGGAGGTTGTTTTTTGGCCCGAGTTTGTTCCAACACAACATTAACTCTGGAAATGCAAGTTTAGAGTTTTGTCTAAAAGTAATTTCTTCGTTACGAATCAATTTTAATATTTTCAAGCTTCAGGCATTTGGTAATGTATGGTTTTTCTGAAGAAATTCTTTTTACTAATGTGCCTCTCTTTAAGCATAAAAGGTTTAGCCTTACGCCAAAACCAGCGATGAATAAATTCAGCTATCAACTAATATAACAAGTGCATATATGCATTCTTATTTCATCGCAATCAGCTACACTCATTGCTCAATGCCTTAAAAAATTCCTAGACACGGTTACTAATTATTTTTCCCAGTTTAAAGAGAGCAATACTTTTGCAGGCAGAAATGGAAACAAATGATGAATGATTTCATCAGCCAATTCTGATATCCTGTCTCTTCTTGGGCACTGATTTGTTAACCAAGCATCTTTCACAACTACTAAACTCGATCACTCTGTCCCTCGTTACATTAACAAGGATAAATTACCGCCAATAAGTAAATTCTCAATAATAAAATACAATTTTATCAACATACGTGCGTTACTTCCAAAAGAATATTCCAATTTTGAAAATACACATATTAGGGTGCGTTTACCTGGGAGAATTTTCAATTTTCAATTTACTATTTTTGAGAATTTTCAATTTTCAATTTGCTGTTTATTTTCATTCAGAAAACTGGTAAACGCGTTTACTTCACGCTTGTTTCCTGGTCAGAAAAACTGGAGAACGCGTTTACTTCGCACTGAATGTAAAAATTTCCTGATCTAAAAACTGGAAAACGTGTTTACTTCGCGAGTTTTCATTTTTTGTGGAAAACTGAAAATAGTTGTAATGAAAAGAAGAAATCATTTGAAAATTTAATAGTAATTTTAAAAAGGAAAAACTTATTAAATATAACATTAATCTTCTAATTAATTAAATACTAAATATAAATAATTAATTAATTATGGAGATTTAGTTAATGCAAAAACAATTAAAAAAGTGTAAAATTATTTAATAATCTATTTTTGATAATTTTATAATTGTTAATAAATTTAGAAGTAAGTATCTTTTAGTCAAATGATCTTTCATTCAAGATGCACAAACCTTTTTTCCCCTAAAAAGAGTGCTTATGCCAAGAAAAATGAATAACAACAATGATAGCTGATAATTCCCAATTCATCCCATCAGTTTGTGGACTGCTGACAACAATTTGTCTCCATCATTCTGTTTCAACCCTGTGTACTTATCAAATCAGGAACAAAAACAATTAACCCAAATGAGGCCATCCACTTGAGCAAATTTCTAGATGAACCACTAACTCGAATCAATTGATTAGAACATTCCACAGATAATTGATGGACAGTTTCATTGTGAGCACCAGGCTCCACAACAGACAAACTAATGCTCCTCTTCCATCACTTCTTGAACACTACCATTTCTACCATCCCTCCTCCGCCTATATCACAACCAGACAGAAACATGAATTCAAAAGACATTTGATGATCCAGTAAGCAACTAAGGAAATCATCAATTCCTCACTGCGATATTCTTTCCTCTATTTTTCCAACATGCCACACCTCCATTTGTGCATCACAGTCATCAAAAAGCACCCACCTCTCATTCAAAAAGCACCCACTGTCAAACAACCCCAATTTCGACAAATACTCACCAAACTGATCCCCCCTTTCACCAGAAACAATCTCCGGTTGTTCAGAATAATTATTGACAATAAGGCAAACCGCTCAACCACACCCTAGGGCTACAAAAGTCCTCGCACCTCAAGCGAAACAAACATAAACCCATCTAGCCTCGACCAACTATTTCACAAACAAATTAATGCACGCCAGAAGTTCAAAACACATCAAAAACCATAAAAATTGCCAAAACTAAAGTTTGAACCAAAGCCACGATGCAAAACGAACCTAATCAGCTCGACCAATCAAACACCCGCTTGTGTTACTAACTAAACGAATAAAAACAAGCAGAAACAGATATAAATAGAGAGGGAAATTACAAGATAGGATGAGCTGCCATGCTTCTAGTTGTAGTAGAGCTCGAGACCCATGCCATCATGAATTTCGTAGTCCTTAGAGGGTAATATGATCTTTGAGAGGATTAAGAAGGGAATTGAATCGGAAAGTCATTAGATGCGGTGATTATTGGTTTTTCTTCCCTTCCTCTCCAGCTCTCTGTTTTCTACTAGTTTTGCGAGCTCCGATTCATGAATTAGATCGATATCAAAGAGAAAGAGAACAAGAAATTGGGACGATGGAGAAGAGAACGACGAGAGAGCTGCGAGCTGACGACGAGAGAGCAGAGGTGTGGAGCAGAAGAGAAGAAGAAGAAGCGTTGCGTGAAGAAGAAAGAGCAGGGGCAAAATTGGGTTATTGAAAGATTCATTAATACTCAAAATGGAGAAGCGCGTTTTCACTTTGAAACACTCCCTTTGTAAAATTTTGAAAACAGGTTTTTGTTGTTTTTAAAACTTACACATGAGTTTTCATTCCGAAAATTTTCATTTTTATTTTCGAAATGAAAATAACGCGAAATAAACACGTTTTCGAAAAAAAAAATTCAGTTTTCAAAAAACTGGAGAATTTTCGGGAGAATTTCCTGAGGTAAACACGGCCTTACTTTCTAGGAGAGCAAAAGGAAAGAGATGAATAGTCCAATCTTGAAAATAATTAAGAATTTGGCTGAAAATTAAAAATTCTTGCAGGCTGTGGGGTTCGAACCCACGCGTGCTTATGCACAGAAGATCTTAAGTCTTCCCCCTTAACCACTCGGGCAAACCTGCGAATTTGTTAGATAATAAATATGAAAACAAACATAATTTACACTTAATAAATTTAACACATAATCTTAGTGAAGGAAATAAAACAGAAAAAAACGCACACGCAACAAACAACACAACAGGGGAAAATAATCAAAACCCTAGATCCCTCTCTCTCTCGAGTCTCTAACCCAAAAACCAAAGTTCCAAATCTGCAACCCAAGCAGCTATGGCGGAGCACTTGGCTTCCATATTCGGTACGGAGAAGGACAGAGTGAATTGCCCATTCTATTTCAAGATCGGAGCTTGCAGGCATGGCGATCGATGCTCTAGGCTCCATACCAAACCTACCATTAGCCCTACCCTCCTCCTCTCCAATATGTACCAACGACCCGATATGCTCACCCCCGGCGTCGACTCACAAGCTCAATCTCAGTCGCTTGACCCGCGCAAGATCCAGGACCACTTTGAAGACTTCTATGAAGACCTTTTTGAGGAGCTCAGCAAGTATGGCGACCTTGAAAGCTTGAACATCTGCGACAACTTGGCTGACCACATGGTATTCTTGTGATTTCGATATGATTTTGTTGTTTTTCCTGTTTATTCGATATGTTGCGTTATTGATGTGTTTTATTTTTGTTTGTATCCGTGAATAGGTGGGGAATGTTTATGTTCAATTTAGAGAGGAAGAGCATGCTGCCAACGCTCTTCGTAATCTTACTGGACGGTTTTATGCAGGTTAGCTCGTTTTTGTCAATCTTGGTTTTATCTTGTTCTGTAATGGTTAGGGCAGGCTTTTAATTACTGAATTCTTATATTGGTGATTGCTCAATGTGTTAGGGAGGCCGATTATTGTTGATTTCTCGCCTGTGACCGATTTCCGAGAGGCTACATGTAGGCAGTATGAGGAAAATGTTTGTAACAGAGGGGGGTATTGCAACTTCATGCATCTGAAGAAAATTAGCAGGTTTGTTTCTTGTTGCTTTTTGTTTGATTGACTCTTGACTTAGATTCTTATGCAACTGTGGCTATTATTTGCTTACATTAGGGAGTTGAGAAGGAAATTATTTGGGAGGAGCCGGAGAAGGCGCAGTCGGAGTAGAAGCAACAGTCCTCCCAGGCATCGTGGATATGAAGAGCGTTCACTTGGAGGAGGAGGAGGAGGAGGTCGGGGTCCTGGGAGAAGAGATGATGATAGGTTTCATCACATGGACAGAGGAGGCAGGAGGGGTAGAATGGGAAGTCCTGGACGCAGAGGAGGAAGCCCTGGACGCAGGGGAGGAAGTCCTGTGGGAGGAGGAAGGAGGAGGAGTCCTGTTAGAGAGAGCAGTGCTGAACGTAGGGCTAAGATTGAGCAGTGGAACAGGGAGAAGGAGCACACAGAACCTAGTGACAGAAATGATGGAAGAAACTCAGAAAATGACGGAAATGGCAATAATGGCTATGCATCTAGTGGAGGTCATTATGATGATTATCAGCAGCAGTAGTTGCTTGGTGGTTGCTGCTAATCCTCTGGAAATCATCTGGTTTGTCCCTTTGCTTCTCATTGGTCGATACATGACTTAGTTTCTTGGACACCACACATCGCATTTTTCATTTTTATAGACAGCCCATTCAGTAAATACAGCTTACTGCCCATTTCCACTGTGCAGGTGGAGTACAGGTTCAGTGTCTTATGTTATGAAAGTAAATTTCTATTTTCTTCCCCCCATCACCTCTTTAATCAAAAGGGAGAAGAAATCAATTCGTAAAACGCCTTCTTAATTCACATGTAGATGTCTTGAAACCCATCCCTTCTCCTGTTTAATTTCCACTTTTTTCGTAAAACATCCTTCAAATATGATCACCTGATCTACTATTTTGTCTGCTAAACGCAGCTGCAGGTCTTGCTGAGTGTCTATTGTGGAAAATGGAAATAGCTTTTTGGTGCTAATCTCAAAAAAAAACTTTAGGCTAAACAACTAGCATGTTTGAAGTGATCGCCTATTCTCTGCCATACAGTCTAGTTAGCTATTCTTTTGAATTCTTAAATCAGTCTTTGCCCCGATAAGAATTCTTCCGATGGTTACTGGGCTAATAATTGCCTGGGGAAGGCTTTCATCTACTTAATTTAGCCTCAGTCGTTATTAGTAAATTGACATGCAGGCTTTGGTAGCTTTATCTGGAATTGAAATTCTTCTGCTGTCAACATTGTTTTCTTTATAACCATCATCTCACTTACTTTACGAGTTTTGCAGGTTCAGGCTTTCCTGCTTCCCAGGATCGGCCTCAATCTCTTCTAGCCGCTTACCATGATATTTGTATACAGGTTCGGTGTTAATCTGCAGAGGTGTTTTCAGGACTGTTGGATTGATTTCTGCAAGCGTTCTTTGGCCCCAATATAATCGGGAAAACAAGCAAATTTCATACCAGCTGGAGACAGTGGACAATTAGTTTCCTATTCTAGGATCCTTTAACCGCTGTACAGATCCATCTTTCTGGATCATGTTTAGTGAGTTTTGTTTCAGTAATATGACATTGTTATGGAGATCTTATTTGGTTATGTTTTTTTGACATCTGCTGCGGAGTTTGTGAACTTCAAAATCTATATCTATGCATTGTTGATTGTTGTGTGGAACATTTTACCTACAGTGTTTGTTTTTCTTTGTATAAAATTGGCCAAAGCCAAATACATTCGCCTTACAAGTGCTGTAAAAAAGCATATGGTCTATGAAAATTCATGCAGGATTCTTGATCTGTAAAAAGAATTGTCATAATTTACGAGTAATCAAGGTACTTATCAGCGGTTGGTTTCGTTGACTGACTTGAGTTTTTCAATTCCGTCAGAATACAATGGCTTGGGGCACTATCTCAATTCCTCCCTCCAGCATCTTAGCCACATGGTTCATCGTTGGCCTCGCGTCAGGCGAGTCCTGAGCGCACCATAAACCCACCATACACATCCTCTCCGCTCTCTCTTTGTCCTTCTCCTCGATGTTGCACGTCACTGTCAATCCTGCCAATTCGCCTCTCTCGTACTCGTCCCAAACATGTTTCGGAAACCAATTTATGCTGTCTGATGAAGCATCCGCCGTGTTTCGCCTCCTCCCCACGATCTCAAACAGCAACATACCATAGCTGTAAACGTCACACTTGTGTGTTACAGGATGGTTCCTCAGGATAAGCTCTGGCGCCGAGTATCCAGGAGTTCCACGATATTCGGTGTCAGTAGAGTGGTACTGTCCATCAGAGCTGTCCTTAGTGTAAAGCTTTGCAAGTCCAAAATCAGAAACCTTAGCTGAGAAATTTGAGTCAAGAAGAATGTTAGCAGGTTTGATGTCGTAGTGAATGATTCTTTGTTCGTGTAGATGCTTGATCCCTTTCGCTGTTTCGATTGCGATATCATGAAGCTTCTCCCACTCTATCAGTGTCGGTGAATAAGTATTTATCAAGTGATCCAATTTCCATGTACTCATACACGCCTTCATTTTGGACTCGTAGCAGAAACCGTATAGCCTGACTAGGTTCTTGTGTTGTATTCTGCTAATGATTCCTACCTCTGTCATAAACTGTGTTTCTATTTTCGCACCTAAGTTCCTATGCTGCTATGCAACACCTTCACAGCAATTCTCACCCCGTTTGAGAATCTCCCTTCGTAAACAACACAACATCCGCCGGATCCTAAGTTTGTTGAGTAGCTACTTGTGAAACAAGAAGGTTGCTGACTTGTAAACCTGAGTCATTCAATCATTTGAGTGTCCGTAAAGGATCTGTTCGTTTCTGTTTCAGTAATTTTCACAACGTGGACCACCTCAGGACTTGCAGCAGAGAGTATTGCCTTGAAATTTACTGCAACTGCGATTTTTATCATCCAAAGCATGGCACCAATCATTCCTATTGCTGCCAATAGTGCTGCTAGAACTACAAGTTCTGAGAATTTGATTAGAGTTAGTTCTCTTGGTACTAAAATTTTAAATCGGGAGTTTGAGACCTTTACCTAGTGGCATCATGCTGCTACCGTTCTTCGATAAAAGGGTTTTAACAGTTATGCAGCTGATGTACAGACATCTCTGAGAGAAGAAAATTGAAACATGTTAGAGCAAATTGTGAGGCTGAGAGTAAAAAAGACAGAAGAGTAATGACTCTTTGCAATTTAGTGATCCAGATTCATTCGTTAGTTGGCAGGAATTACTACAAACATAGCAGATGCAAATATTATGGTTCCTAATTTTAATCAACTGGCAACACCAACATTGCTTTTGGTGGAGTGGTTAGAACCCATCCATCATTAACCAAAACCTCGAGTTCAAGCTAGGAGAATGAAGAAAACCTTACTGAATGGTGAAATGGACAACACTCAGACAGATGCAAGACATCAACTTTCACAATCACAACTTATTCTAGAAAGACTACAAGCTGTTTTGTAGACAGCTTCCTGACCTTTTAGCACTAAAAGTGCTGGACAATCTAGTGTACCTCGTTCTTGCTTCTCCTATTTCCATTACATACAAACTTGGATGATCCGAATTTCTTTAAACGCGATTATGGAGTCAGGTTTCTCTAGAATATAATATAAACACAGATGCAGAGGGGAGAGGGAATATACAAGAAAGGCTAGAACAATGTTGCTAACAATAATCGATCGTTTAATATTGAAACACAAAAACAAAAACAAAAACTTGTGATTCCCTGTTTGAAGCAATCGAAGAGGCACAGGCGTAGCTTCTAATATTTTATAAAACCTCATTTTCGTGGTTTTTTTTTTATTAGAAAATACTGACAAAACAAGGGCAGCTAGAAAACAAGATGTCAAAGACAATGGCTTAGTTTACTAGAACTAATTCAGTGGAAGAATCACATGGTTAAAATTGTGATTGGGCGATAGCTGGGTTTGCTTAGATAGTGACAGGAATGGAGTACGCCGTCGTGCTGCCTCGTTTTGGATATTACCAATGTTTCTAACTTCGTAGTTGCATCCAAATACTGGTCGGGTTCATAGATCGAATTCGATCAATTTTCACCGGAAAATCAGACCTGGACACAACTTCCTACTACTAAGTTCACTTGCTGAATAATCATGATTCATATTCCATAATAGATTCACAGTTAGCATCGGGTTTAGGTGAAACACTCAACAACTGGGCGAGATTCTAAAGCTTTGAAGATCAACAATATAATAACAGTATCTTAATTAAATCCCCAAAATGACGTCCAAAACACAACTGACAAGTATCAGCAATCCACAAAGGGGGCTATCAGATGAGGGTTTAAGAAAATTTTACTAATAATGACTACACTCTTCCGTTCATTTGCTTAAACCTAGCTTCGGTCTCTCACTTCCCAGGAGATCAACATCGACAAGCATAAAACCAACTGTACTACTCCGATTCTTCTATGCAGATCCGTGCTTGGCCTTCGAGTGAGACTCTAAAGCTTTATCAGTTCCAAATGACCTGCATAACACCAATTCGCCAGTGAGCCCTGACTCAACCAGAACCAATCTCAAGGAAGAAACAAGATAGATACGTTACCTGCTGCAAGTTGTGCAAGTGACTGATCCCTTTGGAGTTGCATCTTTCTTCTGGTCACTGCTAATAGACGACTTCTTCTCAGATTTCTTTGTCGGGTATGGAGTTGCCACGTGACCGCTCACTTTCTTCCCATCTACACAAACAGTGAAATAAATAGTAAAGTAAAGAGATGAGAATTACACTAGATTGTACATCTGTAATACATCCATTTCAAAATTGAGCTAACAATAAAGTCACAATAGCACATGAATAACACAGAATATCTTTTATCTTTAACAAAATGAAGGGAAAAAGTACTGGTTTATTCCAAATACCACTAAAATCACAGATCAACTGGAAAGCAACTAACATTTCTACAGATAGTTATGCAAAAGGCATACATCATGAGAAAACTCTTAATAACAAAATGAGTAAACATAGCAAGTAATAAAAAACCTCATAAGCCTCTATTGGAATAATGAAAAAATACCTGACTTTTGAGGAGAAACAAATTTAGCCTTCTTATCAGGAGCAGGAGTTTTTGTGGCAGAGTCTGCAGCTCTCTTCTTGACCGCCGGTTCAACCTTCAACAGTAAGAACAAAGATTTACTAACCACCATAATAATAAGAAACTGCAAGCTTGAGATATTTATCACTTCATACACGACAAACATAGGCACAGTGATTAGAAGACCCTTACCTTCTTTGGTGTCTCCTCTTCATCACTGTCCTCATCTTCCTCATCCTCGTCGCTAGTGTCATCCTCATCACCACTTTCATCATCCTCATCCTCACCATTAGTCAGTGGCTGCAGAAAACCAGCATCAAACGAAAGACACTTAGACATACCATGATTCTACTTAAAACAACAAATGGGTAGAATGGATGCCAATCAACCAGGAAAAGAAATGCATTACAGAAAAGCCTTCTAACCAAGCAACAATAATCAGTTCCAAGTAAAATTTACCTATTAGAAATATGCAATGAAAACACATGTTGATGATCAACAAAGCATCTGTAACAATTATCACTTAGCTTTCTTTTTCAGTAACACTATACTTTTTAGTTAGTTTAGAATGGAGGAAAAAAGTATTCAGATGAGTATTCAGATGACTTCAAGTAAACAGACATTAAACATACTGAGCACTACTCTCCAAAATATGATAGTGTATGACTACATCCAAGTAAAAGAAAATACAAAGAGGATATATGGATCTCTTTTAGGGAGGAGCATAGTATGAAACAAGAATGATGCAATTATATCCTACTGCGATGATATTACGTCAGTATAACTATGTATGTCCTTTAGACATCAAAAAAACTATGCCACGATAAGCACGCACACATAGGTATTATATAAGAAAGTCCTCAAATTAAAAACAACAGAAAGCAGTGAGACAAACAATGCACAATAATAAAATGCAGGTGTCACTCATATTGTCCTCCTTATGTTTAGATAATTGTTCAAAACACTTTGGCAATAGTAAGATGATACACCGGCAAATGTATCCCGAGCAACTCATGAGTCAACATGAACTATAATAGGTACCATATCATCATCAGATTCGTCAGAATCATCTGAGTCCTTATTATCAATGGCCTTCCCCTTCTCCTTGGCATCAGCCTTCTTGGCAAGAGAAGCTTGAGATGCAGGTTTTCCTACATATTTAAAATTGTTGGCATAAACAAAAATTAGTGTTTCACCATTGATACACATATAGCACACAAAAATATCAATTTCATTTACCAGTATCAGCAGCAACAGGAGCATCTTCTTCTGAATCGTCCTCAAGCTCTAAAAAAATCAATAACCACGTATAAGTTTAAAGATCCACAAGTTATTTGTTAAATAAAACAAAATGCAAAAAACATAGCCATTTTATCACAGTGACTCACCAGAATCATCGGTTGTGACAAAAAGACAAGACCAGAGTCAAGGAAACAACAGATCTAACAGTGAGGAATAAAAAAACACATAACAATACAAATAGAAAGAGGATTCATACAAAAAAAATACACAAGGTTGAAGGTATAAAAAGCAAAACAATAAATAAGAAGGATATTCGTCCTGTTTAAGAACTTTATATCCAGTGAAGTGAACACTCGCATTCTTCCCAGTGTGAGACAGCTCAAACTCTTTTTCAAACACCAAGTCAAGAACCGATTGAGGGAACTTGTCATGAGAAAGTGTTCCAATTACAAACTTCTTATCATCTATCTTAGCATAGATGTAAACTGGCTCATTTCCTTTGTCCTTCTTTTTCTCACCGAGACAAGCCTACAAAATCATGTCCAAATAATTGGAAGCCTTAGAACACCAAACATAACAATGATGGCACAAAAAATGCCAAAACAGGAAAACCTTAGAAGAAACGTAATAGAGCACCAGAACTAACCTGTGAGACATGCAACAAGTATTCTTCTCCTGGATAACACTGAAGTGGCTCCCCACCTTTAACCTCAACTCCTATCATTTATTAAATTACATTAGATCACCAAAAAATACAATGAGATAACCTCTCAAATTACATGAAAACCTGTTGCAAGAAAAGCATGGTACATCAAACCAAAATTCATATATGCACAAACAAAACATGGCAACAAAGCCATTACGTGGTACCAAACATCCACACACTGTAATTGAACAAATATTCCAACAAAGTATTAAACACACATCATATAATGCAACATAAAGACAGCTAATCAACCAATTTCTGGATTACTTCTTTCACCATGGTATTTATCGTATAGCCAGATTAGAAAGTCACGCCCAAATCTGTAAACAATAGACGGCATTATAGCTATACATCGGTAACTCATGTTCACCACAACTAATAGTTACTACTAACTGATTATCTTGTCTGGTAAGTAAACAAAACACTAAAAACAATTATCAAAACGGAAACCCTAGCTTACGATTGATCCAAGTTCTATCCTAAAAGCAGTGGAGGAAGTTATTATCTACTTTTATGACGATATCTAAACGTTGCGGCAGAGTTCTCAAAGCAGAAAAGGTAAAAATGGAAAATGCGAAAACGGAAGAAAGTGAACATTAGGAATGGAGAAAACGAGGAACAGAGCTAGCGAGAGAGAGAGAGGCTTACCCCAGAATTCCATTGCTGAGCGACGAGTAAGGAAATGAGAGAGGAAGCTAGGGTTTTGTTCTAGAAGATGCTCACTAGACTAGAAGAAACGTAAAATTTTCGTGTTTTGTTGGAGACGACAGTGGTGTGTGAGAATTTCGGCGTGGGGAACCAATGTTTTTAAATAGAGGGTAGGGATGATTGTGCGAGAGAGGTCTTAGGAACGCATAATCAGACTGTATTTCCGTTGTCCACGTGTACGGATGGATGGACGACTTATTTTGAGTGGTATTTTTGCATTTTTTTATAAAAAAATCTTAATGATGCATTTTAACATGTACTAGTAGTTTCTTTTTCGGGTTAAATTTTAACATGATTGAACTTTTAACTTCATAATTTATACATACTTGACATTGTAAATCAATGGTATTTACTATATTATATGAAATAGAGAAAATTAAATCTTATTTTCTGAATGGTAACTTGCACTTCTGTAAAAAAAACAAAAAAAAATATATTTTAAAGATATAAAAGTGTTGCAAACTTATTGACTTTTTTTATAAAAAAAATAGTATATTATTAATTATCATTACAATAATAAAGATTGAACCCATAAATTTACGTCATAAAAATGACATACGTTAATTAATTGAACTACAAACTCGTATGATTTTTTTACATTCACTATTGAAGTATTTTGTTTAGAGACTCCTAAACCATTTTCTTTTATTATTAAGCATGATTTTTTTTTCTAATGACAAGCCATATGGACCTAAAGCCCACTCAGAACGGACGGCCCACTAAATATTGGGCCCAGACAAAAACACAAACCAGGCCAGAGCCTAACCGCTCATGTGTACTACCAAGTACCAAGTAGAGTCCGCAAAATTTAAAGTTCTTCCTTGTCGATGTATGAATAGCTGTCACTGCCTGCAGCTGCAAATCATAGTTGAAGACGACACACATAAACTCGTAGTCAAGAGAATCAAGGAAAACATAGAGAAAATGGATCTGGGTCTTCTCCTTCAAGGTGTAATTCCTTCATTGAGCTCTGTAAGTACACGCATTAACTGTTTATTCCCATTTTCAGAATCATTCCCATCAATTCCTTTTATGGAATTTGACGTATTGGCTCATCTGGGCCTTCTTGCACAGGTTGCTATATTAGCTACATTCTTTACTTACTTGGCGATTATTGGATCCATTTTACCTGGAAAAGTGGTGCCTGGCGTGACATTACAAGATGGTTCTCGCTTGTATTACCGTTGCAATGGTACATTTTGTTTCTTCTGAACAAGAATTGCTCTGTTTCTATTGGGTGTTGCTTTGTAGAGGCTTCTAATTACTATCCCATAACAGGTTTATTGTCAATGCTGTTGCTGATTGTGCTTCTTGCGATTGGTGCGAAGATGGATTTTATATCTCCAACTGTACATTTCTATTAATTTGCATCACTCTCTTCATTTGATTTTGGTTTAATTAGTTTCTTTATCGTGGCGTTTTCAATTTCGACAGGGTACTGATATTTAAACTATATTTGTAGGCGATAGCAGATAAAGGACTGGAGCTGCTATCAACAACTTTTATATTCAGTTGTCTGGTAAGTTACGAGCTATCGTCATATGATGCTCTTTAATATTTCTTTGCAATTTGTGTCACCCTGGAGTGAATGTCTATCACTACCTTAGAATAACTGGAAAATGTACTATCTTTTGCAATCCAATTTGAACCTTAAAGTGCTAAACTATGCATGTTTTTTACTAACCAAATTGCGGCTTCTTCTGTTCACTATTGTTTGCTAATGGTGTATTGCTGCATTATAGGCGACATTGGCACTCTATGCTGCTGGTTCCAAGTCACGTAATCAGAGTTCATCACTTAAACCTCATCTCACAGGAAACCTAATAGATGACTGGTACTTCCTACAGAATATCTTGCTGGTAGCCATCCCATTCTAGTGGTAGAATTTGACCATATCCATTTCGTGGATTTCTTTGGATTCTCTTTACGTCGTGCTTTTATGAATAAAAGACCATATGCATCTTTGTCACTCGATTGCACATATTTGTGAACGAGAATGAAAAGAATAACTTGGGCTAATGGTAGTACAGATCATTTATTCTGATACCAAGTGACTGTTGATTCTCCATGAATTGATTTTCTAATAGCTTCATACTCATTTCATTTAGTAAAGACGTAATAGATTCTAGATTTTGATGTCCACTCAAGCCTTTCAAATTCAATTTTGACCATCATATAAGGAAAACCTCATCCATAAATAGAGAGTTGTGTGCATGTGCCATTTCACCGCCATTGGTTACAAAGAACCTTTTAGTTGTAATAAACAAAACAAAATTGCATTGCTTCTATTATCCTAAAGCACGATAAGGAAGAATTTTGTTTTCGTTGTGGTTACATGCAATGCCTACTGAAATCTTTTAGCACTATTGGTATAACATTGAAAAGGCCATTACTTGCCTGAAGCTCTTCTGTTCAATATAGTTGATATACCTACCCTCTTGTCATTTTATAGGTGGTTTGGGATACAGCTCAATCCTCAGTTTTTGGGAATTGACCTCAAGTATGTATCTCGTCTTCCTTTCTTTTTGTGGTGTTGTTTTCTTGATCAAATCTTTAAGAATTACAGTCTGCACTAATGGAGTTTAGCTACATGATGCAACTGGTATTTCTGTAGTATTTTATTCCGATTTCAAACTGTATGTTATCTACATGACTCCATCTGAAAATTCTCACTGTCCACATTTGGTGTATATGCTCCTTTGTACTGAATTCTCATTTCATTTTTTCATACCATGGATTCTCCATAGTTCCTGCTTGCTGTATGGTTTAATGTTTGCAACATCAAATGATAGCTACTATGATACCCTTCACAAACTGAACCAAAGAGATGATCAAACTATAGTGACTTTAACAATTAAGGGACTGTTTATCAACCTTTCAGTTATCACTCTTCTGTAGATTCTTCTTTGTTAGAGCTGGAATGATGGGATGGCTATTTATCAACCTTTCAGTTTTGGCAAAAAGTATCCAGGAGGCCACCTTGAGTCATTCGATGATCCTCTACCAACTCTTTTGTGTGGTAATCTGAAAATGCTTGGAAGTACATTGTGTTATTTTGGCTCCTCTGCATCAGATTTGGATTGTTAATGTCATTTCTTTCTGCATTTTTTTCTCAGTTGTACATCCTGGACTACTTTTTTTATGAGGAATACATGACATCCACGTAAGCACTTGAGCAACTCTCCTGCAGAAGTTATTTTCAAGTCTTTTTCTTTCTCTGGTTGTGCTTTTTATCTTTATTTTCCTTACCTGTTCAATGGATAGTTGGTCTGACCCGTATTCTTCCGTAGATGGGACATTATTGCAGAGAGATTGGGCTTCATGTTGGTATTTGGAGATTTAGTGTGGATTCCTTTCACTTTCAGCATCCAGGCATGTCACCATGAACTTGACCTTAAATGATGCAAGAGCACTGTTATTAACTTGTGGATTTTAGCCTTACTTAGAGTCCGTTTTTTCAATTCTAGCGTTGTCATTTAATGTAGGTATAGTTGCATTTGCAAGATCCAGGGGTAAATTTGGTTTTCGTATGAAGTGTGATCTTCATGAACTGAATTGCACTCTCTTTCCTGTCCCCATCCTTTTAGAGCATATATATGGCACAACCTATGTGAGACTCTCAAAGTGCAAATCAATTTGTGATTAATGGTTGCTGGTTTTGTAGGGTTGGTGGCTTTTGCGTAACAATGTGGAGCTGACAACAGCTGCTGTTGTAGCAAATTGCTTAGTCTTTATGATTGGGTAACTTTCTGGCCATGAGCAATTCATTCTTTGAAGCTCCAATTGTTCCTTTCAAAACCTCCAACTAATTATGCAGTAATTTTGTTCAATACTGCACAGTTATCTAGTATTTAGAGGAGCTAACAAGCAAAAGCATGATTTCAAAAAGAATCCCAAAGCACTTATATGGGGTAAGCCACCAAGAGTTATTGGTGGTAAGCTCCTTGTTTCTGGTTATTGGTAAGATTTCTATCTTATTAGACATTTTACTACACTCTTGTATGAATTGAATTTTATTGCATTGTTCTTCCCATGAGTGGAAGAATTTGGTTGTATGTGGCATCGCATCGACGGAGCTAGTTAAGCACATATTAGCCATTTTAAGTCAACCTTTCCTTTCCCCGTCATCACTTTGAATTACCTGCTTCTCATTGACGATTAATGCCTGAACTGATTTTTCGAAAATCTGAAAGTCCATCTCATTTATTCTGGTAAGGATGGCATTCATGATGCATCATCTCATCTCTCTTGTGTTTTATCCTACTGAAGGGGAATTGCAAGGCATTGCAACTATCTCGGCGACTTGTTGTTGGCACTGTCTTTTAGTCTACCTTGTGGGATAAGGTAAATTCCCTATTTCTTTACACCACAGGCACTTCAAAGAGTAGAAAACTTCCAATTCATGAATTCCCTCCCCTTGTACAGCTCTCCTATTCCTTACTTTTACCCGATTTATCTCCTTATTCTTCTCATATGGAGAGAAAGGAGAGACGAGGCTCGCTGTGCTGAGAAGTATAAAGATATATGGGCGGAATATCGAAGATCTGTTCCATGGAGAATATTCCCATACCTCTATTAAGAGCACGGCTCCAGGTAGATGATGGTGACCAAGTATATAGGAACAACCTAAGCTTTGTTCATGTATTTTTCAATGGTCAACAGCTAATAGTTTCCTTTTTCTTTCCCCTGAGGAATGTTCTAATTGCTGATTAATTTCTTGATCGTTGATTGATATCACAATGATCTTGCGCTTATAACTCCGATTGAAGATCGTCTTTGATGAAAGTGTATGGTTGCTGAAAACTTAGACTCATAAATCTTGGCCTTAGGCAATGTAATCAAGATTTCATGTTCTATTTATTTATTTATTTTTCCCTATGAAAGCAACTAATGAACTTTGTTACTTTAACTTCTGATTAGTTACAGACAATTTCATTGTTTGGTTTTGTAACAGTGCCTAGGCCACTTTTTCCTGCTCCTAACAGACAACCAGCAAGATCCATCATTCATTCAGATCAAGAAGGGACAAATCACTGCTGAGAATCCTGTCCATTGATTCTCTCCTATATGTTCCCTCTGATCAGTTGGCAGTAGCTCTGCTTCAAATCTACTGCTGGATGTTCTGTTTTCCATCTCTAAGTAGTTCTTCTGGTATAATTTGTCAAGTGTTTTAACTTATGCTTCACTCGCGGCGTAATCGTCAAGTCAACTAACTCGTAGACTTAAGAATACTTGTGGTGGAAACCTAATATGAGCGTTGACATGAAGGAATACTTTAGAAATACTAAAAAGTAGTATTAAAAGTTCCATATTTCCCAGATTTATTATTGTTAATTATCTTGGTGTAGTTGCTTGGTGGGTGAAATGAGATCAACCTTAGCTTTGAGTGTTAGATAAGTAAGCATAACCAATTAGAAAAAGAAAGTGGTGGTGGTGGTGGGGTTCTTGCCATCAATTTTGCCTCCAAGTTCTTGTCCTTTTCCTGGTCCATCATCGATCGTCCAAAATTCAGGAAAAAGAGAGGAAGGCGTTCACTATTTTCAATGCTTTTTTTGGCCTCCATCATGAAATACACACAATAGACATTGTTACATGGTCACATTGTGCATCACAAGACATATGCATACTAAGTGTCAGGCCAGAAGCAAGCTTAAAGACAACCTCATCTCTAAAGTTAGCTAGGTGGTGATATTTGATATTTTCCTATAGAGTAATGTTAAACAGCACACCGAGATAGCACACCAGGCCAATCAATGATTGTGCCAGTCAATCGAGAATTACAAAAATATCATTAATTGGCCTGGTATGCTATCTCATTGTGCTATCTCGGTATGCTATTTAACATTACTCTTTTCTATATGATCTCAGTATCGTAGGGGAAAACTCTCCAATATTCCTCGTATAAGTGATGCGGGTGAAATATTTGGTTTATGCCAGAACAAGGCTATTTTTTAGGAATTTTGATATACAAGTACAGTTTTTTTTTTCAATTTTTTTTCCATTTTAATTGTTTGGTAAATACCGAGTACCGGCTGGTACGGTGAGGATAATGACACGAGAGAGTGTGGGGTTGGGCTATGGTTGAGCAGTCAATTAATGTATTGTTGCTTTCAAGTTTACATAAATATCCAAACTCACTTTAATTTGCAAGTTGAGCAATAAATATAAAACTCCTACCAATTTCTTGCACAAATACAAAACACAGAAATAATTGACAGCTAGCTACCTAGGCAGGGGTGTTGTGTTTTTTCCATCTATGCACATGCTTCTACTTAATCCCCTCTCCTCCATCAGCTAACCCGCCGGCCGGCTGATGTTTGGAATTAATGAATTGTTTTGGGGGTTCATGTTCAATATTGAACACAAACTTTACTAATAAACTTGTAGATCCCAAAATGATTGAAAAATCCTTCTCCTTTAAAACATAATAAGAGGCGTGTTAAGTTCTCGAGTTTTAACTTTAAAGAAATATGATTATTTGTTGTTTTCAAAACCTAACAATACTTGGTAGGAAAGCTAGTATTTTTGAAGTCTGGTAGTCAAGTTTTAATCTAGATATTATAGGTGAACATATCACACCAGGAGTCCTCAAAAATAATATCTATCGAAACCTGCAGTTCTTGAAAAAGATGTTTTTTTTTTAAAGATGGATAGTACTCACCAATAAGCTTGTAATTTGGACTTTATGTGAAATAGATAGAAGTTAAAGTCTCAAATTCAGATATTTTTATTTACATTTATATTCATGTTAGAGAGGAAAAAGAAGAAGATCGATTTAAGAGAATACATAGGACGATATATATAAGATAGTCTCCACTGTCCAATCCTATAAGAATAAAAATATAACGATACAAGAATGACATTAACTTTTCATGTGCATGTAAAAAGAGCAGAGAGGATATCCAGGTCCGTAAAAACAACAAGCTAACATGCAAGTTTGCCGTTTTGTTCTTTTTTTAGTGCAACATCTTAACAATGGCTGCCGGCCCTAGTAGCTCTGTCATTGACCGGCTACTGGCAACGATTTCGAGAAATATTAGTGTGATCAAGCACTAAGGATTATATATAGAAAAATACTTTACTTACAAATTAACAAATCTAATAAGTTTTTCGGATGTGTTAAAATATAAAATATATGATTTAAATGATAATTCTTTTACGTTAATTAATATATATTATTCATATTTTAACATGTTATGATATAAAAAAATTGTATAATTTGTTTATATGTATAATAATATTACTCTTATATATTTATTTTTTATTTAGGTCTCAAATTTGAATATTAAAAATAAATTATTGGGAAAATCGTTATTTTTTTTAAAATTAACAATACTCGAACGAAATTACATAAAAAATTAAAAAAATACCTGAAAAGATAAAAATACTCTTTTAGAGCTTGAGAGTACTAGCTTAAAGAAAATTCTCTTCCAAAGACTGATACTATAGAAAGAGAATATTATATATATATATATAGTCTCCAATCCTTAAAGCATATAAATATGAGAATGCGCGAACGATATTAATTTCTCATGCATACCCATGCAGAAGGAGTAGAGAGAATATTCAGATACGTAAAAACAATGGATCGACATGGAAAGCTAAAAAGTTGTGACCGGCTACCGGCAACGATTTTCGAGATGCTCTTACATTAACTCCAATGAGAGGCGAGAGCCCATCTGTACTAAGAGCTGACAAGTCGCTCAGGACGTGTCACCGATGCGGTTGCGGGCCCCACCAAAAGATTAAAGAAAGGAAATGGAGTTCTTATCTTCAACGAGTATGTCCTTCCTTGTTTTTTAGAAGCTTTTTTTTCTTTCTTTTTTGGTTGTTTTTGAGAAGCTTGTCTCCTTCCTTCTCGCTTTTTGAATTAATACGTACCTACTCTTTATTTTAATTTTACTAAATTTGTGTTAATTTATAGAAATGAAGTAATAGTCATATAATGCAGAAGAAAATAAAAAATTTGTGAAATATTATTTAAATTTTGAAACGTCAGTTAATATGAATTTTTTATAAGAATTGTTAGTATGCAAGCATGTTCCATGAAACAAATATTTTAGTTTTTTAAATATTTTTTTTTCTTTTCACAAATTTTTAAAACCGTCTTTTTTTTTATGAATTTATTAACGTAAATACACAACATTATTCGTCTATTTTTTACGCGTCCATTAAGCATGTCTAGTTTAAATGAACGATATATTGTGGACTAAGTCCAACAGGCTTGATGTGATATGCAGCCCATTACACTTCAGTCCATTACTTTTAGATTTGTACTCGATCGAGTCCGGTCGTTATGTACCTCTAGTTTCCTTCAGGTTGAGGTCAAGAGGAGAATAAGAGAGCCATTTAAACACTCAGCTAACTAGTCAAAAAGGCTTGCCGGCTCACGTCGGCAGGTGTGGCAAAAATAAAATAAATGTGTCATTGTAATTACAAAACAAGAAAATTTGAAGAAAGTAAAAAAAAGACTCTATAGAGAAAAAACAAGTGGACCCAAACAAGCATTAAAGTTTGCATTGCATACATCGAACAGAGCAAGACTTTCTCAAGATGGACTAGTTGTATTGCGTAACCGGTTCGCCAAAGAAGTACGTAACCGGCCCGATCCATTAAGATGGTTGGTAAAAGTAGTCTGTCTGATAGACTCTGATCCACTAAAATTATTGGGCTCCGTAGGAGGTGATTCTTTTAGTATGTTTTTCTTCATTTTTAGATTCGAAATTACACTTTATATTAAAAGTAGTGACGTTTTTTATCAGTCACCACCACTGATATTAGTTTTAATTCAATCTATATATACGAAGAAAAATTACCTACTTGAAAGATTCGTATGAACTGGAAAACCTTAAAAATTAGTGCTCATTAATCGCAGTTTAGAAAGAATTTATGAAGCACAAACACTTTATTTTTTACACTATGTCCATATCAGACTCGTTTTCGACACCGACACTAACACTCATTATATTCACGTTAAACAATTTTATTTTTAGTGAATCATTATGAATTGATTGAATTTAACCGAATTAAACTAGACCCTTCTGGAAGATAAAAAAAATATGCATACAGATGAAAGGTGAAAGGAAGACAAATTGGCCCATAACTATTAGGGTCAAAGTTACAACCAAACCCAAGCTAAGTGACTCAACTCTGAACTTAGCAGCTAAAACAAAACTAATTGTGACCACTAGTATCTTTAAGTTGACTCAAAAACCAACAACAATGATGCAAAAAAAAACCTTAAAATCCGAAAGCAGTAGTTGGAAGCTTTCTACACAAACGGAAAGCAGCAAAAATATTTAAAAAGTCTCTCAACACAAGTCTCTTATTCTTTTATTTCACACCACCACCATTACAATACTAACCCTCGAACTTGGTTGGCTTAGTTAAAAATGCTAAGTGGGCGTTTGGCATTCTGATTTGGTGGAGAAAAGTCATTTCCTAAATCCAAAACCAATAAAAAGCTACCACCTTTGAAACTGAGCTTTTTGAGAAGCCCGGTTTCAAAATCAAGAAAAACCTTAGTTTTGAATAGGGGTGTTCATCGAAATTTCAAAAACGGTTAACCGAAATTCCGGAAGTTCGGAAGCAAAATTTCGGAATTGAAAAGTTCGGTTTTGAAAATTCCGAAACTGAACTTTAATTCGGATCGGAACAGAATGGGTAAGCAAAATTTCGGAATTTCAGAAATTCCGAAATTTTGCTTACCTATATAAGGTTTTTTTTTTCTTTCATTCTTCACTCTTCTGATCAGATCCAAAATTCCAAATACACGCTCTCTCCCTCATTCACTCGACTCAACCAACAAACACCATCCACCAATGATCTGCTCTTTACTCCACCACCCACTGGCACCACCTCTTCCTCTACGGCTCCACCACCACCACCTCCTCGATGATATTCAAGTAAGCACAGAAGGCGAGCTGAGGTGGGATCTCACCCTCTAAGGCGTTTGATGAAATGTTTAAGATAGCAAAATTGACCAAAGTTTGCAAATCTGGTGGGATTGGACCGATAAGGAGTTAGATGAGAGGTCAAGGGTTTGTAGATTGGTACAGTTTGATAGAAATGGAGAGATTGAGCCTTGTAAGGAGAGCTTGGATAGGACAAATTTGAAGATTCAACCATTGTTGTAGGTAACACTAGGGATGTAGGAGTTAAACCCAGAACATGGGTTTGCGAAATGGGGTTTTGTCCAGTTTTGGAGTGAGTTTTTTTGGGTCTTTTAAAGATTGGCTCAAATGGGTCAAGCAAGATTCATCGTTTGGATCTGATGTGGTAAAGATTGGCTCTTTTCAGATTTGATATTTCATATTGTGTGAAAATTTCAGAATTTTGAATTTTTGTCGGAAAATCGAATTTCTGAACTTTAAAGTTCGGTTTGGAAGTTCGGTTTCTAGAAAACAGAACTTCGGAACGGAATGAAATTTTGGAATTTTGGAATTTCGGTTATTGGAAGTTCGAAATTTCAGAAAAAAACGATGAACCCCTAGTTTTGAGGCTGGAACAAAATGCTCCAGCCAGCAAAACCTCCATTTGCCAAAAACACGAGAAGCTGGCTTTTCTTTTATTTAGACAAAATTATTTGTCAAGTTCGCGTTATTTACAAAGAAACCAGGTGTAAAAAGTCAAAAACTCTCCCTTCTCACCTCGCTCGTCCGCAATCGCCCTTTCTCCTCCGCAGTCGTAGCAATCGTCGCCGCTCAGTTTCTCCTCCTCTGCAATCGCCGTCGTGCGCTTTCTTCTCCTCTCAATTGTCGCCGCCGCATCGCCACAGCACCGTCTCTCGGCCTCCTTCATCGTCGTCGTCGCATGTCGCCTTCACCATCCCTGTCTCCGTCTCCATCGTTGTAAGCTTCGATTTGGTGGATTTTCTGGTTTTTGAAAGAAAGGAAATGAGGAAGGAAAAGGAAAAGGAAAAGGAAAAGGAAAAGAAAAGGGCGACGGAAACCAAGGAAAAATAAGGCAACCGTTGGTTGACCAATCTAACGGTTGTGATGAGATGGAGATTTTAAAAAAAATTAGTATATTAGATAAATATTTATTTATGGTATTAATAACTTAAATTTTTTATAGTATTAATAAGTTTAATTTATTTATGATATTAGATAAATATTAGGTGGTAGATGTTAGATTATAAATAAATTGATTAAAAACATATATAAAGATACTAAAAAAATTAATTATAACACTTGAAATAAATTGTGCCCTTTATGGTCATTTTACATTCAAACCATAGTTTTGAAAAACTGTTTTACCAAACACCTCAGCTATCTCACAGCACTTTTAAATTTTTTTACCAAACGGCACACTCCGTTTCCCAGAAGCCGTTTTCCCACAGAATTTTTTCCCACAGAACCGGAACGCCAAACAGACCCTAAGTCATTTTGCTACGTGGTGAACTAATAAAAGGCTATTACTCTTAATTGTTGACAACGAACAAAAAAAAAATTGGGGTAAAATTAAAAATAGAAGTTTAATGTTTTATTGAATACCTAATAAATATACTTTCTTCGAATTTTCTTAGTTGTCTAGTTTAACAGTTTAAGCAAAACAAAAATGTTAAATGGTTGTCTTAGTTAGGTTTTCTAGGTGGTTAGTCAGTTTTTTTTTACTCTTTTACATTTTCAACAATTATTTTAAAATTTGCACCTAATAAGCTATATAGATTTTTCATATTTCCAACAATTACAATCATATTCTCCCTCTATTCCACTATTTTCGACCTAAAATAATCATCACTTTAATATGTGAGATTATAATTAAAAAGACAAATAAAAAAAATCTAGAGGGAGTATTTCCAATTCAAAAAGTACTTGTTCTCCCTTAGATTGGTTAATTTATTTTACAAAAATTCATGACCTCTTAAGAGATTTTTCCCTTATTTTATTTTATGATTTGTTAAAGTTTTTTTTTATCATAAATTTCAACCGGAATAAGCCTTTTAAAAGATTATAATCTAGGAGGTTTAAGAAAATGTTAAAAAATAGAGAAACAAAAACCCACATAAATGGCCCATAAGCCCAAGAATAACCAAGCATAAGCTACTAAAAACCTAACCCTAAACCTAAAGTTGTAAAATTCAGCCCGACCATTACTTCAGTCAAAAGAAAGGATCAAGAAATAAAAGTTCAACCGGGGTCGAATCAGATTGACTCGTAATTTTATTAAATTAGTAAATAAAATTTAATATTTTCATAAAATATAAGAAAATTTAAAAATTAATGAAAGATTTATCTTATATTTCTATTATATGTTGTTATTGACATAGTATAGATGTAGTGGCAAAGGTTTTGTTGGTCAAACTACTAAACTTGGGTTCGAATCCCATGTTTAGAATTTTTCTGAAATTATTTTCACTAAAACCACTCCGGGTCAACCTTAGTTTACCTTAATCGGATCAACCGGTTCAACCGTCCAGATCGACCAATTTCTTAAAATAAAAAAAAAATTATTATTTTTAAGGTTTTCAAACTCAGCCTAGTAACTGATAGTCGAATTTCTAAGTCGAATCGGCCGATCCGAACTGGAGCATCAAGAAGAAGACTCAAATGACTCTCTGAAACTCTCATCAAGAACTGATGATTGCTTTGAAGTTGGAGGTAACTTATACATGTCACATCAATAAAATTAACGTCGTGGCATGTAGCCGGCATTGTTATGTCAAGATTTTAAATAATGAAAACGGGTAACGTAATGGAAATAGCGAAAATAACGATATAACATAACGGTCGCGACCATTACAACTACAATTGATCTGTATATACAATAAAGGTCCACTAAGTTAAAAATTACTAATATTTCTCACTAAATAAACATTTGAGTTATTAAATTTGTAAATAATAAACATGTAAAGTTCAGCTTAAATTTTTTAATAAATTGAGTTTTAGATAAGTATCTTTAATCTTGGAAAATAAAAATATTATAAATTATATATACCAATACAATCGTATGTAGTTCATTTTCAGTATAAATTGATGTTTAAAATGGTCAAAATAAATACAATAATAATTATTTGTGTGTTCTTCTTATCTCTATTTTCGATATCTTTATTGTGTCAATGCTAGTTGAAAATAAAAGAAAAGTTAGCATATCCACAATGAAAGTATCATGTTGAAAAGTTTTGAGCATATAGAAGAGATAAAAAAAGTTCAAATAATTATCAAATTCTTAGTTATATATCTTGCCTATTGCAGTACCGTTAAACCCATAACAAAAATATTGAACCTTATAAATTGGATGTAGTATAAATATACGATTGTGGACTTATAAAAGGTTTAATAAGTTTTTTATTAGGTCAGCCGTAACAGATAGATAATTGTCTATAATGACTAAATAATGAAAATTTGTAACGTAACGGATGATATTGTTCAAAATAGGGTCAAAATATTATATAATGAGAATATTACAAATAACAGTACTAAAATGCCAAAATTACGTTACATATATTTATTTATGTAACATAATGGGTTATATTTAAAATCATATTGTGAACAAAATTGATGATATGACATGTGACAAAAGTATGGATATGAGAGTGCTAATACTCTCCTAACTCTTTTGTGTCATTATAATTGCAATCATTGATAGTTAAAAAAACAAAGTTATAGATATCAAAATCCACAGCGCGTGTACGTAACTAGTAAAAGTGCAACATACTTAACTTAATAACTTCATTCGATAAAAAAAAAACTTAATAACTTTAAAAATTGGCACGTGATTTTAGCATGACACCAAGATAGGCATGGATAACGATTTTGTCATTTTAGAGTTGAAAGAAAAAAGGTGCATTGTTTTACTTGGCAATGTTTTTTTTGTTTTTGGCTATGTATTAAAGGGGTTACGTTGTGAAAATCACTTCATTATAATGTAAATGATTACAATAAATAGAAAAAACTTCTGATAGTTGGAAATAATTTTAAAGTAATTCAGATTTCAATCAGGCCTAACTAATGGTTACATATGATCTAATTTTTTCGGTAATTATACAATACACTCGGTGTGTCATGTCATGTGTGACTATTTTATTGGTTTAATTGCACACCCAATTGGAATATCGAGTACACTGTATAATTTTAAAATCTTTTTGAATCCATTCTACCACTGTTTAGGTGAATAATATATTCAAAATTCAAATTCTGAAAACTCTCCCATATGTAATGACCAACCTTCACACCTAACTTTCTTATAAATTGAGTGATTTAAGTAAACTATCATTACTCGACTATTGGGATGGCAATTGAACTCCCAACATGAACACTTGCTCATACCCACACTATGCCGGTGGAAATTACCTGCCCTTGTTCAATATTTTGCAAGTGCGGGTGTAAGTGCGGGGATGCATGGAGGCCTGGAGGGGGTTTCGTGCATCCATCGTACAACCCACACCTTCTATCAAACATAACGAATAGTTTAAAACATTAGTAAATGAGCTACTTTTTGATATCTTTTTGGAACAACTTTTCATTTCATTTATTTTAATTTTATATTATAAAAATAAGATCGAAAACAACAGTAAAAAAGACTGATTCAAAATTAGACATAAAACTAATTTCAATTGAGTATCGGTCATCAAATTTTAAAACGTTATAGCATTATTTTCTCAATTTACCATACTCGAATCTAAAACCTGAATTAAAGATAGACATTAGATCAAAATCATCATTAATATTTTCAATATTCTTTATCGTTGTAAAATATTTTCTTAAAAAAATACTCCCTCCGGGGCAAAATAAACGTCGTTACGCATAACGAGGTGGCCCGAATGAATCACTATTTGATCTCAAAAAAATCCGTACTTTTTTTCGAACGTACGTTAAGGATTTGCATACGTTCGAAAAAAAATTCAGAATTTTTTGAGATCAAATAGTGAGTCATTCGGGTCACCTCGTTATGCGTAATGACGTTTATTTTGTCCCGGAGGGAGTAAGTAAAATTATTTGTGCAATCACTTTTCTTTCTTCTATTAAAAGAAGAAAACTACAGTTACATTAAAATAATTTTGCATACTCTCCATCCTAAAAAAACATAACATCCTGACCATTTTTTCTTATCCTTAAAAAAAAATTGTTTTCATTATTTTTAATGTATTAGAGAATTAAAATTGGTGTTAATTAGACATAATTAATAAAATAATTAAAAACAGTTGACTAAAAGTACATTAAAAATAATAATTAAAAATTAATTGGTAGTTAATTTTTTTGTCCAGGAGAGACTAAAAACAAAGAAAAATATAAAGTAAACTACAGGAACCGATATATTTATATTGGCGCTGGGTTGCGGTTGGTAAAGCCGCCGCGCATAGCAGCCGAATAGCTGAAATCCTAGAAAACTAGCAGCGTGGAAAAGGACTCAACTGTATTTTTCATAAATAAAAGAAAAAAATCCACATCATCAATTATTTGAGAATGGCAACCGGCTAAAAACTTCCAGGGTGCTGGGACCTGCCATATAACTAATAAAAGTCTTCACGCTCATGCATAAGTTTCCAAACTCATGCATGAGCATGCACGTAAATAAAAACGGCCGATTGGATTTATTAGACTTTTTAAATAATAAAAAATATTATCTTTCCTCTTACGTGATAGAATCCATAACTAACTTTTCTCAACCAACCAATCACGTCACATACCTTCCCACGTGCAAGTTTATATATGCAAAACTACACACTGCTCTTTCATGTTTCTCAGAAAGGACTTGGATTAATTATTTGACGAAAAAATTAAACTAGAATTAACTGTTAATCAAACGAGCCTGACAAGATTAACTTGTTTGTACATTAGATTATAACACAGTTGGTTAATT
This sequence comes from Viola odorata, assembly GCA_963691705.1. Lineage (NCBI taxonomy): Eukaryota > Viridiplantae > Streptophyta > Magnoliopsida > Malpighiales > Violaceae > Viola > Viola odorata. Next base: position 56,313,140 of record OY829543.1, on the reverse strand, counting down.
ATGATTGACGAAAAAAGTGTATTTTTATTTATTGAATTATTAGATATAAAAAAAATCTTATAATTTTAAAAACATCAACATAATAAGTTAATTATTTTAAGAAAGGTATTAAGGAAAGTCAACACTTTTTACGTGATAGGTCCACGATATGTTAATAAACAATTATTTAAGGTGACTATTCTCAGCATTACTCTTGTTTTAATAGTGAAAGGTTAAGAAGACTTTTAAGAGATTATAGATTTAAATCTTTATAAAAAGAATCAAAACAGTACGGATCCGTAACGGATCTGGAAAGCAGACAAAGATAAGCATAGAGATAAAATATGAGTGGGTCTACATGTATAGAATTTAGAAAATTAAGGACGTTAATGGAACCAAAAAGTTTCCATTGAGGGCCTTTATGAACATTTTTTATAAAGTGATGACTTAAACTTATTTATTTTATAATTTTTGAAGTAACCGAAACAAGGGGAAAAAAGTGAGAAAAAAGTTTTCAACCGATTCGGCCAAGCTTTATTGACAGGTTGATGAATGACGTGGCAAAAGGAGATAAATCGAGGATTAAAATAAATTGATTTACCGGACTAGGGAGTTGTAGGTTGTAAGATGTCTATATTCGTTATAAAAAGCGTGACCTTGGTGTTTGGGCCTTTTTTCCTCTTTTTTCTTCGATATATTTATTAACTTTCTCAACTTCATAGAAACTAAGGATTTTTTTTCTTGCTCCAATTTTTCTTGGCACCCAAGTGACTGAAGACAGATCTCCTGCATTGACTAGATCCTAAATCCTCAGGTAAATCTCGCTTTCTTTGTTTCTGAGTTTTTTTATTTTTTTCTTGTTGGTGTGATTGATGGGAATTAACAGATGAGGAGGATAAAGTGGCATTTTATGTGGAGATTACTCAGGCAATCTAATGGGGTCAAGTTTGTTAGTAATTTCTGCTGTTATGTATTTTATTTTTGTTTTTATTTAACAAGATTTATATTTGAGAAATTCAGTTCTCTGTCTGTTAAAAATGTTTTTTCTCCTTATTTAATCATGGAGCAGCTGAGCTGTGGTGGAAAGATCTGCTGCCCAGAGAAAAACTGTTTTTGGTAGTCTTTGCTGCAATTTGGAATCTGGGTAGCATTGGTGTGGTGACTGGAGTTCTTAACAGAAACTGGGCTTCTGCATTTTTTCATTTGGGAGTTTTAATTTACAAATTAATTGTATGGGTCATCTTCTTCTCTCTGTTTCAGTGATTTTTATAATTTTTTCCTTTTTTGGGTTTCTGTATGTGGGTTTTGATGGGTTGTATGTAATTTTTCTTTATTGCAGGCTAGCTGCCTATAATGGGCTAAAGTAGCAGAAATTTTGCCGATTTACTGCAAATTCCACCATTGACAGCTGAGTTTTGATGAGCATGTTGATGACAGTTTTGCATGAATAAAACATTGAGGAACAAGTGCAGAACAAAGTTGGGATTTTTGGCCAAGTTTGTAACTATAAGCAATGGATTATGGCGGGGAGAGCCAAAAGGTTGAGGGGCCATGGATTCCGGCAACTCCAGATAAGGCTGTCCTACCAAAACCACAGGTGATCTATACAGACTTTCTTGGGAACCAGCTTGGTCCAGCAAACGGGTTGCAATCGGAAGAATTTTTGTTCGGTCTTACTCCAGAAGTTCGAGCAGAATATGCAAATTTGTGTTGTAATCGGACTAATTGCAATTGGGAAGCAGCTTTAGATGCTAAAGCATGCAGCAGCAGCATTGGTTACTTTGAAGCATCCAAACAGTTTTCGTTTAGCAATCTGATTGGTGATGCGAACAATGTATCTTGCTCATCTCTTTTGGCTCTTGCGGAAGCTGCAAATGATGCCTCAGGCGCATCAAAGCAATTTACAGACACCAACAGTCACAAAGAACCCAACTGTAAGTTTAATGCAACTATGCTTTTTCATGCCTGATATTTTTGTCGCCAAAGCATTATTGCCATTTTGAGCAGTTTGTGCGCATAGATTTCAAATGAAATTTGTGTAGAAAAATAGGAAAGGCAACAAAACCAAACTTAAGCCTGATAGTATAGCTGGATTATAGAAGAATCTGATTGGGATACTAATGTTATATACAATCCATTAAGACTTAAGTGTCAGTTTTCCAGGAACTACTGCATACTTTTTTTTTTTGGTTAAAGAACTATTGCATATAGTTCTAACATAAATTTGAAATTTAGTAATTTTAGTTTATGTTGCTCTAAAGCTTATCACACTCGCACAGACTAGATATATGTTCCTCATGGACCTATTTTTTGACCTGAATCTCATGCAGGGGGTAGTGCACTTACATATGCCGCCAGCACGAGTGCATCTGCATTTGCTCCTGTTACACCAGCCAAGGCCACGGGAGTAGATTGCAATGAGCTCACTGAAACACCGTATTTGTGCTTGGATGAAAGAACAGACCATGAAAGAAATAAGCAAATTGAACTTGAGGCCGCAGTGATAGACACCATTGTGCTGCAAGCAGATAAAAAAATTCAGAATCCTGCAACAGATTCAGCATCAACTGCTATCTCTGCTACGTATAAGGAAAATACAGGTGACCTTATTGACATAAACAAAACACCGCAGCAGAAACCTCGGAGGAAAAAACATAGGCCCAAGGTGATCATAGAAGGCAAACCCAAGAAAACCCCAAAACCAGTCACCCCAAAGCCTCCTGCCTCTGAAGAAAAGCCATCAGTTAAAAGGAAGTATGTGAGAAGGAACACACTCAATAAGGCACCAGCAACTTCACAAACAGAAGCCAATGGACAGTTTAATGATCCAAAAATGCAAGAGCTTCCCAGGAAGTCAAGTAGACGAGCCTTAAATTTTGACATAGGAGGACAAACTAGAGAGGAAGCGCCTAGATGCAACCCAACTTCTGACTTGGATGCTGACCAACAAAAACAGGCCAGTGTCACTGGAAATCAACCTAAGTCAACTGTGCATCTTGGCCATGGGATTGAACTATTTGTAGAAAACAGTCAAGCAACTTCTGACTTGGATGCCGGCCAACAAAAACAGGCCAGTGTCGCTGGAAATCAACCAAAGTCAACTGTGCATCTCGGACAGGGGATTGAAGTATTCGTAGAAAACAGCCAAGCAGGTATTGCCTATGATTTCAACCGTACTGTAAATCAAATGCTTAAAGACTACATAACACTGCCTGAAAAACAAGTACCAAGCACACCCATTCCAGCCCAGACTGATCCAAAGGAAGCTAATTCCACAGGAAAAGAGGGAGTGACTGCTCATAATGTAAAAGAAAGCGCCATACAGATCATGTTGCAAGGTAGTTCTCAGTTGTCACCGACAATTCAAAATGGCTGCACCTACAGCACCAGCACAATGTCCACCGAGGTAGGCCTGGTGAAAGGATTGAAGAGGAAAACTTCCAGTGTTAATGAACCACCCGACACCTGCAGCACCAATTTACTTGGGTTTCAGTACAATGCTTTACCTACATACCAGATATTATCTTTGGCACAATTTCCTGGCTTCTGCAAGAAAAAGAGATCAGAAAAGGGACAAGGTTCAGTCACTTCCAGCGTCCCATCTTTAGTCACTGCTGCTGGCAACAAACAGATGCTGCAAACAACTAGATATTTCCCTTCCATTAGAGACCCTTCTAGTTCCAGAGTCAACTATTGTATTCCTGTTCCTGAACGTAGTTGTGGGTGTCAAGGGGCACGTAGAGAAGAAAATGGTAGTCCTCATCATAAACAGCAAATTTTGAGCTGCATTATGAGCCAAACAGACAGGTCAACAAAGAAAAGGTCCAGAGGTCACACAAGGGTCGGGGACTTGGCTTCACTAAGCAGACTTGTAGGGTGCATGAGGGACCCAACTAACCCTGCAAGACGAGTACAAGTAAATTGTAATGGACAGCAAATCGGTAGCACACAACCACCGAAGACTGTGGAAGAAGAAGTAGCAAAAATGTGCCCAAAAACGACAACAAAGAAAAGAACTGTGAAGAGAAATACTGTGGCCAGTGCTCTATCCTGTAGCAATGAAGGGCAATCAAATGGACGAATCGTGCTATTCAAGCATAATATGTACTCAGGAAAGTTGCTAGGTACTTCATATGGAAACTTCAATTTTAGACCAGGTAAGACCTTTCTTTCTTTCTTTCTTTTGGCAAGAGGCCTGTTTTATATATTCAATAAATCTTCCAATTCTGCCAAATGCTCTTCTGATCAACATAATCATTTTATGCAGGTACTTCTCCAGAAACAATATCACAACTTGTTGATGCAATAACCAAACAATTAAAGAATCTAGACATCAACAGGAACAATAGTGCTGCCCTCGTTCTTTATGGAAGAGACCACATGAACAGCACTAGCAGTAATGCCCTGATACCTTATGGAAGAGATGGCACTGTCATACCATTTGATGGTTCTTTTGAATTCATCAAGAAGAGGCCGCCGAGGCCTAAAGTTGACCTAGATGAAGAAACTACCAGAGTATGGAAGCTTCTCCTGGAAAACATCAATAATGAAGGCATAGATGGAACAGATGACGAGAAGGCAAAGTGGTGGGAAGAGGAACGAAGAGTGTTCCGTGGCCGTACAGAATCATTTATAGCACGCATGCATCTTGTACAAGGTACCAAGTCAATGCACTTCAGAAAGCTTGATAGCCTGAGTATTGTTTTACGATTATTTTCATAAAATAGTGCCTACAATATAAGGATGTCTACTCTAACAGTCAAACTGCAAGTTATTCTGTTAGATTGAGTAAATTTAGAGGCAAATGCAAAACAATGTCTGCTCATAGTGCAAATCTCAATAACTTATACTCCGTATTGGACACACAAAAGCAATCCAATGAATAACTACAATCACATATCAAAGCTATCCTTCAGAACTTTAACTCTCTGTCTTAGTTGTTCATCCCTAAAAATCTCCTTGTCCTATTTGTGAACTCATGTTATCTAACAGTAGTAATGCTGATTCTACAGGGGATAGGCGTTTCTCACCATGGAAGGGATCAGTCGTGGACTCGGTGGTTGGAGTATTTCTTACACAAAATGTCTCTGACCATCTTTCTAGGTAAGTTGGATTTTAAAGATGGATTTATTGCAATGTCAATTACAGAAAGGGCTAAAAAGAAGCCTCAGATTCTACCTGTTTATTTTTTGCAGTTCTGCATTCATGTCACTTGCATCACACTTTCCACTCAAGTCAGAAAGCAAATATGAGTCATGCCGTGAAGAAAAGGGAAGCTCAGAAATCAGAGAGCCCATAGTAAGTATATCAGATCCTGAAGAGAGTGTAACATGGACTCTGGAGATGTTAAATACAACTATCTGTGATCAGAGTTCCATGAATCGCCGTGGTGTTGAGCTTGATGAAGAAAGAGAGGTAGTCAACAGCAATGAATCTCCTGGAAGCAGTACTGGCATTTCCAGCATTGAAACTGGCCTTGAGACATACTATGAATCAACGGCAAACAAATCAACTATAAAGAAAGTTGAGACAATCAAGGTTTGTTACATTGATGAAGAAAGGACAGCAATAAATGATGCACTTTCTTCTCAAAATTCAGTCGTTTCTTCTCAAAACTCTGAGGATTCACCACTGCCAGAAACTGCTGAAAGAAAAGGATCATGCTTAGAGAACAATGCAGAGTTAGACAATATGGCTGGTGGATCCAGCCTAAAGAAATTGAATGGCACTTTTTCCTTCATGGAGCTCTTGCAAAACGTTGGTCAGAGAAATGGCAAGACGTCACCTGATCACAACTCAAAGGGTGAATGCTGCAAAACTCAATCTGCGGGAAATGACTTCCAGAGACGAAATGCTGACTGCTTAGATTGTTGTACCATCTTGTCAGGACTTCCTGTCGCCTCCAACCTAAAAGATCTGGAAGGTGGATGCGTCAAGATGATCACTGCAGGAACAAGATATTCCAGTACAACAAAGAAAGTTGAAAACAATATGAAGGATCACAGTGCCCCAGTAGGAGAATATTCTGGCCAAATAGCACAACAAAATAAGTCTGCAGCGGAATCCGCTGGTCAATTGACAGTTGAAAATAAGGTTACCAAGAGTGTTCAAGAAGCATCAAGATCACCCACTTCAAATAACTCATATTGCAACAGTGTTCAAGGTGGGCATTTGACTAGACAATTTCAAAGCACGCTAATTGAAGAATTCGAGAGATCACTGGCTCAGGAACAAAACACTGAAGTGCTGCAAAACCTTTCCGGTGAAATTATACATCCTGTTGAAAGCACCAGTGGCTATGATAGGCAGGGCAAGAATCCACAAAAGATGACAGAATCTGACTTGGTTGAGCATGCTTCCCAGATGAAGGAGCTTGATGCTAAAAGAAAAGCAAAAAGTAGAAGGGTTGGAAGGGAATTAAAAGACAATGTTAACTGGGATGCCTTAAGAAAAGAGGCAGAAACAGATGGAAGGAAAAGGGAGAAAACAAAAAACACAATGGATTCGTTGGATTGGGAAGCTGTAAGATGTGCCGACGTTGTTGAGATTGCCAACACGATAAAAGAACGGGGGATGAACAACATGCTTGCAGAGCGCATAAAGGTAAAAGCTATATGCCAGAATTAAAGACTATCAAGTTTGATTACTTGCTCAGTTAAAACGAAAGGTGAGAGCGTTCAGTAAAAATTGAGTCTTTCAGCTTGGTGACAATAACTGCAAAACTCATGCAGGCTTTCCTTAATCGACTGGTAAGAGAACATGGAAGCATTGACCTCGAATGGTTGAGAGATGTTCCGCCTGACGAAGCAAAGTAAGCCCAACTATTTAAGTCCAAAGCCTGTGTCATGTGAATGTGTTAAGACACTACTCCAGAGTTATAAATATCTATATGGCATCTGCATTGTTCCTCAAAAGATGCATTGAGTTCAAATTCATTTTCTTGTTTCCTTTGCAACACATACAATAAAAAAAGAAGGTCTTGAGATGAATTACTCTTGCAGAGAATATCTACTAAGCATAAGAGGATTGGGGCTGAAAAGTGTGGAGTGCGTACGGCTTCTTACACTTCACCATCTTGCTTTTCCTGTGAGTTTTTTATAGTTGCACATGAATCAGAAACAAATAGTTTGTATTTGAATTTTTACTAGGATGGACCTCAACTTAATTTCTATCACAGGTTGACACGAATGTTGGACGTATAGCTGTGCGACTTGGATGGGTGCCACTACAGCCACTGCCTGAATCACTTCAACTGCATCTTCTAGAGCTGTTGGTGCTCTTAACCAAAATACTACTACTACTATACGTTTTAGACAAAGTCACAAATGCTGTCGTTATGTAGGTACCCTGTGCTGGAATCGATTCAAAAATATTTATGGCCCCGACTGTGCAAACTCGATCAAAGAACACTGTAAGACAAACTCCATCATCAATTTTTACAACTTGACTCAAGTGGTTTAACAGAAAAATGTTTAATCTTAAATAAATTGTTTAGTAATACGCTGCATTCAACTAATAGGTATGAGCTTCACTACCAGATGATCACATTTGGAAAGGTGTGTTCTTGTTTACTTTGAACTCAAAGTGTTACGTAGTGTCTCTGATTAATTAGAAGCTTAAAATCTTTGAGGTTTATATAGGTATTCTGTACAAAAAACAAACCAAATTGCAACGCGTGCCCAATGAGAGGAGAATGTAGACATTTTGCAAGCGCATTTGCAAGGTTAGTATATATATACCAATTCTGATCATGTAAATAGCCATTGTCTATCACGGCAGGAAATAAAATGTAGGTTTACATGCATGATGAGAACCAGACTTGACAGGGTTAACTAATTAACTGAATGTACAAAAAATTTATGGTAGTCAACTATTGAGTAGAAGCAAATGCTCATGTGGTTAAGAATCAGCTATGGCTTAATTTCATGGATAAATTAATGTAAGTATCATACGAACATCAACCATGTTAAATCCATGGAGTAAACACCATGGGCAAACAAGAGCACCACAATACTTAGAATAAACCTCCCATAACAGTAATTCCATTAAAACATATGAATGAAAGAAGAGTTAAGTAAGCTTACCCATGAATCATGTTGAATGCAGTGCTAGACTTGCTCTACCAGGACCAGAAGAGAAAAGCATAGTTGGAGTACCAGCAAACAGAACAACTGGTCAAACCCCTCCTATTATGGCCAATCCGCTACCCCTGCCTCCACCACTACCTCCGGTCACTAAAGAATCGGGAAAGAATCAGCTGACAGAAGCATACCAAGTGTCAGTACTGAAGTGGCAAGACCACAATTGTGAGCCTATCATTGAAGTGCCATTATCGCCAGAACCGGAGCTGACACAAGTAACAGAAATTGATATAGAGGATACATTCTGTGAGGATCCTGATGAAATTCCTACAATCAAGCTTAACATTGAGCAATTCACTCAGAATGTGCAGTCCTATATGCAACACAATATGGATCTTCAAGAGCATGAAATGTCAAAGGCCTTAGTGGCCTTAACTGCAGAAGCTGCCTCCATTCCAACGCCCAAGCTTAAGAATGTGAGTCGGCTACGTACAGAGCATCAAGTGTAAGTAGTCACCTCCTCATTAAAACTGTTTCAAAAGTCTGTGTCTGAAAACACGATGTACAAAATTAAGCTTCTTGCCTTGTTTCGGGTGAGGCATTAGCGCTTGAAACCTACCTAGACTACAATAAGGCATTCTGCACTCATAATTTCATATAACTTAGCAAAAGTGACCACAGTGCTAAATTACACAAAAGCATGAATACAGCCCAGGAAAGAAAAGCAGTCTGCCACGTAAAATTGAAGAGTCAAATGTCCACCTACCATCAGTGAAACGAGAATCACGTCAACATTGCATTGAGTGTGTCAATACTAAGCAAAATCTCCAAGTGTGGCTTAATTATCTCTCTTTCACCATGCAGATATGAACTACCGGATTCTCATCCTCTTCTGCAAGGGGTCAGTTAATTCTGCATTTCTTAAACCCAAGACTTTAAGTTGCACCACATTATGCTTATTAGTGTCTTTTCGCTTCATTTAGTTGGAACAGCGAGAACCGGATGATCCATGCTCATACCTTCTGGCCATATGGACACCAGGTAAGAAATGACAGACCAAACCTCCTATATTATATATTATTTCAGGCAGATTTTATGATTAAAAATGAACTGAGGTTGGTCACCAACTATTCAGTATCAACATAGCTTACTGTTGGCTGGGCATGACTCAGAAGTCAAACATGCTAGATATTATCTTTATAAGTGAGCTCCTTTGGAAGAATATGAGTTTTAATCTTGCAATACTGCTTGAAAGTTTGTGTTCCTGGCTTGCTACTTAATACAGAGTTATAGGGGAGAACGTCGGGATAGAGGTTTGGATACTCTGATCAAAGCCCAAGGACAAGTTATGCATTCACATTGTTCAAATTTCTTTCAGTATTGGAGTTTAGATGTGCAATGGCTACTCAAAACTGGTCCTTGCTTTAAGAGGGGAGTAAAAGAGTTGAAGGTGAGGGGATGCCCTCTCCTGCTTACACTGATATCCAATGTTTCCCACTCTTAGTGCCATTGGGTTTTGCAGTAGATCCTTAAAGAGTCTGTTCGAATATATTTTTAAGCAGCTGCTTCCCCTTAAGTCCAAATTGTTAGTGGATTTGGGTGCTCAGATTGCTTTAGCCCATTAGCAAGCTTGAGCTCAGCTTGGTAGCTCATCTAAGTTCATTCTGACATTTTGAAGCTATGGAAAGCCCTAGCTCAATGCTCACTCCGCAGTGTAATAAGCAAAGACCAGGTGATCATGGCATTTAGGTCTACTCACCTTGAACTCAGGAATAATCACAATTCCTGAGAATTACAGGGGCCTTTGAAGCTTGAAACGAGTTAATTGCGCAATATATTCATTTTCTAGGCTACAGTTACAGTATACTAACTTTTTCCACCTAATTGCATGGAATTGTGCTCATCAGGTGAAACTGCAAACTCCATTCAACCACCATCTGCTGAAGGAATGTGCACGTCCCAACAAGAAGGCAAGTTTTGCTGCGAGAAAACTTGTTTTTCCTGCAACAGCGTACGAGAAGAAAATTCTCAAATTGTTCGAGGGACACTTTTGGTGAGAAATTATACCAAATGTTCATCTTTGTTGCACTCCCTTTTAGCAAAATATAAATAAATAAAATCAGATTTGTGATATAGACTACTGGAATAATCATATTGCAATTCATAAACAGATACCCTGTCGGACAGCTATGAGAGGGAGTTTTCCCCTAAATGGCACATATTTTCAAGTAAATGAGGTAATTCAACACTGCTTATCATACTCCTTCCCGCTACTATAGTAAAAGCATTAGTTCAAGGTCAATAGTACCATGAGTTACTTTCTTTGCAGGTGTTTGCTGACCACGATTCTAGTCAGAATCCAATTGAAGTTCCTAGAGCGTGGATATGGAATTTGCAGAGACGAACTGTATACTTTGGCACTTCTGTACCGACAATATTTAAAGGTACAATTTCGACCCAGTTCTTACAAATAACTAGGGTATGTTCCATTTGTAACCAACCAATACCAATATTGAACTATTTTGATTTTAACAGGTTTGACAACAGAGGAAATTCAACACTGTTTTTGGAGAGGTAAGTACTAGTATATATATAAATCCAAATCTAGGTATAAGTATAAGTACCTGAAACGATCACCCACCCTAATCCCCACGAATTGCAGGGTTTGTTTGTGTGAGGGGTTTCGACCAAAAGACGCGTGCACCGCGTCCTCTTATCGCCAGATTGCATTTCCCAGCGAGCAAGTTAAAGGCGAATCGAACAGCTGGGGAAGAAGCAGCTGATGAGCAAGCAAAGTGAACAACTTCGTAGGCAATAAAGAAAAACCAAAAATGGAGAAACACATAAACAACAAACAAAAAGATCCATGTTTATGTTTGTACCATCTCTTAATATTTGGGAGGCAGATTTGGTATGTAGGAATGTAGCATGTACATCGTTGGTTAACAAAAGCAGCAAGTTAATTTCAGTTATTTTCCTTTATATGAATCTTACATCTTCAAAATCAGATACTTCCTTTTTTATGACGATCTAATTCACATCTCAAGAAAATCAAGAAATAGGTCGGAGATAAAGGTTTAACGCACCTTATACGGCGGAGTCGGGCGCGGTGTTGTAAAGCGAGAGAGAGAGAGAGAGAGAGAGAGAGAGAGAGAGAGAGAGCGAATGAAGGAGGATGAGGAGAGGAGGGTTTTAGTTGGTGAAGTTGCCGCCTAAATTTCCCACCTGATTTTGATTGATCTGGGCTTGAGTTTGAAATATGGGCCACACTCGGCGGGAGTTGGGCCATCCGTGGATTAGGCCGCTGGTGTGGCGCCGGGTCTGTTGTTTAGTCCGGAAGAGTTTTCTATTTCATAGTGACAACTGACAATTATTAGGCGAAATTATTGGATACTTTCAGACCTGAAAACTATTATTTGTTTTGCTTATTAGTGGTTAAAAAAATAGCTCAAAATTTGAATTTCACGTTCGTTTATTAAAAAAAAAAAAACATATCCTGATAATCTTGGCAGGTATTTTAATTTATAAACCAAAAAATAATAATATCAGGCGGTAATAGTGTTATTCTTTTTAATTTGTGTTTCGGCTTTTGAAATCTAAATATTCTTTTTTTTAGCTTAAAATTATGTGAAATCTTCTATTAAATAGAAATATGAATATTCTTTAAATTTAGTATAGTCGTTTTTTTTTAACTCATCAAAAATATACGAGACTATTAATTGAATTTTCCACCACCTTGAAAATACCAACAAAAACACTTTATTGGATTCAGCTGGTTGAAGATAAGGTTCCCTTGCCTGTTTGTTGTCATTTTTGCAAACAGAGCTTCATGGGCTTTAGCGGAAGAACAAATTCAAGCCCGGTAAAACTGATCAAAAATGTTTCAAGCCCAGTAAAAGTGATAGCAAATCCAAAGTATATGGGCTTTAGCGTTTCTTGGGAACCCAGCCCATCTACAAATCAAGTAATCATTGTTTTAATTTTTATTTAAAAAAAAAAAATTCAAAGCTAGTAGCAGTAGACCAAACCAAAGAGTTGGTGGAACTTTGCCCAAAAAAGAAGGAAAAAGACAAGTGGGCTGAAATCTATAATTTTCATATAAATGTATAATCCCACTTGATGTTTCAAAAAAAGGGGGAAAGAAAAATTAATAATCCCAACTTGCCGTTTTCGACAGAGAGGAATGGCTTTGATTGCGCTAAAGATTCATCGAACTTCACCTAAAGATGATTAATTGAAAATAGACAAAAAAGGTAGGCTGCTTTTCTTCTTGTTATGGTAACAAGTGGTTTTTGTCCTAAACATAATAAAATATCAATAGCTTGTGTTTTCTCTTCTTCTTCTTTTTTTACAACGGAGATGAAACCAAGATACCTTCTATTAATGGCTCGGTATTATCTAGGATGAACCTCATTTAGCTAAAAAAAGATGCGTATAAATTTTTATCTCGCCTAAAATATGAATAGATTTAACCATTTAATCGAACCGTTGCATGGGTTAATTTATGGATGTGATTAAGTAATCGTGATTTTTTTTAGTATAACTAAATTTTCAGATTTTTTTGTTTTTCAAACCACACATCGCAAAACAATTTTAATTTAAAACGCTGTTTGTTTTGAGAAAAATAATGCAAAATACTTTACGAAAACATCTAAACAATAATGTAAAATATTTTCCTTATAAAAAGCAATTTATTATTTTGAAATGATATATTCTCCCCGTGAATCTTTTTTGTAGACGACAAGTGAAACTCGGAAACTTCGTCAATCCGTACTCGTGGAAAAATTTACGCGTTTGTCTAGGCACATTTGACTTTTTTTTGTTTCCTAGTAACAGTCATTTTTGGACATTTATGTGAGGAATAATTATAGATTATAGTAATAAGGAATAATACTCATTTCGTCCTCACTCGTAAGTCACTTTTTTTTTTCATAAAATAATTGTCATTTTCTCATTTCTGATGTATCAATTAGTATTTATTTGCTATATTTACTAGTCGTTAAAAGTAATTGGCTAAACATATATAAAAAAATATGAATCAATCATTTCTTTAATTTCCGTAAAATTGATTTAGACGTCATTTATTTGAGGACGGAGAGAATAACAAATAAAAATAAGGCCGAATCTCGTTCTTACACAAATTATAGAATATTTTTTTTAAATTTTTATAAGTAAATATGAGATTCGATTCTGATTACATAACAAAATTGATATTTTCTATTTGCCATATGTTTGAAAAGAAAGTTGCATAATTTTTCTTTTTAAAACATCCAATCCACAACTCAATAAACAAAAATTAAGATAAAAGTTCATCATACTTCGAACACTTTCGGTTAGTGGGAGATGAATGCCAAATCACAAGCACAACAACCATCATACCAACAAGATAGATTGTCGCGTATTATTTATTTATTTTTGTTTATTTTGAAAGTTATTGTATGTTTTGTGGATCAACTAATGTTTTGTTATTTAAAAGATTATACTATATATTTATAAATCATATAAACATGCCAAAAAGGCATTTGCCACATTTTATTAGTGTTAAAATTTATTTCAGATAAATTAAGCGTCGCGCTTGTAATCAATATTCAAATTTTAAATCTCATATTAATTAATTTATTATCAATCATAAAGTTCTTAGTTATACACTTACCGTATATATCAAATGCATTGCATTTGTTCTATTTTATCTATTTTGTTCCGTTTTTCTATTTTTGACATAAAAGATAAGAAGAAGAATTGTTAAATATAGTTAGAGTATAAAACATATTTAATTCTATTTTATCTCTTACAAGTGCCCAACGACACGACATCCATAACACAGATAAAGAAGATTACACAACCGAATAAACGAGAAAAACTAAAAAAAGCTTTTTGAAAGTATTAAACACAACAAAACACAAAAATTACTGACGTGTCAGCGGAGTGACTTCCCATTGGCTGGATTGAAATTTCGTCGCGCCCAGGTCACTATACCGAATCGGCGGCATACCAAAACAGGAAAAATCCGAAACATACTGGTGCGGTCAGCCTCAACAACTAATCGTTTGACACGAAATATCGGTTTTCTTTCTCCACGGTCCGTCACATGCCGAGTAAAACTTGAGTACATATGTTGTACCTAAGACTCAGTACCACTTCCATTTAAAATATGACATGTGTATAAGTGATACACGTCATACCCTAAAAGTATCAAGAATAGTGGTATTCTAGCACTATTTAGGGTAGGTGTCATATTTTAAATGGAAGTGGTACTGAGTCTTGGGTACAACATATATACCCAAGTTTTTTCCGTCACATGCCCGAAAAGTAAAGACAATTTCGCCGGCTTACTCATTATTAATTTATTAGTATATTTGTTTATTTATTTACTTTTTTTTATAAAAAAAACCTGGAGAATTTACAATTACGCCATCGAATAAACGCACCGCTTTCTCTCCGACACTGGAATTCTAGACATCTAGTGCGAGAAAGAAAAAAAAAGCGGAAAAAGAAAAAAAAAGAAAGAAAAAGAAAACAGAACAACCAAATCAACCAAGTTCAGTTCACCTGCACCATCCTTTCTTCTTAAGAAATGTCAGTTTTTAGGGTTTTTGCTCTCATTTAGCTTTCGAATCGCATCAATTTTCTCGCTATTTTTCTTCTTCATGGGAATGCCCGCGCGAAGATCTAATTACAGTCTCATACCGCAGGAAGAACAGTTGGTTTCGCAGCAGCAGCAACAGCAGCAGTTTTATGATTCTATACTCTCGACAGGTCCTGCTGCTGCTGCGGCAGCTGCAGCTGCGACTGAGTTCTCGAAGCAGAACAATAACGTGAAATCGTCAGCTAAGCCGACGAGTGTTGGTGGCTACGAGTGGGATGGTGGTAATACCGGTAATCGGATAAACAATTTGAGTTTGTTTCCTTCGTCGATCGGGTTGCAACGGCAGTCAAGCGGGAGTAGCTTTGGGGAGAGTTCGTTATCGGGGGAATATTACGCGCCCACTTTGTCAACGGCTGGTGGGAATGAGATTGAGACGTTTGGAGTGGGAGGGGGAGCAGGGGGGTATTTGCACGAGGAAAACATGAATATTACGCGCGTGAGAGGGGAGAATGCAGGGCCAGCAGGATCGTCTGGGAAATCATGGGCGCAGCAAACGGAAGAGAGTTATCAATTACAGTTAGCGTTGGCCTTGAGGTTATCTTCTGAAGCTACTTGTGCTGATGATCCCAATTTTCTGGATCCGCTTCCTGATGAATCCATTTTGCGCTCATCCGTTTCTAACTCGCCCGAGGCCATTTCGCATCGGTTTTGGGTAGGTTTCATTGTTTTTTTTTTCTTTTATTAATGTTGATGATTTTTTTAGATACTGTTATTGGTTGCCGCATGGAAACTGTTATTCTCATCTGTTACACGTCAGGTATTCGATGGGTGTGGGCTAGTACTTTGGATGCTTTATCCGAGTTTAGATTGGAAATCCGATAGTTGGTTGAATGGCTTAGGGAAGAAATGATCTCAGCATTGTGGTGGGACTATTGTGTTTAATGAATATGAATAAGATAAAAGTCAATTTACTTGGTGACTGGGATCAAGTAACGCTTTTGCTAGTTTGAATTGAAAATAAGCACTATTTTAGATGTTGAGGGGAAGAATGATAATAGCATCAGTGGTAAAGATTTTATGCAATTTAAGGAAGATAGTCTGTTTTTTTGTTGTTTTTTAGAAAATCCATTACTTAATTGCTACTGGGTCAAATAAATGGGCATGAATTCCCTAGATTGATTACATAGTTGATGCGGAATTGGATAGTTGGTTGATTCATATGTGGTGTGTACAAACTGTGTTGTTTATAGAGGTGTGAATGCTATGCTATTCCCCCACGAATAGGGGATGCCTTGATAATAGTTCTTGTATAAATTGGTAATCAGTTCTGTTTATTAATTAAATGTGCATTAGGTGAGTGGTTGCTTATCATACTTCGACAAAATTCCTGATGGTTTTTACCTAATCCATGGAATGGATCCATATGTGTGGACTATCTGCACCGATTTGCAAGAGAGCGGTCGTATCCCATCAATCGAGTCACTACGATCAGTTGATCCTGGTGGTGATTCTTCACTGGAAGTGGTTTTGGTTGATAGACATAGTGATCCGAGCTTAAAGGAACTCCAAAATAGGGTCCACAACATTTCCTGCAACTCCATTACAACAAAAGAAGTTGTTGAACAGCTGGCAAAGCTTGTCTGCAATCGAATGGGGTGAGTTGCAGTCTTTAACTGTGAAACATTTTAATACTTACTTTTCTCCATAGTAGTTTTTTAATCCTTTATACACTATAATGAAGTTTTTAATGCCATCATAAGGGGTTCAGCTACCATAGGAGAAGATGATTTTACTTCCATTTGGAGGGAGTGCAGCGATGATCTAAAAGAATGTTTAGGATCTGTTGTAGTCCCCATCGGCAGCCTATCTATTGGTCTATGCAGACATCGAGCTTTACTATTCAAGGTAAAATCTCCATATTGCAAGAGGCCTTTTCTTCTTTTGAAGAGTGAGTTTTTTTTTTCCTTTTGCTATCAGATAGTTTTGCTTACAATGTATATGTCAAAGTTTATGTTTTGCATTCAAGAAAATGAGTTTGGTGTCCTTGTATGATGTGTATAGGTGCTAGCTGACGCAATTGATTTACCTTGTCGAATTGCGAGGGGCTGCAAATATTGCAAGATGGACAATGCTTCCTCATGCCTTGTTCGTTTTGGGCTTGAGAGGTAATTATTTGTTGGTCGTTATAATGTCTCTTTGAGTTAAATACGAAATCACTGATCTACCCCTGGCTCATTCAAGTTATTGGTGTTCTTTTTATTTTGACTTCTCATTCTTGTTAGTGTCTGGTCACTTTTTGTCATCGCTGAATTTAATCTCTCTTGCATGAGGAGTTATGGAACATTATTCTGCGTTCATTTTTTTTCTCTTAAAATGTATTCTATAACTACTCTGATCATAAGACCAGCACAGAGAGAAATTCATTGCGATAAAGAGTGCCTGGTGAAAATAGGTGCTGCATTTGCAAAATTGATTTTATTGTGCTCTCCTTGAAAAACTGCTTATATTTGGAGTGCTCCGATTTGTTTTCTTGAAAAGCTGAACTGATTCTCCATATGAGTGCATGCGAGTTCTGTACTTGACTCCTGTGGTTGCTTCCTATGTTCTTTCTTTTTTCTTCAATCTGCTTCTGACTCAGAATTAATACTAACTTACCGTGTTATCATCTATTTCTCTACGGTCTTGGCCCTATCTTTCTTTCTTTTGGAAGCAATATGTCAGTGACATCTCAGTAAGTACATGTTTTTCATTTCAGGGAGTATCTAGTTGACTTAATAGGGAAGCCGGGTTGTTTATGCGAGCCCGATTCATTACTCAATGGTCCTTCTTCTATTTCAGTTTCTTCACCATTGCGCTTTCTCCGAATCAAATCAGCTGAAAATACCTTCGATTTTAGTTCACTTGCCAAACAGTATTTCTCAGACTGTCAGTCACTTAATCTTGTTTTTGATGATACTTCAGCAGGTAATGCTCTACTTAAGCCTTTGTATAGAACTAAAGAAATCCTTATAGCTGTCTCTATCACTGGATGTTAATATCTCCTTCTGATATGCAATTTTTCTTTTGGGGTCTGCTAGTGTTATAATTATGTGGATGCTGTCCATATCTCCAAACGCCTGTTATATGAGCTTATTGCACAACTTGAGTTAATTGCACTAAGATGTTTTTATTTGGATTCTCCTTTGGATTTCCTTATAACTTTCTTCTTAGTTTCTTGATGATGAAACCTTCACCTTGTAATTGGTTGAAGAATTCGCATCATAGGTTGACTCCTTACGGGAGTCATTCAAAATAAGTATAAGCAATATTGCATGTATTTCCTTTGGGGCATTGATTGCTTTGCATTCCTTTTTTTAATAGACAGATCAAAATCTATGTTTTTTTTTCTCTCCAAGTAATGAGAGTTTAGATGCAATAAACTATCATTCATCCACACAGATTATTATACCTTTGAAGTTGCGTGTGTATGTATTTAATGACGCCGTCGCCCCTATATTATGGTTTACTCTATATCACACTTATGTAAGTGGGCAATCTTTATATAGGTTTTTGGATGAAGGAGAATTTTATTAGTGATGATAACAACAGAAGAAAAAGGTGGAGAACTTGATAACCATGATATGTTTAAAAGCTTATGCCTGTCCTTATCATACACAGGTCTAATTGTTCAAACTGTAATGTGGGTATTTTATGGTTTCTATTCATTTGTCCATAGTAGAAAATTGGATATTGAAGAAGCTTAAGCTTCAGTTAAATTTCAACAAAACAAACCAAAAAAGTTATCCTGAGTTTTTTTAAGCTTGTTCATCACATTTAGCATGGAAAACATGAAATTAGCCTCTTATTTCCCCCTTTTCTTTTATTTTTTGAAAAAATGCAACAACATGGGTGTTCACTCGTTTTCATCCTGTCCATTTTTTTAACTTTTACTGATGGATGATTTATGTCTGAATGATGAATGGCACTTTGATGTCAGTTTGGTTCTAGGCTTCAATTTGTGTGCTGTCAACTGCTGTTATTGCAGGTGCTGTTTTTGTTGAAGATAGTCCTGGATTCTCCATGAATGTAGGTGCTGACAGAACTAACCTAGTTCAAAGCCAGGAAGTTTCTCAATTACCTCCACCAATGAAGGTGTCTCGGGCAGCTGGTCAAGATAGAAATGCTCAACACTTAAAATCATATCCCCCCCCTCAGAACATCAAGCAATCAGCAGCAGTCAAAGAGTCAATCGCTTTGAAGCTTATCCCTCCTATTAAGCAGAGAGATGTGCCGCAACTTTTATCATTCTCAGATCAGAGAGTAGATAGTGGTAAAGATTCAACGTTTCCTGATGGTACTCAACTTGTTTCTGGTATACCAAGTAAAGAATTTTCGCTTGATGTGGAGGATTTGAATATTCCATGGAGTGATCTTGTTTTGAAAGAGAGAATTGGAGCAGGTAATTTATTTGTAAAATTGAGATGAAAACATGAATATCATAGATGGGCAAGTCTCTGTACTCATACTTGAAGTCTTTTATTTCAGGTTCTTTTGGAATTGTACATCGTGCTGATTGGCATGGTTCGGTAAGCTACATAACTTTGTTTTTAGTTACAGCCACATCTAGATAGAATCAACAAAGACAGATACCATAGAATTCTCACTTGAGAGGCAGACGTGTAAAAGATGAATATGTATATGTGTGTGCGTGTGTGTGTGTTTATATTGGGAATTGGCGCTATGGCTTATGCTTTCTCCTTTCATCTTAGATCACTCTTAAAACTGCTGACGTCCATGATGTCATAAAAGAATTTCTTAAGTTGGAATTTAATGCATCATCAATTTGAAGTATTTGTGTTAATTGTAGGATGTCGCTGTGAAAATTCTCATGGAGCAGGACTTTCATGCAGAACGCTTCAAGGAGTTTTTAAGGGAGGTATGTTTTGGCTAGCATTTGGGGTGAAATATATACATTTCTCTTGTAGATGTGATTTGTATTGTTGGTTTTGTTGAGTTTATATGGTTCTTCTCCTTTGTTTTTTAGGTTTCAATAATGAAACGCCTACGGCATCCAAACATAGTTCTTTTTATGGGCGCAGTTACTCAGCCCCCAAACTTATCCATAGTGACAGAATATTTATCAAGGTTTGTGCTGTCTTTGTAGAAACAGCCTCCCACTCCGGCTTTTTTTGCTTATTAATGTGCTGGGCATTGTTAAATCCATTACTCTGCCCCCTTTTTTATTCGTAATTTTATTGTTTTTAGCAGTTCAAAGAAATGATTTTTTTTGTCCTTGCACTGCAGAGGTAGCTTGTATAGGCTCTTGCATAAGTCTGGTGCAAGGGAGGTATTGGATGAAAGAAGAAGGTTGGGTATGGCTTATGACGTGGTATGAATTTCAAAATTCCACCTGCATTTTTTAATACTCTCTCTTCTTTAAACCAGTTTGTATTCATTTTTGTATATTCACATAATGATCTCTTTTAGAGTTGATATGTATGAGCTACAACTGGTGTTTGCAGGCAAAGGGTATGAATTATCTTCACAAACGCAATCCACCCATTGTTCATAGAGATCTAAAATCCCCTAATCTTCTGGTTGACAAAAAGTATACAGTGAAGGTAAGGCTCACAATAACTTCCTAACTGGCACAGGCAGGTTGTTGTATTCCCAGCTAGTTTACATTGTGTGTCAGCACATAAAAACAGACTGTTATGCTTTGTCTCCAGGAATTTGTTTCATCTGGCACAAAGCTGTAATAGGCCTAGGGTGTAATTTTTTCCTAGACTGAAAAACTTAATCTAGATGGTTCCAAAAATTTAAGCTGCTTTCGTTTTGTAGATGTTATCACATACCAGTGTTGTGTACGTTGTAGATTTACTTTCGTACTTGTGGGTTTACCATATTAATGGAAGGTGGCTTCAATTTATTGAGTGGCTTGTATGCAGCACATAAGTATTTCGTGCTTGATCTCAATCAACTTATTGACTAGTTCTTGACTACGTCATATATTATCTTGTGCTTTAATGAATTGATATCCTATCATTACCAGTGAGCATATATAAGGTGGAGGAGACTATGGCTGGTGTTTTTTTTTCAGTGTGGTTGTCGTGTGCATGTTTGCTTCTGCAAATCTTTATTTTGGTTTTTAGTCCAGATGCTTTCGGTTTATTTATAGTTTCTGTGAGTACTTTTTCATGGCTGTTCTTTGTCTTTTCATTAGGTTTGTGATTTTGGGCTTTCTCGCTTGAAAGCAAACACATTTCTTTCATCAAAATCAGCAGCAGGGACTGTAAGCGCACTCTTATCAACAAAGCTTACTATGTCTTTGTTTAAAGGTGGAATGCAACACTGCTTATATTAACATGAATTTATATAAATCTTTTTGAATCTATTAGCCTGAGTGGATGGCTCCTGAAGTACTACGTGATGAGCCATCAAATGAGAAGTCAGATGTCTACAGTTTTGGTGTGATCTTGTGGGAGATTGCAACATTGCAACAGCCATGGGGCAATTTAAATCCAGCACAGGTTTGTTCTCCTAAGTTTCCCTTTTATGTTCAGTCCAAAAAAAGGCTTCTCTTTATGTTTGAAAGTGGATTGCGGGCAGTTGAAGATTTTTTTCAGTGTAATTAGAAAGGGAATGAGAAAGTTATTGTTTTATGTATGAGAAAGTTAAAGTTTTTCAGTGTAATCAGTGTAATCTTTTTTTCCGTAATCAGTTGTACCTTCTTTCTCTGGTTTATGGTGAACCTGTACACACTGGTGAAATAATATGCCCAAAACCAATTATCTGATGAGTTGTAGCTAATGGATGCCATCTTCTAGGTTGTTGCAGCCGTTGGTTTCAAGAACAAAAGGCTTGAGATTCCAAGGGATGTGAATCCTCAGGTGGCTGTTATAATCGAGGCTTGCTGGGCCAAGTGAGTCTAAAATTATTGAAGCATACAATTTCCCTTTGTGTTGCTTGCACTGAATCTCTCTCACTTACACTTCCATTCAACAAAAAAATGTTTTCTTGCAGTGAGCCATGGAAACGACCATCCTTTGCCAATATCATGGATTTATTGAGGCCACTTATCAAGCATCTCACGCCTCAATCTGGTCGTACGGACATGGCGTTGCTGACCTGAATAGTTGGGATGGCAACGGTGTTAATTTGTGCACATAATACAGCATTCTTTTGGATTTAATGTCTGGCAGGGGCAAGTGCTCTTAGTCTAAGGTAGTGCTCCAACTTACTGTTCTATTAGCCACGACACAATAATGTTTGCCCGTAGTATTAATTGTGATAGACAACTTATTCGCAGCTTTATACTTATATTGAATAATAACTGATGAGAAAATCACTAACCCTCGTCTTTATCGGTTTCATTGCAGTATCTCATTGTTGTACATGTCTCTGCTCTCATTGTCAATTGGAGAAATTGTGAGTTTTCTTTTTTCTCACTCAGCCGCGTGGCATTAAGTCCTCAGCATCCAACAGCCTATACGGGGAAAGTTGTACAAAGTCGTCTCCTAATTTTGTATGTAAAATCTGTAACTTATATTAGATCAATGAGAAGCAGGTTCTTCGGCATTTCACTTCATTTATGAGCACATCAGTTTTAGCAAGAAGTGTTCGAATGCTTATTTATATCTGATTAGAACTATCCAATAGTAAGTGGCGAAAAGCTAAAGCAAAGGAATAGGAGATCTTCAGGACGAAACTAACCCTTGCAGAAGGAGAAGGACGACCTGTCGATATGGTAAATTGAACTCGATGTAATTTCGAAGCGACAACGTTTCGATTCAAAAGAAAGAGACAAGGTTGTTCTTTTTGGAGGAAATCAATGGAGCAGGTAGGAGTTAGGACAAAAGTGTATTCTGTATAGCTCAACTTTTTGGTACGCGTATACCATCATCATCTGGGGCTGGTGGTCCCCTGCTGCAACTCCACAAATGCTAAAAGCTAAAATTCCCTCCCCCCGTCACTTTTTCCTGCTCTGATGTTAGTGGCGGTGAAATCTACTACAGTAGCCAAAAAAGAATAGATTCCCTTACTTCTATGCATTTCATGTGATGTCACAACATTTAGGGGTTCAAGACTTCTTTTTTTCTTATTTTTTTCATTTAGCTTAGGTTTTATCTTCATCATTGCATAATTAATTAGGTAGATGAGAGGGTCGAATTTTTCATATCAATCTAGTCTCTTGTTTTATCATTTAAATTGAAAAATTATTTTGCTCTAAAAGAATTTCTCTTTCAAAAGATTTTTTTTTAGAACGAAATGACTAAATAGTCTGTTTTTAAAATTTCTGTGAATTTTAAGGTTTGTCTAATATTAACTACTCCCTCTATATTTTAATATGTGTCGTTCTAGCCCTTTGAAAAACAGGGAAAATTAATTGACGCCCACCCACTTTTTCAATTATTTCGGGGGTGACATTATGAGATTGCCCCTCATCATCATCATCTTCTTCACGCCGCGGGCCAAGATCATCAACTAGACCATCAAAGATTCGAACCCAAAAAGTCAAGAAATTGTCCAAATAAAAAATCCATCCTTGCACCAAATTAATTCAATCAA
Source organism: Viola odorata (assembly GCA_963691705.1). NCBI lineage: Eukaryota > Viridiplantae > Streptophyta > Magnoliopsida > Malpighiales > Violaceae > Viola > Viola odorata. The sequence continues at coordinate 56,289,947 of OY829543.1, read as the reverse complement.
CTTGCACCAAATCAAAAACTCATCCAGCCACCTTACCCATCACCACTGCCGAAATTACCATAACCAAAATCAACCCGCAACCGCCGGCCTCCATCTCCCTCGGCAACCAAAAATCATCCAGCCACTACGAACAATCATCCACACCGCCACATCGCCACCACACAAAAAAACCAAACAATCAAACCCAAAAAAAAGCCAAAACCACTGCCGATCATCCAACCCTCACCGCCGACCTTCATCTCCCAACCGCAAATCTCAAACTAACACAATTACAAAAACCAAGTCAACCCCAAACCATCATCCTCTCCGATTCGCTTGTCGTGTCGGTATACGATTGTAGAAAAAAAGTGAAAAATAGAGTAGAAGAGAGGAAGAAGAAAGAAAATAGAGAAAAAAAGAAAGAAAGAAAAAGGAAAGAGAGAGAAAAGAAAAGGAAAAAGAACAAAGAGTGAGTTCGTAGAAAAGAGAGATAAAAACTAAACACAATAGCAAGTATGGTAAATAGGAGTAAGGGCGAGGGGTAAAATCATCATTAGCATAGCAATCCTTAATTTGGATCCAAAATATTAGAACGACACATATTAAAATGTGGAGGGAGTATTAAGGAACTACTTATTAAGGAACGTGGAGTTTTCAATTTTTAGCTTTGATGTTATAATTTCTAAAATCATAGAATTTTTTTTTATTTATTTTGTGATTGTAAAATGCTACTTCTTTAACCTACATTTTTCATTTAAGAAAATAATAGTATATTTTTTTTGGTGTCTCATAGCAACTGGACATAGGCATGAAATCATTTATTATAATTATTTTAAATGAAAACGCATGCAATTAAATAATTTTAAGTGGGCCGTATAATTGATACAAGATGACTACCAATTCAATTAACGAGCCGGCCACAATCTTAGCGATAGTGACTGGGCTTAAATCCTTATTGGTTCCACTCCAGAAAAAGGATTGGCCAATTCCATACCTTAACCACCAAGCATAACGCCCGTTTTTTAAAACCATGAACAGTCGCATTCAAAACCGTGTAAAACCGTGTCAAACCGTGTCCCTGTCCACTCAAAACCAACCAATTGCACCTGAACAAAATATCTCATCTTCCCGCCCCCACCACCAACAAATCGTATCGGGCCATCAGCACCAGGATAATTATTTATTCATTTTTTTAATACTTTTTTACCCACAGATTACTAGAATGCTCGGCTCTGGTTCCTTTTATTTCTTTTCCCGCTCTAATTCTAGATTAACCAGGAATCAACGAGGAAGAAGCAGAGCTGGGTTGCAAAAGTACTCTACTCTCTCCACCGCCTCTCTCAAGATTTTTATCGAACAGTAGGTCGGCAATTCCCTTACGTCTCCTTATATTTCCTTATCGAGCCACACTCTCCTATCCAGATGAAAATCCAAGAACACACAAAGAAAAGAGGGAAAAAATCAAAAGCGAAAACGACTTTTCTTTCCCCACTTTTTGATTTTTTTTCTTCTAATTGATGAACCCAGAAGAAGAAAAACCACACACTCAATACCCATCTCATAAATTTTCAAAATTTCCATCCACTTCTACTACCAGCTCAGCAGCGCCGGAAACCAATATGGCATCCATGGTTTCTTTGGAAGAACCATATGCAGCAGCATTTGCTTATCCTACTTCTCTGATTGTTGATGGTTTTGCTGATGATGATGGTGAGGAGGAGGAGGGAATTGGTCTCCCGCCGCAGAGTCATCCGCTTGTGGGGTTACAAGGAGGGAATCCGGTGCCGCCGTTCCTATCCAAGACATTTGATTTGGTGGATGATGCAGCGCTGGATCCTATCATCTCTTGGGCTCCTACTGGACAGAGCTTCGTAGTGTGGGATCCAGTGGAGTTTTCCAGGGTTGTTCTGCCCAGGAACTTCAAGCACAACAATTTCTCCAGCTTTGTTCGCCAACTCAACACTTATGTGCGTAATTGATTTCTTGTTTTTGTTTTTCTTTCTTTCTTTCTTCCTCTATTTTATGGTTTGAATATTATTAACAATATGATATTCGTTGTAGCTGAAGCAGGCGAGGGAAAATTTGTAATTAATTTGTGGTTATAATTTGTACTGCGACATGGATGGAGTTGAATTATGTGTACAATTTGTAACTATTCTGTTTCTTTGTATGTAATTCGTCTATCATTTGTATGATTTGAGGGGAGAATTGGTATTTGTATAAGTGAGTGGGAAAGTTTTCTGTTTGTTTTGGATAAGCTGGTGAGTGGAGAGAGACTTAGGTCAGTAGGTTCTGCAGTGGGCTGATATTTTGTTGATGAGGTTTATTCATGATCATTGTAACGCAAAGAGAAAGGACATTCTTCCCCTCTGAATTGTTCGCGGAGCGGGGAGTTTCGTCTTGTTCAGGTAGAATTTCAGATTCTAGTGGTGCACATGTTATTCTTTTCATTTGAAATGAAGTAATTTGCGTGTGAAATGAGAAAATTCCAGCTTTGTTAATTATGCATTGTTTTGGCTGCTTCTGTATTCTGCTTGTTTTACTTCACCAAATAAATAAATCAGCTCTCCTTCCTGCATGAAAATTGGTCGCATTAACTTGAATTGTGTGGAACGTGCATTGTGTGAAAAGTATATCCATGTTTTCTTTTGGTACTTCTGTTTTTCTCTCCTTTCCTTTCATTTTTCTTGAAACGACCTTTGTGTATTGTCATTCAGGGGTTTCGGAAGATTGATACTGATAGATGGGAGTTTGCAAATGAAGGTTTTCGTAGAGGTGAGAGGTATCTGCTGAAGAATATTCAGAGGCGTAAGTCACCACAATCCCAGCAGGTTGGGAGTTGTACTGCGCATTCTTTCGATGTAGGTAAGGCTGGTCTGGAAAGTGAAGTAGAACAATTGAGGAAGGAGAGGAGTGTGATGATGGAAGAAGTTGTGCAGCTGCAGCAGCAGCAAAGTGGGACAATTCACCACATGGAAGCTGTAGGTCAAAGGCTTGAGGCAGCGGAGCAAAGGCAGAAACAGATGGTTTCATTCTTGGCCAAGGTACTTAAGAATCCAGCATTGTTAGCCCAGCTAAAGCAAACTAAGGAGCAGGGAGGTATTGGTTCGTCAAGAATGAAGAGGAAGTTTGTCACGAACCAGCAACATGAACCAGGCCAACCAGAGTCATCAATGGAAGGGCAGCTTGTGGAGTACAAGCCTGATTGGAGAAATCTTGCACTACCTTCTGCTGGCCCAAGTTTAAATCCAGCTCCTTTGGAGCAACCTCCTGGTTATGCTTTTCAAGGTATGTTGGAAATGAGTCTAGGTGGAGAAGACATACCATTTCAATTTGATAATGTTGCATCTGATGAATCAGGCATGTTGAATGAATTAGGTGCGCGAGACAGATTTGTGGAAACTACAGAGCAGGTTGGAGAAGGGTCATCAAGCTTTGGACACGTAGATCCTTTTGAGGGAATTACTCTTTCGAACCAGCAACAAGAACTTGGGCCAGAATATTGCGTCTCTTTTCCTGATGATTTGGCAACGGTGAAGAATTTTCCAGAACTCTCGTCAACTGGGATTGAAAGCCTTGTGAAACAAGGGGATGTATCAAGCACGGGATTGGACACTAGTGCTGGTATGTCTACTTCTAGCAGTGTGTTGTGGGGTAATCTGGTCAACTATGATGTTCCAGAGTGGGGATTGGCAGAGGGTTTTTCAGATGTCTGGGACTTACAATCTATGCTAGGAGCATCAAGTTCAGGCATCGATATCTGGCCAGCTGCAGAAAACCCCGTGGATGAGTTGAAGAGTCTTGCTGGCCATCAAAAAATGATAAATTAAGGGATATAGACTCATAGGACTTGATTTGCTCTGGATTTGCATGAGCACATACTATAACTACATTGATTGAACATTTACTAAATATATATTCAATTGATAACCAGATTGCTTCTTCTTTTGGGTGTGCCAGATTTCATTCTTTCTCACAGTTTATTATCTTTATCTGTTAGACATTTCATTGTTCGTTCAGTTGCAAAGAGCTGCATTTCCCCCATTCTTGCTGACATGTCCTCTTTAGTTATGAACTTTGCAGGTGCAAGCGCTGGCCACATGACGTGGGACTCCTATTGGTTTACCCAAGCAGTGTAAGTGTCTTTCAAGCTTGAAAAAACTGTGAAGTTTGAGATTTCATCTTGTCTTGTTCTATAGTTACTTCTTCTCTGAAATGTGTTTCTGGACTTCGGTTCGCATTTCTGAATTGTTTGAATGCATTTTCCTTGAATAATGATGTCGATTGTTGAATATGTCACATAGAGAACTAGCTATTCGAATTTGCTTTGCTATGTATTGGTGGTTAGTGAGTACTAAAGAGGTCTTGGTGGCTGTTTTACATTTAGGGAGGAGTCATATTCAGCTTAACCCTACTCAGAACAGCAAGAAACTAGGGTGCAAAATATTATATTATCGCTGCGGGAATCTAGCACATCAGATGAAGGACATGCATGATTCTAGGACTACAACACTTGCAACTAAGGGCATGCGCATGATTGTATTGCTGGAACTCTGGAGCTAGAAGTAGATGTTGGATTGAATTTGAAAAAGCTTACTGTGTTTCAAATTGTTTACTTGCCTAGGATTTATGTAGAAACCAGGATAGATTTGATGACATTTGATGTTAATAACTACAACTATGTTTGGGATTTTTTTTTTTTCACGAAGCAATTTAGGCCATTGAATTTATGGTGAGAAAAAACAGAAAACAAACTCAAATGTACATATTCCCGAACAATAAACAACACGGGTGATGAAAATATTCTTATAAAAAAAGGAAGGCCAGAGTATCAGGATTGAGTCTCAAAGAATTTGCTTACATGACTAAATGTTGGGTTTTTAAAAAAGAAAGAAAGCTCGAATATTGCAAGGTAAACACAAATGAAATTGAACATGTAATAATTTCAACATTACGCATCAACTAAATATCATCCTTTGCATAAAAGGAAAAAGAAAAAGAAAAACTGAAATTTTACTGGCATAAGAATCTGCAGAAAAGTAGGCACAAAAAAAAGGATAATTGATGCCTCTTCTATCTACTCATTCATTTTAGATCTGCCTATCACATTGATTGTAGCTAGCATGACACAGTCTGCGAACATAGTAAGGGTAATCAGTAGTTGATGGAGAAGCAGCTGCGACTCAAAATAACTACTCGTGATCTTCTTTCTGCTTCTTCGAAGAATGCCTATCATTTGCATTCTTCATCTTAGCTTCACGCCGTTCTCTCTTCAGTCCCTTAACCTTGTTAGGCAGTGCCGTTTCACCAATCTACAAGGAAACAAAATATTCATGTCGCAAAGTCTTGAGGGGAAAACATTCTCCATCAAAAAGGTTGGAGTTGCCATATGATTAGCTGTTTACTTACCTTCTGATCAGGAATATAAATCCTTCCTGTCTTCCCCATTACAGCGTCATCACTAACATTCTTGATCTACAAGTAAAGAACAAGATTAAATTAGTGAAGAGTAATTTTATTCTTGGATGAAAATGTTAATGAAAATTCAGCTGGTCCACCTTCTTCTTAGGCTTTTCTTTGGCAATTCTCATGGCTTCTTTCCTTAAGCTTTCATTTGGAAGACGATGACGTCGAACAACCAAATCCATGGACGGGCCAACTTCTACCAGTTCCATCCTTGGGACTACTGTGCCAGACTTTTTAAGTCGCAATGCACAATGAGTGAGGAACACTTTATTGGAAGAAATGGCTGTGCAGACATAAACCCGACTTAGTCCTGAAAGATTCAAGTTCTCCACAACCTGTCAATAACCGGGTACAAGCTTTTATCAGTCATCTTTCAAAGTTAAGCAATATACAAAGAGTGACAGAGGCGTGCACCTCTCCCCGTAAAAGATCAATCAAGACCTCCTTCAAATGCTTTAACTCATCTACATTTTCAAATCCTTCTCCAACAAAAGTAATAAAAGGTTTAGATCCTGCCTGTGGAGATATTTTCTTGTCATACGTGAATGAACCCAAGCCTTTAAAGTTTTCAACTCCAACTTCCACAAGATCATAAATGTGGTGATCATAAGTTCGCCCGATAACAAGGTTGTCAGGACGTTTCTTTGAGGTGGAACCAAACTGCAAGACGCAAGCCAGCAGATACATTTTAAAGACAGCTTGCTAGCAAAGCATGAAAAAAAGACACCACAGAAAGAAAGCAGCATTTCCATTATAAAAAGTGACAGCAATTTGCATTCTGAGAATCTAGAGAAGAGAGTAGCAGATTTTAATTTCCACCACTGACGACCATGTCCCTCACAACACTAAATTAAGTAATCATGTCCATAAGATAGATATGGTTATCAAAGAGATTTGACCACATATTTTACATGCATATTAATAGCAGAAAATTTTGAAAACCAAATTGAACCCATCAAAATAAAACACTAAGCAATTACAAAACACAAACAAAGACAAAATGAAGAAACTGAACAAATTTAATACTAACATGCAAGCATACACAATTCATGCATTTATTTCATGGAACCTTAAAATTGACGAAAAGGTTGCACTCTATTGGTTGTAATGAATGGCAACAATTAGTCAACTACCAATACAACATCCACAAAATGAAACAATCAATCAACTCAGTTCACATTTCCTTTCATTAACCACCAAAAGTCCAAAATTCAACAACATCATCAACTAATTAGTTAAAAAAAAAAAAAACTCACCACAAAAAGGCTGCAATCAGTTTTCTCAGAAAAGAACTCCAACGAAGTCTCACCACCGCTCTCAAACGGCCTTATCTTATCATTCTTGCGCGTATACCTTATAACCATCCCCTTCTTCAGGTGGTGCAGCTCCGTCAACACATTATTTAACAAATTACTCGTCTTTGTACCTTGGAGTATCAGTGTCTTCCTCCCAGTTTCAACCTGCAACAGAAAAGAGGTAAACAAAATAAATAAACAACGACCATAAGCTGATCAAACTGTAAAAAGAGAAATGGTTATGGGTTCTTACAAGCTTCGGCGCGCGTTTCTCGAGCTCACGCCTTACTCTGTGATTCTTGGGGGTTCTTATCTTCAAGCTCATGATTAATAAATTACCTGCAACCAAACAAAGACGAAGGAAAGATAAAAAAGTGAGTGGTATGATTCTTTTTTCTTGTTGGGTTTTATTTTTTTCTATGTAGGAAGAGATTGTAGAGATGAGGAAAAGCTACCTGGACGACGGTAAGGTGAAGCAGGGTTGTAGCGATGGAGAAGGCAGGGTTTTTGTTGCGATTGTGGAGGGAGACTGGTGGGTTTAAGAATACTTGGGCTTTCTGGGCAGGTCTGACTGAGAGAATATGGGCCGACGTTTTTTGCCTGTAGTTCCACTTTGACCTCCTGGCCCGTATATCTTACTTCATCTCATTTAAAAACAAAAATGCTCGGTACACCCCTAATTTTTCAATTTTCGTTAATTGACATGACACGTGGATAATCCAAAATTTTAAACGGGTTATCAAACAAGCCCAGTCCATATAAAACGCAGGCCCATAATTCCAAACAAAAAGCAGCCCATATGGCCCACTTCACTTTCTCTACTCCTTATCTCTCCCTTTTTCCCCCTCCTGTCGAGGCGTCGATCAAAAACTCAACGCCCCCATCTCACCACTCTATAAAAACACCAATTCAAACAGGTCCTCAACACCAAAACCCTCAAATTAACAGTGCTGCGCATCGCCATCTTCAACTCTCTCTTTTTCTTCGATTTTTTTAGTTAATTTTATAGATCATCTTCTCTGTATGAATAACAGCAATAGACCTAGGGTTTTTATTTTATTGCCAAGCAAAAATCTCTGTTGTATTTCTTCTTTAAATTATCTGGAAAACAACTAAGATGTAATTAGGGTTAGGCTCTTTGTATCGATTTTGGTTTTTGTTTTGTAATGGAAATGGAGAGTACGCGTAGATCCTTCGATAGATCAAGAGAGCAAATTAAGAAGCCGCGATTATCCGCCGATGACCAGCCAAACCCCAACGGTCGAGCTTTTGCTCCAAGACCAGCACCAACAGCAGCTTCAGCTGCGCGGTTTAGAGAAATAGAGGGCGGGTACCAGCCTCAGGCGCTGGGTCAGGCGCAGCAGCAATACCAGGAGCTCGTGAGCCAGTATAAGTTGGCGATAGGGGAGCTGACTTTTAATTCAAAGCCGATCATAACTAATTTGACTATAATCGCCGGCGAGAATCTTCATGCGGCCAAAGCTATAGCTGCGACTGTCTGCAACAACATTATTGAGGTGAAACTCACCCCACCCAGTTTCGCAAACTAATTGTTTTTTTATGGCGACCGTCTCTGATTTTGAATAGAAATTGTAAAAGTGGTAGTATAATTTAGTGAGGTCTCTATGCAATGGAGCGTGTAAGTTGAAATTAATGAAAACGATTTCTCTCCATCTTGCGCCACTCACTTGCTTAGTTCTATATTACCCTTTCATTGCTTTTTCCATCGTCAATCAGCACCAATTAAGCAAACTTTCTGTTTTATAATTTTGTTTCCCAATACATTTCAGATTCTGTGATGTGGTTTGTGGCTGTGATTGTTGTGCAACTGTGTACTCATGACTATGTTGTTTCAGTGAATATTTAGCTGTCATACACAAGATTTTCGTCTAAGTTATATTGATTAGCACCACCTTCCAGCAAGTGTACTGAGTATTGCCGTGATATATTGTTCTCATTGGCACCGTGTTGCAAGTGTCTGTGGGTTTGAGGGGTGTATTTTGTTCGCTGGATTTTCTCTTTTGTGGAAGTGTTTCTGTTTTCAAGTTGTATTTTTACTTTAGAAATAGTTCATTTTTTTTTCTGTTTAGAACTTCTTATTGTTCTGGTGAGGTTGGTGGGATTGTCAACCCAACTGTGGCAGTTCAGATGAAGAAGGCTAGCTCAAATTATGTATGGGTGTTACAGTTGAGCCTAAAGTTATTCTCTCTCTGGTAATCTGATTAGCAGGGCAGTGATGCAGGCAGACCTTTGGACAAAAGGATTGAGAGAAATGCTGAAGCGAAAGGGATCAACGACATGACTTTGTCAATCTGTCGTGAGTTGGGCTGCAGTGTGATGCTTATTTTATGCGGAAAGATACATGTTCAGTTTGATGACTGCATGTATAGGTTCAATTGATGTTAATTGTTTGTTTCTATGTTTTGTAAGGCTATGCTATGGTTGTTTTATCTATTTTATTTTATTTTATTTTGTATGAGCATTCAGAACTGTTATTCTGTCTACTCCTAGTTATTTGGGAAGGAAACAGTCTATATGGAGGTGTGATAGTAGCAACACCTGTACTGGATTGTGTCTGACTTGCTAGTAACACATATTTGCAGACAGTCACATCTTTGTCATGATTTTGGCTTCTGGGTCATTCCTTATACATAGTTTTTTATTTCAAAAAACTTTGTCCTGGTGTCATGCATCTAATCATAGAAATAACTTGCAGGTTCCCAGTGACCAAAAGCTGCCGTCGCTTTATCTACTAGACAGCATTGTAAAGAATATTGGAAAGGATTACATAAAACACTTTGCTGCCAGACTGCCAGAGGTGAGATTTTTGTTTTTTGTGGGTGCACCATCTCTTGAATGTTGCAATGCCTGCCGATGCACTGTCATATTTCAAGTACAGAAGCTGTACCCTCTCCCCAATGCCCAACTATTTTTTGTTGTTCTGATGCTCATTACTTTATAAGCTTATTTTTTGTGCTATTTAGGTATTTTGCAAGGCATACAGGCAAGTTGATACCCCTGTACATCAAAGTATGCGGCATCTTTTTGGGACCTGGAAAGGAGTCTTCTCTCCCCAGTGTCTTCAGATGATCGAGAGGGAGCTAGGCTTCTCTGCTGCAGTTAATGATTCGTCTTCAGGGGGTGTAGCATCTAGGCCTGACTCCCAGTCTCAGCGCGCGCACAGCATTCATGTCAATCCCAAGTACTTGGAGAGGCAACGTATACAACAGTCAACAAGGGTAAGTGAAATGTGTTATCCATCTGTTTATTTTTGACCCTCCAGCATGTTACGGCCTTAGATCAAGTCTATCTAATATCCCATCTTTGTTTTCTTGTCTTAAGGGTTAGATGTTGTGAGGGCACTATCTTATCTATAAACTCTGTTAAATACTTTTACTGTGTAATTTAACTTTTCTCATTGAGCTATGTTTCTTTACTCAAGACTCGAATAGATAACGATAGCTGTACTTCTCTCTTGGAGTTATTAGTCAAATTACAGAAGAATTTGTTTTAGACATTGAAATGTTTCTGCAGCATGCTGAATTTAATAAACTTTGCCGAAAACTCTTATTTGTGGACTTACCAAATTAAAGAGGCTGGTGGGTTATTTGTGGCCAAATCATGGCAAGAATTCTCTGTTATTGAGAAGTTTCAATATGCTTTAATCCTTTGTGAGGGCCTATTGCTTTTTTATCTCTGCTTTTCTGCTCTACTGATTATCTTTTTTGCTTTCTGGTTATGGATATGATGAAGGGAAAAGGAACAGCCAGTGATACGAATGTTTCTACAGCCAACTCAGTTGAGGATGTGGAGAGGCCAGACAGAGCAGTCAGTGTTGGTGCGGGACGATCATGGGTGGATCCTCTTGTTAAAATGCAGGCATGTGAAGGGTTTTTTTTTACGTCCTTTGAAATTAAACTGTGGTATTGTTTTCATAAGTTATATCTGTCTAAGGTATTTGTCAATTTTGCAGAGCATTCAGCGTCCTCAGAGAGGGGTATTAAATGAGCCTGTTCATGGAAAGAAAAAAGTGGGTGCTTCACATGGTGACTTTGAATATGGCTCTGATGTTTCAAGGAGCACGGGAAGGACAAGTGGTATGGTTACTGAGCAAGGACTTGACAAGTCTTGGTATGGAGCTGGTAGCAGAGATCCTGAGACGTTATCTACCCAAAGAAATGGTTTCAATATGAAGCATGGATTGCCTGATTACTTGTCACCCAAGCCTGCTAATTTACCTCCAACGCACAGCAATGCACGAAGTGGCAGCGGGATGTCTCCTAGCTGGAAAAACTCAGAGGAAGAGGAGTTTATGTGGGAAACGCACTCCAGATTATCAGATCAAGATGCAGCCAATCTTTCTAGTAACCTGAGGAAGGATCCGTGGACTCCTGATGATTCAGACAAAATGGTAAGTAATTTAAACAGAGTTCAGGTACTTCTTGTTTTGACTTGGTTCAGAAAACTGTTTCTTAATTGGACAGAAAAGGTTAATGAAACATTCAAACTTATATGGATGTGTAAATAGAATCAAAATCATTAAGAGACTATGCTAAATTCATCTTGCGAGTTAGGAAAGTTACCTCTTGGTATTTGCAGTGATTTTTCTCTCCAACAGTTTATGCATTAAGAATGATACAAAACTCCGTCTCATTCTGATTGTTTTTTTTTTTTTTACAAGTGCAGGAGTTCAGTTTAGCTGAGGTTGGACCGAGGTTTGATAGGGAAACCTCATTTGATTCATTGTCCACTGAACAGAATGAATACTCTACTCTTGGACGCCGTTTGCCCTCTCCGTGGAAATTGCAGGAGTTACATCCAACAGATGGGAGCTCTATTAATGCAGTTCCCTCTGAGGATTATTTAGCTACTATTGGCGGGCTAGCTACAAGTGCAAGTTCTTCGGCTAGGTTTGCAGTTCGAGGACGTACATCTCCAAATGTGTCATCGGGGCCTACTGGAACCTCAGTGCAGCAGAAGTTTTCATCTGCAGGGATTGTATCACCATCAGGACAGTCACCCATGCACCAGCACCCACCCTCACCATCATCCTCAATCCCATCACGCTTTCCACATCCAAAGTTGCAGAATTCCGCTGAGCAGGAGTTCTCAAAAACGCACTCACTATCTCAGCCTGCTTACAAGGCATCTCGATATTTGGAAAGTGTGTTACCTTCGACTGTTCTGTCTGGCAATTTGCCAAAGTTCCAGCCTGAAAATTTGCAGGCAGCTTCATCCATAATGCCTACTTTCCAACCAGGTCATCAATATCCTTCAAGGCTACCAGACTCCAAAGAGATTGAACCTGCTCGTCAGACTGCGAAGCCCCGGCTGCCTCTTTTATCGAGGACTCCACAATCAGGACCTGCTGCATCAGGCAATTCAGATCCAATTATTGCAGAACCGCCAGAACAATCAAGAAGCAGTTTACTGGCTTCTGTTATGAAGACTGGAATTCTATCTAACATCGTCAGCAGTGGCCTACCTAACCCAACTTTTCAGGATGTTGGGCCACTGTCATCACAGTTGAGCACTCAGACTTCTCGTCCTAGTAGGCCTTCCACTTCCCAGTTTCCGTCTTCAGGGTCAATGGCTTTATCAGCTTCTTTATCAGATTCTCCCTCACTCGATAACTCATCAGCTATGAATGTTTCTCAAAGGAAACAGGAGCAGCCAGGTCTACCCGCTGATTCTCCTCCTTCAGAACAAAATAAAGATGCTGTGAGTAAGGGTTTGAACCCACTTTCAAACCTTTTGAGCTCATTAGTTGCAAAAGGTTTGATATCTGCATCAAAGTCCGAGACATCATCTGTTTTGCCGCCACAGATACCTAATCAGAAAAAGAAACAGAGCCCAATAATTACTAACTCAAGCTCGACTCCAACTTCATCTAAATCAGAGAAGTCATCACCTTTGCCACCACAGAATCAGTCAAAGAAACAGAGCCCAATAATTACTAACTCAAGCTCAACTCCACCTTCATCTAAGTCAGAGAAGTCATCTCCTTTGCCAGCACAGAATCCTAATAAGTCGAAGGCGCAGAGCCCAAGCATTACAAAAACAAAGTCCACCCAAGCTTCTCCTGTTGTCTCCTCTGAAATTCCCCATAAGTCCACCAGTGATGGTATATCTCCTCCTGAACCTCGTGACAAAAGTTTTCAACTCCCGTCAGTGGAAATACATAATCTCATAGGGTTGGAGTTCAAGCCAGATGTAATCCGAGAATTTCATCCACCTGTGATCAGTGCACTCTGCGATGACATTCCTCATCAGTGCAGCATATGTGGCCTTCGACTTAAACTTAGAGAACAACTCGATAGGCACATGGAGTGGCACACTTGGAAGAACAGTGAACTCGAAGGTGTTGATAAGGTGACTAGGAGATGGTATGCAGATTCAACGGACTGGATTGCTGGAAGGGAAGGACTTCCCCTGGAGCTCGAATCTTCTAGCTCTGTGGACGAGATCGGGAGAGCAATGGATGTGGACGAACCAGTAGTTCCTGCCGATGAAGATCAATGTGTATGCATTTTGTGTGGTGAGCTGTTTGAAGATCATTATTGTCAACGAACAAATAAATGGTCGTTTAAAGGAGCAATGCGTTTGGGACTCACTTCAGGCATTGGTGACGTAGAAGCTATAAATGAGGATGTTAAGGGTCCAATTGCACATGTAAATTGTGTTTCAGACAGATCACTTCGCGACTTAGGACTGGCAAGTGGTGCGGAAGTGGTGAGTCATTTGATCTTTAGCATAACTTTCTGATTTTAGCATACAACTTTTTAGCTTATCTTTCTATCGGATGATGCTGATCCTATTTGATTCTAGTCTTCTTGCTATACATCTCTTTGAACTTTGCTTGCTTTGCTGGTTGGTTACTATTTAAGGCTATGGAAGGCATGAAGAACTCGTGTGTTCTGACTTTGTGCGTGATTGGTTGCTGATATTTTAATTTAGTAAAATTTCTCTCTAGGCTCAGACAACCACCATTATATCTGTGTATGTTGATCTTATCAAAGCAGCCTCCAGCTTTACTGGTATTTATTACTGCTCAAATACTTAGCATGCTTCCTGTTATTGTCGGTAGCCAGAAATAGCTATCTACTGGGTTATTCTTTGTAAACGTTTCTTGGTTCAGCCATTTCAATATTTGTGGTTGTGGGTGATGGCTTTGTTCCTCTTTAAAAAGGTCAATGCTGTTAGTAGAGCACTGTGGTGCACATAGACCTTGGTCAAATCTAGGAACATGTTAAGAGTGATTCTTTGACATATTCATTTTGCGCCTTTCATGCAATATTACCATCATTGTCCATTTTTGTTCCTAGGATAAACAAAATTCCTTCGGTTTGTTTCCCGTTTTCCTATTTTGCCTTTTCTACCATGACTAATATACACTGGTACATTTTTTATTAGGAGAGGAACACATAGGGCTTCAAGGTGAGGATGAGACCCAGAAGCAGATTAGCAGGTAGAAGCTGACCAAGGTTATTCAGGTTTATTATACGTAGTTATGTGAATGGTTGCTTCTTACAAATTTTGTGGTGAATCAAATGGCGCCAAAAGCGCATTGTTGTGGGTTCCATGTGTGTTCCTTCTCTGTTTTTTTTCTTCCTTTCCCAAGTCACATTTTAACTTATACTTCGATAGAAATGCCAAAAAAAAGGAAGTCCAGAAAGGCTTCTATTGCAACTTCCTTTACAATTTGGTTGGTGTATTGCGTTATAATCTGTATTTGAATCTGCCGAAGCAGGTATCCATTTGGGTACCATCTGATGCTAGCAACACAAGTAGAAGTACTCTATTCATGCCTGTTTAGCTGTGATAAAATAGTCTTTCCCCGATCCCTTGTATTGTCGGAGAAAACTTTGATGTAATCTACCTTCTGCTGCTGCTTCTTTTCTAAAATTTCCTGTGTATTTTTGGGATGCTGGAGTACTTCTTATTTGATTTCCCCGACTTTACCATATGGCTTTCGTTTTTGTTTGGAATTGGGTCTTCATGAGTTATGGCAATTTCATCGTGAAACCCGTTTCTCTCGTGCATTTAACTTGGTCAATGAAATATATGTACTACTACTTACCAGCAAGAGTTGTTACTTCTGATGAAATATGTTTAAGTTACACCCGAAAAAAAATGAAAATATATTAAGCAACGGAAGACCTAAAGGTGGTAGCTTCTTTTATTTATTTATTATTTATAGGTAGGTTTTTTTTCTACTCCTAGTAGACTAGTAGTAGTACACGTTTACTTTACTAAGGAAAAGATTCCCTTGGAAAATGAAATCCTTTGGACTCTAGTCTTGAGAATTGAGAGAAAAACAAGTCTTTTCTTTTCTGATGATGCATTTGTCAGACTAATTCATTCAGCCACGTTTACTTCATTTTTTTATAGATTCTGAGTAATGAACAGATCTCTTATTATTTTATTACAATCACTGTTAGTAAATTGTCATTCTCAAAACTAAACACAGCAAACAAAGAACAAAATAGAAAGACTATGCAACAAAGATGAGCAACCTTTTAGGATTGGTCACATGTAAGTTGTTGTACTTCCCTTTCTAGACAAGAGAAGCATAATAATAAAGAGAAAAGATACACATGTTGTTGATACATGTATGTGTGACGGGAATGAATGACTAATTAATTTCTAGGGTTTGTGGTGTTGAGTGTAGATGTAATCCAAGTGAGCCTCACCCATCATCCTTCTCTTCACACATTCTTCTGCATCCTTCTCATCATCACACCTTTCTTCCTCATCTGAACCCATCAGCTGCGTATCAATAAATAAATTAATTAACTGTGTATAAAAGAATCAACTATTCTCATTGTTAATACAAATCAAATTACTTTTTTACTAGAAAAATGGTAGTGTGGATTTTCTTACAGAGGAGAAATCTTCTTCTATAGCCTGGGGTTTGGGTAAATCAGCTCCATCTGTCACTGTAATATTTTAACAAACTAAATAAGATATAATCAAATTTATGTCATAAACAAAATTGATAAGTTTATTAGTGTTCTTTTTTCCAGAAAAGAATGAAAATGTAGAATAATTAAGAGATACACACCTTGCTCTGCTTGTAGTAGGAGACGAGCAGAGGTTGAGGAGGAGAGTAGAGAAAGAAAAAGTATGAGGACCAGAATGACAAAAACACTATAATTTGGTTTCATGTTCTTTTTTTGGGGTATTTAGGGAGAGAGAGTTGAGTTGAGACTCCTGACTCTTGAGTTTGATGGAGGAAATGGTTACGAGCTAAGAAGTGAAGAGGACGAGGTCTGTTATTTATAATTAGGAATAAATAAAATGAAAAAATAATAGATCGCACTTTACTCGTCAAAGAGTCATTTGTGGGCCCTCTAACCAAGGAAGTTAGAGCTTTAAGACATAGCTTGTGGGTCCCCCGCACTTGTCTTCCTGAGCTGCTACCGTCCATCCGATTTTTTATTAATCACCATCACGCGCGCACGTGAATGGCGATCCCGATCCCGTGTTTGATTCATCTTCAACGCCACTTATTCCTACTGCATTTCTAGTAGTAGTCTAGTAGATTTTTATTTAAAAGAAAAAAGAGAGATTATTTACAAAAACACATAATTTATAATCGAATTATTTAATTTTAAATGTTTTAAAAAAATTATGAAGTATTTCATAAGGAAAAATGAACATTATTTGTGGTTTTATTGTCAGTCATTTGTCAATAATTATTTGCAGCCTAAAGTTCGAGTTTTTAATTTAGAGTAAATTATCAATTTTAAAACTCGACAATTTTTTAACGAAATCAATCTTATACCTAAAAAGTAATACTAGATTACTTGCGAACGTTTTTTTTTTTTTTTGAAAACTTGATGCAAGACCCGAAAAAGATGCCCATGCCTATTCGATTCTGAAATGCCAAAAAAATGATTAAAATAAAAATTGTTACCTTTTTATGTAAATTTACACTTTTATATGTTTTCGTAGTATTTAAAATTTATTTTCAATTGTAATAGGGTTAGATATGATCAGATTTTATTTCTCTTTGAAATAATTTTTTTCATAATTTTGTTGTGCCAATTTATTTTCAATATATAAAAAATAAGCTAGCTTTACTAGTCAAAGGGACTTAACCGAGCTTGGTAGATTTCATTTGGAATTTAGGAGGGGTTCAACGACTGGTCATGCAATTTCCGGCCTTGTTTTATGAACGGGGCTTAATATTAGGCCCGAAATCTTATCAATTTACGTCTGGATTTGCTGGGCTCGATCATTGTCTTCTTTTGTACGAATAAAAATTAATGGGCCTTTACTTTGCCGGTCGAAAATCCCTACAAGTCCTTCTTGTCTTCGGATTAGGGTCCATATTAGATTTGTAGAGACCCTCAATTAGACAGTGACTCTAAAAATCATAGACTTTAAAATTAAAACCCTATTTCTCAAATTAACCAACCGATAAATCAAAACCTACTCTCTCCTATATATATATATATATATATCCCTAACTTAACCTAAGACACCACAAATTTCTCTTTAGAACATCACAATTATAACATGGCCAATATCTCAGCGTTTTGCAGTTTTGTACATTCAATTATGTGCTCTGCTCAATCCATTCTTGCTTATTTAGACGATCTTGATGAATCCTTAAACACCTGAGTACCAATGCGTTTCACGGAATCAAACTGGAATAGCCGAATAGGTGAAGTACATCCAAGAAAGAGCAGAAAAATTAGAAACAGAAGATGCTGAGCAAGTTACCAAAAAGGAGAGGCAGGAGAAGTCAGAACATGAATTACTTCAATGGAGTATATAGTCCAACTCCATTGTTTCTGGTGCGAGTTCTGTTAGTAACTTAGTTGTTATTTTCTGCTTAGCCTTGTTAATTAATTTTAATTACGCTATCAAATAATCAATGATATCTCAGTCTTTCAGCTATATTTCAATTCTCTCTTTCTTTTTTATCGTGACAAACCGTTACAAGTAATTACACGAAATTAGTCAAAAATAAATACTAATTCGCAGGGTGCCCTCACATTTTACACACCACACTTAGATTCCAATGAGTTCATCACCTGGTCCACCACTTATGTGTAAAAGGTGTCACACCTTGCAATCGACACAAATTACCATAAGTTCACCACCCGGTCCACCGCTTAGGTGGAGGGTGTCACACTGTACATCCAACTCAGATTACGATAAAGTTCACCACTTATGTGTAGGGCGTAAAGTAGGTTTTGGGCTCAAGACTTTCATGCATAATTTACAGGCAAGAGGCCCACAACACATGGGCCAATTATAAAATTTACAGGCCCATTAATATGTTCAATATTTTCTAACAGAGTAAGCTAATTACGTTACATAAGATTAAAAGCCCAGCTCTTATATATGTTTTTGGGTGTAGTAGAGATCGGAGGAAAAGGATGTGTAGCTTGTTTTTGGGTCTAATTGATAATGTCAACCCAACATCGACATGAAAGGAAGAGAAAAAAAGTACTGCACTAACTAACTAACCCTTAAGTCAACCTTCACTTTAATGCGAAGTTAAGTCAATGTAGTATCTTCCATTACACCCGTTTTAAAGTGCTTTTTATTTAAAACAAAACGAAAAATCCAAACTAGTATGAACATTTTCAAACTCGAAGCTGTATAATGCATTCTCTATGAGATGAGTTATGAATTTGAGTCATATTATGAGTATTTTTTTTAATGACTATTAATATATATTTTAGTTCTAGTGATATAAAAAATATAATTATAATCATCCAGTGGCTCAAATTCATTGACACGTTGTTTTCTTTTTCTTAGAAGGATTTTAAAAAAATGTTTTCTTAAAGGAAGCTATGCTGAGAAAACTAATTGTTTAGACATCTGAAAATTTTTTATTTTATGCTCGAAAAAAATTAAGAGAATACTAAAAAAATTGAAAATATCCACACGCACAAAAAAAAAAAAAAAGATCGAGAAGATGGCAAGTTTCAACTCTACCGTACCATTCTCTAGAACGTAGAGATTTGAAGCCGCCGCAATTCCAACAACGCACTTGTTGACTAGCAATCTGAAATGTCTAGTAACTAAAAGCAGCGCCAGAGTCTGGAGTGCACAAACAATAAATCCTGATATGGTTGAAGAAATAGGTAGGACCTGTTTCCTTTGACTTTTTTCATACTCATCATAGCCTTTGTTTGACTTGTATGTGTTTGTGTTTGTGGTTTTTTTCACCACCACATCCTTTCTCATCCAAGATAAGAAGAAGATGATGGCCTAATCCCAACCACCAACGGATTCTAGAATTCAATTCCCGTCTATATAAAAATGCTACTCCAATTCTGATTAATTAAGATGAAAATTACATCATCGTTCTCTCATTAGAAAAGCTATTTAATCTTTTGATTTGAGATTGGATTGGAACTTACTTTACAACTTGCAACAGCGCGTGACATTTCACTAATCCTTTTTTAAACCATAGGTATATCACTATATCATAATAATTTACTAGAATACGATAGCAATTTTTTCTTAAGAGTGTAAAAATTATTAATGAATATTTAACTCATTAATTGTTTTATTTATAGCAAATAATATAAACTCATAATTAAGTTCGAATCTCAATTTTATCAATAAAAAAACGCATATTGTTTCATAAAAAATGATAAAAGGCTTACAGTACACTTAAGAGAATTCTGGGTACATATTATTTATTCAAATCACGGGATCTATAAGATCGAATATAAAACCATTATCTTTTGATTCTTCTTGCCTATTCCTAAACCAAACATTAAGATTGATTAATTATTACTTTTATTATTATATTCTATTAATTAAAATATCCAAAATCATACTAGTATTAATTTCATTTTCCTCCGCTCCTCTACAATCCTGCTTTTAAAAGTACTCCTCTTTTTTTCTCACCCTCTCCCTCCCACTACCTCTGTCTCTATCCCAAAAATGGAAAGAGCAATACCCGTCGACTCAGCAACTCACCTCCTCCTCCTCCTCATCACCACCACTTCCATTCTCTACGCCTCCGCATCCCTAGAACTTCTTTTGGGCTTCAAGTCCACACCAAGCTCATCAGTCTCCTCATTCCAACCTCTCCTAAACGACCCGTTGGGCAATTTCTCCCTCGGTTTTCTCCGAGTCAACAAAACCCAACTCACTCTTTCAGTTGTTCACTTCCCTACTCTCCAACCCATCTGGCAAGCCAACCCGTCACTTTCTTTTTCGTGGTCAGCTAGCACAAATCTTTTCTTCAATGGCAGTCTCGTAATTTCGGATCCACAATCGGGGGTGTTTTGGTCATCTGGAACCAACAATGGCGAGAAAGTCATTCTCCTCTCTTCCTCAAATTTGCAAATCCTTGGAGCGACGACCCAATTGGTTGTTTGGGAGAGCTTTGATTTTCCTACAAATACCATTGTTCAGAACCAAAATTTCACAATCGGAATGTCGCTCGTTTCATCAAATGGGCGATACAGTATGCGGTTAGGGGACAATTTTATCGGTTTGTACGCGAAATTTCGTCAAGACCCGGATCGGGCGGATCAAATTTATTTGAGGCACAAAGCACTAGAAGCTAAAGCAAGAGTAATTGATGGGGCGGGACCTATTTATGCACGGGTCGACCCGGATGGGTTCTTGGGGATGTACCAAAACGGGACCACACCAGTAGATATCGAGTCTTTTAACAGCTTTCAACGACCCATTGACCGGTTCCTTTCGGTTCGGTTAGAATCGGATGGGAATCTGAAAGGTTACTCGTGGGCCGGACCGGGTGGTGGGGCCGATTGGGTGCTGGAGTACCAAGCGATTCGCGACACGTGTGAGTTGCCAAGTCCATGTGGGTCCTACGGTTTGTGTACATCTGGGTCGGGTTGTTCTTGCCTGGTTAACCGGACGGAATTTGTGTCCGGTTCGTGCTTTGACGGGCCGGTTGGTGGTGACTTGTGTAACGGTGTTGGAAATGATTTTTGGGTCATGAGAAGGAAAAGGGTGGATTTACCGTTTAAGGAACTAATGAGGTCGAAAACGACACCGTCTTTGGAGGATTGCGAGGGGGTTTGTGAAAATAACTGCAGTTGTTGGGGTGCGGTGTACAATAATGTATCCGGGTTTTGTTATTTTGTGGATTACCCGATCCAAACAATGCTGAGTGTGGGTGATGAGAGTAAAAGCGGGTATTTTAAGGTGAGGACAGTTGTGGAGGAGAAGAAAACGGGGGTGGGTTTCTGGGTTGGTGTTGGATTGTTATGTGGGTTGATGTTGATTTTGATTGGAGCAGTTGGGTTTGGAAGTTACAAGATATGGTTGAGAAGGAGAGGAGTTAGACGGATCTTGAAGGAGGAGGGTGGGGTATCACCCGGCCCGTATAAGGATCTCGGGTCAGCAAGTTTTAAGTCAATCGAGATGTATAGTAGTAGATAGGGTTGTGCAAATTCCGACCGAGCTGAAATTACTGTAATACCGTACCGAAAGTTATTCTATTCGATCGATTTTTTTTTTTTAAAATTTTTACTGTCCGGTTTATCGAATTATTGACCGAACTTTGTTCGGTACGGTACTATATCTATTTTACCTGCAGAACTGCCCATCCAGGATGAATTAAGTAAACAATTCATCCAGGATCTATATTCGGTTGGTAATATGTTTTGTAATATAAAGCTCATATTCAGCTCATAATGTGTTTTGTAATTAGGGCAATTAATCGCGTCCATCAGCTTCTGCTCTAATCCTTTTTCTCATTGCTTTACCTCTGCTCCAATCTTTAATCAGTTGCCTTTTATATATCATGTTTGGGTTGTTATGTTTTTATTTTGCCTTATTTTCATGTCGATTGGCCAATTTATAATTTATACCTACTAGTTTTGCTGGTCTGCTCACTTTTACAGTCTTCAGTTTGACAGAAAAATCATCTCTAGATTTAGAATTCCATAAATTTCACTTTTATAGTCTTACTGGTCTGCTCACTGTTCGTATTTCTTTGATGTACTTTATATTTATATTTATTTGTTTGTATATTATTCGGTATTACCGTAATACCGTACTGAAATTATTTCGATAATATGGTAACGATATCGATCAATAAAAACGATGATACGGTATCTAATTTTTTTTGTTTGGTATACCATATATCAAAAAATTTATACCGAAAAATTACGGTATCGATCGATGAACACTCCTAATAGTAAATGATATACTTTTGGTTATCCAAGTAAAAATATTGAATTATTTATCAATTGAGTAATGTCTCGAGTTGCATTTGAAAGAAAATATCCTCCCGAAAGAAGTTCATGAATAATTCGATCCTCATGCTTTGTAGTCTAATTTAATATTAATTTCTATTGCACAGTTTATAAGTTTAAAATACAAATGTTTCCTTGAAGATAAAAATAAAATAAATATTAATTTTACGACTTGGTAAAACTTGAGGTCCATATCAACTCGAACTACCGGTATAAATCTTTGATTAAAACAAATTAATAATAAAATGTTTTGATTCTTCTCTGAGAAAAAAGGAGGACATTTTTTTTACTAGAGCACCATGCTACCATGCCAATTTCTAACGCTTTCTACTTTTAGATAATTTTGTCCCGATTTTTTTTTTAAAGTTAGAACGTACCATTCATGTAATCCGAGAAAATAATTGAGCCAAAATTATTTCAAATAATAAGATATCCGGTCTCTTTAATATGCGTACTAAAAATCAAAGCGTCAATTATTAAAATGAAGATGAAGTAGTATAACTTAATACTGAAACAATTGTGCTTGTCAGAAACATTTAGACATTGAGATGTTTGACTTTTATTTTTAATTCATTTTATTTAGTTGAGAAATGATGGACGTTGACGTAAGGGATGACATCTTTTGAGATGCCTATAATATAGGTTACTGTGGTACAGGTACTGTTGGGTGGGACCTAGAGTAGAGTAAATAATTCTTTTCTTTTCTCTCTTTTTTAACCACTTTATATTTATTGTTGATTATTTTAAACTCAAAATTCGAATTTAATAAAATAAATGAAACGATAAAACTTTTTCTCGTAAATTTTAATTCAATTTAAATTGAGACTTGTGGTTAAATTAGAACACTAATTTCCAAGAAAATGAACCATATTTATTGTTTATTATATACCGTTGGGAGTGGGGACCGGACAGGTTGATGTTGGATGACTATTAGGGATGGCAATGGGTACCCGTACCCGGATACCCGCTCATAACCATACCCGTTTGACCGGGTAATACCCGCTTTGACTTCTTCTTGTGATGTTGATCCAGTAATATCGTTAGAAGAAGATGGTGATGATGCCTCTTCCATCTCTATCACTACTTCATGGGAGCATTTTTGTATCTCCTTCATTTTAATCATATAATTCACAGGATTGAGTCGAAAGAAATGGAGAAAGACGGCTTAATGCTGCAGTGAAGAATTATTTATTAGGAACGACTATTTTATTTATTCAACTTCTCTAATTATTTATTAGATATGTATTTATTAAATATGCAAAAAAGTGAATAAAAATGGTAAAAAAAACGAGCCAAAATGGTAAAAAAACGAGCCAAAATGGTAAAAAAATGAACCAAAATGATAAAAAATGAGTCAAAATAAAAAAAAAGAGCCAAAACAAAAAAAAACGAGCCAAAATGGTGAAAACGAACCTAAATAGTGAATTTTTCTTTAATTAAAAAAAAAAAAAATTAATTGGTGAATTGGATATCCATTACATACCCAATTGGGTATTGGGTATATTGGGTATGGGTAATAATGGGTATGTTAAAGCGGGTATGAATTGGGTATTTACCCATACCCGCCCATACCCGCTTTAACATACCCATACCCGCCCATACCCGCCCAATTGCCATCCCTAATGACTATGGATTTTCATGTATGGACAAAAAAACAAGAACTGCTTTCTCGTGTGCTTTTCTACTTCCAGTATTATTGTCTCCCTGCACGTGCCCACGTGATCAGAGAGAGTGGGAGAAAAAAGTCCACTGCCAATTAAGGTTGTCCTAAACAATTAGGCCCGACCTGATTGATCTCTGGCTGGTGGGCTTTTCCAGCTAGGCCCAACATTCACTCAAAAATAGATACTGTTCTATTTTATTTAATTACACATAATAAAAGAAGGGCATGAGAGTTGTTTTGGACTCCAAAGTTTTAATTAATAGTATATATTAAGATAGTAAAAAAATACAGTTTAAGGGTCCATCTGAAAATATTAAACCTTAAATTAAAACGAAACATTTTCATAATTAGAGAAATTTGAACCTCAGACTTTGTCACAAATTTATTGCTAACCATTTGTGTTATACAATTACTAGGGTTTATTGGACAATAATTTCTACACACCCACCTAAGATTGTAGCAATTAGGCCCAACTTGATCTCTAATGGGCCGCTTATTGTCTTTTAAGTGGGCTATTTTCCAGCTTTTGCCCAACAATAAAAAAAATTGTCCTAAACAATCATGCCTGAAAGAAATGTTACCTTTTTTTATCTTCCTTCTCTAATTATATTTCTTTGCAATGAAGCAACAAACATGATTTTGGGCTACTCTTGATGAGACATTTATGATGTTTTGTTGGTAAAAAAAAAAAGCACTCCTAGACAACATAGATTATACATAAAAGTAAAATCTTGGCTTATGAAATTATGGTAGAAAATAAATGATAACGTCGGTATGGGTTCCATTAATATTCATCAATCCACATGGGAGAGGGAGATGGACCAATTTCTAGCTGAAATTTACGTGAAAAATTAGTTGTTTGATAGCGTAGCGTTTAGCCATATATAGGTGCCCACTTCTTTAGTTAATTATAAGTTATAATCATGCATATGGCCTATATTAATAGCACTGACGTTGCGCTGTGTCAAAGAATCCGTGGCCTATATTCCGCTGAAAGCATAAGCTCCTACAAAAGAAAAGTAAGAGTGGAGATAAGAAAAATAGTTAGGGGTTATAAAAATAAATAAAAGATATTAAAGAAGTTTTGATTTATTTATCATTAATATTAGAAAATAAATTTAAATTTTAAATCTTTTCTAAAGTCCAATTAGATTTTGTGAGCCAATTATATAAATTTTGAACAAACAAACATAGATTTAGAAAATATAAGGAGTTAAAGAGTATACTAGGAACTTTTTAAAAATTGGGGGACTAAATATAATTTTTTTGACAATTAAAATAGGAATATTTAAAAAAAACCTAAAACTTAAAGGACCTAATTGAAACATTTAAACAAATTTAGGAGGTAGGGTCCACCCTAGCCATGCACTAGCTCCGCTGGCGCCCTTAAAGAAAAGAATGATATTCTTGCTTGCCTTCGTCTATGAGTCTGTTTGGCGTTTAGGTTCTGTGGAAAAAAATTCGATGGAAAAAAATTGGGTGGGAAAACGACTTTTGGGAAACGGAGTGTGCTGCTTGGTAAAAAATTTAAAAAGTGCTGAGGTGTTTGGTAAAAAAATTGGGTGGGAAAACATTGGAGTATAAAACCCATTTTCAAAAAATTAATAAAAATAGGAAAAGTGGATCTAGAATTATTTATCTTAAGATAAAGATTTTATTGTGGTAGTTTTTAATTTATTTTGTTGGTTATATAAAGTAAAAAAATTAAAATGAAATGAAAAAAGAAAAAAAAAAAGGAGAGAAAGAAGGCCAAACCTGACTCAGGTTGGCTAGCTGGAGCAAAATGCTCCGGCGTGAGACAAGGCCAATTGGCCTGGCCTTGGAACTGGGCTTCTAGTGCAATTTTTTTCCCAAACACCCAAACCTCTGTTTTGGGTTGAGAAAAGTTGGTTGGGTACCCAACCCTCAACGCCAAACGGCCATATAACTAATTATTAGGTTGATACATTGTTAATTACTATGTACTTAAAATATAAATTAATATTATATACATATTTAAAGGTGAGAGGGTCGAACTATTGAGAACAACTATTACAGAACATAAGAATTGTTTGTACTATCATTTTCTGTTCTAAATTTCCAATGGAAGAAGGACATCAACTGGCACTACTGCATACAATTTTACGACCACCAATTTCCTTATTTGTTGGCATTTGGCAATGATTGAAATTTTCAATGAAATGCAAAACTTATTATTAATACTGTTTTATCATAAAATGACACTTTTTTCCCTTTTTATTTAACAATGTTTGAATATGCACGAATGCATATAGCTTATTGGTTATTAACTAATGGTAAAATATAAATAGAAACTCAAATTCAAACCTCTATATTTATCGTAAAAAAATAATGCTTTAAAAATATGAATTTGCTGATTCGAAAGAGCAGACCCTATCATTTTTGTATGTCTTGTGATAACACATGAGCACTCTCATTTCTTGATATTTTATCTAGTACTTTAAAAAATCTTCACACTATTTTTATTTTTTGTTCGACAAATACACACATTTATGTACCAGCGTCGGGAAGCAGGAACCTGCTCAGACAAATCGCAATTCCTAGTACATCTTTGCATATGTTAATACATCCTGAAATTCGAGGTTTTGCTTGCTTTACTTTTTCTCAATGGGTTTTTGTTTAGGTTGTCCGATCATTTATCAGAATTTTCTATCCGAATGTCGTTTCGTTAGTCTATATCAGTCGTTTTCTACTTTTTATTTTATTTTAGTCAAGCCTATTTTGGAAATTTTCCTCCTTTCATTGGCAGTTGCACTTGCATCCGCTAAATGCCAATGTTGGACTTATGTTTTCAAGCCCAATTCAACCAAACAATTCCTAATCCAGCCCTAATCCCAACCTAAACAGTCCATAAAAGCGATTAAAGCCAACAAACGTTGGTCCATTTGGAAGAATCCAAGAAAAGTCTCGATCTCAATTCTCAACGGCTAATAAAGATCTAAGGATTTGTATTATTCGATTACTAGGGTTAACATGCACCAGGAAGAAATTGCTACACTTAAAAGTCGTCATCATATTTTGTACTGAGTCAATTTTAATTAGGTACAAATAACTGAATTCAATATTAGTTTTATTTTATGGGTGAGTTTAGTTCACGGAATTAAAGGGGAAAGTGACTCAGAAATTTAATATTTTAAACGTTATTGCGTTTAGTTAGCGCATGGAAAGTTAGACTTCTCGCAATTCAATTTTCCTTAACTCCTCCACTTTCCCTCATTTTGAAAGAAAGTTATTCCCTAACTAAGGTATGAGAAATCTTACTTTCCTGAGTCAAAAAAATTTATGTTTTATTAAATTATTTAACTACCCATATTTTAAATACCACAAAATATTATGGTTTTTCTATAAAAATATATATATATCACATTTTAAATACCACATTTTATTATTGCAGTTAATTTTTTTTTGCATAGCCAGAACAATGTGTCATACTTTGCTATAAAATAATTGATTTTGCAAACTTGATGATGATTTGAGTTTAGGTTTCTTTGATTTCGAAAGCATGTTTACTAGTTATTAAACATCATGTTTTTCCCAGTAATGATGATCGCGGTACTAACAATGATGGTACTGAAGAAACATTTGAGGGTTCATAGTGACAATACTTGTACTAGCACATCACCTCTCAACGCTTCAACTTTGTGCAATAATGTTCAACAAGTTCCTTAATTTTTTTTCTTAGTTATTTATAGACGAGTTGAGTCAGTCGAGCTCGTCATGCTTGCTAATATGAGTTTCACTATTTAATTTTATTGATGACTGGATTCGACATTTGAGAATATATTATTCACAATTTCAAAATATAAAAATGTATATTTATTGTACTTAAAATAATTATTATTTATTAAGGGTAGAGTAGTAATTGCTCTTATTTTTCCTTAAAATTCTCAAGTACAAAACAAACATAAAAATGTCACTTTCCTCGTAATCTTAAATATCAATCAAAAGCAAAAAATTAACATTTCTCTTAATCATTTTTTTGGGAAGAGTGATTCTAAAGGAGAAGATAACATTTTATAAACCAAACGCTACCTAAAATCAAACTAAAAAACAACGGAGCTCGTTATTTAGCTAGTTCAACGTTCTTACCTCTTAAGAAATTGTTGGTTGAAGAATACATTGAATAATTACGTAATTACATGTTTAAAATACTTGACCCGTTCATGATACAAACATAAATTAATGATCAGGCTACCAAATCTTAAAAAGCAAAATAAACCTACTCTTAAGTTAAATGTATGCATTGCATGTCCTCTAAATAATGAGAAACGCTTAGTATTAGTATATTAATACCCAATTGTTCACCTCATTAAAGAAGAAAGATGTTGCGGTTGTAACTTCCATTTCTTTATGCATCTAATTCTAATAATGATGTATATATTAATTGATAATTAAGAAGAAGCTCAAGCGTCGTTGACTCATTTTTGTCTTTAGCAACCATTTTTTTTATATATAATTTAAAACTAAAATATATAAGAAGATTATATTTTATTACTTGTAACTGAAAATGAAGCAGTAATAGCAACATTTTTATGCCTAGGACAAAGGACGATAGAAGTTAGGGTTATTATTGCATTTGATGATTATTAATTGTCTATAGTTGTTGTTGTAGTAGGTGAATCTGGAAAACCATCTTTAATTTCATGGGTCCAAACAATCCCTATCATCAATTCATCATCATCATTCCATCTCCATCTCCATCTCCTTACCTAGCTAGCTATATCCAATTGCCTCCTCTACCTTCAAGAATCATTTCTAGGTATCTCATCAAGATACACTTGTTTTTTTTGTCTTTTATCTTTAATCTAATTTTCCGTTAAATTACGTCTAAATTGAAAATCTGAATTACTGTTTCGTTGACCCTAATTCTCGATTATTTTACCTCTTTTGTGTTTGATTAGTTTTGGAGATGAATATCAAATTAAGTAATTACAAAACCATGTTCCTATTTTTTTTATAATTTATATATATATATATATATATATATATATATATATATATATATTTTACTGTGATTCATTTTCTGTCTTTACATTGTTGATGAACTGGCATTAAAAAAAAAAAGAGGGACAGAAAAGATCTTTCTTTGATTTAATGTATTTTATTTCTCCTGAATGAGATTTATGGTTATTAATTAAGGGACAGTATTTAATGCTAAATGGATTTTTGTGCAGAAAGATTTTTAGTTTGGGTAGAAAAAAATTAGTATATTTTTTGTATGGAAGTAGAAAGGACAATTCCACATGGGAAAACAGAGGAGGGTACTCTTCTTCTTTTGTCATGTTCAATCTTCTCAGTTTCTTGAATGCTATAAGCAAGAATAGAGTAACCCATCAGTTCTTTTCCAGTTTCTTTCATCATAGGCAAAGAAGTGTGCCTTTTCTTGCCCCACCACCACCACTTCCTCCTTGTCACATGATCCCATATATTACATATCAAACATCACATTTCTTGATTTCTTGAATCACTGAATTCTTGATTTGAGTTCTTGAATCTGTTTTCATCTTCGATCCTTTCTTATTGATTTTCTTGATTTTCCAGGCAATGAGGAGCATTGCAACTTGTTACAGTGAACATGCCATTAAAGTATCCGATTCATATTGCTCAGGTCCTTCAAATAAGGCATGTTTCTCCCCAAATCTGACACCTTCAACACCAAATGCAGTTTCTTGCAATTACAAAATCAAGCTCTCCACTCAAAAAACAATCTTGATCACTCTCACTTGGTGCAAGAAACTCATAATCCAAGGCCTCACCATTAAAATTTCTGACTCATCTTCCTCCCCTTCAAGAACCAATGCCAATTCCCACCAAATCAAGAAAATTAAGGGCACCAAGACATTCCAATCCTGCAATTCAAAGATAGAAGCTTTCTGGGATCTTTCAACTGCTTATTATGACACCGGACCGGAGCCCAGCGGAGGGTTTTACGTTGTCGTTTTGGTGGACTCGGAGCTAGGATTGCTCCTGGGAGACATTGATGAAGAAGATGTGTGCAGTAACTTAAACATCTGCAAGACAACTCTGCCAGTTTTGAAATCTTGTTTGGTGTCAAGAAGTGTGCATTATAGTGGTAGTGCTGCTGTGTATTCTACCAAGTCTCAATTCTGTGATTCTGGCAAGTTTCATGACATTCTGATAAAGTGCGGCGGAGACGAAGAGGATGGATCAAAGACTCCTATGCTGTGTTTGAGTATTGACAATAAGAAGATTTTTCAGGTGAAAAGGTTGAAATGGAATTTTAGAGGGAATCAGACAATTTACTTGGATGGATTGTTGGTGGATATGATGTGGGATTTGCATGATTGGTTCTTCAAAGAAACATCAGGAATTGCTGTTTTTATGTTTAGGACAAGAAGTGGATTGGACAGCAGGTTGTGGCTAGAAGAGAAGAATTTGGATCAGAAGGAGGAGACAGAAAAAGCAGAATTCTCTTTGCTGATATGTGCCTGTAAGAATCCTGGGTGACTAAAATCATTTTTTTTTTCCTGATATGAAATCTTCCTCTTCTTTTACATTTTTTTTTCTTTTTTTTTTTCGTTTTCTGACTATTGAAAAATGTTTAACATGAGAAATGGGTGAAAAAATGATTCCAGAATTGTGCAGATTGCAAAGTTTGATTCTTACTTTGGTGTTGATTCTTCTTGTTTCAGATATTTTTACTGGTAATTTTCTTTAAATTTCAGCATTGAAACAAGAAACACATAAATTTGATTAATGGTATGGAAGCAATTCCCAGGTCCAGCTATTGGATTGTGACTGTCAACTCCCTATTTCTTGTTCATTATACTTTTTGAACATGTCATTTCCCAATCAAAGAACTATTGAAATATGCTTATCAATTCGTTGAAGATATTTTGACTCAAGATGGTGGCGAGCAGCCTCCATCTGTGCAGTTTTTTATGAACAGCGGGATGAACTTACAGTTCGTGACATATAGTAGTTGTCGATTACGTGTGTCAAAATATCAGTTGCATCCGTTATGTAACCTCATAGTACTATTAGTGATTTGATTTGATAATACAGGTCTTAATAATGTACTTTTGATGCAATTATTGCGGTTGTTAAAGATGATTAGATTTGGGATTTGAAACAAAAGCCAACATGGCAGGAGGGGATAAATGTTCCTCCTTTTGGGATGCAGAGAAGAAAAGGTATTTTGTGCGGTTAAAGATATTGCCCAATTGGCACTCTAAGGAAAGAAAAGGCTGTTTCTTGCTTTCTAAATGAGCAAACTCCAATCCAAAAATGAGAAGTTGAAGAGAAATGCCAAAATTCTCCCAACTTTTATTGCCTTTTCTTTATATGGACAGTGCCTCTGATTTCAGCAGTGGGAGATCATAAATTTCAGCTTTCTGTGATGTGGGACTATTAAAGTTTTGAATCTGAACCACCTTTATTCTTAACTAGGTGGAATTACCACGAGTTCTATTTGCATAGATTTAAATTTTTATTCGCATCGAGTTAACCTACTAGACACAAAAGTATGTAGATTAATCAATAATGAGTTATTCTAATTTAAATAGAGGTTTCGAATTCAAATCATAAACGAGTATACAATTATGTTAAAATTTATGAGGTCTCGAATCCTGCACGACTCGGATTAGTCACGCACCCAATGACCTCAGCTAGCTGGTGAGTGCATGTCTCATTCAATGAGCCTAAAGGCTCCGTCATGGTTTCTGTTTTTTTTTTTTAATTTCACTCGGATGGTGTGGGGGTAAAAGTTTAACCATTGACATAAAATTAAAAAATTGGTGAATTCAAATTCTTGTAATTCTTGTAAATTAAAAAAAAGAGAGGGAATGACTCGATTAGGTCTGTTTGGGATAGTTCTGTTCCTTTCAAAATATGATCTAAAAATCAAAACAGTTTATGACAGAACAGAAGTATTAAATTTAATTTTTTTATCAAAAACAATTTTAAACATTAATAAAAAAACAGGATATGTTTGGGAAACAAACCAAACAGACCCATCAAACGGGCCATTGTTTAGTGTACAAAAAGGGCTTTGGCGCTGACTATAAGGAGTAACGCGTCTCTTATAGTGTAGGAGAATGACGGCCCATGGTACGGTAGCTCACTAAAAGTTGGGCTTCTTTAGAGAGTCCAATTCCAACAATGATTGTAGAATGCGGATATGATTCTTTCTTTTTTCCCTTTTTGATAATGCAAGAGTTATCTTGTTGTTATGATTTCCCATGCTTAATTTCAGATGCAACGTTATCTAGAGCTCCTCTTAATTTATGTATCGAGCTATATTCCTTCTTGGTTAACCTTATTAATTGATCCTTTCCAACTTACAATATAGATTTAGTTCATTAATGATAATCCAAAACAAACCCTTTGGGCATTTTGGTCTTTACACGGGGTACCGGGATGTGGTCGACATCAGTGAGGGGGCCCACTTACCAAATAGCGCCTAATCCCACACACGGTATGTCCAAGCATCTACCTCAAGCACCTATAAATACCCCTATGTGAGAAGATAAAGGACAAGCTCAGATAAGCCAACATAAGTCAGGTTCGGCAGAACCACACCCTCTTTTCACTCTCTCTCTACTCTCTCTCCCTTAAATCCTCCTTACCCTCTTATTTACCATATACTGACTTAGGCATCGGAAAGCTTGCGTCGGGAACCCCCTCCGGCGTTGTGCAGGTACAACAGCGGTTATGATGGTGTTGAAAACCTCAGATCACAGAATAATCTTCACCCCGAGTCCGAGGATTATCAATTAAATTAATCTAATTTTTTGATTAAAGATAATTGGAAAGTTGAGCGGGAACTGATAACCTTATTCATTTGGCGTTCTCTCTTGAGAATCTCTTCTTAAAGTATCATACTATTTCTCCTTTGTGAGCTATCAGCTACGAGCAAGTTTCTCATCTTCATGGTTGATCTTTCTAGACGTTAACAACCCGAACCTTTTGATTGTATATAGGCTGCTAACATGAATTATTTCTACGCAAAACAAAATCTATAATTTCCTCCCTCAGTTTTTTCGAGATGAGTTTCCTACAATTTAGTAATTAAAAAATGATAAATTGGATTCCAGATGGGCACGCCGGTTATATTCTCGAATGTCGACTTATCAATGCTGCTACTGCTTATCAGGATCCCATTTGCAAGTTTCCGTTTATTTTCTGATAAGAAAAATGGCTGATATGGCAGGCTGGTTTTTGGATTGGATCTCTGCATAATTTATTATTGTTTTTCAATAATAATAAGAACAGAGCAAGGTCAATAGGACCACAATTTATGGCCTCTAATTGCGTTGCATCCACGCCCCCATGCTCCCCCAGATGCTCATGTGCCTAATGACGCATTGCTTTCTGTATTATTATGCATTGAGACTCAGAGTCACCAATTGATCTACGATTAATGTACTAACTAAAGTTGACTTGGAAGTGGGAATAGTGGGAGAAGCATGCTTTCTTACCTCACAACAACTAAATAAATACTTCTAATCTTCGATTTCAGCGCACAAGTCATCATTTTTTTTCATTTAAATCGTGCCACCTTTTTTTAAGAGTTAAAGATCATTGTGGTGTCCGTTTTCCGCCGAATTTAAATTAAATTGGACCTTAAAGTATAATAAATTTTTTTTTTATAAATTTTAATACAATTTCATAGGGTCGAATTGAAATATTTTTTATTTTTTTTGAGTAAATACCTAAGATGTTTGGATAGCTAAAACAATCCTTATTAGATGATTTATAAGCTCGTAAGTTATGGAATTTTAAAGGCTAGTTTAGCACAATAAACAGTGTACTTATGCAAGCTTCAAACACAAAAATGAACTTTTACTTAAGGGTACCCTTGTAAAAAATACATCAATAATAGGTTATAGTATTAAGTTTTAATGACTTAAATTATATTTGAAACTTTAATTAATTAGCGTATAATTGTTAATTATTGTTTTGATCAAGGTTTTAAATTGAGTTTGAATTCATGGATTTTGATTCCAGAGAACGTGCGGGGAATCTACCCCAACATATGTTCTGTACGAAAGAGAGAGTTACCAACTTATTTTTGCACTTATTGCAGCGACAACAGTAAAAGAGGGCCAATTTGTGAAAAAATCAAAGAAAAGAAAAGTGGGGCAAACTGTCCGGATGACATTTTATCTTTTTTTAGGGAAAAAAAAGGTGGGCCAATTTGTTGTGTTCAAGCGACTATGAGTAATTATAGAGTAAATTTGGCTCATATCACACAGTTTACTCACTCATATTTATTAATAAATAAAATACATGTTAGAATTTGTGGTTACTAATTAGACGATTTGAAACTTTTGAATTTTAAAAATACTATAAGTTACGGGTGGAATAAATTCCTAAGAGACTCGTTCATATGTAAACCGCTTTATTAATTCAAGTGTACACCTAATTAGAATATAGCGAAATAGATGGACAAATAAAACTCGAACGCAAAAACTTTTCTATTTTTTTTGCACAATTTTAGATTAATGAGAAACGTAGAGCAATATTATTAGGCAAAAATAATACCTACAAGGCTACAATCCACGTTGCAATATTCTTGAACATTTTTTTAATGTTAATATAATAATAATAACAATAACACAATACTAATAAATTAGTATGGCCTTCTTGAGCTCGATTACGGTGTATCTGTCCTTTAATAACTGACGTTTTAGAATAGTAGAAAATTTAAAACAATGATCTTTGATCTTATTTTATTCCAAATTGTTTCATTTTTACTCCTAACCCAAATTATCACACCATCATCAAATTGGGTTGATGTATAATTTTTTTATCATTTGCACAAAATATATATCTCGAAAAAGATAAAATGACAAATATTATAAACAGTAAGAATTCGTAGAAAAACGACAATTATTAAAGGACAGAGAGAATAGTTTTTGACTTTCTTTTTTTAATATAAAAAATAAATTAGTTTGGCAAATGAGAGAAAAAAGAAGGTTAATAAAAAAATAAAGCCAAGATGTCAAACTTTTTATTTAAACGAACGAATAAATACTATGTAACATTTTTATTAATTTATGTGACAAAATAATTAAAATATATCCCTTTAAGTATATTTTAATTTTGTTTAAATATATAATCACTTGCATACATATAACTATAAGTAAGAAAAGCTAATAAAAATGTTTAGTATATTTAAAATAATTGATCAAATGAGAGAGAACCAAAAATAATAAAAAAATACACAATAATGTTATAATTCAACGAATTAATAATAAAAATTAATAATTATATTCAATTTTGAAAAATAAATAATAATATCACATTAAGGACGTGACTGTGTCAAAAGTTAAAAGAACAAAAATGAGAAAAAGAACGAGAATACAGGTGGGGGAAGATGAAGGGCAGATGGCACCACCGCAGACGATAGAGCTGTTCCCTAAAACGAAAGTCATTTCTTGAAAAGTAGCCGCAACATCACCTAACTCGCCGGTGCTGCTGTTGTTTTAATTTTCAAACCACACGTGACCACAGAGACACACAAAATAAAACGTTTTTTTTACTATATTTTCTTCACCTTCCTTCTTTTTTATGACCTCTGCTTACTGCCCACGTTTTCACGGCAAGTTGTTTTTGAGAACGTTTTAGAAAACTGCTAATTACTACGGGCTTCTTTGTCTTTTGCCAATTCTAACCTCGTATTAGTTACTAATTTACTGTTCTTGCTGCCTAAGCCAAGTCCGCCCACAATATTTCTTTAATTGGAATTAATTAGGTTTCGCAAAAAGAAACACAATTAAGTGCCCCAAAAGCCAGCTTAGTTGTGATATTTTATTAAAAGAAAGAAAGAAAGAAAGTGTACCTTATATATATAAAATACTAAAAGATTATTTTTTAATAAAAAAATAGATATTATTAATTTTACTAAAGTTCAAATTTACAATCTACGTTAGAAATACGACGCGTACTAATCTGTTGAACTATAATTTTATATACTAAAAGATTTTTTTAATGAGATTTTTTTAAACTTTTTTAATTAGATTTAAATTTGTGCATGATAAACAAAGAATAAGTTATTTAAAACTATTCTTAAAGAAGTCAGTAAGCGAAAGCTTAATTTTACCAAACATTAATTAAGAATGCATGATACAATGTATACAAGTTGTGTATTTTTTTTATATTTTTACTTGTGTACAAGAAGAACAAGTTATTTCGTTTGAAGTCTAGATTTTATCTTAGACAATAAAGTTTAGAATCTTTTTTTTATATATAGGATACCATTCTTCAAAGAGAAGAAGCTACTCCAATACCAAAATCAGATAAAACCGCGAACACAAATCCAAGCCAAACCTGCCCCAAGTAGGTTGGCGTGTCGAAAAAACTAGGAAAAAAGGCAGTATAAGCTTTTCATTTTTTGGATTCGTAGAAAAAAATCGTTTTTTTATCCAAATTAAGATCTTTTTTATTTTACAAAAAATATAGTATTGTAACAAAAAAATACTTTAGTATTTATATTTAAGTGCAAGACAATAAATTTACCAAAAATTAAAGTTTTCTTACTAACAATCCTCCTTTTCTTTTCTACAAGTCGGTGTTTTAAATTTAGTAATAAAAATAAATAAATGATAAAAGTAATAATATAAGGGCAAAAAGGTAAAAAGAAGAGAAAGAAACCACCAAAGCAAACAGAATGTGAAGTCCAACGGAAGAAAAAGCACATCGTTACCGTTACTTGGAGGAAAAGCCAAATTTTACCAAAACCAACTAGCGAGATTCTCGAAGTCTCACCATCCCATCCCCTTCTCCTTCTCTATCTCGCTCCTCTTTCCTTTTCTTAGCTAACCCCCTCCCCTCATATAAACCCCAACCCCACCCCTCTCTTCCTCTCATAATCACTGCCTCTATCTCTTAACAAATCTCCCTCATCAGTCTTAATCTCCAGCTCCGATTCATATCGTCAATCATGGCTTGCTTCAATAGCAAATACGCCGGTAAACCATTTCCTCCTCCTGCTCCTGCTCCCCTCTCTTAGTTTCATCACTCTTGATGTGATGACGATGACTATGGTGGATTCGTTTAGCTAGATCTTGTGGTTTTGTTTTGTTCGGTATTGGTACCGTTATAGATCTGTTTCGTTTTGATTAATCATGATATCTGTTATTGAATTAGTTACACTTTGCATCTTATGATTGGAGTATAGCGGGAATTGGTTCAGTTCCGTTGAGTGATCGATGGTTTCTGATCTGATCCCGCGCTAATCCATTTTTTAGTAGATCTGGTTTATGATTGTCATTTTATCGGTTTAGATTGGTAATTTTCTACGTAGATCTGGTGGAATTTGTTGTTGTTTTTCTGATTCGTGTTTTTTGTTTCCACTGTTATTGCAGAGGAGCTCGCTAAAAATGCTGCTTACATTGGTACCCCTGGAAAGGGTATTCTCGCTGCTGATGAGTCTACTGGAACCATCGGCAAGCGTCTCAGTAGCATCAATGTTGAGAACGTGGAGGAGAACAGGCGTGCCCTTCGTGAACTTCTGTTCTGCACTCCTGGTGCCCTCCAGCACATCAGTGGAATCATCCTCTTCGAGGAAACCCTCTATCAGAAAACTGCATCAGGTATCGTCATTTTCGATTAAAGTACAGTCTATACTCTATTGTTTATGGTGCCTGTTATTTATAGACTTTGTCTTCGAATAGTTGCTGTTTTGTTTCTTTTCCTTAGATATGCTATTGTTTGCTGCTTTCACCGTGTATAGAAATTTCAGTCCCTGACGCAATTATTGAGTTTCTGTCCCTGTTGTGCTTTTGAGTTTAGTGTTAAGCTGTTTTTAATGGTCTGTACCATTTTGTGTCATGCTTGATTGGTGGTTTCGTTTTTGGCAGGCAAGCCTTTTGTTGATGTCATGAAGGAGGCTGGTGTCCTTCCTGGCATCAAGGTTGACAAGGGTACTATTGTTCTTCCTGGTACCGATGGTGAGACCACTACCCAGGGTCTTGATGACCTTGGCAAGCGTTGCGCTAAGTACTATGAGGCTGGTGCTCGTTTTGCTAAATGGCGTGCTGTGCTCAAGATTGGTCCTAATGAGCCATCTGAGTTGTCTATCCACGAGAATGCTTATGGTTTGGCCAGATATGCTGCCATCTGCCAGGAGAATGGTTTGGTGCCCATTGTTGAACCAGAGATCTTGGTTGATGGATCTCATGACATTGACAGGTGTGCTGCTGTGACTGAGAAAGTGCTTGCTGCTTGTTACAAAGCTCTCAGTGATCACCATGTCATGCTAGAGGGAACCCTTTTGAAACCCAACATGGTGACTCCTGGGTCTGATGCCCAAAAGGTTCCCAATGAGGTAATTGCTAAGTACACTGTCCGTGCTCTTCAGCGCACAGTACCACCAGCTGTCCCGGCTGTTGTGTTCTTGTCTGGTGGCCAGAGTGAGGAGGAGGCTACTCTTAACCTCAATGCCATGAACAAGCTTGACACCAAGAAGCCGTGGTCTCTGTCCTTCTCATTCGGGCGTGCCCTTCAGCAGAGCACTCTCAAGGCCTGGGGTGGCAAGAAGGAGAATGTTGACAAGGCTCGTGCTGCATTCCTTGCCAGGTGCAAGGCCAACGGAGAGGCCACTCTTGGTAAGTACCAGGGTGACGCTCCTGTTGCTGAGGGAGCGGGTGAGAGCCTCCATGTCAAAGGCTACACATACTAAGCAGCCATCTGCTCTCGTCAAATTGCTGAAGAGTTATAGGCTGTCTTTTCCAGGCGTAGTTTTTAGGATTATAGCATGGAAGGAGAAAAAGAATAAGAGTTTCAAGGATTTTGGATTTTGGATTTTGTTGCTTGGTTTGAATGTTTTTGACAGTTTGATCTCATGTTTTCTTTCTATATTTTTAATCGAATTTGAGTCCTGTTTTCTGTGCTAGTTTTGTGTCCTATTGATGCTTTTTTAGCTCTTGCGTGACTAGTTTGTTTTTCTCATTATTTCGGTTTGTGTCAATTGTCAAATATATATCAAGGAATTTTTATGTTTCGAAGCTGAGTTTCCAATTTGGGTTTATCTTGCAAACTTTATCGTCTTCCTAGTGCAACATGATGCTGAAAAGATAAAATGCCTGGCGAGTTTCTTTTGGCAAGCTGTAAACCTACAACAACTGATATTTCTGGAATACTCGCAACCTGTATCTTAGCTTTTGACTGATCGAGAAGATGTAATGTACAAACTTTAAGATCTAGACCAAAATTATAGACACGTTACGAAAAGTAACCACCTTTTGCTTATCAAATATTTGTGATGTACATATAGCTCATTGGTTTTCTACTATGGTAAAGTATCAGCACGAATTCAGTTCGAATTTCATTTCTGAATTAAAGAAAGAAAAGGACATGATTATCGAATGTAAGACTGAGGTTAGATTGTGGCTGGAGCAACCATACAAGCCTGTATATAATCCTCCTTCGGCCCAGTAGGAGACAGAAATTAGATGGGCTTTCGGTGAACTTTAAAATACTGAAAAATATCACTGTTGGCCCACTGAAAGAAATGACGCCCAATCCAAAATTAGAAGAAGCCCAACTCAATAATTGAAAATACACATTACTTTATGGGCTGCAAAAAAAAAACAGTCAAGGGGAAGAATTCAAAATACTTGACCTTTTACTAGCACCCATAAAAACAAACTAGTATTTATGTTCAATTCTCCATATACATAAAGAACAAATTTATAACGAAATTAGAATACTAAATTACTCACACCGATAATCATTATTATTTTTTAAATAGCCGTAAAATAAATAAAGGGAAACAAGTTTTTGAACATTATATCGTGATAGTTAATGTTTTTTTTCTTCTAATTATGGTAATGAATGGTTAATGGGAAATGAAGTGG
The DNA here is from genome assembly GCA_963691705.1 of Viola odorata. Lineage (NCBI taxonomy): Eukaryota > Viridiplantae > Streptophyta > Magnoliopsida > Malpighiales > Violaceae > Viola > Viola odorata. Next base: position 56,250,490 of record OY829543.1, on the reverse strand, counting down.
GCAGAAACCCAAATTAGGGCAAAGTATTGGGGGAAACAGGAGCAGAAACGGGAGCAGATTTTTCAGTTAAAAGATCAGTTGTTATTATTATTATTAAGTCACATCAAGAATGACACCACCCAACAGTCCAAATTAAACAAACACCACTGCCCCATCACCATCCACCACAACACAACCTTCTTCAATCCACTGAACACAACAACAACAACAACAACAACAACACCACATTTCCCCAATTCCCAAAAGCTGGTTTTGTTTTGCTTCTACAACACAAGATTTCCATAAATGCCATCTCTTTACCGTTTCCTTCTTTGACTTCAACATCCAAAAACAAAAGGAAAAGAAAAAGAACAAGACTACTAAAAACTGTCTCTAGCTACCGAGACAAGCAAGCTGCAAAATTACCTGCACTCCCTGCAGGCTTTCAACATCGATACAACAAATACAAAAGACAAAGTAAAAATTAAAATAGAGCACAACTAATTAATTCTACAATAATTATTTAGCTTAAATTAAGATATATTGTTATAAATACTAAAAAAAATCACACTACTTGGCGAACCAAAACCTGAATGCAGGTAAAATACGTTATTTAAATTTTGTTGCGTCAGTTATTATGAAAGCTTCGTAGTATCAAAACATTTCCCTTAAATGAAATTAAACTATTAGAGGTGGTAGTGGTACCTTTCTTTTTTTCGTGTGTGTTGTTGTTCTGGAGTTCTGGTGATGGATGACTGCAATATTTGTCTGATGTCTCCATTTTCTTTGGCTTATCCTAACGGAACCTTCTTTACTCTTTCGCGACTGATATAGTACGGTACTCACCTCTCCATCAACGACAACACCACTAAGTTAATAACATATGCTATCTATCTTTTTGTTCTTTATTAGAATATATATCAGTTAAATATGAGCTTCCTAATCCTGGTAATTTCCCTCTTTACCTGCAGGCTTGTAGGAAGGAGCATGGTTGCCCTTCTCGGTACCGAAATCGAATTTAAAGGAGTCGGTACAACAACAATGATCGAATATCGTATTTTCTTGATCAAAAAGTAAATTAAAGAAACTTGTTATGTGCATTTTCACTGGTAGTCTTATACCACTAGCCTTTTCCTTACATGAAGCTTTTATATTTATGCTAATTTTGTCGGTATTTTATAAATTAATTAATGTGTTAAAGCAAAAGGGAAGCAACGACCATATTTAGAAGGCCTGAAATCCGTACAAGCTTTCATATCCTTCTACAGTTCTACTACTGGGTACATTAGTACAGTAAAATACTCTTTTGTTTAAGATTGATCCACCGCTATAACCTCTTCGATATTCGTGTCATTTTGTCAATTCTTTCCATCTCCTGCGTAAACTAAACTCTCTCATATAGCGTATTTACTGTATGTGAGCAGTCATACGTTACTTTTAGACCATTTAATTAATAAAATCTCCCGTAACATAAGCTATATGAGCTGACAATCAAAAAACATAACGTTAAAGGTGGAGAAAAAAGATAGTAACATATACAGCAGAAAAGTTAAAAGAGTGCTTTAATTTTTCTTCTTCTGTTTTTATAATTATTGTAAGAAAAGGCATTACTGTCACAACGTGTAGTAACATTGAAAAAGTGGTGGTTTCACTTTTTTTGCCACCGAAAAACATCAAAATGAGATCTTAATTTTATCATTAATTAACTTGTTCTCCAGGTTGAGCCAAGGAAATTAATGGAGCAAACAATTAATAATGTTGATAGAATCATTCTTTTTAATTTTAAAACCGAATGGTTTTTAACGAGATTAAATTCATACTAGAAATATGCTAGTTTTCTGAATTCTTAATTTCCTACTTGAATAGGTACCCAACAAATAATAAATAAGGCAGCTACACAAGAGATGTAGGAATTATATTGTGAATACTTTTTTTTATGAGGTATTTTATAACGGTTCGATTCGTGATGTTATGAGAAATGAAATTTCTAAATTTATGTTAATAAAAATGAATAATAATTAAATAAATTAGGGAAGCTAATTACATTACACATTAAAATAAAGATTTGCATCAGCCATTAGAAACTTACATGCATGCTTTATTACTCCCTTCGTTCCAAATTAACTGACGTTTTGACTTTTGGCATGCATATTAAAAAGGCTGAATGACTCACTATTTGAGACATTTACTCACTTTTTCTCGAATGTACTTTAAGAATTAACGTACGTTCTAAAAAAAATACGGAATTTTTTTTGTCTCAAATAGTGAATCATCCGACTTCCTTAATATGTGTGTCAAAAGTCAAAACGTCGGTTAATTTAGGACGGAGGGAGTATATATGAGTAAGTCCTAAATTTGTAATGATTTGGAATTGCAACATATCCCTTACAAAGAAAGATTTAGATAAAAGTGTGGATTTTAAATTTTTGAGAGGAAGAAGTGCTATAAAAAATTAAATAATGGATTTGATGAAAATTAAGCTACGATTCTTATAACTTGCAGGTTGTAATAGTTACGTTACAGATTTATATGTACACTCCTTCGGCTAATAAACTTGAGAAATTAAGAAGTAAATTAAGTTACTACCACACAAAAGATTGCTTACATAAAAGATTTTATATATTTTTTTCGTACAAAAAGATAGCGCGCGCAATAACAATAATGCTCATAACTCACTCCAACATTATCATGAGCTAGTCTCAAACCTAACCTCTCGTAGCAAAGATTTAAAATATGAACAACATTCCTTTTAATTATCACAAGGAAGAATTTCTTGAAGATTAAGAACCCTAATGTAATTAACAACATCTCCGAACCTTAACTCTGATCAGAACAGTTATTCCCCGCACGTACACATACATACATGTTCACACATACAATAAATACTTACTACTCCTTAATTAGACAATAATTAAAACACCAATCCCAATATACAATTAATTAATTAACTTCACTTCCACAATTCTTTTTTTTTTCCCTCCCATAAATATTCAATATTAAGTCCCGTCTTCCGATACATAGAAACCTGATAAGCCTAGCTAGCTAGTCAAATCGCTAGTCAATTCCATCCCAATTCAAGTCAAACATCATTGTTTCGTACCCACGTCACCTTACCTCATCCTCCCCAAATATGTCAGCAATTCATTCATTATTTTGCATTATTTAATTAATTTAATAACTAATTAATTTACCTCTTAATTAATAATTACTGATTCTGGTGATGGTGATGGTGGTGGTGATGATGATTTTGATGATCTCCTCCTCCCTTGTTAATTAGCTTCAACCCATAATTCTCCCACAAGTTCGTCTCCCCATCACTCAACAAGAATGGAAAGCACATATCATTATTATTCTGATGACCAGAATTCCCTCCACCAACATTAGAATTCACCGGAGAAGATGACCGGACGTCGTTCGATTGATCACCACCATATCCTCCTCCTCCTGGGTTGTAAATATTTTGTTCACTCTCGTTGTTCGTTCTTGGAATGTAGTAGCAGTTTCTTGATTTCTCTTTCCTTTTCTTGCTACCATATGTATTCTGATCATTTTCTTGAGATGAGGATTCATTATTATGATCTTTTTGATCAGTTAGTTTCTGAAATGCTTCCATTAGAGCAGAATCCCTAGCTTCAATCCAAGCTCGTTCTTTAGCCCAAAACTTGTGCTCTCTATCAATTCTTGCTGCTTCTTGCCTCTTCCATTCCTCCTCTCTAACCAACCTATCTTGCTCCTTCTCCTCCAATGTCTTTGTCAGCTTCTCCAACCACGCTTCTTGCTTCTCCATCAGCTTCCTCATCTGCAAATCAATGAACTCTTTTATCTTGCCCTTCCACCCTCTCGCCGCGGCCCCTCTCCTCTTCCTCCTCATCCTGTCATTGTTCGAATCATTATTCTCCATTATCGTCGCCGCGCTCCCGTTATCATTCTCCTCAGAGGAAGAAGTGTCAAATTCTAAGGAGTTTGAGAGGCTAAGACTGTCACAAAACTTTTGTTGAGTGTGGAATTGAGAAGAGGTGTTGGTGGTGGTGGTCAAAGTGTGAAATGGGTTAAGATTAGTAGCGTTATTATTTGCTGCTAAAAGGGTTTCTTGGGCTGCTGCTGCTGAGGTGATTATTGGGTTAATAATACTATTACTAGTTTCTCCATAGAGAGCTTCAAGTTGCCTAAAGAATCTATAATGCTTACCATCTTGCCTCCCAGCCTTCCCTTCCTTGGTCTTTTTGTAATATTTGTACAAGTTCTCAAACTTCTCTCTACATTTCTTCCCACTCCTTTGGTATCCATGCTCCTCAGACAATATCCTATACAGAAAAGGATAAGAGGAAATGAAGAATTCAGTATAAGAAAAATCTTGATTCATATAGTAATTAAAGGAACCCTAGATGGTATGTAGTTTGTTATCTGCTAGATATTTGAGTTTGATTCTCAACTCTACCTAAGAAAAAAAAAAACCATATATTGATTGATATATTAGAGATTGTGATACATTATGCTTTTTTGCTAATGTTATGCAACTAACTTGGTTGAGGTTTTAATTCAAAAGTAGGTGTGTTTAGCTAAACATAGCAATATGACCATTCAAACATGAGGGGGGAGAGTATATATGGTCATTTCATTAGAAGAGATATGGGTAGTTTATTAAGCATCTAAAACGTCAGCAATTTTTTTATCAAGAAAATGTTGAAACTTGGACTGCAAAAAAAAAAGGTTTTTTCACAATTTCCTCCACCTCTTTTTTATTTTATAAAAAAAAAGTTCAAATATCATGGACAAGGAAGACTGGAAGAGACAGAGGTTTTAGCTAGGAATACATAAGTGAGTACAAAGGTATTAAACCAGAGAAACCAGAAGCAATGCAATGAAGAAAATAGCACCTGAGACTGTGACTGTCTGAGCTGCATAGTGCAGTCATTTTCTTGGTAAAACAAAACCAAAAAACCAAAAAAAACATAAAAGAAAATAATCAAAAGTTTTTTTTATAAAGTTTTTTTTATCATCATCATGATTCATGATGAAACAGCCAGCAAACGTGAACCCAACCTTAAAGAACCAGCCAGTCCTTTCTTGAATTGAATACCCAAAAAATTCAAGAAATGAAATTAGTGGAATTAATAATTAAATAATTAATTGAAAGTATAGTGTAGCGTGTGTATACCTAGAAACTTCATCCCACAAGGGGCCTTTTTGATTAGCTTCTTTGAACTTAGAATCAAGGTGAGATCTGATCTCTAGAAGCGTTAGAGTCTCTTGTCGTGGCCATCTTCCGGTCCCACCATCTCCACCAAAACAGCCACCGTCGGCGGCGTCCAGCCCAGTTAGCGAATTTGTGGTCGTCGTACCAGCAGAACAAGAACCACGAGCAACAGCCGTGTTGTTGCTGCCACTGTTGGCACAAGTATCATTATTATTATTATTATTAGCAGAGGAAACTATAGCTTCGACGCCGCACTGCTCGCGAGGCATGAGCATGACCATGTCGTAGTGGAGGTGGTGGGGTTGCGGAGGCGGCAGGTGGTGGTGCTGGTGGCTTCTTGAGGAGGCGAAGAGGGGAAGGGGGTGATGATCTGGTGGTAGTGGTTGTTGTGGTGGGATTGGAGGGAAGTGATGAGAAGGTGGTCTTGAGTTGAAGAACTGGTGAAGATCTATGCCGCCGCCGTACTGATTGTGGTGGTGGTGGTGAGGAGTACAGCTCTGATCTTCCATTTCCATGGATTCTTTGAAAAAAGAAATTAAAAGACAAAAAATCAAGAAAGCGATTCAAGAAATATAAAGAAAATGAGAAGGGTTGGGGTTTGAAGATGGGAGAATGGGTTTTAAGTGAGAGAGAGAGAGAGAGAAAGAGAGAGAGAGAGGAGGAGGAGGAGGAGAGAGCGGCAGACTCGGATCGTGTCGTCCACGAAAAAGATGGAATTTTTAAGGGCACAGAACAATGACAGATGACAATGGTCCCATCCCATCCCATGTATTGTCTTGCTTTGCTTGCTAGTAGCTGCCGCTGCTTCAATTTCGATTTCAATTCTCAATTTTCAATTTCTGCCTTAATTTGTTTTGCTGGTCTGTTCTCTGTTCTGTTGTATGCCAATTTGCAAGCGTGTCTGTCTGGGGTACGTACAGGAGTAGGAGAGGAGTTCCTTACTGTATGTATCCTTCTTCTGTTCTCGTCTTCTCTATCTTACTTATTCTGTATTTTTATCGCGTTAGACCTCTTACGAGCAATCTAACTCGTACTAAATTGATGATAAATAAAACTGCGAAACTCAAACTTAAAGCTTTGATTAAACAAGAAGAATTCCAAGCTAATTGATCTACGCATACTTTCATTAACTTTTACTTTTTATGTAGAAAAACGAATTTGACTCCTCTAATATTGATTAAAACATGACCTATCATGTTAGGTCAATCTCATCCATTCATTACAAATAGATAAAATCGTAAGAAAAAAAAGTAATGACTTGGCATTTTTTTTTAATTCTTAATTATCATTAATTAATTACAATATATACACTAAAATTGAACTCCTAACCTTACACACTAAAAATTACATGAACCAATCAATATAATTACAATTTCATCATATGTAATGTCTTGACATTTTACATGAAATAATTAAAAAAAAAAGAAACATCATTCATTGACTAAATTCTAATATTTTTTTAACGAATACAAAATTAAAATGATAAAAATATTAAATCATTGAATAAATAATACTCCCTCCGGACACAATTACTTGTCATTTTACTGTTCATGCACGCATTTCGAGGATGCTGAATGGCTCGCTATTTGACCCCAAAAAATTTCGTACTTTTTTTCGAACGTACGTTCGAGAAAAAATTCGGAAGTTTTTGGGGTCAAATAGTGAGTCATTCGGCTTCCTCGAAACGGGTGCATGAACAGTAAAACGACAAGTAATTGTGTCCGGAGGGAGTATTAATTAATTTGGGTCGAGTGTAAAAATAAAGTATAAAATAGTATGAACGGATAGATTTTTTTTAATATTTTGTATGGAAGAAAGAAATAAACAGTTTGGGTCAAAACAAAGGAAAGCAGATGGCTGTGGCCCAATCTAAACTCTGTAGTGAGCAGGCCCACTTGGAAATTCCGAATGTTTCGTTTATTATTACAGTCACAGACGCAGTACGCATAAATTATATTTTATGACCAAGTCACAGCTCCATCCGAGTACACTGCTCATTACGTCAAATCCTTCTTTCTTTGTTTCCTAAAACGTTCTATTAATACATATTTTATGTTAGAGGTAAATAATCGCAAAATAACTCAAGAATGTATTTTGTGTAAAAACCCAGAGATTATTTTTTGTGCTCATTTTCCAATTCAGGAGGTTTAAATTTTCCAATTCAGCAAATAATTGCAATTTTTTTGGGGATCATCTATATATAATAAAGTTTTGTTCAGTTCAAGTTCAAGTTCGGGTTCGGGTTGGTTTTCTCTCATCCCTAACTGAACAAAAATCGAAATAGTTTTGTTTTCAATTTAGTTTATTTTTCTCTTCAAACCGACCCTAAACTCTCATTTTCAGTTCAAATTGGGTCAGTTTTTGTTTCGGTTCAATTCTTACTATTCATCTTTCAAATGTACAGACACTCGGTTTATACACCAAAGATTGTGATATTTGTCTAAATTTCGAGTTATTTTATTTTTGTAGTCGAATTAGGTCGTTTCGGTTTATTTGCTATAGTTATAGCCAAAACAACAACTAAATTAATTGTAATTGGGTTCAAAATTTTCAATCAAGCTAAGATTTAGTTCAATTTGCTCACTCCTACTCGTACACAGTAATAAATTAACAACGTAAAAATGCAAATTAAGAAAGAGAGTCATCATGCTTTATCTGATTTTTACTGGATTTATTGTACAAAATTCAACAAAATTTGTTTTTTTAATACGTGCGGTGAGATTCAAACTTGAATTTGAATTAATACAGGAAACAAATGCAATGATTTATCTGATTCAATTATAAATATGGTAATTTATTTTAACTTACGGTACAAAGGTAAAAGTAAATTTTACAATTTTTCGACAAAATAACTAAAATTCTGTCTGTTCATTTGGATCGAGAGAATTTATAGATACGTATATTTCATTAGGGAATTTGAAATAATAATAGAATTTGGATGAATGGAGTATCGGACGAACCGATCGAAACATAAATGTGATGATAGATTTGGCATTTTAAATGTTAGAATTTAAGTGTGGCAGGACTAATGAGTGACGTACACGTGGTTAAAGGGAAGACGACGAAATGCAGTACAAAGAGAGAGAGAGAGAGGAGTGATGACGCGTGTACAGTAGTAAGGATGCTGACTTTTTGACCATCCTATCCTCGCTGTCACTGCAACTCTTCTGGCCTTCAACCTACTGTAAGTCTCTGTAATAATACAAGGACACACTCAATTTCACCTTTTAAACGACCTATGTCCTACCGTTTCGTTTAAGAGACTGATTAAACTTTTCTAACACTGCTACTACTAGTACCTCTCTCACCATCATCAATGTCTCCTCATGGATTCTTTTTTTATTTTTACTGCCCTAAGGGATTGTTTTTATTATTATTACTTTTAATAAAAAATAAATAAAGTTTATTTTTTTCATTTTAGATTATTATTATTTTTAATAGAACACATTACTATTGAGTACTACACCTTATGTAAGATGTGTGGACCCTTTCTTAATGAGCGTCCATTAATTGAGAAACATTGAAGACCAAGCATATCTCAGCCCTGACATGCACATGCGTACGTGTTGAGCCGTACTAGCTACTACTTCCGCCCTGCAAATTTTGTAGCACACTCAACATATATACATACCGATTCTTCTTATTTCTTAAATATATTTAAAGCAATCACTCAAATGCTCTCTCTGTTTTTGAATAATTGACTCTTTAAAATAGTAACAAAAAGTATAACAAATACCAAAAAATCAAGTAAAGTGAACAGCAACAAAAAGTACAAAAGTGATGATTATTCAAAAACGAAGGGAGTATAATATTGGTGAAACAAACAAAAGAGAAATATGCGACTTATTTAGTTCGATAATTGAGGCCTACATTTATGGAACACTTAAAAAGTTCCATCGAGATGAAAAATGCATAACCATATGCGTTCACACTAAAACTGAAAATCACAAATAACTTAATTAGACTCTCCCCTACCAAAACATGCGAATATTAAGTTTTAAACGCGCCACGAGCTTTTCGAACTAGACCCCAAGTTACACCTACAATAACTTTTCTAACGTGGTTTATACATTGCATACCCAAAATTTTGCTGATTAGATACTTAATTTATACTATATGTGCCATGCAATTATAACTAGGTAGATTACGGATAATTCATAATTGGTGACCGAATAATATCGGTGGTTAATAAATTTAGGAAGTACTGTTATTCCGACATGTGAACATGAAAGTACCTTCAAAAATTAATTCTGGATCAGCCCGTGTTGTGATGCTGACTATCGTTTGATGCGAAGTTTATTTATTAATTATTTTGAATGCTGGTTTGCTTTTTAACCACAAACGTTTTTAAGATGTTCCCATGCATGCCTGCCTTTAAGTAGTACCCGCACTGGTTTTGAAGATTTTGAAGATTTTTCTTCCAATTCTTTAAATAGTACTCTAAAGGAGTTACTTAGCCTTACAATTACATTAATAGACACTAGAAATTTACCCATGCTATGCTGCTGTCCGTTACCAATCAATGATTACAAAATAAAATTTATTGAAGAAAAAAAGCCCTACACAATTTAGGCAACGCAAGGTTAAAAATATTTGTTATTTTTAACCATGGACTATTCTTTTTCATTAAAAGCTAACCGTGGACTATTTGATCAACGATGGAGGCAAAAGATTTTGAATGGGGATGATCAAGACATCAATTACTTTATTTGTTATCAACTCTCCAGAAGAAAATAAAAGTCCCCAATCTATTGTTCGCTTTGGGCCTGAGTTCTTATAATTTTTTTAAAAGGTCTCATTGTATGTATTAGAAGATCAATTCCTTTTATATTTATTTTTTAATTCTTTTATCTTTAAGATGTGATATTTTATTTGCATATATCAACAAACTCTGAGACAATTCAACCAAAATACATAAAATATGATCATTTATAAATTTTGATTTATTTCGGTTTTTTGGAGATTTTTATTTTGATTCCCCCCTCATTCATTTTCCTACCTCTTTCGCAAATTTCGGTTCAACTTGATTCGGTAATGTTTTTTTTTTGTTCATTTCAGTTTGATTTGGTTCGGTTAGGTCGCGGGTCCGTAAGAAAAGTCAACAAAAGAATCTCAAGTGGTGTGGGGAGAGTCTGAGACTGAAAGCAGGGACAGAAGCAGAGAGCTCAGGGCTGAGGTCTCTGATGGCTTGCGTTGATGAAAATAGCAGAACGTTCCATCCATGCAATTACAATGCTTCATTGCTTCTCTTTCATTCTCTCTCATCTCACAACAAACCAAAACAAATGCACGAGCGTCCCTTAATCCGCGCTGATCAGGTGCTGCACCGTCCAATGGGCTACCCTGCACTGCTGCCTTGCTGCTGCACGTTCTCTCCTTTCCCTCTCTCTCTCTCCCCTCCACGTGGCGTTTTCCCAAGTGTATGATTGGCCCATTCTTGAAGACAACAAACCAAAAGATTAGAAAAGGCCTTTTGTTCTTACGTATAAAAGCCCGTGTGGGGCCCACCCCATCTGGCTGGCATTTATCGTTCGACTGGATTCGGATCAATGCATTGCATTCCGCTGCATTCTTTTCCCAAGAAAAAAAAAGAACAAGAAAGAAAGGGAGCAAGGAAAATGTTCATGTCAATTATACATATAAAACGATTTAGATTAACTTTAGGATTTATCTATGGTAGGAGCATTTGTATTTAAAACTCTTGTCTTTATGGAGAATTAAAATGCTCAATTTTTATGTATATATGTTATTTTTTTAAACCCACCCTTACTTCCATACATGAATAAATTTTATATGAATGGCATGAGTTAGACAAATTGACATATGTTCCATAACCCTTTAATTTATTTGTTAATTTGAAGTTACGAAAAGGTTTCAGTAAGAAATATATCATATAATCTAATACTGTTTATCCGATTTTGCACTCACTCATATAAGTACTACGATCCAATTTTATTACCCATGGGTAATTATACTCATGCTCCTCACTTGTGTTAGAAATTAGAAACCATCATCTGTATCAAATTAAAAATGGTATTGCCCGCTTCTCTAACGATCTTGCTTTCGTCGAGGAGTACTAGTTTTTGTGGTAGCCATTGGCGCATATATTTGGAGTGGGGAATGCGAAGTCAACGATAGGATTTGATTGCCGGCTGGAAAACAAACCTTACAAGACTAATAGCTTGCTTTTTTTTGGATGGATTGTGGCTAAAAAGTTGTCGTATCGATGGGTTGGGGGTGAGTTGTCACCCTTAAAAAAGCTTAATCATTATACTTAAGAAAGTTGAAAGAATCGATTTTTTCTAATTAAAGTAACTTGTACTAGTAATCTTTATAGAGGCAAAAGTAGAATATATATATCTTCGTTTTTTAATCATCTAATTATAATCTAATCGCATAAAATTTGAAAAAAGTGTTTCCCACCCATTGGCATCAGTTTAAAGTTAAATGTTTCAATGTGCCTGATTAGCTGAACACATTGGCCACTTGCGACCAGTGTTATTGGAATAATTGCAGTAATTAAGGTATTTCGTTTACTTTATTTCTACTGGGCTGAGGTTCAATGCAGCTACTGCAGTGTTGTATAGAGTTTGCAATGGGCCTTGCAAAAAAGAACTCCAGCCCACAAGAAGATGATATGCAGGTGACTCAAGTGCTTGCTTTTTCTTGCATGGCCTTCTTTTTAGTCAATCTATGATCTATCTACGCCAACCACGTCCTTGTTAAGAACTTAAGACCATCACACAAAAATAAATGAGAAATAACACTAGACAACTCCTGATGCCACCTGAAATACTTGTAATGAATGAAAGTTAAATTAATCATCCCATCGCAACTAAATGCAAACGAGTCACAAAGTTAAAAGAAGAAGAAAAAATGGTTGAGTAGTCATAGTCCCTAATGACGAAATTGGTTTGGATCTAGAAAATGCTTCTCTCCATTCCAACTCCAAGCAGTCTTGTTTGGTGATGATAAAAAGTTTGAACTTTGAATGCAAAGCGCCTACTCCTTTTATCAACTTGAAAACAACTAATTAAACAGAACAATTAGGAATTGTATATTCATCTATATACTCTATTTCGAATTCGTGTTTCCTAATTTAATATGTTCAACTGAAAATAAAACTTCATCGCAGATTTTTTTTCAAGCACTATAAGGGGACGAGAGTCCTTTGCGCCGATTAACCGAGTTAGGGGTTGGGGTCGGCCCGTGCCCGTGCCCGTGTCCATTCATAATAATTCATGGGAAAAGAAGCAATTAACTAATTACTAATTAATAAAAAAAACTCATCACAAGAGACAGATTTTATATCACTGTTTTATTGGAGACGGTTACTTGCTACTGTGCCCATTCACTCTGTACAGTGCATCCCACTAATAATCTGGAAAAAGAGAAAAGGGGAGCCAAATATTGTTAATATATATTTTATGTTCGAATCTACGTAATAAAGAAAACCATACCATCCTTTGAGACCAGATAGAAGAGACTCGGAGAGAGATTAAATTACATCGTAGGTTTGTTTATTTAGCCGAAAATGACACAATGAGTCATTTTATTTACGTTCCCGACACATTGAGCCTCTCTGCTTTCAATCTTGTGACACTTTAGGTTATTTTTGTTGATGTGTCATCGTCGGATCGATAGAAAGGGAGGGAAAATGAGGAATTGTCTCACCAATTAGATGATAAGACATCAAGTGAAGGACTTCAAGTGTCACCTAAGTACGAGTAGAATGACTTAATGTATCATAAACGTAAATATAAAGACTAAATATGTCATTTCTAGCTAATTAAAGGGACTTACGGTGTAATTAACCATTAGGGAGATAAAAGAAGTGAATTTGGAGAAATTCTACCAATGAGATAATTATTGTGAAGTTATTTAAGTTGTGATGCCGTGAAATAAATTTAACGACTAATTAATGATTCTAATATTATAAATTTTATATTATTAAATTAATCTATTAATTAATTAATGATATAACATTTAATTTAAAATAACTTACGTCATAAACTTTCTGATATGATTTGTTACCAAATAATCCACCACACACCCAGCATTCTGATGAGTGATGAGGATCACTATCAAGTTACAGTCACTCTCTAAAACCAAATATAGGTGAAAAACCACACTATTCCTTGACATTAAAAACAAGAAGTGTATATATAATATGTAAGTTTAATTATAAGCCCACTCCAACCCAGAGATCCAACAACAGATCGCAGCTGGCTTACAACCTTACTCTTCTCGTACGCGCAGTTCATCTCCAACTGGTCTGCACTTCTCAATCCAAAAACTCTTTATCTTCCGCAGCCAAAATTACTATCCCGAAAATCCATATAAATGGCTTCCTTCTACCCCCATTTTCAAGCCATCATCTTCCTTATCCAAACCCATATCCTGAAATTATCCAAAAACCATGGACTCTTCTCAGCCAGGCAATTCAACAAACACAAGCGGCGGCGCAACCACGATTCCGGTTTATCGAGGGGTGAGGCGTAGGAGTAGCGGGAAATGGGTGTCTGAAATTAGGGAGCCAAAGAAACCGACCCGAATCTGGCTCGGGACTTTCGGTACCCCTGAAATGGCGGCGGTTGCTTATGATGTTGCCGCCCTGGCTCTGAAAGGGAAAGGTGCTGAGCTTAATTTCCCCAACTCAGCTCCTTTCCTCCCCGTTCCAGCATCCGCAACTCCTCGTGACATTCAGGCTGCTGCGGCCTCTGCAGCTGCAGCTACAGGGGCGGCAAAAGATGCTCTGGATGCCGCGAGGAAACTAGGTAATAATAATAATATAATTAACGATGATGATGATCAAATGGAGATTAATGAACCAATTACATTAGTGGAAAATGATTGTCAATTTGTGGATGAGGACTTGATTTTTGATATGCCAAATGTGCTAATGAATATGGCTGAAGGCATGCTTCTCAGCCCTCCTCGCCTGGACGGCGTGGATTTCGGTGCAGCCGCCGCGGCCGATGATGAAAATGCGGAGGAGGGGGGCCAGAATCTTTGGAAGTTCCCTTAAGTAATAAATTACTCCATCCTCTACCTAATATCATGATTATATAATGCTTAATTAGTACAAAATAAAACTCATAAACCAAAAGGAAATAACATGTGTAATATATTAGTCCATCTTCTACCTAATATCATCACATTATGCTTCTAATTATAAACCAAAACACAAAAACACATCCTCTCTACTCTTATGGTATGGTCTTTTTCTATCGTCTTCTGCCATAAGAGTAGAGAGGATATTCGAAGGATAAAAGACCGTAATTAGTAACTTAGTAGGTTCTATTGTTTCTTAATTAATTATTGTTTCTTAATTAATATTTATATGATAGGATGAGATATGTATAATATCGTGTATATAACTGTTTTTTCCCTCTTTGGGGACTATATGTAAGTATATTTTGGTTTGCTTCATTATCAATCAGAAATTAAGGGACTATATGTAAGTGTATTTCGGTTTGCTTTCGTTATCAATCAGAAATTTATACTATTAATAATCCTAAGCTATTAAGGATTAATTTCATAAACTTTTTTATTTTTAATTTTGCTTAACTATATGCGAATAGCAAAAACTTGATTACAAACCCCACTAATTTCACACTTGGACACACACATATATATATATATATATATGCAGACAATGCCACGGGAAACAAGTGTTCAATCCATATATATATGATCATAGATATTAACCGCCGCCAACGGAATTTCCAACTACCAACTTGAATTTCATTCTCTCCTTTTTCTTCTTTTTTTTGCTTGCGTGTAATCTCAATCTCTTTCCTTAATTTAATTTGAAAATATTTAAAAAGGAATAAATTAAAAATCAAATTCTAAATATTTTTTTATTGTATTAAGTTCTAAATCATCAGTTACATTTTTTAATCCAAATTTAATATTTTTTTGCATTTATTTTACTGTTTGTTTTTGATATTTTTGGTATTTAAAAGGTTAAAATTGTAACTTTTAGAAAAGGGGTAATGACATTTTACACCCTATACTCGATCGAAATTGACATTTTACACCTATAACGGAAAAAAGAGCCATAATAAACCCTCTACTCGCCAAAACTGACATTTTACACCCTCCGTTAACACGTGGCTGTTAAATGCTGACGTGGATTTTATTTTTGATTTTTTTTTCCTTTCATTACATTTGTGTCATCTCCGTGAGCATTTCCACTTCAGAAATTAATTTTAAAAATAAAAAATAAAATAATTAATTTAAAAATTCAGAAAATAATATAATTAATCTAGAAAAATAATATAATTAATTTAAATTTTTTTAAAAAAAAGTAACTAATTTAATACAGAAACATAATGCAATTAAAAAAAATTAAATCCAAAAAAATAATATAATTCATTTTAAAAAATTCAGAAAAATAATATAATTAATTTAATATAAAATCTCCAGAAAAAATAATGTAATTAGTTTAATGTAACAACTACATAAAAATAATACAATTAATTTAATTAATCCATAAAAATAATGTAATTAATTTAAAAATATAAAAAATAATGTAATTAATTTAAAAAATCTAGAAAAATAATGTAATTAATTTAAATTCAGAAAATAATTTAATTAATTTAATGTAAAATATCTAGAAAAAATGTAATTAATTTAGTGTAAAAATTATAGAAAATAATACAATTAATTTAATTAATCCATAAAAATAATGTGAAAAATAATTTAATTAATTTTAAAATATAGAAAATGGTGTAATTAATTTTAAAAATCCAGAATAAAAATGTAATTAATCTTGAAAAAATTATTTAATTAATTTAATGTAAAATATCCTGAAAAAATGTAAATAATCTCGTAAAAAAGCGTTGATTAATTTAAAAATTCAGAAAAATAATGTAATTAATTTAATTTAAAATATCCAAAAAATTCTAATCAATTTAAATTCAAAACAATAATTTAATTAATTTAATAAAAAATGTAATTAATTTAATGTAAAAATTACAGAAAATAATACAATTAATTTAATTAATCCATAAAAATAATGTAATTAAATAGGAAAAATAATGTAATTAATTTAAAAATATATATAAATAGTGTAATTAAATAGGAAAAATTGATTATTTTTTACATTTTTTTAACTTACATTTTTTATGAATTTAAATTAATTAAAGCATTTTTTTAGATTAATTAAACTATTTTAATATATTTTTAAAGTAATTAAATTATTTTTCTTATTTAATTACATTATTTTATGGATTAATTAAATTAATTGTACTATTTTTCTATATTTGTAACATTAAATTAATTACATTATTTTTTTTGGATATTTTATATTAAATTAATTACATTAATTATATGATTTACTTACATCATTTTTTCTATTACATTTTTTTTGGATTTTATAATTTAATTATATTATTTATTGGATTTTTAAATTAATTAAACTAATTTTATTATTTTTCTGTAATTTTTACATTAAATTAATTATATTTTTATGGATATTTTATATTAAATTAATTATATTATTTTCTGAATTTTTAAATTAGTTAAACATTTTTTCAAGATTAATTACATTTTTCTTCTGGATTTTTCAAATTAATTCCACTATTTTTCTATATTTTTAAATTAATTACATTATTTTTCCAAATTAATTACATTATTTTTATGGATTAATTAAATTAATTTTATTATTTTTCTGTAATTTATTATTAATTAAATTATTTTTTCTGGATATTTTATATTAATGTAATTATATTATTTTTTTGGATTTTTTAAATGAATTACATTATTTTTTTGGATTTAAATTATTTTTTAATTGCATTATGTTTCTGTATTAAATTAGTTACTTTTTTTTAAAAAAAATAAAAAAATTATATTAATTATATTATTTTTCTTAATTTTTAAATTTATTATTTTTTTAAATTAATTTCTGGGGTGGAAATGCTTACGGGGATGACACATATGTAATGAAAGGAAAAAAATTCAAAAATAAAATCCACGTCAGCATTTAACAGCCACATGTTAACGGAGGGTTTATTATGGCTCTTTTCTCCGTTAAAGGTATAAAATGTCAATTTCGGTCGAATACAGGGTGTAAAATGTCATTACCCCTTTAGAAAACTATAAGGTTTATGTTGTACCACTTTTAAACTATAGTAAAACATTTTGTAAATTAAAAAAAATTACTTAATTTATCCTATAATCATAAGGATGAATTTATTATTAGGGATGGATCCCACTGTGTTAGTGGATGCAAATAATGAGTTAATATTACCGGATTAGTACTAAAGTGTAGAAACACTCGTAAAATACATGTGAGTTGGTATTTTGAGTATTTAATACTAATATTTTCTGAAAAAATCAGAGTGAACCAAATTGCAATAATATTTTTTGTGGAACATTTGGAAAATTGATTTTGGGTCCATGCCCCTTAATTTTGCACAAGAAGATATCGAAGGGGATGTATTTGATTCAGAAAAAGAGAATGTATTTTTGGTTTTGGTTTTGAAAACAAAAGGGTAGAAGTATTACTTGTGGTATGTATTTGATTTTTATACAGTACACACGATATTTCAATTAGGTATAAGGTGATATTTCAA
Source organism: Viola odorata (assembly GCA_963691705.1). NCBI lineage: Eukaryota > Viridiplantae > Streptophyta > Magnoliopsida > Malpighiales > Violaceae > Viola > Viola odorata. The sequence continues at coordinate 56,232,733 of OY829543.1, read as the reverse complement.
TACGTCAATGAACGAGTATATAGGGTCACTGTCCACATCACAACGTTCTTGCACCAATCGGTTGCTGCCACATACATAAAATAATATCACCAATACCCTTAAACAATTAATTCTACAACTATCTTAGGTAGTGTTTGGCGTTCATAGTTGAGTGGAGCTTTTTGGAAAGCTGCTGTGCAAAACTGAAAAGTTGAGGTAAGGTGTTTGGCTTTAATGGTTGAGACGAGATTTTAGGAAAGCTGCGTTGAGGCCATGCTTTGGGCCTTGGCTTTCTTGACTGGAGCAATTTCCTCCACGCTGCTTTTGCTCCCTCTCTCTTAAATTTTTTTTTAAATTTTAATTTCATTTTTTTACTTTATATAATAGAACAAAATAAATTAAAAACTATTATAATAAAATCTCCATCTTAAGATAAGTAATTATAGATCCATTTTTTCTATTTTTATTAATTTTTAAAAAATGGGTTTTATACTCCAACTATTTCATTTTTATAGTTTTACCAAACACCAAAAATAATTTCTCGTTTCCCACAGCACTTTTAAAAAATATTTACCAAACAGCATACTAACTTTTCGAGAAGTACTTTTACCCAGCACTTTTGCCACAGTACTTTTTCCACCACAACCGGAACACCAAACAGACCCTTAATCATACAAGCAAGCAACTGGTCCCGATTCCATCGCCAAAGAACACCACCGGTCACTGATGTTGACTAAACTTGTAGTCATTACAAAATCCATTGAACATTCTGTCCACCTTCTGGCTTCCTTGTCCATTCTTTTAATTTTAATTATACATCGAATCATGTTCGTATCAAGTTCATTAACCACAAACTATTCTCACCATACTCCATATTAAGAAAATATTAAATTTACAATTTTATTTTTAAAAGTCAAAATGTTAAATCATTCATACCAATCCCAATTAAAAAAACTTTCCACTTTCCCTTTGGTTCACATCTGCCCTCGTCAATTCATACTATCATTGGAATATTCCAACACTAAATCTTGCAGTTTCCTCAATTGACAAAAATGAAACTCTCGTTTTATGGTTAGGTTTCACCGTGAGATTAAGATATTCAAATTCAGCTTTATGTTCAATTTTATTACTCGGTTATTTTAATATTTATTTTCTGAACAGTTGGAAGAAAATCATATTTCTAGAATGCTTAATTTAATTTGGCTCAAATTAAAACACTCTTACAAGTAGAAATCTATACTATATAAAAAGTACGAAAGGGTTTATTTCCTTAAATTACTATTATAGCCTTTAATTATTAAAATATTTAAGGGTGTAATAGACTTTTAATTTTTATAAAATTACCTACAATATATCTATTGTTCAACCACTTATTTAATTAATTAACCTACCTATTATTAAAATTGAATAAATCTATTACTCAATCACTTATTTAATTAATTAATCTACTTATTAAATCCATTGATTATTTAATTAATTAACATACTTATTAAACCCTAAACTACAAAGTATCGCCAAAAAAAATTATTATATTATTAAACTACAAAACATCGCCAACGAATTTACAAAACTAATAACTCCACTTTTTTGTATTTATTCAGTTCAGATTCACTCTTCTTTCTGTTTTATCAATTTTTTTTCCGTTTTCAAGATTAGAGTAAGTTGGTGTTTTTTCTCCACTGATCAAAGGAGAAAATCCCAGAACGGGACTTCATCTGAGTAATCAATCAATGTTTCCCTGCCCAAGAAAAAATACAGAAGGGAACTGAACGTGACCAACAGCTACCAGGTATTTTCAATGTCACTGCATTAATTATCGATATAATTATAGATTTTGTCAATTAGTTTTTCCGTGAAAGAGTAATTGAAAAGTGTTGCTTCGAACATAAACAGTCATCATCAAAAAATAATCATATTTGGGTGATCGGAGTCGGAGAGAGTTACAGGATAGATTCAGTTTGTAATTTAAATTAAATATTTAAAACTACATCAATTTGTGGATCCACCTTTGGCCCAATAACAAAACAACGAAAAAAGTATCAAAACATCTGACCCAGCCCATAGAATTAAAACAATTTTAGCTTGATTAAGTAAGTTAGTTTTATAAATTACTTAAAAAAATAACCACTAATATTTTTTTCTATTTCAAGTGTTGCCATTGTTAGAATAAGAATTAGAAAGAAGAAAATATGAGACAAAAAAAAATGCAAAGTGATAATTCTTTTTAGTTAAAAATAAGAAATCTATAAAAAAATATGTAAAATAAGCAAGAAATTATATTGCCTCAATAAACTATTTTTCAATAAAAAAATTAAAAAAACTATGAAATCCTTTTTATAACGTATTATTTTTTAAAAAATATATATTCACAAATATTAAATTATTTAAGTTTAATTTCGTAAAATTTGTAATGATAAGAAATTATTTTTCTTTAGCTAATTATGTGATTTTTTTTCATACATAAAAATAATATGAAATATCCTTTTAAACATGTAAATTTTTATTTATAAAAGTAATTTACTTAATTGAGTTGAAATTGTTTTAATTCTAAGAGTTTAAAATTAATTATTTCAGAATTAATACAGGATTTTTCTGTCTACATCTATATTAGAACATCTATAACAATACTAATATATTTCCTACAATATAATTTAAGCACCATAGAAAAAATTGATGTTAATCCTATTTTTGGAGACATTATTAAAAAAATTATACTATACCAAAAATATATTTGTGTGAAATACATTTTTGTATATAAATATTATATTTTAATATTTCTAAATAAATTATGCACGTGCAACGTCATGTGCCAAAATAACCTAGACTATATAATAAATCTTTTATTTGTTTTAATATGTAGGACATATAGAAGTTGAACCATCTATTTCACCTCTACATACGTTAAAGGATGTTCCCAGTTGTAACTATTGTAGTGCAAAAAGATTTCAGTTCGAGCCACCAATATTTTGTTGTTAAAATGGACAAGTTAAATTGGCGTATACACATTATGATGATGATTTGCTAGAACTTTATACGTCACAATCGGAAGAAGCGAAAGAGTTTCGTAGAAAATTAGAAAATATAAAAGTATATTTGGGTTTACATCATTTGGTGTAAAGTATGACAAAGAACTTGCTTCATCGAGGAAAGGAGTTTATACCTTTAAAGCTCAAGGTCAGGCATACCACAATCTTCCTGGATTGATGCCCGTATAGAATAATCCAGTGTATTTTCAACTTTATTTTTATGATACTGATAATGAGCTACACAAAAGGATGAGAATTATGTAGAATGCTAACTTGGATGAAAGCATTATGAATAAATTGATGAAGGTTTTGGAAAACAACCCATATGCTAAATTTTTGAAAGGCTTCAAAAATATTTCCTCACTTGACGATTTACAAATCCATATCAACACAAGTATTAATATTGATCAAAGAGTTTATAACTCGCCTTTTGTTGATCAAGTTGCTGCTATATGGATTGAAGGAAATAATTCTAATGTTCCATTTGAAAGAGATATAGTTGTTCATGCACATTCGAGACAGAGCCACAGAATTAAACATTATTTTAGTTGTTATGATCCTCCAATACCCACTTTTATGCCCTAAAGGAGAAGTTGGTTGGCATCAGAATATTTTCAAACAATGCAAAAGGTCTTCCAATACTAATACAAAAACTACAAATGACTTTTCAACTATTCTGATATTTACCTCTGCAGAAAATATTTTTGATCAAGAAATAGAAGGTAAGCTTTTAATTAATACGATATTATTTCAATTTTTAGCTCTACTTTTTTTTCATGTGTCTTTTAGAATTTTCACATGATTTTTTTAACATATAGGTGTGCATAGACCTACAATATCAAAAGTATCGTGTAGAGAGTACTATTGTTTTTTTTGAATAAGCTGAGAGAGATTTATTAAGCCATTGGGAAAATGGCAGCAAGGAGGAAAATTATATACACAAAGCAGAGACAGCAGAGGCATGAACCTTAGCTACTGCTGCCAAGAAAAAACCCAGAAACCCCATAACCGAAATGCAGCAACATCATCAGGCAAGAACCTAAGCAGCTACTGCCCAGCAAGGAAAACCCAGCACCCCAAGGACAGAAACGCACCCCACAGCCCCCGGATTAGCCCCACCGGTACAGCCAACCTGCAGATTGAACCATCTGGTCAGCTGAATAAGGGAAACTGGGGTCAATACTGAGAATCCAGTGCTGCCAGTGCGCAAACGCAACATTGATAACACGCTGGTGACAAGGACCAGTCTGACGAAAAATGATTGCGTTTCGTTGCAGCCATATCGCCCATAGCACAGCTGCTAGAAGGACCTGCCACATCTCCTTGACATCTTTCACCCGACCAACCATAAGAGAAGGCCACATGTCCCATACTTCCTCAATTTTCCGTGGTCTTACCCAGCATACACCAGCCCACAGACAAATTTGATTCCAAACCAGGTCTGTCCACCTACAATGTAAGAATATGTTTTGGATGGTTTCCTCATGATCAAGACACATCGGACATCGATTTTCTTCCTGAGAAATTATATAACATCGTCGCAGGTAGTCGCGAGTGGCAAGGCGACCTTGCATGGCCAGCCACAGGAAAAATCTAATACGATGGGGGACTTTTACCTTCCAGCAAGACTGCAGGTTAGTGTTACCATTTCCTCCCAGCCGAGAAGATTCAAACCCTATCCTCCAGGACTTAATCGTGAACTTCCCATCTTTGTCTAGATCCCAATCCACTTTAGAGTTACAAATGGCTCTACAAGGAGACGGGATACTGTCTTGGAGATTGCCAAGGGAGTCTGCCTCCCATTCAAAGAGACCGTGACGCCAAGTCCAATCCCAGCACCAATTAGTTCCCTCCCAGTGACCGAACTCCTTAACGAAACCTAAAGGATTACTTGACAGCGAATACAATCGCGGGTACTTGATGGCCAGTGGAACCTTGCCCGCCCAGGTGTCCCACCAGAGCCTCGTGTCTTCGCCGCTGCCAATGCTCACACGCACGTGGTTTTGCCAGAACCCGAAGACCGAAGAAGCTCTGCCACATGTGCGCATAATGTCACTCCAAATAGGCGACATCAGTTGCTTGTCCCGTAGCCACAAATCACCCATGGCAGAAATTTTGTATTCACGCTGGATCAGCTCTACCCATAGCTTCTGATCCCCCTTCAAAACTCCCCAAATCCATTTGAAAAGCAGAGCTGCATTACGGGATTGCATACACCCCAGCCCCAATCCCCCTTTCTCCACTGAACGAGTGACATTCTCCCAACTGACCTTCGCCATGGCCCTCGTATGGTCACCCCCACTCCATAAGAAACGACGCATAATGCCTTCACATCGCCGAAAAACTCCTTTAGGCATGAGATAGATAGACATGTTATAAATTGGGATGCTGTTCAACACGGATTTAATGAGGGTCATCCTACCTACCACCGAAAGTAGAGTTCCCTTCCACGTCGCAAGTCTTTTCCGAAGAGTGTGAATGATAAAATCCCAGCTAGATAACCTACGAGGATTTAATCCTACGTAAGAACCCAGGTATTTAAACGGGAGACTCTCATATTTACATCCAGCTCTATGCGCTACTGTTTCCCCAGTTTGCTTGCAGACATTGACGCCCACGAGAGAGCTTTTATGGTAGTTAACCTTCAGCCCCGAAAAAGCGTCAAACCACCTGAGAATACCCTTAACACAATGAATTTCCTGCTCGTCATTGTTAACAAAAACTAAAGTGTCGTCCGCAAATTGCAAGTGTGAGATGTTCCATCCTGTGTCTGGGTTTCCAATGCCCGTCAAAAGACCTTGACTGGCTGCCCTCTTGAAAAGCAGATGAAGGCCTTCAGCTGCAATATTGAATAGGAACGGCGACAAGGGACAACCCTGGCGAAGCCCGCGCTCCACCCCGAATTGAGCGGAAGGCGAACCATTAACTAAAACCGAAACTCTCGCCGTAGACAGACATGCTTTAACCCACCCACGCCACTTTAGACTGAAGCCCATGAAGCCAAGTACATCGTCCAAGTATCCCCACTCGACGGAGTCGTAGGCTTTCTCGAAATCTAGTTTGAATAAAAATCCCTGTCGACGATTAGCTTTCAAGAAATGCACAATCTCATTGGCTGTCATGACACAGTCAAGAGACTGTCTACCCTTGATGAAGCCATGTTGCACATCACTCACCACCGAAGTCACTACCCTACTCAGACGCTTCGCAAGAATTTTAGAGACTATCTTATAATAGCTGCAGACCAGACTGATCGGACGGAACTCCGAAAACCTCTTGGCGAGTCTAATCTTGGAAATTAATGTGATGAAGGACGTATTTGCACCCAGGGGGAAACGCCCATCCTTGAAGAAGCTATTCACCAGTCTACTCACATCCTCTCCGATGACATCCCAAGCGTTCTGAATAAATAACATCGATAACCCATCTGGCCCAGGGGTCTTATCTCTACCACAATTTTTTATAGCCTCTCAGATCTCAGCACTAGACACATCGCTGTCTAGCATAGAAATCTCTTCGGATTCCAGTTTTTTAAAACCCAAATCAGGCAATCTAGGTCTATCCCAATTCACTGACTTGAAAAACTCCTCGTAGTGTGTTACCGCTGCTTCCTTTATTTCCGTGGGTTCCACCAATCTCCTGTGGCTGTCCAGGATCTCTACAATATTAGTGCGACGTTGAGAAGCCTTAGCTACCAGGTGGAAGAAACGGGTATTTCGGTCTCCCTGTTGATCCCAACGTAGTCTCGCCTTTTTTTTCCAAAAGCGATTCATTTGACCCTATTTTTCCCATAGGGCCGTTTCTGCTTCAGCCTTAGTGGACCGCTCATGAGGAGATAGATCTCTCACATCCGCTTCAGCCTCTAACCTGTCAACTTTCTCCTGAAGTTCCCGAAGAGCAGTGTCTAAGTGTCCAAAAACCTCCTTATTCCATATCCGCAGCTTAGACTTCAGCCATTTAACCTTCTTTACAACCTGATAATCTCCTGGATGCAGTAAACTAGCTTCCACCCACCACGTCTTTACTTGGTCTTTGAATCCATTGGTATCCCACCAGATAGCTAAATCCCAAATGTCTAAGGCCCTAATCTTTTCGATCATACTGGATCAGCAGGGGAGTATGATCCGAGAAGTTTCTGCCCAGTGCTTTAAGTTGGGAATCAGGGTATTTAAACATCCACTTGGACCGCATAAACACCCAATCAATCCTGCTTCTACTGATGGAATTTGCGCAGGTGAACTTCCTCCCCACCAGCGGCAAATCCAATAAGTGGCAGCTATCAATCCATCGCCGGAAGTCACACATACTAGAGGAGTTTCCCGTTCCATTTAACCTGTCCGACGGATGAAGAATTTCATTGAAATCTCCTGCTGCCAAAACCGGACCATTAAAGTTTGCAACAATGTCCTCGAGCTCCAGCCACAGCTGAGCTCGTCGCGTCACATCCGAGTATCCATACACATTCAACATTGCACAAGGGGAATTTTCCGACATATCATGTCCCTGGAGCCAAATAAATCGCTCTCCTATCACTGTGCTTACAACTTCGAGCTTTCTTTTGTCCCACATAGATATCAACCCACCTGATCTGCCCACTACAGGGGCACTCACCCATCCCATGTCTACGCTACTCCACATGGTATTGATCAAGAAATCATTAACCAAATCTCTCTTTGTTTTTTTTTTTGAATAAGCTGAAGATTTTATTCATGCCTAGAAGCTGTAGGCAATAGAAAGAAAGGATAGAATGTACAAAAGGTAGCTCCTCCAGAGAGGAAGCTACCAAAGAACTACGTTAGAAACAACCAAAGAAGGGACCAAGAATACTAGACTACTGAAATGCCCGACCCAACGATAATAACCAAGAAGGAGACAGCATCATCATTCCCAAACTGTAAGGGAATGTATGATCAGTACTCTTTAACCATCTGTACCAAAACGAGTAGGCTGAATTGAAAACACGTCTCGAGCAAAAGGATTGTTGATTGAAAACTACCTGGTTTCTCTGCAACCACAAGCTCCAAATCATAGCATAAAACAGTACACTCCATTTCTCTTTAAACTGCCTCCCTCCTCTTGGAAGTAAGGTCTCCCAAGAATCCCATAAATCACCAATTGTCCGAGGAGGACACCAGGACACACCTAACCATAACATCACAGCGTTCCAGCAAGAGTAGGAAGTTTGACAGTGGAGTAAAATATGTTGGATTGATTCCCCTTGCCTAGCACACATAGAACAAACGTTGTCCTCCTCGTTGAGCATGCCACGAATGAAGAGAAATTCCCTAGTTACCAAACGCCCGCGCAATGCCAGCCAAAGGAAAAATTCTACCCTGTAAGGGACTAAATTAGACCAGCATGACTCTAAGCTCTGATTGGCCTGGTAGCGTTGATTGTCGTAACCCATGGACCAGGACCCAACCGAAAATTCTCCATCTGAATTTAACTGCCACCTATTATTAGCAGTACCAATAGTATTATTTGGCACGGAGATAAGAGAAGCCAAGCCAATCCATTCCTCCATTTCCCACTCATAGAGCTCACGGCGCCACGGAATATTCCAGAGCCACTGATGCCCATTCCAGTACCCATGATCAAGGATAGAACCATTAGCATTGATTGCTAAATTGAAAAGCCGTGGGTTACTAAGGGCTAAAGGAGTATTGTTGTGCCAAGGATCCCCCCAAAAGGACACCGATCGGCCATTACCCACGACCAGTTTCACGTTTCCCGCCCAAAAATCGAACCAATCTCCTCCCCTTTTAAATAAACGAAAGATGTCTCGCCAGATAAAAGACACCTTGGCCGCTAACTCCTTCCAAAGGAATCCTAAGTTGGTGAAGCCGTATTGCCTCCTTACTATGTCCGCCCACAGTTTCTTGCTTCCATTGCTTAGCTCCCATACCCACTTGAATAAAAAAGCTGCATTCCGAGTTTCTAGATTCCCTATACCCAAGCCCCCAAGCTCCTTCGGATGAATCATATCTCCCCATTTTACCTTCGACAATCCACTTTTGGAGTCATCCCCACTCCACATGAACCTTCTCATTAACCCTTCACATTTACGGCGCACAATTTTTGGCATATTATAAATTGACATGTTGTAGATAGGTAGGCTAGAAACCGCAGACTTAATCAAAGTAACACGGCCTCCCACCGACAGCAGATGGCCCTTCCATGTCGCCAACTTAGTCTTCATTTTCTGAATTAGAAAATCCCAGCTAGAGACTCTCCTGGGATTAAGCCCCACAAAAGAACCAAGGTACTTGAAGGGTAATTGTTCATACTTACACCCAGCTCTCCTGGCAAGGCATCCCCCTACCTGCTGGCAAATGTTGATACCCACTAGCGAGCTCTTGTGAAAATTGACTCGGAGCCCAGAGTAAGCCTCAAACCAACGAAGCGTCCCTTTCACTCCTTGGATCTCACTCTCATCATTCTTAACAAAAATCAGAGTATCGTCAGCAAACTGAAGATGAGTAAGCTGCCACCCAGCCTGCTCATTGCCCACGCCATTTAACAACCCCACCATTTTAGCTCGCACTAAAAGACGATGTAACCCTTCAGCCGCTATATTAAAGAGATGAGGGGACATAGAACACCCTTGCCTTAGCCCACGGCTAACCTCAAATTGATTTGTAGCCCTTCTCTCATGATCATTCTCTTGATGAAGCGCCTCTTCATGCCTGACAAAAGCCCCCTGCTATTCCAAGAAAGAAACTTGACCATTTGAGAAGCATACACTCACCCAACACTATCTGATTAGGCACTGAACCGTGCTACCTCCCCCTCAAATCTCTCTTTATCAAAGATGCGCATTGCCTCCTCGTTAGCCTGAGCCGTGATTGCTAGTTGATTGCCCAGCTCCCAGACGTGACCTTCAATGAGAGATGCGTCGTACACTTTGTTACAATTTATAATATCCTCATCCGTGGCGCGGAATGAATAACACCCTGTTCCGCAACCAGACCCGGCTGTCTCTAAACTTCCAGTCTTGCCCACCAGTTTTTTACTTTTCCTCTTGGTGATTAGCGTTGTCTGCTCACCTCGTACGGATAGCTCTCTACATGCCCCTAGCTGTTCCTTGTTTTCCAAACAATCGTTTCCCAGCGGATGGATGTCAACCGAGGCAGCCTCCTCGTTTCCATCTTGTTCCATGTCCCCCTCAGTGTCCGAGTCAGTCTCCGACCCTCCGTCCCCCCAGTCCTCTTCATTGAGATCCACTCCTATCATCCAATCAAGATTGGAGATAGCCCCCTGCAACGGTTCTTCCTTACATAGAACCATGTGTACAATCCCATTTATTCTCACCTTAATTTGTTGTGCAATGGTATGATCCTTGGTAGACACCAAGATGCGTCCTACATCCAGCCTCTTGCGCCTCAAGGTGTTTTCATCCACCGTGACCAAATCTCCTAGTTTCGCACCCAATGCTTCGAAGGTCTTGAAACCCCAAGCCTAGATAGGAACACCTACGCATTGCACCCAACAGAACCTACTACCATCCGAAATCATCTCTTTCCAAGGTACTACTTTTGTAAAGATCGCGTCACAGTCAGAATTATTCGGAGCCATGGCTTTTTCATATTCGCTTTCCCTATCAAACTCCAGCAAAATCAATCCACGTCCCATTGCACCGGTTTCACAAATCCATCCTGCTTCCAAAACCAACTCCTGAATCTCCGGAACGTTTTCAATACGCTTCAATATACCCACTGCACTTCGGCGCAACCAATCATGGTTCTCCTCTGGGATGTTCAACTCAATGGTTTCATCTAGCTGGGGCTGCTGTTCAACCCCTCCACCAATGCCCCCCTTAACCATATCTTTCCAAGTGGTGTTTGATGACTGATTTCCAGCTTTAATATGACGCACTGACACTTTTTCCCTCTTCTGTTTACGTTCCTGGGATCTCTTTTGACCTAGTTTATCACCCTTATTTTCTGCCCTGTCACCACTCCGTCGATTCAACGCTCTTCGACATCTCAGTCCAAATGCGCCGATTGATTGGTGATCTAAAGCCTCCACCATATTGTTAACGTTGGCCACATTATCAAGTCTAATGAAGCCAAAACGCTTCCCCGCAGCGTTCCTGCGGTGAGGAATGAATATGTCCCTAATCTTCCCAAAAGCTGGGAGATTCCACCTACGATAAAGTAGATATCGCAATCCATGGTGGTCTACATGTTCAGGTAAATTCTCAATGTAAAGCGTATCTATCCTATCTCCCAATTCCTTTGATCTGAATTCTGAGAGAGGGTATCGGGTGTAGGGCCGCGGTTTAGGTTTGGATTTCACCCAGTTGCGTGAGGCATCCTGGTGTTTGGTATCTCCGGCAGCAGTGGGCTGGCCGGAGGGGGAGGTGTGTGCGGCCTTAAGCTAACAGTATTCTCACCAAGCTTCAAATTAGAGCTTTTATACAATCGATACTTTTACTAACAGGTAGACTATTCCAACAATATGTTGTAGACATGTATATTAAATTGGAGACTACCAGACTTGATTTCTTCTGTTATCAGCAAACAAAAATTCGATCTGAATTGTACCAAGATATTGCTGATAGTGTCATGTCAGGAGAAACTAGAGGAAGCGAAGTGGAAAAAAGGTTAATCCTTCTTGCCTCTTTTGTTGGATGGCCACGAGATATGCGACGACGATACCTTGATTCGATATCATTGGTCCAACATCTTGGGAAGCCTAATTTGTTTATTACTATGACATGCAATCCATATTAGAAAGAGATTCAAGATCAGCTTACAGAGGGGAACTTGCATAGGATCGTCCTAATTTAGTTGTGAGGGTTTTCCGAGCAAAAGTTCAAGATCTCAAAGATCAAGCTATTAAGAAACAAGTATTTGAAAAAGTAGTTACACATGTTCATGTTATTGAATTTCATAAAAGGGAAATGTCACACGTTCATATGTTAGTCATACTCGAAGAAGGTTTCAAAATTATTTGTTCTGATCAGTTTGACAAATTTGTTTGTACTGAAATACTAGATGAGGATGAAGAACCTCTACTTTTTCAATTAGTGATCAAACATATGATGCATGGTCCATGTGGAGAAAGTAATAAAAAATGCGATTGTATGGAAAATGAAAAATGCAGATTTCACTATCCACGAGGTTTTTCTTCTACTGTTGCTGGAAAAGATGGTTATCCAATATATCAAAAAAGAGACAATGAACGAAAAATAATTAAAAAGAACAAAGAGCTTGATAACCGATGGGTAGTGCCGTATAACTTTTACTTGCTTACAAGATATGGTTGCCACATAAATGTTGAGATCTGCTCCAGCATTAAATCAGCGAAGTATCTTTATAAGTACGTATACAAATGACATGACAAAATATCTGTATACATTGCATCAAATGATGAGAATAATTTGGTTGATGAGATAGAATAATTTCAAGATGGGACATTGTCTCTCCACAAGAAGTTGTGTGGAGGATATATGAATTCAATTTAAATGAGATGAATCCTCCAGTGATAAATTTGCAATTACATTTGCCTAATAAACAGGTTGTCTATTATTGGGAGAATCAAAATTTGCAAGAAGTGGTACTTTGGGAACATGTATCAAAGACAATGCTTACATAATTCTTTACAATATGTTTTGAGAATCCAAATGCAAGACAATATTTATACAGGTAACAAAAAAACTTTATTCTTAAAAATTTATTTTTTTGCTTATTTATTTTTCAATGTCACTATTAGTATATATATTATATTGTTTATTTATATTTGTAGATATAGTACATTAATTAATGTTCCAATATGATATTTTTCACATAATTATTTCTTATATTTTTATTACAGGGAATTTCCTATGCATTTTGTCTCGCAATCTAAAGAAAAAGTATGGAAAAAAAAAGAATCAACGAGGGGTGTGATTGGCCGTGTAAATACTGCAAATCCAAAAGAAGGAGAAAGGTATTTTCTAAGGTTATTATTGAATCATGTTAGAGGACCAAAGTCTTTTGAAAATTTACTGACAGTAAATGAAGTTATATGCAAAACATTCAAACAATCAGCACAAAAGAGAGGACTTCTTGAATCTGACGAGAGTATATCAGCGTGTCTAAGTGAATCCCTATCCCCCTTGATGTTATTAACTATGAATTCATGGACTTTCAAGATCTTCCTCATTGTGACCAAAGCAAACGAATTGGTAAGTAACTAAATTTATAAAACGTTGTAATCATTATTTTAATTGATAATTCATATTCTAATTTTAATTATTTTAATGACAGATATTATTGATTTCGTCATCAGCGCAAAACCATTCAATGGCAAATTTCAAGAAATTCTATTAATGGACAAATGGTAATATATTTATTTACTAATGTTCAATTACAGTTTTTCCTATATATAAAATCAAATAATTACAATTTTGTTTAACAATATTTAAAATTTTAAAATTAGAGGTGAAGAGTTGAAATTGATCTTGTGGGGAGACTTACCTGAAAAGGAAGGAGAAGCCCTTTATGAAATAAAAGAGGAAAATCCTATCATTGTTTTATCAAATGGAATGACATCAAAATATCAAGGTAAGTCTATAAAATATAAATTCAAGTCAATTGTTATCTAATAATAATAAAAATGCAATTGCTGAAATTAGAAATTTTACAAGTATCAATTACAAAAACGGTGATGATCAATCCCATAACATTTGGCGGTCTTCCTGTCTGCGGAGAGACTTGCGTTGGTGGAACATGCAACACCCCTGGGTGCTCCTGCAGCTGGCCAGTCTGTACCAGAAACTCTCTTGAAAGCACCAAATCAGCAAACCCTCTCCTTGAAGAGGCACTCACCGCGTTCGCCAAGAAAGGTCTTGGTGGTCTTCCCGTCTGCGGTGAGACTTGCGTCGGCGGAACATGCAACACCCCTGAGTGCTCTTGCAGCTGGCCTGTTTGCACCAGAAATGCTCTTGAGACCCAGAAACCCAACCATTTGCTCGAAGAGGCACTCGTTGCATTCGCCAAGAAAGGTAACCTCGGAGGTCTTCCCGTATGCGGCGAAACTTGCGTTGGTGGAACCTGTAACACACCTGGGTGCTCTTGCAGCTGGCCTGTTTGCACCAGAAACTCTCTTGCCATGTGAGATGGAGCATAATTATGTATGTCAGTATATGCATGTGAGTGTACTGGACTATAGTTGTTTCTTGTCCTTCTCCACTATTAAAAGAGGCAATAAATGTTTGTGACACATATACCACATAATGGATATGTGAAGCATGCCTCGTCAATGTTGTTCCCTTCGTTCCACACTGAGTTTAATTAATAAAAGTCCAGTTAATTATTTGTGTTTCTTGATTTGCGAATGTTTTTCTATGCATGGTTAGAAAAATTTTAGTAGTTTATTGGTGTCATTTATACTGTCAATTTTTACACGAGCACTCTGGAAGTTGCACTAGGTGGAAGGAAAAAAAACTCAACCCCAAATTCAGATACAGTCGTTTTCTGAAGTACTCCCTATGTCCTTCAATGTTTATCTTCCTCGCATCCCAATATTCAGTAGGGAACGCATATCGAGGAGGTCGGATGAGGCACTATTTGACCCCAAAAAAATTCGAAATTTTTTGTGAACGTACGTTAATCCTTAACGTACTTCCCAGAAAAAATTAGGGGCAAAATTGTCTCAAATAGTGAGTCTACCGGCCGTTTTAAGATACGTGTCGAAACAGTAAAAACAAAGCTAAAACGACAAACATTGAAGGACGGAGGGAGTAGATTCAGAGGCGGAGCCTCGTTAGGACCAGAGGGGGCTACAGCCCCCCCAAACTTTTCAAATTGCTTGCTTTAGTCCTTGCCCAGCCTATGCCTCAGCCCAATAGCCCCCCCAAACTTTTAAACTTTTCAAAAAAACCCACTATGTTCTCAATTTATCATAGCTTATTTACTTTTTTATTTTTCTAAATTGAAAAATTTAATACGTTTAATCAAATCTTAATTTACTTTCACAACAATTAAAATAATAATCAACTACTTTGATATATTTCTAATAATTTTACTAATTATATCCAATTACGTATATTGTATGATTGGATATAATATTGTATGAATTCTAATATATAATTAATTTTTTTCTTTATTGTCTTCTTATTTATCTTTTTGTTAAATTTATCTACATATTTGTTAAGGGAAATAGCTTAAAGCACCCCTGTACTAAGCGCGAAAACCAGAAACCACCCCTGACCTTCAAAACGTCCATTACACCTCCCCTGAGCTATTGTTTTCGGGCAAAAAGGCCCTTCTGTCCATAATTAATTACATTTTTTTGTGAATTCTTGAAATATTTTACAATGTTTCTTGATTTTTAGGTTAATTAAATTTTTTTTAGAATTTTTACAATTTTTTTTAAATTGTAAAAATGTGCATTGAAGGGCCTTTTTGCTCGGAAACAATAGCTCAGGGGAGGTGTAATGGACATTTTGAAAGTCATGGGTGGTTTCTGGTTTTCGCGCTTAGTACAGGGGTGCTTTAAGCTATTTCCCCTATTTGTTATTTAGTAACGGATACAAATACTTTTAATCATTTTTTCAATTTTTTACTTAGTTCATTTGCATTTCTTTTAAAATACTCCAAAAAAAAATCGGGGCACTTCTTGAGTATAAATTCTCAATCCGTCACTAATCTCGCCCCCCCAAACATCGAGGGTAGGCTCCGCCACTGAGTAGATTATTAAGAAATAATAAATTAACATATAAATAGTTATATGTAAGAGAAAAATATGGAAATTTTCATAAAATAATTCAAAAATATTATAATTCTTTAAAAGATCGAGAAAAAAATAAATATTACTCATTCCGATTATTTATTTTTATATGATGTTTTACTACTGAACCATTAACGTTTTGGTGTTTCCAATGCACGTCTTGTCACATTACCATTATTCCCTTTATCTTCCTCCTCTCTTCATATCTTTTCTTCTGTAAAATTAAGAACACAACACTATCATCATCTCTTTCATTCGACACCACAATTCAGCTTCCATCACCGTCTCCGATCTACCTGAGATACACATCAGACGGCGACGGCGACATCAACTTGACGAGGAAGATGACGGTAGCTGCGCTGATGTTGGGCAAACAATTTTTTGTCTTTTTTAATTTGAGGGTTGGGCAAAAAAATTACAAAACATAAATGTTATGACAGATCTAATTTGGAAAGGATTGTAGTGGAGCAAAGAGAGGACAGGGAGAAGGAAGAGAAGAAAGTAATCGTTACTAATTTCAGTAGGAATGAGGGGTAGAATAGAAACTAAATACAATGAAATAATTTTTTATTATTTTTTACATATATTTCCATTAAAATAAAACAAAATAAAATTGAATGAATAAAATTTCGGTCTTTAGTTAATTTCTTTCATTATAGTTGTATGAGAATACTGAAAATTTTGTATTGCGTTGGAATTCATATTGGATCAGGAGTAATCCATCCTTAAGAAAGCATGTCGTCATCACCATGTTGGCCACGTTGTTTCTTTACTGAATATTTTTAATTTTATAGCAGGGAAACTATGAATTTGCCTGCTGTAATAAATCTTTTCCGGGTTGTTGCTGATGAGTGATGACTTATAAAAGCTAAAACCGGGAACGAACCCAATTCCTCATAAACTGGAAACGACGTCGGATCTGATGCCTTGGCTTTGGTTGTCGATTCGCCAAATTTCGTTGAAGGACAAAACAAAACTAAAGCCAATAATAAGAGATGCAACAGATGAGAAAGAGAAGCATTAGGGTTGGCCTTCAAAGAGTTTTGGTTTGTTGGGCCAAATTTGCATTTACGGGCCTTGTTTTTTTACATTCATGTCATTCTTCTTTTTTAATTGAGACAGCAACTAACACCACAACAAACACCCGTCACCACCACCATCATCGCACGTCGCCGCCGCTGCTGTAACAAACACCACTCCGACCACCATAAGCATCATCCTGACCACCATCACCACCTATTCTCCTTTTCTTTCTTACTTTTTTTTTTTAAATTTGACCATCCACTGCCATTATTACACCACACCACCACAACCACAAGGTACTTCCTCCACAACCAAACTCCAACCACCACTCAAACAAGTAAAAAGGAAAAAAAGGGAAAAACAGCAAAAGAAATAAAATGAACATATATGTACTATTTTATTGGCCAAAGTGACATTTTCAGAAACTTAAAGAAACAAATTCGGGTCAAAGGATGAATGGAAACGAGATTATTAAGTGTTTTCATGTTATAAAAAACGAAAATGAAAATGGAAACAAAAATTTAGGAGGATAAAAGAGCAAGGGACGAGTAAGGAGGAGGGTGTGCGGGGGGCGAAGGGGGAATAGGGTAAGAGAGAAAAAAATAATGGTAGGGTTTTCAATTCGAAGGGGCATGTCCTGCTGTAACCAAAAAATAGATCAGGAAAAAAAAAAGGGGCTTGCACAATCTTATCTTGATTGAAAATGGGCTTACACAAAGAGATGATCCAAATTGGTTTCATTTGAACTAACACTTCACTTACTTTTTTTTTTGGGTACATACATAAACTCCATTGTTCCCTCACCAAATAAGAGAATAAATAGCAGAATAAGTATTTTTTTTTTAATATAACGTGGTGATTCGTATTTCTTTTTGAATTAGAGTAATTCATATCCCACTCTGTTAGAGTGTGAATGCGGCCAAAGTGGTACTTTAGGAAATTTAATGCAACTGCTTAACACAAAACCTTAAAATGTCAACGTTAGTTCTAAAGCAAGGCAACAACCATGTTGTGTTAGGGAATGGTTCGCAGAAGAGGTTAGAAGAATCATCGGGAAATTGGACAAGGAGGACTCTGTTTGTGAGCAGAGCATAGAGGAAAGCAGAGGAGAGGGTGAGCATTTTGTTGCCTAGGCCGCTCATCAATGCGTAGATAACATATTTGCAGGCTGTGGAATTAAGAGGAAGGCCTGAATTGAGCTGCTGCAAGTAGGGATGACAATTATGCGGGTATGGATAAATATCCACTCATACCCGCAATTAAATATCCATTATTATCCATACCCACTATATCCATTACCCAATTGGATATGTAATGGATATCCAATTACATTTACTTATTAATTATTTCACTTAATAAACTTCTAAATTAATTCAAAATATATTTAAATAATTTGATTAAAAAAAACTCATTTATACTTATTAATTATTTCACTTAATAAACTTCTAAATTAATTCAAAATATATTTAAACAATTTGATTAAGAAAAAACCCATTTATAAAAGATTAAGAAAAATATGAAAAGTGGATATGTAATTACTCATCTTAAGATGAAGATTATGTTTTTGTAATTTTTAATTTATTTTGTTCAAGCATTAAGGAAAAAATTGAGTTTTTATTACGGGAGAAAAATAAAAAAAGATGAGAAAGAGAGAGGAGAAAGGAGAGAGAGTGGGAGAGAGAGAGGAGAAAGGAGAGAGACATTTTGCGGGTATGTTGCGGATATGGATATACTCATACCCGCAATTATAAATGCGGGTATTATCCATACCCGCAATTGCGGGTATGGTTATGGGCGGATATGCGGGTATGGGTACCCATTGCCATCCCTAGCTGCAAGGATTCATTGTAGGGTTCGGTGTAAGGTCCACAAAGTGTGTGAAGATTATCTCAAATTAAATGAAATTTCATTACTTTTTGGGCGATTTTTTATTAAATTTTATTAGTGTACCTTTTATTTTTTTAGGAGAGATAATTAGTGAAAGTAATAAAATATGTAAATTAGAATAAGATAAGAGGGTATTGGTGTTAAATAATAACTTGAAAAGTATAAAAAATAAAATTCACTCCTACATTTGTATCATATATTATGATAACTCACTATATTTGTAATTGAGTCAAATAAGCCACTGCATTTGTCTACTCAATCTACGTTAGCCACTCTTTTTTAAAAATAGTTATACTTTATTTGTCATCTAAAAAAACAACACATGATCATACTATCTTAGAAATTAAATTTTAAATTTTTTATATAAAAAGTCCACATGTCAAAAAAAACTAAATAAATAAATAAAATAAAATTGAGTGCTAAAAAATAGTGAATTTTTATTTTGATCTTACTCGATGGTTTATCGTTGGAAAATGGATACTATTTTGATTTCATTTGATTTTTTATTTTTAGATATTTTCATCTAATTTTTAATTTTTCTGGATGATTACAAAATAAAGCAGGACCAGGTATGGTTTTTCAAACAGAAAAGATCAGAACCAAACTACGTGGTCCGGTTTGGTTTCCAATTCAGTTTAGTTTTTGGCCACTCGTCCTCCGGTTTGGTTTCCAATTCTGTTTAGTTTTTGGCCACTCGTCCTACCTACCTCTACTATTTTCGCTACGCTGATATTTTTCATTAACAAGAAACCAGTGTTACCATATGGCAGCCTAGCTGTATCAGACTATTACTTACATACCCTAAAATAGAAATCTACGGGCTGTCTTTTGAATTACAATAATTGAAGTGTTAATATAGTGATCGAAATGTGACAAAAATAAATAAATAATAATGTAGAAATGATTAATTGATCAAGTCTGGTGTATAAATAGGGGCAAAGGGAGAGGCACTAAGTCACATACAAACACATACTTCTGCATCTTATAACTTCTCATACTAAATCAAAGTTCAAAAGATGAAGATGTTTGTTGGCCTTGTGCTCTTTGCAGCTTTTGCTCTCCCCGCAGCCTTTGCAGCTCAGCAAGATGTCATCACTCTCCAAGCTTACGAGGAGCTTCTCAAGAATGGGGCTGCTAATGGAATGACCAAAACTGTCATCTCAAGCCCTGTTCTTGAAGAGGCTCTCGTCTCTTACGCCAAGAACAAGCTTGGCGGTCTTCCTGTCTGCGGAGAGACTTGCGTTGGTGGAACATGCAACACCCCTGGGTGCTCCTGCAGCTGGCCAGTCTGCACCAGAAACTCTCTTGAAAGCACCAAATCAGCAAACCCTCTCCTTGAAGAGGCACTCACCGCGTTCGCCAAGAAAGGTCTTGGTGGTCTTCCCGTCTGCGGTGAAACTTGCGTCGGCGGAACATGCAACACCCCTGGGTGCAGTTGCAGCTGGCCTGTTTGCACCAGAAATGCTCTTGAGACCCAGAAACCCAACCATTTGCTCGAAGAGGCACTCGTTGCATTCGCCAAGAAAGGTAACCTCGGAGGTCTTCCCGTATGCGGCGAAACTTGCGTTGGTGGAACCTGTAACACCCCTGGGTGCTCTTGCAGCTGGCCTGTTTGCACCAGAAACTCTCTTGCCATGTAAGACCGAGATCTAGGCATATGACTGGACCATATTGTTCCATTTGTTGTTTCTCGTTCTCGTTCTCGTTCTTGTTCTTTGCCTTTATGTTAGAGGAGAGGAGGCTATACATGCTCGTGACATATGAATTTACCAAAAAGTAATACGTCAAGCATGCCTCCTCTTCCCTTACTTTCAGTTTGAATTAATAAAAGTCCAGTTAATTATTTGTGCTCGTGTGCTCTTGATATGTGTACTATTATGAAAGCTGATCATACTTCTTTTTAATTAGGAAAAAGAAGATCTGTGAGGAAGAGATTAATGTCGATCCAGTTAAAAAAAAACTATGGAAATGACTTGAAACAATGCTATAATTAATTAAAACAATTATTTTAATTTCTAAAAGCAATGAGAGATTTTTTTAAAAAAATTGAGAAAAAAGAAAACAACGTAACAGTCCCTCTCCCCAAGTTTACAGCTTAGGAAGCAGGCCAGTCAGCACAAAAATTTGCTTCCTTGAAGCAGTGACTCATAACTAGATACAGTCCATTCTCTAATTCTTATCAAGAGCATCCACCACAGTTATGGCCCGGATTGCCTTTTGCTAGCCCCATCGGTATTCAGCTTCACCCAGCCGATCCGAGGTCTTTTCCACCAAATCTAATTTGAACTTTAAGCTGCTGAAGTAGCTATTCGTCTTGCTATAATGTGGGCAATCAGTAATTTGTTGATACATGAACGAAAGAAGTATAAAAAAACCTATACTTAATTACTCTCTTTTTAATAGACAGGATGGATCTCACGGACCTCTGTCTCAATTAATTTCACCCTCATCTAAACCGGGACCAACATAATAAATATACAGAAATGAAATTAAATTGTCACCGGTTGTAGATAGAATGACACATGCTGTTTTCGAAATATATAATATAAGATTATTTTACCATTATCCATTATTTAAGTTAATATTGTTTCCATTTAACTTTACAAATATTTATATACCACAGTTTGACCTATACTCAACAAGAAGATACCTAGAAGATAATCAAATCATCTTCAAAGAGAATGAACAATGCGAGCAAAGCAACTGTAGAACAAATTACTAACAAAATTCCATCATCAAAACAACAGGTACCAACCATAAAGTAAAATAATTAGTTATGAGCATAACTGAAAAAACTAACATTAACTCTTATTATTTTTGCGCAGTCTTTCTACTTCCTAACAGCAACTATTATCGAAGTGATCAATAAAAGACAACCTTGGTATGAATCATGTAAAAAGTGCTGGAAAAAAGTATTTAACATGGGTGAGGGTCAAACAACATGCGACAGGTGTAACAATTGTGTTAAGACAATTCCAAGGTAATTCCAAACAAATTAAAAATTTAATTATTTTAAACATAAAATAAGATGACTAAGACTCAACTTACAATTTTAGATACATGCTGAAGTTACGAGTTAATGATGGTGAGAATGAAGCAACAATTGTTCTTTTTCACGAGACAGAAACACTAATTGGTTGTGACATCAAAAAATACAAAGAATCAATTGACACAAGGTAATTCTTTTGGAATAGTGATACTAAAGTTATTTCATTGCAGAAAAAATTACTAATATTATTCTCAATGTAACAGGAAAAAGAGAAGTCGCCATACTATAGAAAAATGATATCCTGTAAGGACAAGGAATTTAATTTCTTAGTCAAGGTCAACGAAAAAAATGAGAGCGAACGACAGAGAAATATATTTATCGCTGAAGAGGTTCATGCAACTAAAAAGAGGACACCAACTAAAGAAGAAATTGATGAAGACGAGGAGTCATTAGCGGTAGTTTGGAAAAGAAGCCAACAAAATAAACTTCAAATAATTCTCGCCACCACCACCAAACTCCTCCTCCCTCCTCCCCAAATCCACCCTAAACCAATCGCCGGAGACTCCGGCCTCCTCTTCCGTGAAAAGCTCATCTACCTTTCCGACCTCAATATCAACACCCACAAAGCCCTCACACTCATGTGTTGCATTTGAAGAAAAAAGCCAAGCCAGCAGCAACAGTAACCAAAATGCTCTCGGCAGAACAATCGCAGCAACAGTAACCAGGCTCTCCTTCCGCCTCTTGGCGGCTGTTGCGGCCCCCCTCCGGCCCCCCTCCGGCCAGCCCACTGCTACCGGAGTTCAGAATACCAGTCACCCACTGTGCTGGCGTAAAATGACCACTTTTCCTCTATTCTTCCTCGTTGATTTTGTCTACCTTCTTCTGCTCCGATCATCCATGTTCCTTACAGATCTGTTTCTTCTTCAGTAGATCGGGTGGGTTCTTGGGTTGGGTTGGATTTTGTTCTCCTGTGATCGGCTTTTGGCGTCTCTTCAGGCCAACGGAGCTGCTACCTTTCTTGGATCGGATTGCGTCCGAAATTGTCTTTTCTATTTCTGTTTTGGTTCTGTTTTTTGTTTGCTTGTTGATTGTGGTTGGTTTGAAGGGACTACGTGGGCCCTTGTTTTGATTGTGTTTTCTGTAGTGTGTTTGTTGTTCTGTCTTCGTCTTTTCCGGGGTGTTCTGGTTGTCGTAGTTTGATTTTCGGTCGGAGATGACAGGTTTCAAGCCAATTCGGGGTGGGGTTGCTAATTCAGTCAATGTGGGTCGAAATAATGAGGAGATCACTTAGTACCTTGAAAACTTACCGTCTCACGTGGATCACAAAGCTCTCCGCTATTTGATCACGCGTCGTTGGAATCTTCCTCAGTTTGGGGCCTTGGTGGATGTCTTCATCCCTCTTCGTAGGAACAGAGCTGGGAAGAGGTTTGGATTTGTCCGTTTTGATTGGGTTAGTAATAGAATTGATATGGAAATTGCTCTTGACAGGAATTGATTGGTGCTTCTTCTATTAGAAGCAATCTGGGCAGGCGTGCTAGGGGAGTTGGGAGGCCTAAGCAGAGTCGTCCGCGAATGGTACCATCATCGAACCGTAACTTATTGAAAAATTCAGGCATTGCCCCTGGAGTGAAGGCTTTATCTTCTGCTGCTGGGTTTGTTAGCGAGCCTGGGACTCGGACATTGGCAGAAGTAGTGAGAGGGAAACCTCAGGTTTTGAAGAGTAAAGACAGCAGTAGTAACAGCGAGGAAGGGGACCTGTCATTGAGTATTTTGGACTTGGAAATTCCGGCCGATAACAAAGAGTGGTTAAAGAAGAGCGCGATCGGTGTCATTCAGAAATTGGAGCATATCCCAGCGATTCAAGAAATGGTCGATCAGTCTGGGTGGATTTGTGAAACACGGGTTATGGGAAGAGGCCTTATTTGGCTGGAATTTGATAGGGAAATAGACAGAAACAGGGCGTTAGCGGAGGCTAGCTCCAGATTATTTTCCAAGGTTTTTTCTTAGGAGGATGGAATTGCCAAGGGAGGAAGGCTATGCTGGGTCCAATGCGTTGGGATTCCTGTACAGACTTGGGGTCACTCGACCTTTGAGAAAATTGGCAGTCGGTTGGGGTCACTGGTAGTGGTGGATGACAATACTCTTGCGAGAACAAGACTAGATGTCGCGAGATTTCTTGTGTCCTCGGATCGTATCAGTATTAATGAATCCATGCAGGTAACAGTTGATGGAAATTTTTTTGAGATTGTCTGTAAAGAGGAACCCATGCATGGGGCTGTCTCTAACATAGATTGGATGGTGGGGGCGAGGATAGATTTTGAGGGGTCAGATGGTTCATCAGAGGAGGAAGTTGGTGAGAGGGGGACCATTAGGGAGGAAGATTTGATTTTATCAGATGGGGAAAAGGAAGTGGAAGATCAGGAAGTTTCAAGGGCCTTCCGTCCAGCTAGTGAGTTAGAGAATCGGGTGGCTTTCCCTCTTGTCACGGTGAAACAGAGGTGTTGCTACCCGATTTTTGACATAAGTAATCATTACCATATCATAACATACCCACATTTTTATTTTTATCGTCCATAATTATTGTTAATTATATTGTTAAGTATTATTATTATTATTATCATTATTATTATTACCATTATTTATTTTTCGTATCCTGGTATTTTATTTTATTTTATTTTTTTGTTCGTATTTTTATTCGAGCTTTTATCGATTTATCGGACCGTTAGCTCGAACTAAATAATATAAATACCCATGATCACCGAACCACCTCTCTTCTTCCTCATTTTTCAAATGAAATCTGATAAAGGTTGTTCACCTCTCCCATTGTCAAAGGGAATCAGACACAAACGGCTCTTTTCCTCAGTTTTCAAAAGAAAATCTGAGAGAGCCGGCTCTCCTCTCCATTTGTCAAAGCAGATCCCATGAACCCCGCTCAGTCTTCCAATTTTTCTTCAAAAATCTGACAAACATTTGAATTAATCTCAATCCCTTCTCTCATCGCCATGGCCGGACCCCTACCTCCTCAATGTACCTCACCCTCTATAAATTAAGAGCAAAACTCGAAAAACCAGGGGCAATCTCAATCCTTGCAACAAATCGATTCCAGCATCAAAGCCAATTTTCCAATCCAGCTTTCCCCAAATCAATACTTCTGCACAAAATCAACCGAACCAAAAATCAACTCCTCAAACCCACACCTCACTGCCCAAACCCGCTCCCATCAAAACCAGTCACAAACAGCCCTAAAACAGTCCCAAAAACAGTCCCAAATCAACCCCCAAACCAGCCCCAAACCAGGCCCGAATCAGTACCAAATCAGCCCTAAAATCTACCCAAAAAAAACAACCCCAAAATCCACCCAAAATCAGCCCCAAACCAGCCCCAAATCCACCCAAAATCAACCCCAAATCTGCACCGAAACCAGCCCCAAATCAGTCCCAAAACAGTCCCAAAGTCAACCCCAAAATCCACCCAAAATCAGCTCCAAAACCTCCATCAAAGCAGCTCCAAAACCTCCATCAAAACAGCCCCAAAGACAGCCACGCCGCTCAGCACCACCACCGCTTCCTCCCTCGTCACCGCACTACAACCACACCGACACAGTAATCTCCTTTTTATTTTCTTGTCACCATGATATTTGTTTGTTTGATGGGTTAATTGTGCAGGAAAGAAGCTAAGAAAAAAAAAGAATAAGAATGAGATGTTGGTTGGTAGCTACAGGAGGCGTAGAGAGGAAAGAAGAAGATGAGATGCAATTTGTATTTTTTTTAGGTTAATTGTTAAGTGTTTGTTTGGGCTAAAAAAAGAGAAGTGGTGCATTTGTTTTAATTTTGGTAGGCAATGGGCCGGCCCATGTAAAAGAAGGAAAGAGGCTTGGTTTGGTTGTTTAATTTTGGGTGATGGGCCAGCCCATTAGAAGTGTTTGTAATATTTATTTATTTGCTTCTTTATTTTTATTACTCGTGCTACTAACTAATCGGTGATGCAGGTATCCGCTCGAGGAGATGTTCGTTAGTTATTCCATTTATCGAATGCATGATTATTTAGAATTGCTAGAATTTAAATTAACCTATTTCGCATGAGAATTAATTTATATCAATAACTCCCTTTAATAATTTTACTCAAATCGACCCTTGCTTGAACGAATTAGGATTAGTAATTACTCAACTTTAATTTTTATTAAATGTATGAAATAAAATAGGATTAGTAATAAACATCACTCTTTAATTTAATTGCATGATTATTAATTATTAAAATCCTTAAATTTTCAATAAATCCCTAAAAATCAAAACGAATAAAATCAATCAAAGAAAATTAAACAAAGTAGTAATCAAAACATAGGATATAAATCTTTCCAATAACTTAAGCTCAATCAAAAATTTTAAGATAGTAAATCACCAAAGAGAATATTCATTTGAAAGCGAAAAGATAGTAAATGGGTCTTAAGCCCAACTCGTAGAAAATACCTCCATATTAATCCCTCTTAAAAATTCCTTAAAATGAGATTTTAAATCTTTAATGTTGTGTGATCATTTAAATTTAGAAATCCTTCATTATTTTACGGTCACGAATATATTTTAATTTATGATATCTTGATGAATGTGTTATGTGCGCGGCTTCGACCCCATTTCCCGGTTTTTTTCTTTTCAACGTGTTTTCGCATTCACTCAAAAAAGGGTACTTTGCTAGTCTATGCATGCTTAGAATCACTTAGTAAATAGGGTTAATCACGTGCATTATCCCAATGATGATAGTGTTTCAAACGTGATGATAGTGAATTCATTCACCGTGATTCGTCTGTGATTCGCTAGGGTCGTCGCTTTGGTGAAGATTAATAATAAAATGGTAGTAATTTCACTAAAATTTGCATGTAATCGGACTAATTTTGAACTCGGCTAAATTAAACTGGAATAGGTATGCAACCAACCTTTTTTATTTTTTAGAGGATAAAATATTTATTTTCTTTTTAACAACTCGACAATAATTAGGATAAAATCAACCGAACCAACTAAAGAATTAAAGCGACGATCCCCCCTGAGGGCCCCAAATTACTTGTTTTTAACATGATTTTAAAACACCTCTTTTTAGAACCGGTAACCTTTTTAGGATGAGACTTGGGTGCCTCGCACCTTCCCAAGTCCATAAATCGACCCCGAACCGTAGTTCTCGGGTTTAGACCCTTTTATTTGTGCCTTAGTTTTTATTTTATTTTCTTTCTTTTACAAACTTTTTAGGTTTCCCTAAACCTTAGAAAATAGGGTGGCGACTTCATTGTTATGTGTTTTCACATTTGCGTCCCGAATTTCGCTCGCGACGGTGCGACAGTTTGGCGACTTCACTGGGGAACTAAGGGTCGAAGCCGGAATTATTTGCTTGAGGTGTTTATTGTTGTTATTTATTTGTTTACTCGCTTTGATATCAATTGTTGTCTTCTCATACGCATCACGCATAATGCCCTGCCGCCGGGCCCTTCCCAAATAGAATTAGGTGGTTAGTAGTGAAGTCCTGGGGCCGACGCCTCAGTAAGCTTTCATGAACACTAAACTCGGACTTGAACCCCTAAATGGATTGAGCGCCCCGATTCCTTTTATGATTCGGTAAACGCTCTCGTATCCATTTACTGAGGGACCACTTCTATGGTATCGTCCGGGAGCCTTTCAGCCAGTTAGAAGTAGTTGAAATTACCCCAGCATGTGCATCACGATTGCATGTATATGTTTCAATTTGATGCATTATTGCCATGATATCACATGTGTATTTTCCAATGTGCTTCATCATTTATGTATTTGTTTTGTCCTTGTTATTAACTCATCATTTGCTTTATATATTTTTATCTATTCGATTTACTGATACATGAACTTTGTTTTTCCAAACAGGATCCATCCCACTTATTCACTCAATGGCGACACCCACGATGCTCTCACTTGATACTTTTGGGAAGTTGAGTTACAATGATCAGGCGATGCGAGGGGATATGTTGAAACAGGGTTTTATTCCTGATATCACAACCAGGGTTAGGCCAGAAATAATGGAGTTTGATGTCGAGGAGATAAGGAAGTTGAAGAGCGAGTTGACCGAGGATGAAGAAATCCAGTTCCGATGCGATTATGGGAGATTGTTAACACTGGTAGATGTGAAAATTGATGGGGGATGCATCAAGGCAGCTCTGAAATTTTGGGATCCTTGTTATCGATGTTTCTCTTTTGACAAAGGGATAGATCTAACTCCTACTCTGGAAGAATATGCTGTACTATTGAACTTTACTCCTCCAATTTCATCCATATTCCAAAATGTTCGCGTTGAGTCCGCTGATGTCAAGCTGAGACTAGACAAATTGTTAGGAATACCAGCTCGTTTAAAAGATGGGAAGTATGTTTGGTGCTGGTCAGATATCATAAAGCAATTTTATTCGTCTCAAGGGAAGAAGCGATTGAGAATCTTAGCCTTCACCATAGTAGGGTTTATCTTGTTCCCTAAGGTGAAAGATTACATCGATTTTGAACCAGCGAATGTATTCTACGAAGTGGAAATGAATGGGATCAATCCTACAACAGCTATTCTGGCGGAGACATTTCGGTCCCTAGATCTTTGCAGAAGGACCGGTAAAGGAAAACTCACTTGTTGCACTCAACTTTTAACAGTATGGTTGATCAGTCACTTCAAGCAGGCACCAAATCAGTCTCTGTTTTCTCCGAGCTATCTAGGCATGGATCCCTTGGTGAAGGTCATTAGGGGAATGGGCCAAGAAGTAGCCGTGGATAAATGGAAAATGGAAGATAAAGAGGCCTGGGTCGGTAGATTCCTGAATCTTTCCGAAGAAGATATCGACAGACATGCCAAATGGTTGCGAGCTGCTAATCCTATTGTGAGTTGCGGGGACTTATTATGGGTCCCATTGATCGGAGCAAGGGGATGCGTGCCCTATTGCCCAGCTCTTGTCCTTGGTCAATTTTGCATCATGCAAATTATCCCCGCCACTTTCGGTATGTCAATCTCAAGTCTTCTGCACTCAGGAGAAACTGACACTCTACGTCAGTATGTGAATGAATGGCGTACTCCATTTTGCCTTGAGGGACATACTATCCCTACTCAACCAACAAAGGAATACTCAGAATGGCGGAGAAACAGGATTAATGGAAATGTTTTACCCCTTCCAGAAAACAGGAAGCCTATGGAAGAAGAAGGTGAATGCCATACCAATGCGGAGGTTAGTTATGTGGCTTATGCCCAGTTGATAGAGCAATTGCTAGTAGTGAAAGAAGAACGAGATCTGGTGATGAAAGAGAGGGATAATCTGTTGATTGACAAGATGGATTTGGAGCTTAAAATACGTGGATTGGAGAGGCGTGATAGTGAGAACGTACGAATAAACCTTAGAAACCAAAGAATAGCCAATGAAAACTTTAGAAGGAGATTGAAAGGAGAGGTCAACAGAAGGGAGATTTCAAGCTCTTTGGTCCGAGAGAAAGATACAATGATTGGGGTTTTGACTGATCGCATCAAAGAGACAACCAGCATAGATGGAGAGAATCAAGTCTTGCGAGCCCGAGTAGCAGTCTTAGAAGCTGAAGTAAAGGTGCAGAAGAAGAAGGTTGCCTTGATGGAACGGATGGGGGAAAATTCCACCAGCACTCAAGCTTCAAGATGTTGATTTATCTTAATAGTTGTATTGTTTTAATGGGAGAAAAATACTCGATGGCGTTTTGCTTTAGATGTACCTTTTTCAAATGATTGGTCACAATCAAACGAATGATGGCTATCTCTTCTTCATGGATGGTTACCATTCGCAATTGCTTGACCTTTCCTTCATTTTTGTTGCTTGCTTCGATTTCCCTTTGCGTTTTCGAGAATGAATAAAAAGTTCCCTTTGTGATTTCGAGAAGGAATTGAAGCTCTTCTGGAGATAGACAAAGAAGTTTATTCACGATCCTAGATTGAGTTTGGATTTTGGAAAAGAACGTAAGGGGCGGGGACCCTAGCCTTGTTAAAGGTTAGGAAAGGCTGTCAATTACGAGATCTTCCATCTTCCATCTTGATCAAGGAACCGTCAATATATGTTTCCCTCTTCCCTTGTGAATGAATAGAAGTTTCCCTAGTCACCTTCGTCAGTGTGATGATGTTCCTTTCCCTCCAAATTTTCAAAAGTATCAAGTGAAAGATCGAAGAGGAGCCGGAGATTTGAATAAGCGGAGTGGAATCCTCAAGGTAGCATTTCTGTCTATTATTATTATTATTCCTAAGAATTTACACCTATCCTTTCTCTTTGTTTTCAGAAAAAATTAAGATAGCTCCCAAGAAAAGAACTATTCCTCAAAAGCTCCACGCTACCAGACTTCAAACACGGAAAATGGCAGAACAAGTTGGGACGGATAAGGCATTCGAAACAAAGATAGCAGAATTGGAGGAACAACTTCGAATTACCAAAGAACGGGCACTCCAAGCTGAAAAAGAGCGGGATGAGATGATGCATGCTAAGACCTGGAAAGATCCTGAAGGGCCAACTCTTGATTATCCTCTTGGTTTTTATCCCTCTTCTAGTCATGCGATGGGACCTATCTCTTCATCTGTTGCTGCGGGTTCGTCCATTTCTCAACCATTTTCCAGTCAAGGGGTCCAGTGGAAATGGCAAAGTCCTTTCCTTAGTTTCAACTCATTCACTACGCCGGCCGTCACAAGTACTGTTATTAGTACATTGGGACAAGACGTTCCGCCTCTTAATCCTTCTCTTGCTGATCTCACTCTCGGTTCTAGCAAAAATCAGGATCACTCAGAACTCCAGTATGTCCAACCGACTTAAAGCCACCCTACTCAGCTTGTAGTTCCTGAACTTTCAAGAGTTCTATTCCCTAGTGGGAATCGGACCCAACCGCAGGGTTCTTTTGAGCATCCACAAACTATTGGTTTTGGCCCCGTTAAAGCAGAAGAGTCCAGTCGTGATAGGTTGAGCCTGCTAGAGGAAAGACTAAGGGCGGTGGAAGGTGCGGATCCCTTTGATCCTATGGGTCCCGCTGATATGTGCATGGTACCAGGGATCACGATACCCCTGAACTTCAAAATCCCAGAATTTGAGAAGTATACTGGAATTGAATGCCCCAAGACTCATCTCAGGGTCTACTGTAACAAAATGTCTGAAGTTATACATAATGAGCCTCTGTTAATTCACCTATTTAGAGAAAGTTTGGCCAGGCATGCTTTGACTTGGTACATGGGTTTGGATAGAGTTAAGATTCGGACTTGGAGAGATTTATCTGATGCTTTCCTAAAGCAATACAAGTTTAATACAGAAGTGGCGCCTGACCGTTCAGACTTACAGAACATGGAGAAGAAGGATAATGAAATGGTGAAGACTTATGCTCAAAGATGGAGAGAATTAGCTGCAAGGATTTATCCCCCTTTGAATGACAAGGAGCTGGTGTCGATTTTTGTAAATACTTTCAAGTCCCCCTATTACACGTATCTGATTTCCAACCCATCTAGTAGCTTTTCCGACATGGTCCTAGTTGCTGAAAGGGTTGAACAGGGAATTAAGTCAGGAAGGATCATTGTTCCCACGCCAGAGGTAACACCTAAGAAAGCGCCCATCCCGAAGAAAGATATCAGCTTTGTTTCCCCCCAGCCAACTCAGCAAAAACCTTTTCCGCCACCTCCACCTTATTCCTCGCCACCACCATACCCTTTCCTATCACCACCACCACCACCATCACTATATCAAGCTACCTTCTTCCCATCAATGCCTGTTGCCAACGTGGCTCCTCAATACCCAGCATCATTTCCACCTTTCCCATCACCTCCACCACAAATGCCACAGCAACCTACACAACCCAGACCATATAACCCACCAAAAAACCCAAGCAACCAAAACAATCGCTGGAACCATGAACCGTTACCACCTCTTCCTGTTCCTTTGGGGGAAATCTACAAACATCTTCTAGCAGCAGGGCAGATTGCACCTACTCCAATCCAACCTCTCCAACCTCCTTACCCAAAATGGTATGACCCAAATGCTAGATGCACGTACCATGCTGGAGCCCCAGGACACACTCTAGAGAATTGTACTGCTTTTAAAGGAAAGGTTCATCATCTGATCAAGTGTGGATGGATCTCTTTCGAAGGGTTAGCCAAAGGACCTAACACGACTACCAACCCTCTTCCAAACCATGCCCTAGGTGGTGGAGGAGTGAATGCTATTTCTGTGGAAGAAGTTGTTAACCATTCCCTTTCAGTATTGAGATTACCCCGAAAAGAGCTTTTTCATATGCTAGCCCAAGGAGGGTATCTTCAACGCTCCGAAAATAGCAGCTGCTTGTTTTGCCTGGGGGCAAGAAAACATGGAATCCAAGATTGTGCAGTTTTCTTACAGAAGGTGGAACAGTTGATGGATTTTGGGATTATTCAGATTGAGAAGAAGACCTATGTGGCGGAAGAGGTTGGTGTCATTGAGGACGGTTTTTCTTCTCCTTATTCCTTTGAGTATGTATCCCAAACAGGCGCCTCCACCATGGCTCCGCCCAAGTTAGTCTTCAAGTTTGCCCAGAATATCCCTACCAAAGATTTACATGTCGTCCCTTTCAATTACGGGTACGAAGTTGTTACTACCCCTCCTTTTGTTGCGCCAACAGGGCCAGTACTGGGTGAAACTTCTAATATCGGGGGCATGACTCGGAGCGGAAGGTGTTATGTCTCTGAAGAAGTTGAGCAACAGAGGCAAGCCAGAGGAAAAGGTTTGATGTTACCTGAGAAGACAACTGAAAAAGTACAAGAATCGAATAAACCAGTGTCTGAGGATGACGCCACTGAATTTTTGAAGATCATGAAGCAAAGCGAATTCAGTATCATCGAGCAGTTGAAGAAGACCCCAGCCCGTATCTCTATCATGGAGTTAATCCTTACTTCAGAGCCACATCGTCGAGCCCTCTTAAAAGTGTTGAATGAAGCCTTTGTAACTAAGGATATTACTATGGAAGGAGTGGGGAACCTGATTGGAAGAATTCAGGCTGTGAGTAGCATTACCTTTTCTGAAGAAGAGATGGACCCGGCTGGGACCGGTCATAACAAAGCTCTATACATCACGGTAGAATGCAAGGGCCATGTCGTAGCAAAGGCCT
Source organism: Viola odorata (assembly GCA_963691705.1). Classification (NCBI taxonomy): domain Eukaryota; kingdom Viridiplantae; phylum Streptophyta; class Magnoliopsida; order Malpighiales; family Violaceae; genus Viola; species Viola odorata. The sequence continues at coordinate 56,200,007 of OY829543.1, read as the reverse complement.
TGATTGACAATGGGTCTGCACTGAATGTCTTACCTAAACATGTCCTTGAACAGCTGCCAGTTGATATATCTCATATGAAACCGAGTGGGATGATGGCTAGAGCTTTTGATGGTACTATCCGAGAAATCATTGGAAACATTGATTTAGATGTGGTTATTGGCCCCCATACCTTCACTTTAACCTTCCAAGTAATGGAAATCCGACCTGCTTATAGTATGCTTCTGGGACGACCATGGATCCACTCAGCAGGAGCTGTTCCTTCTTCCTTACACCAATGCATCAAGTATGTGATAGATGGTGTCCTCATCACGGTAAAGGCAGAGGAATCTTTGATTTTGGCTAAGCATTCTTCTGTGCCCTACATCGAGACTACTGAAACTTTGGAGAGTTCATTCCAAGCTTTTGAGATCGTGAATGCTGATTGGATAAGAGAAGGGTCCCCCATTCCTGAGCCTAAGATCTCTAAAGCTGCTATAATGACTGCCAAGGTGATGCTGAAAGATGGCTTCCAGTTTGAAAAGGGGCTCGGAGTCAAGTTACAAGGATCGAAGAGCTTCGGAGACCGTTTCGGTTTGGGGTACAAGCCAAGCAAGGCCGATTTTGATAGGGTCTCTAAGGAAAAGAAGGAGAGGCGTCTCGCTAAGTTGTTTGGGCGTGTCGTGCCAAACATGAAGATGGCTATCCCTCACATCAGGGTAACATTCCCTTTTGCAGCTGAAGTCATCAACCCTGGTTCTATCATGATCAAAACGGCTTCGGACTTCCACATTTGTACTCTTGGAGAAGAAGAACCGTCTCACAGTTCATTCATTTCCGTGAAGAAGTCTGGGGAGCTAGTGTGCAACTGGACCGCTACCGTGCTTCCCGATGTCTCTATGTAATTTCTTTTTTTCAAGACATGCATCCATGGTTTTTAAATTTCCCTAAACGGAGAAAACTCTTTTGTAGAGCTTATGCTCCCTTTTATCGTATTAATATAATTACGCGGTTTCCTTTCCAAATATCTTTTGTCTTTTGTATTTTTATTTTCAGGATAAATATTAATTCGGATTGTCTTGATATACCCTATGTCTTTACTGGTGAAGAGATTATCGCCACAACAGAGGATGAGTTTGAGATTCCGCATGAGTTAGCCCGTTTGGTAGAGAATTCTGAGAGGAAGATAGTCCCTCACCAGGAGGAGTTGGAAGAGATAAACTTGGGGGTAAGCGATGATGATCGGAAGGCTGTCAAAATCGGAACAACCTTGAATTCTGTTCAGAAAGAGAGGTTGATTTCGCTTCTCAAAGAGTACGTGGACGTGTTTGCATGGTCATATGAGGATATGCCAGGTCTTGACCCTAGTATAGTTGAGCACCGTATTCCGTTGAAGTCCGAGTACAAGCCCGTAAAACAGAAACTCCGAAGGATGCACCCTGATGTTCTTTTGAAGATAAAGGAAGAAGTTACAAAGCAGTTAGATGCGGGTTTCCTGAGAGTTGCTGAATACCCGGAATGGGTCGCCAATATTGTGCCGGTACCGAAGAAGGATGGGAAAGTTCGCATGTGTGTGGATTTCCGTGATCTTAATCGAGCAAGTCCCAAAGATGATTTCCCACTTCCTCATATTGATATCTTAGTAGATAGTGCTGCCCATAATGACATGTTCTCCTTCATGGATGGATTTTCGGGATACAATCAGATTAAGATGGCTCCTGAAGATAGCGAGAAAACAACCTTCATCACACCTTGGGGAACCTTTTGCTACAAGGTGATGCCCTTCGGTTTGAAGAATGCAGGTGCTACTTACCAGCGTGCCGCTGTTACTTTGTTTCATGACATGATGCATAAGGAAGTTGAGATATATGTCGATGACATGATAGCCAAGTCTTGCGAGGCACAAAATCATGTTGACATCCTAAAGAAAGTATTTGAAAGGTTGAGACAGTTTCAGTTACGATTGAATCCGGCCAAGTGTACCTTTGGAGTGACATCAGGGAAGTTATTAGGGTTTATTGTCAGTAATAGAGGTATAGAAGTGGATCCCGACAAGGTGAAGGTGATTCAAGAGTTACCTTCTCCCAAAACCGAGAAGGAAGTACAGAGTTTCCTAGGGCGTATTAACTATATTGCCCGCTTCATTAGTCAGTTGACACTTACCTGCGAGCCGATGTTCAGAATGTTGAGGAAGAATGGCGACGCAGAATGGGATGAGGGTTGCCAAAAAGCTTTTGAGAAGATCAAGGCGTATTTGCAGAATCCTCCGGTGTTGATCCCTCCGACGCAAGGACGCCCTTTACTTATGTATTTAACGGTCACAACTGGTGTCATGGGTTGTGTTTTGGGGCAACATGATGAATCGGGGAGACGTGAGCAAGCCATTTACTACCTGAGTAAGAAGTTCAATGAATGTGAAATGCGTTATTCCATGTTAGAACGAACTTGTTGCGCCTTAGCATGGAGTGCTCGCAGACTCAGGCATTATATGTTATATTACACGACGTGGTTGATTTCTCGCATGGATCCTTTGAAGTATATTTTCGAGAAACCGTATTTGTCGAGTCGAATTTGTAGATGGCAAGTCTTGTTGGCAGAATACGAGATCGTGTATGTGACTCGAAAGGCGGTCAAAGCAAGTGCTCTTGCCGATCACTTGGCTGATCATGCTATGGATGAGTACGAACCACTAAAGTTTGATTTTCCGGATGAAGATATAGTGGTGATTGACGCTGAGCTTAAGGAAAATACGGAGGAAGATGAGTGGTGGACCATGTTCTTCGATGGTGCGGTGAACCTTTCAGGAAAAGGAGTGGGCGCTGTGATCATTGCACCAGATGGCCGACAATTCCCCGTGGCTTGCAAATTGAATTTCCCATGTACAAATAACATTGCTGAATATGAGGCATGCATCAATGGATTAATGGCGGCAATCGATTTGAAGGTGAAAAGATTGGAGATTTTTGGAGACTCCGCTCTTGTCATTTATCAAGCGCAAGATTTGTGGCAAACTAGAGATTCAAAGCTGATACCTTACCAAAAATTGCTCACCAAGCTTATAGATGAGTTCGAAGAAACTAAGTTTAATCGGATTGATCGAGAGAAGAATCGTTTTGCAGATGCATTAGCTACTCTAGCTTCTATGTTCAAACTGGAATGCGGAATAATGCTCCAACCATTGAGAGTAGAAGTGAGAGAAACTCCGGCATGTTGTGCTGCATTAGAAGATGAGCCAGATGGGAAGCCGTGGTTCCATGACCTGGTACAATTTATCAAATGTCGAGAATACCCACCGGGAGCAAGTCGGAGCGATAAGAAAACTCTTCAGCGTTTGGCCTTAGATTTCTACCTCGATGGTGAGGTTTTGTATAAAAGAAGGGCGGATGGTGCCTTGCTTCGTTGCGTTATTGTACATGAAGCCAAGAAGATCATGATTGAGACCCATGAGGGGATTTGCGCCACGCATGCTAGTGGACACATGATGGTAAGACAGATAATGAGACGGGGTTACTTCTGGCTCACCATGGAGCGAGATTGCATTGACTATGTCAGGAAGTGTCACAAATGTCAGATTTACGCTGATCATATCCATGTACCTCCTACCCCTCTTTTTAACATGACATCCCCTTGGCCTTTCGCAATGTGGGGAATTGACATCATCGGCCAGATTCATCCAAAAGCTTCCAACGGTCACCGATTTATCCTTGTTGCGATTGATTATTTCACAAAGTGGGTTGAGGCTACCTCCTACCCAAACATCACGCAGAAGACAACCATGCGGTTCGTCGAGAAAAATATCATTTGTCGCTATGGGGTTCCTGAAACAATCATTACCGATAATGGCACCAATTTGAATGGGAAGCTAATTGACAACCTTTGCAAACAATGGAAAATCAAACACCGAAACTCTTCGCCTTACCGTCCAAAGATGAATGGCGCGGTCGAGGCAGCAAACAAGAACTTAAAGAAGATTATTCAGAAGATGGTGGTCACCTACAAGGATTGGCATGACATGCGTCCTTTTGCTTTGCACGCTTATCGGATTGCCATTCGTACTTCTACGGGGGCAACTCCTTATTCCTTGGTCTACGGCATGGAAGCAGTGATTCCTCTCGAGGTGGAAATTCCTTCTCTTAGAATCTTGGCGGAATCAGAAGTGGAAGAGTCTGATTGGGCGAGAGTAAGGTATGAACAACTGAATCTAATCTCAGAGAAACGATTGACAGCAATGTGTCATGCTCAATTATACCAAGAGAGGATGGCAAATGCTTATAACAAGAAAGTGCGACCTCGCGAGTTCAAAACCGGAGATTTAGTATTGAAGAAGATTCTTCCTCATCAGGAGGACAGTCGAGGGAAGTGGGCCCCTAAGTATGAAGGCCCATATGTGGTCAAGCACGCATTCTCTGGAAATGCTCTAAGGCTTACTAATATGGATGGCGATGATTTATTGAGACCAGTGAACGCTGAATCTGTCAAGATGTACTTCGCATAGAAATCTGTAGACAACGCCCCTCTTCGATTAAAAGACATAGGGTTTTGTCATGACAAGACATCTAATATTTATTCTGAATTAATAAAATGAGCATTTTTCTAAAAAACTTGCATATTTAAAACTCTCATCTTAACCCTTGAGGCGACAAAAAGGAAGCATGGGTACCAACGGTCAAGGGGAATAGTTCGAATTATAAAGGCTGCCTTCAGCCTTATTTCACTAATCAATGTTAAGTTTTGCAGGAGTCTAACCTTTGTTTTGCAGAGGTACCTTTTAAGCATCCGAGTGGAGCCACCAGCTTCTGAGTAGAGCTGGGTTTATGTTTATGCATCGCGGTATTCGAGGGGAGACGTCCGAGTGAATCCGCATTTTACTTTTTGTAAGACATCCGAGTGGAGTCATCAGTATCCGAGTTGGAACTGAGTTTTTTAGGCATCCGAGTGGAGCCATCAGCATCTGAATAGAGCTGAATTTTCCAACGTCCAAGTGGAGTTGTCGGCATCTGAGTAGAGCCGTATTTCAAGACGTCCGAGTGGAGTCATCAGTATCCGAGTGGAGCTGAATTTGCAAGGCATCCGAGTGGAGCCACCAGCGTCTGAGCAGAGCTGGATTTACATTTATGCATTGCGGTATTCGAGGGGAGACGTCCGAGTGAAGCTGCGTTTTACATTCTTGCAAGGCATCTGAGTAGAGCCATCAGCATCCGAGAGGAGCTAAGTTTATTTTCCCGCAAATTAAATTTCTGCGTCTACGTTTGACCAAGAAGAGGTAAATTTACATTTAAGCAATTTATATTTCTGCGAAGTGTCCGAGTAAAGGTACGTCCGCATTTTCGAGTGAGGTCATTTCCTTTGTTTTTTTTTAACCCTGCATTTCAAACATTCGTGGTACTGGGGCAACCGTCTTTACTGCTCATCAAAAATCACGGTTACATTTTATTTTTGATAAGACAGTAAAGAGGGGGCAACTGTTGCTACCCGATTTTTGACATAAGTAATCATTACCATATCATAACATACCCACATTTTTATTTTTATCGTCCATAATTATTGTTAATTATATTGTTAAGTATTATTATTATTATTATCATTATTATTATTACCATTATTTATTTTTCGTATCCTGGTATTTTATTTTATTTTTTTGTTCGTATTTTTATTCGAGCTTTTATCGGTTTATCGGACCGTTAGCTCGAACTAAATAATATAAATACCCATGATCACCGAACCACCTCTCTTCTTCCTCATTTTTCAAATGAAATCTGATAAAGGTTGTTCACCTCTCCCATTGTCAAAGGGAATCAGACACAAACGGCTCTTTTCCTCAGTTTTCAAAAGAAAATCTGAGAGAGCCGGCTCTCCTCTCCATTTGTCAAAGCAGATCCCATGAACCCCGCTCAGTCTTCCAATTTTTCTTCAAAAATCTGACAAACATTTGAATTAATCTCAATCCCTTCTCTCATCGCCATGGCCGGACCCCTACCTCCTCAATGTACCTTACCCTCTATAAATTAAGAGCAAAACTCGAAAAACCAGGGGCAATCTCAATCCTTGCAATAAATCGATTCCAGCATCAAAGCCAATTTTCCAATCCAGCTTTCCCCAAATCAATACTTCTGCACAAAATCAACCGAACCAAAAATCAACTCCTCAAACCCACACCTCACTGCCCAAACCCGCTCCCATCAAAACCAGTCACAAACAGCCCTAAAACAGTCCCAAAAACAGTCCCAAATCAACCCCCAAACCAGCCCCAAACCAGGCCCGAATCAGTACCAAATCAGCCCTAAAATCTACCCAAAAAAAACAACCCCAAAATCCACCCAAAATCAGCCCCAAACCAGCCCCAAATCCACCCAAAATCAACCCCAAATCTGCACCGAAACCAGCCCCAAATCAGTCCCAAAACAGTCCCAAAGTCAACCCCAAAATCCACCCAAAATCAGCTCCAAAACCTCCATCAAAGCAGCTCCAAAACCTCCATCAAAACAGCCCCAAAGACAGCCACGCCGCTCAGCACCACCACCGCTTCCTCCCTCGTCACCGCACTACAACCACACCGACACAGTAATCTCCTTTTTATTTTCTTGTCACCATGATATTTGTTTGTTTGATGGGTTAATTGTGCAGGAAAGAAGCTAAGAAAAAAAAAGAATAAGAATGAGATGTTGGTTGGTAGCTACAGGAGGCGTAGAGAGGAAAGAAGAAGATGAGATGCAATTTGTATTTTTTTTAGGTTAATTGTTAAGTGTTTGTTTGGGCTAAAAAAAGAGAAGTGGTGCATTTGTTTTAATTTTGGTAGGCAATGGGCCGGCCCATGTAAAAGAAGGAAAGAGGCTTGGTTTGGTTGTTTAATTTTGGGTGATGGGCCAGCCCATTAGAAGTGTTTGTAATATTTATTTATTTGCTTCTTTATTTTTATTACTCGTGCTACTAACTAATCGGTGATGCAGGTATCCGCTCGAGGAGATGTTCGTTAGTTATTCCATTTATCGAATGCATGATTATTTAGAATTGCTAGAATTTAAATTAACCTATTTCGCATGAGAATTAATTTATATCAATAACTCCCTTTAATAATTTTACTCAAATCGACCCTTGCTTGAACGAATTAGGATTAGTAATTACTCAACTTTAATTTTTATTAAATGTATGAAATAAAATAGGATTAGTAATAAACATCACTCTTTAATTTAATTGCATGATTATTAATTATTAAAATCCTTAAATTTTCAATAAATCCCTAAAAATCAAAACGAATAAAATCAATCAAAGAAAATTAAACAAAGTAGTAATCAAAACATAGGATATAAATCTTTCCAATAACTTAAGCTCAATCAAAAATTTTAAGATAGTAAATCACCAAAGAGAATATTCATTTGAAAGCGAAAAGATAGTAAATGGGTCTTAAGCCCAACTCGTAGAAAATACCTCCATATTAATCCCTCTTAAAAATTCCTTAAAATGAGATTTTAAATCTTTAATGTTGTGTGATCATTTAAATTTAGAAATCCTTCATTATTTTACGGTCACGAATATATTTTAATTTATGATATCTTGATGAATGTGTTATGTGCGCGGCTTCGACCCCATTTCCCGGTTTTTTTCTTTTCAACGTGTTTTCGCATTCACTCAAAAAAGGGTACTTTGCTAGTCTATGCATGCTTAGAATCACTTAGTAAATAGGGTTAATCACGTGCATTATCCCAATGATGATAGTGTTTCAAACGTGATGATAGTGAATTCATTCACCGTGATTCGTCTGTGATTCGCTAGGGTCGTCGCTTTGGTGAAGATTAATAATAAAATGGTAGTAATTTCACTAAAATTTGCATGTAATCGGACTAATTTTGAACTCGGCTAAATTAAACTGGAATAGGTATGCAACCAACCTTTTTTATTTTTTAGAGGATAAAATGTTTATTTTCTTTTTAACAACTCGACAATAATTAGGATAAAATCAACCGAACCAACTAAAGAATTAAAGCGACGATCCCCCCTGAGGGCCCCAAATTACTTGTTTTTAACATGATTTTAAAACACCTCTTTTTAGAACCGGTAACCTTTTTAGGATGAGACTTGGGTGCCTCGCACCTTCCCAAGTCCATAAATCGACCCCGAACCGTAGTTCTCGGGTTTAGACCCTTTTATTTGTGCCTTAGTTTTTATTTTATTTTCTTTCTTTTACAAACTTTTTAGGTTTCCCTAAACCTTAGAAAATAGGGTGGCGACTTCATTGTTATGTGTTTTCACATTTGCGTCCCGAATTTCGCTCGCGACGGTGCGACAAGAGGGAAAATAAATTTAAAAAGCTTGTGGGACAGGCAGGAAGCCTGGAATCGGCGCAGTCTGGAGTGGGATCGAAGGGGGATGTACAGAAAGTAGAAGATGAGGAGATACTTCGCATGAATCAGGTGAGAGATGCCACGATGATAGAACCAGAAACGTGGAATGTGGGCAGACTGCTTGCACTAACAGAGTATGTTAATAAAGAGGCATTTCTTTCTTTCGATAAGGAAAGGTTTAATGCTGAGTTGGTTCAATTTTGCTGTTAGTCCGGTTGTGCTTCGTGTACCTATTCATTTCTATGGTTAATCTACTGTCATGGAACTGCAGAGGGTTGAGATCAACTACAAAGAGGAGTTTTATCAGGCGTAGTTGGCGTAGGAATCAGTTGGATTTTTGTTTGCTGCAAGAGACTAAGTTGGAGGAAGTGGACGACTATTTCATGCAGACTTTATGGGGGAACCAAGAGGCCCGTTGGTTAAGTGCTCCGGCGAGTGGAAGGTCTGGGGGCCTTATAACAATGTGGAATAATAGCTCTTTTTCTTCAGAAAGAACAATAGTAGGAGATCGTTTTATTTGGAATGAAGGAACTTGGACTAGAGGGAACTTTCGCTGTGTAGTCTTGAATATCTACGCTTATAATGATGTAGACAGAAGAAGTCAGCTTTGGGATACTTTATCTCAACTTATTGAGAGTTGTATTCATCCTGTTCTCGTAGGTGGAGATTTTAATGAAATTCTGGCCCCATCTGAAAGGCTTAATGGCTCGAATCATGCTAGAGGCATGCAAGACTTCCAAGATTGGGTTGCCAGATGCAGACTGCAGGACCTAGTTCTAGTGGGAAGATGATTTACGTGGGCGAATGCGGTTTGTAGAAGCAGACTAGACAGGGTTTTTATTCAAGGGGGTTGGGGCGCTTCTATGCAGAGGGACAGGTTGTCTGCGCTACCTAGACATGGATCAGATCACACTCCCCTGCTTCTTATGCAGGACACTATAGACTGGGGCCCAAAACCGTTTAGAGACCAAGGAATTTGGTGGGAAGTGGACGGATTCAAGGATTTAGTGGCGGGCTGGTGGAGGGAAGCTACATCTGAATTTCCAGGAAATTGTAGAGTTATTCAAAAGTTGAGATGGATTAAGCAGAAAGTCAAGAGTTGGAATACTGAGGTCTATGGTCATGTGGAGAAGAGATTACAGGAGCTTCAAGAGGAGGAGCTGGAGCTTGATAGGATAGCAGATGCTAGATCTCTGTCTTTAACTGAACAAGGTCGGAAGTTAGAGTTGGCTAATGAGATTTGGGACCAGCAGGGTCGTGTTGACAGATTCTGGAAGCAGAAGACTAGATCGCAATGGGATTTGCAAGGGGACAGAAATACTGGTTACTTTCACAGGATAGCAAAAGTCAGTGTGATTAGGAAGGGAATGACTGACATTGTGACATCTAATGATCGTATTTCAGACCCGGATGAGATAAAAATTGTTGCAGTTCAATACTTTTCTTCCTTCTTTAGTACGGTTAGATGGGAGAGACCCAAGATCCCGGACTTGGGATTTAGTAGATTGAATGAGCATGAAGCAAATTGGTTAGAAAATGAGGTTACTTCAGAGGAGATCTGGGATGCTGTCAGGAGTTGCAATGGTCTCAAAACTCCGGGTCCAGACGGGTTCTCTCTCAGGTTTATTCAAAAAGCGTGGGATATCATTGGTCCTGACTTCTGTGTATTGGTCATGGGTTTTTTTAGAACAGGAATCTTTCCGAAAGGGGCCAATTCTTCTTTTATCTCGCTTCTGCCAAAATCAATCGCTGCTAAGAGGTTTAGCGATTACCGTCCGATTAGTCTGGTTAGTAGCTATTACAAAATAATTTCAAAAATTTTAGCTAAGAGGTTGGGAAGGGTGATTCAGAAGGTTATAAGTGAGGAACAACATGGGTTTATGAAAGGGAAACAGACATTAGACTGTGTGATGGCTGCAAATGAAGTTGTTAGTCATTTGAAAATGACTAAGCAACAGGGCTTACTCTTTAAATTGGACTTTGAAAAGGCTTATGACTCGGTCGAATGGAGCTACTTGGAGGAGGTTATGCGCCAGATGGGCTTTGGGGAACGTTGGAGGGGGTGGATTCTGCAGTGTCTTAGCACCTCCAGAGTATCTGTTTTGATTAATGGGTCTCCTTCTAGTCAATTTGAGGTTACTCGTGGGCTTAGACAAGGGTGCTCCATGTCACCTTTTCTGTTTAACATTGCGGCAGAGGGTCTTCACCGCCTTTTGGTCCGAGCAAAAAACACGGGGTTGTTAAGTGGCGTGGGTAACGAAGAAGCAGGGTGGCAGCTTACTCATCTGCAATTTGCAGATGATACTCTGATTTTTGTCAAGAATGATGAGAGTGAGATACAAGGTGTAAAAGGGACTCTTCGTTGGTTTGAGGCATTTTCGGGGCTACGGGTAAATTTCCATAAGAGCTCGCTAGTGGGTGTCAACATTTGGGATCAGGATGGGGGCTGCCTTGCCAGAAGAGCTGGATGTAGGTATGAACAATTACCTTTCAAATATCTCGGTTCATTTGTGGGGCTAAATCCTAGAAGAATTTCTAGCTGGGACTTCCTTCTACAGAAGATGAAGACTAAATTGGCTACTTGGAAGGGTCACCTGTTGTCTGTCGGAGGGCGAGTCACTTTGATTAAGGCTGCGGTTTCTAGCCTTCCTATTTACAACATGTTTATCTACCATATGCCTAAAAGTGTTCGTCGCAAATGTGAAGGGATAATGAGACGGTTCATGTGGAGCGGTGATGAATCGAAACATGGGTTATCGAAGGTAAAATGGGGGGATATGATAAAATCTAAGGAGCTAGGAGGCTTGGGAATAGGTAATCTTGAAAGCCGGAATGCTGCTTATTTATTTAAGTGGGTGTGGGATCTATGCAGAGGGAGCGGGAAAATTTGGGCGGATATTGTTAGGAGACAATATAGTTTCAAGAATTTTGGGATTTTATGGAAGGATCCTCGTCATACAACCTCCTTTATTTGGAGAGATATTTTCAGACTGTTTAGTAAAGGAGGTGATTGGTTCGATTTTTGGGTGAGGCATCTAGAGCTTGATGTTGGAAATGGTAGTTCGGTATCCTTCTGGTGGGATCCGTGGCACAATAAGATCCCTTTAGCCTTGGTTTATCCTAGGCTGTTTAGTTTGACTATAAATGCAGAAGGGAGTATCCTAGATCACGGATACTGGTGTGAGGATCAGTGGTTCTGGAGTGATCAGTGGCGCCGTGAACTATTTGAATGGGAAAGGGATTAATGGTCTTGTTTGAGAAATCAGCTAACAGTTCCTAACAGAAATGAGGGTCCTCGTGATAATAGGTGGCATTTGAATAGCGAAGGAGTGTACTCCATTGGGTCTTGGTGCTTGGGATTTGATAAACAGCGCTTCCAGGCGTTTCTTGATTTGGACTCGTGTTGGTCTAAATTAGCCCCCTACAGGATAGAATTTTTCCTTTGGCTGGCTATCAGAGAACGCTTAGTTACCAGAGAGTTTTTATGGAAGCGCAACATGCTTCAGGAGGATGATAATGTTTGTCCTATGTGCTTCAATCAAGGAGAATCTGTCCAGCACATTTTGCTTCACTGTCAGACTTCCATGGATTGCTGGAACGCGGTTATGCGTTGGTTGGGAATCTCCTGGTGTCCTCCAAGGACAATTGGTGACTTGTGGGGATCGTGGGTTACCCTTGTGCCTTGGGAGGGAGTGCAAGTCAAAGAAAAATGGAGGGTTCTGTTTTATGCTGTGGTTTGGAGCTTGTGGCTGCAGAGAAACAAAGTGGTTTTTAATCAACGATCAACATGTTCGAGGCAAACTTTCAATTCCTCCTTCTCCTTATGGTATAGGTGGTTAAAGAGTTCTGATCATGCATTCCCGTATAGCTTGGGAATTATGCTCTTATCCCCTACTTGGCTATCTTCTTGGGGTAGATCGTTACAATAATCTGTCCTTTTTGTTTGTTCGGGTTTGTTTCTCTTTTTGGTACTTGCTATATCGCTTTATCGCTCCTTCTAATGGGGAGCGATTCTTTGTATATTCTTTCTCATTTCTCGCCTCTTACCTCGGAGGTATAAATAAAATCTCTTCAGCTTATTAAAAAAAAAAAAAAAACTTCAAATGAATAATGCAACTGAAAAAAATGTGAACAATACGACAATGATTCAAGCAAGAATAACAAGATGATAAAGAAAGGAAGGCGAATCAAGAAAATCAAAGAAGAAGATGATCAACAACAAGCTAAAAAATTAGCCAAGCCGAAAAAGAAAAGAGACAAAAAATAAGATGAGGAAGTAATTATTTTGCCCACACCGATACTCATTGACGAAGAAGCTGAAGGCAAAAAAGAGATAAGGAAGGGAACAAGACTCAAGAACAAGGAATTTGATGAATTATATGAGTATGAGCCCATAATAAAAAAGATTAAGTAAGAAAAATTGTAAAAATGCTTTATAATTAATAATTATTATTAGTATGCTTAACAATTTATATGGTTGGTTACAATACTTTAGAGAAATATTTAAATAATAGTATTAAACAATATTATCTATTAATAATTATTATTAGTATGCTTAATGATTTATATGTTTGGTTATATTATTTTAGAACAGTATTTAAATAGTGACATTATCTATTTTAAATGACCAAAATTAATTTATAAACAATATCTAAATTAAATAATTTAAGTTCATATAAAAAATGGCCTTGCACGTGCCCAAACTACCTAGTAATTAAAAAAAGGACTACGAGCTCATTACAAAAACTAACAAATCCATCCTTAATGGCTTAAATTACCTACGATAGGTACCTTAGATGGTGTAGAACGTCTGTGCAACAGTAAGCAGCAAGAGAACCAAAGCAGCTAGAGCAGAATAGAAGGTCAAGGGGTTATTAAAATAAGTATACTTAAAGCTTCCCCATTGCACATGCCAACTATTCTTGTAATACTCATTAATCTCCTGAAACAATTCGGACAAGTAACACCTTTCAATGTCAAACGCCACTTCTTTCCCCAAATTATTGATGAATCTCGCAACTTCCGTGTCCGTCCCGAAGTAGTTCATAATAATGTTGTTGTCACACAACTCCTCAACATCCTTGTATGTATTGACAAGGCAATCTAGCAGAGTTACATAGGCAGTGAAGTGCTTGGTGCTGTTCTTATGGCATTGCTCGTACGCCACGCAATTCAGGAGAAACGAGGTCGTTGTGTCATCGACGGTCAATGTGGGAATTTCGATGACTCCTTCGCGGAATCGAACAACCAGAAAGCTTTCATCTCTCCCTCGATGGAGCTGAATCCCAGCACGACGAAGCTTGGATACAATATGGATGACGGTGGTTGTAGTGTTGACGATTGGTTGCTGGGTTTGCTCGAATTGGATGAAACTAGACCGGACCAAATCGAGCAAGTGCCTGGCTTTAAGTTTGCTATGGAGAGCAATGACATGGTCAGGTCTTTGAAATGCATGATTGAAGAAAATCAGAGCCAGAGCAGACAGAGAAGGGCTTTTAGTACTACTAGACCCATCTTCTAATTCTTGCTCGGTTCTTGATAAATCAAACAAACATTCAACAACAAAAAAAGGAATCTGATTTTCCAACCTGAGCAAATCCCTGTAAAAGAAAGGTATGATCCAAGCCATGGTGATAATTGGGTCATCCGATTCAAACCCAACGACATTCGCAACTTTACGAAACAATTCAAGAACGAAACAACCATCAAGTACCATCATTTCAAGAAAATCATCTTTGTCGAGACGAATTGTTTCCGAGTAACATTCCCTCGCTTTCGATTCGAGTGGCTCGATCGCCTTGAGGAGGTCCTGCAAGTCCAATCCTTTGTCTCGTCGGATCCTGGTCAGCAAACAACCCAAGTATCTCCACTTGTGCTCTTCGATCATCTGAAGCTGCCTCTCTCCGCGGTGGTACGGTCCAATTGAGACGATGTGTGGTCGCTACGACTTGCCGTTGATTTCAATGAATCGACGCGGAACTCTAAAGATGCAACAAGAGCTCTTGGCTGCTGATTTTGTCAGTAGTTTTGGCGAATCGGCGATTTTCTGGCGCATCAAGTGCAGGCGATGCTGGTTCGCCTCCCAAAGATTTATCACATGGTTGGGTTCTCCATGTACAGAATCGCTCCCCAGATCTGTGTTCATGATTTTTTATTTTTATTTTTTGGGTCTAAAATATTTTTTATTTTACTTGGAGGAGCGCTCAGATGGTTTTTTGTGACAATTCTGGTAAATAACTAAAGACAAATAGTAGAAGAAAATAAAAGGTTATGAAGGAATTTTTTAGCTGGGCCGAGTTTTTCAATTGGGCGGCTAATATGATACGGGTAGAAGTGTACACCGAAATACCGTACTGAAATTACCGCGGTACGGTACCGAAATTACGTAAATTAGGTCGATATTTTTTTACACAAATTCACTGTTCGGTATTTCTTTACGGTACGGTATTGATTTTGCCAGGTTCGGTATTACCGTACCGATTATTACTTTTACTTATTTTTTCAATTTCTGTTCTTCGCAGCCTCTCTTCTTTTTCAATTTATGTTCTCTTTTTCTCCTTCACTCTCGAAATCTCAATCCCTCACCCTCTCCTTCACTCTGAATCTCTCACTCTCGAACTCTCAGACTCAAAACTCTCTCACTCTGATCTTCAACCTCATAAACACACAGACAACTCTCACCATCAATTCTCAGGCAAAAACAGTCACCACCCACCAACTTAATCCCATCTCGGCATTTCCAAGCAAACCAGGCAAAAGCAGTCACCACAAGCAAACAAGGTTACAAGGCAAATATATTTCTTTAAGGTATGAATTAGATTAGGGTTTGAATGGAATTTGAAATTAATCTGTTTATGTCAATTAGGTTAACATGAGCTTTATTAGGTAGCTTGATAGAAGGACATTGTAGAAAACTCAATACCTAATTAGATACAATTTAGGACGGATTGAGAACTCACAATAATAGTTGGACAGGGGACTTTCTATGTCCAAGATAAGAGAGTGAGCAGAGAATAATGTGTTTACACTGTATGACATTAACTTTGACATCTTTCATTTTAGCTTAGTCATTCTTTCAATAGTCATCATATTGAACCTATAAAACAGGTACCTTTAGGCCTCGAATGCCATCATGTTAACACTATCTATTAATATGTCATTTGCTCTTCTTTTTCTGTTTTGGGTTGTTGGAGTTCTTTTACCATGTCACTCCTCAGAAGGCCATTTGACTTCAAAAACTTGTGTCAACTGTCTTCGACTCTTTGTACTCATTATAGATAACATATTCTATTGTATTTCATTTTGCAAGCGTTGTGATTTTTGTAGAAAGATGCTTCTGTTGTGAAGTTCATGGATTCATTTGTCATGTTTACATTGTTTATTTGACTTGGGCTTGTCAAACCCTCTTTTATAGTCTTATTTATTTATTTCTTCTTTCAGGGTAGAATAATTGTGTTATAATATTCTAGATTCTTTTTTAGTTATCATTGTTGTGCTTTACTGGGGAAGTTTATTTGTTGGCTGCATAGCAATATTATTTATAGTATGTTAGGTAGGAGTTCTCAGACTTTTTCATAATACAAATTTTGTTAATGTTCTCTCCTTTGAGCTAAATGTATTTTTCTGAATTTTTTGTGTTCAGCCTATTTATTGTGCTTCCATCCCACCTTTTTATA
Source organism: Viola odorata (assembly GCA_963691705.1). Classification (NCBI taxonomy): domain Eukaryota; kingdom Viridiplantae; phylum Streptophyta; class Magnoliopsida; order Malpighiales; family Violaceae; genus Viola; species Viola odorata. Next base: position 56,184,016 of record OY829543.1, on the reverse strand, counting down.
TAAAATATACAAGTTTGAATATGAGTCAATTGAAAATATTCTAATCAAGTGCCATTGTATTCCATGTTCATTAACAGTGATGGAGTTGGAGGTTATACCAAATAGTGATAGAGCTGCTGTCCAACCACAAGCTATTGTCCAACCTCAACCGAATGCTACCCAACCACAAGTTACTGAAGTTGGAGCTGTTGTCCAACCTGCAACTGATTCAACTAAACCACCAAAGTCAAGGAAGATGACGCCATCAAGGTCTCCTGCTTGGAAGCACTTCATTAAAATGAAGAATATCGATGGTGAACCAGTAGGTAAGTGCCTTTTCTATGCTAAGGAGGTACCTGCTCATCCACAGAGACATGGTACCTCTGGTTTACGTAATCACATGGTTACTTGTGAGCAAAAACCACACACAAGTGACCATAACTAGACTAAACATAATTGTCAAGTTGGGAATGAATCTGGTTCTACTACATCGTTAACTAATTGGGTATTTGATCAAGAAGCCTCTAAGGTTATAGAGGATGAGGTGCCATTTAGGTTTGTAGAAGAGAAGGGGTTTAGAAATTTTATGAGAGTTGTGCAACCAAGGTTTAAAGTACCCTCTAGGTAAACTATTTCTAGGGTATGTTTTACAAGATATGTGGATGAAAAGTTGATGATGAAACAACTTTTGGTGTTCAATTGTCAGAGGGTTTCTATAACGACTGACAGATGGACATCAATTCAAAGAATAAATTACATGTGTGTTACTGCTCACTTCATTGATAATGACTGAAAATTGTACAAAAATATAATTAATTTCTGTCCAATTGCTAGTCACAAGGGGGATGCAAAAGGAAAGGCTTTAGAAAAGTGTCTAAGTGAGTGGGGTTAGATGAGTAAAGTGTTCACAATCACAGTGGACAATACAAAGTCCAATGATAAGGCTGTTAATTGGATTAGGAAAAAGATGACAGCGTCGGGTGCAAGTATTTTGGGAGGGGAATTTCTACATGTTAGATGCATTGCACACATAATCAATTTAGTGGTGACTAATGGTTTAAAAAATAATATCAAGTCAGTTTTTAGGATAAGGGAAGCAGTAAGGTATGTTAAACAGTCTCCCTTTAGACTTCTCAAGTTTAATCCATGTGTGGCCGGTTGTTGAAGCCGTAAAAAATAATAAATAAATCCTATCGCCTAATGCACAAAGAATTATGTATAGTGGTAACAGGGTCGAACACAGGGACTAAGGGTAGACACTAGCTTTAGTGTATGACACAGACAATCAAACCGATACAGTACCAAACAAGGGGGTTTTTGAGAGAGTTGTTGATTAACTAATATTAAACTAAACAAAACAAAGTAAATAAGAATATGAAATCAGATGGGAAAGGTTCGTAGTAAAGTTTCATCTCCAGTTTCATCTAGGCTTAGTCAGTCATTGGTGAAGATGTGTTCCACTCCTAGTTCATAGGTTTGCTATAGGGGTCAGGTACGTTTAGGCCCCCTGCTTTCCTTCGTAAGAGAAACTACCCCAAGGTACGCTTATGGGGTAACCTTGATGCTCTGTCATCTTCCAAGGTACGCTTACGGAAGCAATATCCAGAGGCCCATTAAGGGGAGAAAAGACACACTTAGGGCAAGACACTCAGTACATTCGAGGCACTACCCTAGTTGGTTGTTTGCCCTAGTCAGATTGGACCAGTTCGACGTGATGACTCTGATCTAGTTGTCTACTCTACTTTGCAACCTCACATTAGTTATTACTACAAAGATGATTGTAACTATCTAGGATTAATTAGTAGTTTGACAAACTTCTAACTTTTCCTAAACAAATTGAAGAGAAAACAGTAAACAAGCAAATACAAACATGGAGTTTATTAAGCCCGATTTGACTTCTTAACTATTCTAAGCAACCTTCGAATTACCTTTGCTAAAAAGAGGGAGCTTAGTCGCACATACTAACAGTAGAATAAATAAGAAAATTAAATTGCATAATTAAAAAGAGAGAAGAAGGTGATAAAAACTATCGAATGTTACCGGCCGGAGCTAAAACTCCAGTTTATTACAAAGCTGGAAAGGGGACGCCGGAGGCGGAAGTCTGAAATTCTCTAATCTGAAAATAGAAGAGAGTGTGACGGAAAAAATCCCCCTCAAAATCCTAAATCCTAAAGTTCTTATAGTAGAAAATACAAAGAAGAAAATTATAAAATATGGAAACAGATCTCTTGCTTTAACTGGAGGGCCATGGGAATGAATGGTAGAATCTGTCGGATTTCCTCTTCGGGAGTTTCTTTTTCAGTGTCGGAATTGTAGACACTCGGCAGCTAGGCCTAGACGGTCAACATCCGTCAGAATCTGGCCAAAAGTGTGCATTTCTGTGATTTTTCTTCTCTAAGTCCCGATCTGCAAAAAGGAGAAAAACAGAGGCAAATCAGTAGCATCAAGATCAAAAGTGGACTAGAAAGGAGATAAAAATATGCATAAAATACACACCATCAATGTGTTGAGAAATAAAATATAGAATGCAATGCCGGTTTGTGTTTGGATGTATGTACAAGGTGGAATTCCACCTATCTAATGTTGGAGAGTGCTTGCAATTATGAGAATTTTTTTGAAGCTTATGCTGATATGGACCCCTATTTCAAAATTGAGTTTGACAGTAAGGGATTGAGAAAAATATAACAGCATAGCTTAGTTGAGGAAGAGGTGGAACATGGCAGTTTGGAAGATGAGAATGTTGGTAATGAATCCGCGGAAGAGAACTTTAGGGGAGTTCCAACAGAAGAAGATTAGAATTGTGCTAGGAGGCTTGCAAACTATCTTAGATTTTTTATATTTTAACAAAGCTTATTTCTGGTTCTTATTATATAACTGCAATGCATTTTTTGATGAGATAACAAATGTAGCTACCTTGTTAAAATAATGGCAAGATGGGAGTGATTATGAGTTAAGCATTTTGGCTGAAAGTATGAAGGAGAAGCATGACAAATATTAGGGAGATATGACAAATATAATTTTTTATTCTACATTTCTTCCATTATAGATCCAAAAAATAAGTTTGTGTATGTTCAGTTCTCTTTAAATGATTTGCATGGAAATGAAATTGGTGGGAGACTGGGGAAGAAAGTGAGGGAGGAGATTGGTAAATTATACAATTTCTATTTGGAAATGTACAAGCCAAGGAAGGAAGGAGATGCAATAGAAGGTGACAAATCAAGAGAAAGAAGAAAAAGTTCAAATGTCAAGGTTGCACAGTTAATGGATGCCAGAAAGAATAGATTTAAAAAGTTTAAATGTGATTGTGGAGCTGCTTCAGAGTGTGGTTCAGAGTTAGATTTATATCTACACGAGCCTGCAGTGACTGATGACAGTGAGTTTGTTTTACTGGATTGGTGGAAAAAACATTCTCCACGATTTCTAATTCTGTCCAAAATGGCTAGAGATGTCTTGGCAGTTCCTGTTTCCACTGTAGCTTCAGAGTCTGCATTCAGCACTCGTGGGAGAGTCCTTGATTCATTTAGGAGTTCTCTAACACCTAGAGTTGTGCAAGCACTTATATGCACCCAAGATTTGATTAGGACATCCAATGAACCCATCATTGTGGAGGAGAACATAAATGACCTTGATAAATTGGATTCTGGTAAGAGCTTAACTTATTCTCTTCAATGTTTACATTACAATGTTATCTTAGTAAACTGCCCTGATTCTTAGCTTAACTTGAACTTTTATTTTTCTTTCAGATTTGACAAAATTAGTATTAGAGCCAACTATTTCAGAGATGTGAATGGGAGACAGTTGTGACAAGATTTTGCATAAATGGCTGACAATGACATGGTTATATGGTTCTTGTTAGTGTTCGATTCAAGTATTTTTGTGTGAGACTATTTTTTTGGATGGCAATTTGGTTATTGGTATGCTGTCTAAATTCCAATAAACATGTCATGGAATTGAAGTACCAATATTTAATAGTGTTACTAATTATTTGATGTATGGATTTTTGTTTTGTCTGTGTAATGGAGGCAATTTTGTTTTTGTGTGGTGAGTTCACCTGCTTGCTTGGAATAATGCTCCTTGGTTGGGTAGGCGAGTAGATAGAAAAATTGAAAATTTTGACAGCATAGCTTAATAAAGAACGGTATTTCAGTATACCAAAATAATGTACCGAATTAATTTCGGTATTTTAGTACGGTATGATACGATACGGTATTTTTTTTAAGCATTCGGTATACCGAATATCGAAATATTTCGGCCGGTATACCAAAATACCGTCCGAGACCTCTAAATATGGGCCATTGCTTAAAGGGACCACAATGATAGATTCCTTCGAACTTGTTCAGAGTCATCAATTAAATCCATGCATTTACAAAATTTCTGGTTAATTGCACCTTCATATTCTCAAACTTTTCTCAATTAATATTAAAATTCCTTAATTCTAAAACAATTTACCATGATAAGGTGCAATCGGAAATTTTATTAATTAATTCATAGATTAATTGAGAAAACTAAACAAATTTGATGGCCCAAAACGTTATTTCTCCATTTTATCTTCACACACTAATTAATATTATTTCGATTGCCGGTGCTCTTGGGAAACTTTGTAAATTGTAAAGTGTTGGAGCCCATATTGTTAATTAAGTCCATATGGTCTTACTCTAATCATCGTATATATAATTATTGTTTTATACACTAATTAAACTGATTAGTTGTCCGTACAGAATATGATACTTTTTCTAAAGTCAACATCTTAGTTGCACTGTCCCTTATGAATGTAAGATGTGGGGGAAAAGCAAACTATTGGCGCATATCCGGCGATTTGGTGTATGTATTATTTATTCACACACTGTATTTTTCTTTGAGGAATAATAGAATGGTTTTATTAATGAAAATTAATTTGTACAAAAGATTCTAAAATCAAAACAGTATACCAAGTGTAATAACAAGAAGAATTATAACATAGTTTTATTACAAAGTTCTTATTCCACCATGTACGAGAGAAACAATTAATGTAATCTCAAACGATAATCGGTCCTTCTTAATTACTAATTAACTTTTATACGTGGATGATTAATTTTACTTTGATTCTAATGAATTTGTTTTAAAAAAATTGAAGACTCGTGCTTAAAGTGTGGATATAATATTTATCAACCGATGGTTGATGTGAGTGGTTTATCGTCACTTTAATTCTTTAAGTAAGATATTACGGGTTTAGTAATTCTTGTATATGAAAAAAAAAACTCAATAAATTTAACAATACGTATGGAATATTAAAGAAAATGCGAGCATTGGTGTCTAATAATAAAAGTATCAGTAGATATTTAAATTCAAATTTAAATTTCAAATCCGTAAATAAATGAGAAAGAAAGTGTGGGCATTCGTTTTGTTTGCTTGCAAAACAGCACATTCTGGTTTTCGTACTAAAAAAATTGGGCTTCTCATGAAATGGGCTCATATTCCTCCAAGAGCAACTGTAACTTAAATACACAGGCCGGATCGTCAGACCCAAATATTTAGAATTACTGGGTCGATTCTCAAATTGTTATAGTGGGCTCGTGGTCAGACTGAATAATTTCCACCCGATCCTAAAACCTATTAGAATCAAAACCCTCTTACACAAAAACAGAAACACACTCTTGCCTCCATATCACTCAAATAAAGCATACAAGAATCTATTTAAGATAATAACACAAACAAACGTTTATAGATTTTCTTCCCAATCTACAATTTATTGTTTTGCTCCAAAAGTCTTGGGCCTTTTTATGTCTTGCGCATTTAGTTGACAGCCCATATGACTTGAAACAGGCCCCTACGTGAATGCTTAATCAAAAATATTATGACATTTTGTTTGACAGAAAATAAATAGATAAAAAACATCATGACATTTAATACTTTTATTAATTCGTCAGATTCGTTGGATGCAATGATATAACCACTTTCGGCTTAATCATGATAAGAATTATATTGTAAATTTCATTTTGATTTGTTTTGTTATGATGAGATGGTGATGGGGTCATGGTGCATGCAATTAGCCAAAATGATTAAAAAAAAATGCAAATCGTGGTTTTAAGGTACAATTATGGTTTGAATATTAGAAAATTTTCTTGTCATAAGTAGGATATAATGAATAACTTAATTTAATTTGCCTAGATGGTTGGTGGTTGTATAAAATAATCAAATACGACCCGTCACGTCTCTAAATAAATGCATGCTAGCTTATAATAATTATATAATAATTTTTATTTTAAGATCTCTATTGGAGGTTTAGTTTTATTGAGGTGTGCGAATCAAAGTTTCATATCGGAAAAAAGAGTAATCTAAACTAAATATAAGAGTAGTGGAACTCTTAATGAAATGAGGCGCGAGTTCAAACCTAAAGCGGATAATATTATTCCATTAATAAAGACTCGGGTGATTTTTATTTCTCCAATAAATTTAGTGAGTTAGTGACATTGCTCATTTAGATATTATATTGCTGCTGACCGGTGGATAATGATCGATCAATGCTTAACGATACTTATCGATACTTTGTTTGTATTATTCTTATTCTTATCGATTCTTTGTATTATTGTACATATATACTATATATATATATAGCCAGCTGAAAATAATTTTGCTACATGTATCGTATTGTCCCATCATCATTAATTAAGCGAAAAAATAAAAATAAAAACTTAATTTCATAATACCATTTTAATTATTTTTATAAAAATAAATACCGATAAATCCTTAAAATAAACCTTTTAAAAAATACAAATTTAAAAATATTTTTATAAGCTAATCTTTGTTTCCAATAAATATCATTAAATAACAACTATAAATAATGTTTGGGGTTATATTTTAAATTTGATGCTGACTATTCCAGCAAATAATTATTTTCATAAAATTATATATTATTTTTGATTTTTATTGTCTACATATTTATAAAAATAACTCGAATAATTAAATCATATTACGCAGTTAATAGATGATCACTCTCGTACTATCTGTACCTTTCTCAAAGAATCTCATAAGAAAAAAATAAAATCCTTTTCAAGTCACAGACTCACAGGCCACCATTTTTCAGAGACATCGAATGCACAACAGGCACATCAGGTTTCCTTTTCTTGAATAAGCCCAGGATTCTGAATTCTGAGAAACCAACCAGCAATTTAAAATAGAACCAAGAACTCAGCACAGATAATAAAAAAAACCAATAATGCATAAACCTATAAATAGTAAAACTGCAGAAGTGAAAATATAACCAAAAACTCAGCACAGAGAAATAATAATAAAAAAATCCAATAATGCAGAATACTATAAATAGTAAAACTGCAGAAGTGAATAAATATATTAAAGCTCATGAATTGTACACTGCTGATAAAAACAAAACTCATAAAAGCAAAAGGATATACAGACAATTCCCTCATTTACATAATTGCCATGTACTAACCATTATCCTAACCCCAGATCCTTCTTTCACTTGAAGATCTCTCCATCTAATTAGGCTATCAATGAGCAGTGGATGTTAGACTATACTCCTCTCTAATCGAAAAAGAACAAATTAAAAACCAAAATTCATTTTGTTTTCGACCAACATGGCATCTTCAAAAATTGATTAGTTCCTGAGATAATTCCTCCACCAATAATCCGAAGATACCGATTTCGATCTCTACCACTGCGTCTTTAACTTGTTCTGGATTCCTTTTCCATTCATCCAGTTCTCTCTGGAAGTCTTGTTCAACCATCATGTCAATGGTGTTGGACTCCACCTCTTTCCATGACTCCAGCTTCTTCCAGACCTTTTTCATGGTTGCTTCTTTGTTGGTCATGGAGCTCTGCTTCCTCTCTTCCTCGGCGATAAGATCAGACACCAACTTCTTCATATCATTCGGTATTTTCTTCGGACGGAAGAAGCTCGATTCGCTGATATCTTCTGCCGCGAACCCGTCATCTTTGAATTCCTCTTCTTCCTCAAAGTCATTAGTCTCATTGCTGTCATCATCAGTAGCTTCTCCTTCTTGCTCGAGCATTCTTTTCTCGAGCTCAACAGGATCCAACCCCGCAAGTTTTTCGAATCTACGAAGCTTTTGGAATAGCTGATGCTTTGCTCCTGAAAACACAAATGTATGAGATCAGGGGATTAGCATCAACAACCATTACTGGATCACCATAAGTCACGAACTTAAAATGGATGTGGCCAGGTACACCATCGTATTAAATATCGCTAGCTACCGAACAACTTTTCACAACTGGAACAGTCAAGTTTTCACAAGTACAGAAGTAAGAAGATATATTCTGAATTCATTCATTAATTTCCACCTGAATCCCTGAAAATGTACTATAAGTTTGAACAAGACTTTAACTCCAAAGAGGCAAAGTACATGGGACTAGAAAGACTAAGTTCCTAAACTGAAGGACAGAGACATTTAACCTAACTGCATAATTTTCCACCACTTTTAAGCTTTGTTGTCAAGTGAAAAGAATGGAATAATCTAAAGAGAAGCACTGGGGTCAGATTAGATTAGATTAGATTAAACAACCAAAACAGTGAAACAAGCTGCCTCCATTAAACGCCATGCCAAGACTAAATTTATAGCAATTGGGTCCAAAAGATTTTAACTTGTTGCTTATGAGACCCAATTTCTCCTCATTTCAAAACCTACAAATTAAATAGCAATTTGCTTATAGTCATAATTGAAATGGGTTCCACCATTTTTTCAAATCCCTTGCATGACCAACCACCATAGGATAAACCCTAATTGCTTTTCATATCATATCATCAATGTAGACATTTTTTGAAGAAAAAAAAAAAGTTTAGGTCTATGATTCAACAACCCTAAGATAAGTTGCCAGAACCACAAGGAATCCTAACATTAAATTAATGTAGGATAATATATATGACAACATTAACTCATTTGTTTAGTGCCCTAACATGTAAGGCAAGTAAGAACAGACTTATCTACAGTAAACTTGCAAATTTACTGTCTTACCAAGGGAAAACAAGTCGTTGCTAGTAATGTAAAATAAAAAAGGGTTACGTTTCGAGTTTAAGTATATTCTTAGCTTAGGTTACTATCTATGGGAAAAAATAAAACAAAAAAGGGGAAATGAACAGAACGAGACGTGCACCCTATAGTCTCAAACTCCATCACCATTCACAATCACCACAGACAAAACAAAGGAAATAACTTCACTTGCACACCACAACTAAACTGAAAAATCAGTCATCATCAAACACCAGTGGAACCCACATGGATATTTTCGATCAGGACCCTTCATTTCCCCCTAAAGGAAACTATCATTGATGCAGAGGTTAAAACAATGTGACTACTGGTACTATACTACAGTAAAAAAGCAGGAAAAAGAATGATAAAGACCACACAACCAACTTAACATATGAAACAAAGGTACAAAATTTAAATAAAATGTACTGAAAATAGTGAGTTTTGATAACATACTTTGTACAATAGCATAGCTGCATTCAAGTTGATCAAAACCATCGTCCTCCCCGTCATCATCATCATCATCATCGTCTTCGTCGTGTCCTTCATCATCGTCTTCAAATGGCGGGTCCAATACTGAAACAGGACTGCATTGCTCCTTATCTTCTTCCTCTTCTTCTCCTCCTCCTCCATTTCTATTTAGTTGGAATTTTATCAATTTTTCTACATCATTTTTCTCCTTCTCCTAATTAAAAATTAACAGCAAACAGAAAAGAAAATACCCAGGATTAGAACATAATTAATTAACAATAAAATTCTTTTGGTACATAATAATTGACAAGGTTTGTTGACTTTTCTTTAGTTGTTGGTATGGAAAAGAAAGGAAATTACACCCGAATATGCTACCATTTAATTTACAAGACGGGATGTCGTATTTTTGTTGGTGGGATCTAACATAAAAAAAGCAAAGAACGGATTTGTCCTTTCTTTTGGAAAATTATTATTTTCCAGACAAGTTTCATTAGAATAAAGATTTGCATGGCCACTAAAGATAAAAAGAGTGCTACTACGTTTTTACATTTTTACATCAACAGAAGAAGCTCAGTGGTGATAATAAACAATCAAAATGACAATCATAACCCTCAAATAGAAAATTGGATCCTCCACAAACTACCAAATTAGAAGAACTATTCAGACCAAATTCCGGCCAAAACACCCTACTGCCGACACTCCAAACACTAGTATTATACATTACATTTTAAAACAAAATAGTCTAGCAATTTTGAAGAGTTGGTTAAAAGATTCTAAAATAAGTGTGAAGATAGCCTGGTGGTAATTATTTATTACCTGTAAAGTACCAGTACCCATAGAGATTCGGGTTCGAGTCCAGTAAAAATATTCCAAAAGAAAAACGAAGATAGATGGGTACAAACCTCAATGTTGCGTTGCCTAGGTGAGGTGGCCGGGGAGTTGAAATCCGGAGTCCGGTCACCGGAGGAAGGGGTGGTGCTTCGTAGCACAAAATGGAAAGGACTTTCGCAGAAGTGTTTATCAAAAGAAGCAAAATCAATAGTATCATTAATAACTTGGTTAAATGCGAAGCTAACATCCTCCCCGGACAAGCTACCGCTTGATGTCTCCATTGATTTCCCTTCATTACTCTCTGACGACCAAGCAGCGCTACTACTTGGCCTGCTGCCATTGCAGGAGCAATTAGAAAAGGAGGAGGCATTTTCACAAACACCTTTGTCGTCATTAATCAAAATAACCTCCACTTCGTTTTTCCTCTCTGTTTCCTCATTAATGGCTGAGCTTTTACGGCCAGCAGAGGAATCCCACCTTAGGATGTCTTTGACCGAAACTTTGACCCCATCACCACTGATTTCTTTCCTTCTGGGTTTTGACCGATGGGTCAATCTCTTCAATAACGACCCAAATAGACCAAACCCATTACTGTTCTTGGGTTTTTGAGGTTCTGAAGACTGTTTTTGGATCCGGAGAGCAGCTTCGAGAAGCAGAGTAGCGGTTCTTGCAGGAATGTGAAGAAGAATGGTATTATTGTTATTACTATTCCTACAAGGGCTCTTGAGGGGAGATTGGAAGGTGAAAAGAGGGGATTTTGTTGGGTCTGGTGAGTTAGCGCCATTGAAGGAGAAAAAGCAAGCGTTTTTGCAGAAATTGGGAGGAAAGTTTGAGACTTGAGAGATGGGTGGTTTTCGTAATCTCTTGGTGAGTTGTAAATGTGGTGTTGTTGTTGTTGTTCTTGGATTGGGTCTTTTAATTTCGCAATTCCTGAGGAGGAACGGTTCTTGATCTTCTCGCAATAGCTCGTGTAATCGCTTTTGGGCCATCATAATGCAAAATGATGAAAAACAGAGGAAAAGGACTAGTAATTCAGAATTTTCTTTTCTTTTCTTTTCGTTTCTTTTGCTTTTGTTTCAGGGTTTTGTGAATTTCAGGAGAGGAGGTCTCTAACTTTTGAACTGAAAATGAAATGGTATAGAGGAAGGGGAGGAAGGATTGACCAGTTGGCCTAAAATATAGAGGGGGTGAGGGGGGGGGGGGAGAGAGAGAGAGAGGAAATTGGAAGATATGAGGACACTTTCCTGATTCAAATCTGGGGTTTTAGTGAAACGAGGCAAAGTTTGGTGCTAAATGAAATAATTATAAATTACTAACTTCACAAAAACAACAAACAAATTGGCTGCAAATTGGAGCTGATTTTTTCTTTAAATAACAAAAAGAGTAATTTGTTGGGTGAATTTTAGGAAAAAAACAATCACTTTTTTCAAACAAAAGAAAGAAAGAACAATCACTAGATAACTTTTGTATAATACATTATGCCATTATCTATGTAATTTTGTCCATTTTAAATAAAATAAATTATCAACCGCTCATTGATGTGAGTTATTTAACATTCTAATCTTTTAAGTAAAAATTATTCCCTATGTTTTTTATTAATAGACGTTGGGCCCACAAGCGCGGTTATTAAAACCGGCTGCTTTCTGCGTGGGTCAACTCAACATTCATCTGACGCATGGGTCAGCGTTGTCGTTTTTTAAATTCAAATTAAATTTTGAATTTTCGAAACCCAGCCCATTGCAAAAAAAAAATCAATCTCTCCTCACCCCTGTCTCTTCCTCCAACTCTCTCTGCTCTCCAACCCTAAACTCTAGATCCCTCAAATATTTGGGCATTTCGATTAACCAGAAAATTTGGCCAAATTCAAATTACATTTCTTTCCCCCCATTTTCGATTATTTATTACACATGGGTTTCTTCTTCCACATCTCCCTCCTCCGTTTCAATTCAACAACAATAACAATGTTCATCTCTCAGAAAATCTGGGATGTCTTCTCCCATAGCCAACTTAAATCATATTTCAGGGTCTTCTCCAGAAGGCAGGCCAACCCCAACTATCCCAATTGGGAACCCTGAATCCCCTGAAGCCAACTATCTTGGCCTTGAGCAGTTGTCTTCTACCCTCTCCGGTGATGATGAACAACCACAACAACGGAAAATAGAGGATCTAGAAATGGGCAAGAGATTCAGGTCAGCACCAATATGCTAATGGTACAATCCATAATTGTGGTAGAAAAAGGGTTGATTTTAATCTGGAGAGAATCAAAGACATTCCACTAAGGAAGAGAACAACATTAAGGTCTCTAGCAGCAACTTTGGGAGTTAATAAATCGTTCTGCATGTGAGGTTGAAAGAAAGTGTGATTAGGCGACATAACAATGCAATCCATCCAACATTGATAGAGGAGAATCTGAGGAGCAGAGTCAATCATTGTTTGGAATCCTTCGATCCAGCAACAGTGTCACACGATCCAACCTTCTTGGATATGAAAAATATTGTGCACATTGATGAGAAGTGGTTCTACCTGACAAAGAGGTCACAAACATATTACTTTTTGCATGATGAAGAAGATCCAGTAAGAACAATAAAAAATTCTAACTTTATTCCTAAGCTGATGTTCTTAGTTGTTGTTGCTAGGTCAAGGTATGATTGTAATGGCTCTTGTACGTTTGATGGCAAGATTAGAGTTTTCCCATTAGTTTGTAGTATTGTTGCGGTTAGGTCAAGTCAGAATAGGCCTCGAGGTACACTCGAGCTAAAACTAATTCTAAAATCAGCAGGATAACAATTAGGGAGTTTATGATTGAGAGGATGTTACCTGCCATTGCAAGCAAGTGGCCTAGGGACAACATTACAGAACACATTTTTATTCAACAAGACAATGCCCCAACTTATATAGCCAATAATGTTGATTTTTTAAATACAGTTGAGCTAAATGGAATGAATGTGACTCTCACCTGTCAACCTCCTAACTTCCCTGATTTAAATGTGTTAGATTTAGGGTTTTTTAGAGCAATCCAGTCACTGTAGAGTAAGGATTGCTCTAGAACTATGTATGCACCGGTTGCTACTGTTCAGCAAGCATTCTATATTTTCTCTGACAAGAAAGCAAATCGTGTCTTCATTACTCTGCAATCATGTATGATTGAAGTACTGAAATGTGGAGGCAACAATACCTACAAAATTTCTCACTTGAAGAAAAAATAGTTGGAGAGGATAAGAACTATTCCACCAACTTTGAAGTGCAGTGTAGAGATTTATAGTCATGCATTACAAGAAGTTTCTCATCAATGAAATTAGTAATTTTCTGCCTCTTTTTGTTACTTCCATTACTTAAAATGCAAGTATTATGTAACTGTAATTTATGCAAGTTTGAAGTTTTAACATCATTCTGGGTAGAGGGATTTTTTTGTCACCAAGGTAAGTCTTTTTGGTATATTGACATTGTGGGAAAATATCAATTGGCAATGTGGACATATTCTTCGTTGGTTGTACTTTAATTGTTACTGCTTGAGGTATCCATAACCACTGTTCTGGTATGAGAATTACATGTCCACAATGTCAATTGCTAACTTAACATTTTAGTAGTGCATATTTCTAGGACCTACTTTTGTATAGGAAATCATTGTACATTTTGGTGCAACATAGTTTGCATACTCTATATTTTTTATTGGGTTACATGGTAAACATAGCACATGTTGTGCTGCACATATAGGAAATGATTTTGGTATAAAGAATGGTGTAAACTGGTGTAATTAATCTGTCTCTCCTTCTCCTCTATTTTTATTGATAATTTGTCTCTCCTTCTCCTCTGTCCGTTAATTTTTGAATTTGTGCCTATTATATTGAACTGTTGTGATAGATATTACTATTACTAATGACGTAATTAATGAATGGTAATCTCAATTTATAAGAGGCAACAGTTGTACTAGTTTGGTCAAAGTCCAAATTCACCTAATCTTGTTGTCGTGTGAGGAGAAAAATGTGGGATTCTCCTTTGGAAATAAATCTCTTTTCTGAATAGTTTCCATTTCCAAGACAACATTTACCTCATTAACTTTATTTCCCTTGCAGGTGCATAGACTCCTGCCGATTTATCAACCAATCAAAGTGAAGAGGAAGTTTCCAGAGCTAGAGTCCTATAAGAAAGAGGTAGCACAGTCTTTGGAGAACACACCAAAGCTAACTTTCCTCTGTTCTTATCTTCTCTGTTTCTCCTTCTTCTTCTTTATTTTTTTCAGGTTGCTAGTTGGATCTAAGGGAGGGCAGACATATTCTCTAGGAGGCTGGGGAGATTGGAGGAGGCCTAATTAGGGCAGGGGTTGAGCTGCAGGGGTAGTTCAATAAATTACTGGAAGACATTAGCGCCCTCAAGGAGCTGGCTGCTAGACTGAAGGACATGAGAGATGATATCACATAGGAGGATCCACAGGCGGGGGATATGCTCCTTACAATAGGCAACGTCTTCATCCGCTTGAAGAAGGTCATTACTCACTTGAAGACGCAGAAGCGCATGGTGGAGCTGACCACCAACAACCTCACTGAAGTTGCCAGGCAGCTTGATAAGTTTTGCAACAAGGTGGTGGCATCCCAAAGACATAACTTCATTTGGCCATGTTCTTTTTGTCTTTAGGCTCCCCCTCCGTCTTGATGTCAATCCCCTTCTCTGTTTTTTCTTTTTTCCTTTCTATCATTTATATAAACAATTTCTCTACTTTCAGCCTTAAACTTCATTTAGTTTTGAACCATTTTATTTTCTTTGTAAAGTTTCCTTGCAATTCCAAGCATGTCTAATCTCATCTTCAACATTCAAAGTTGGTAGAATTTTTGTTATTTTTGTCCATTAACATAAGCTGCAACCAAGAATACAACAATATCTTAACTGTAACAACCTCTAACAGGATAAGAGAACAAGAACCTAACTAATTTTTTTTCAAGAACATCTAACACAAACCTGTTGATATTTGCAAGAAGAGCTTAAGTTTTTCATCAAAAGTTGTATTGGCTGCAAAATTAACAATTATGTCCATTTCGCTCGAGATTACACCAGTTAAACCTTCTTCTATCCCAAGATTGGATTCTAGGTTGGAGGACATGATCAAATAGAGAAATTTACCTACAATTAGCCAGTACATACACTAAATAACCCTGGCAGGGATTGAGTTACAAAACCCATCAAAATTACACAAAATATTAACCATGTTCAAGAGGTAGAGAACACATCTAATGAAAATCAGGAAGAAGCAATCGTAATATCACAATAAACTCTCTTTCTCGTGTTGGATCATCAAACTTCCACCTTCCTTCAGCTAGCAACTTGTTCAGATCAAAGTCTCTGTCTTCACTTATCTGTGGAGGCTGTTCATTCAAATCAAAAGACAGCCCCCCATGAACAATCCCAGAAACAGAGGCACAATCATGAATAGATGCTTCCTCATTTAAATCAATATGGAGAGGAGGCTTTTTTTGAGGAACCATTAACACTTTCTCTACGCAATCACTGACCTTAGTAATGGCTATGCCTCCATCAGATACAAGCCCACATTCCACTTCATCATCCACAACTTTCAATGGCTAAACCTCTTCTTCTCCTCCTGCCTGCCTCTTCCACACAATCTTCTTTCTCATATGTGCCCTCCACAATTTCATGCTTCTCACATTCTACGCTTGGACCAGAAACATCGGTCACATAAGCTCATTGGTCTTCCACAACATCAATGGAATTCTTAACGAACATCTTGGCCGAATCATCAAATTGATAAGCGTTGTCAAACTATGAGTCGTCGTAATAAACACCCACAACACTCTCATCCATCTTTGAAATAATTTTGATTCTTCTTCTTTAAGTTTTATTTTTAGTAATGACAGATGATGAAGGGGGAAATCTTCTCAATTTTGCTGTCAATAAGAATAGAGGACTTTGTCCTCTGTTTCGCGCCTTCCCAAAAATTTTGTTCCCTCTCATTTCTATCTAATCACTTGCATGATGCGTAGTCTAGGCCGAATGACATGTTGTTTGAAAGGGCAATTTTGGAAAGAAAAAAAGAGGAAGCATCAGTTAATCGTGGACAACGATTTACGACCCAAACGTCTATTAAAAAAGGACGGAGGGACTACAGGTTATTCCATCGTTGTATATGGAGAAATTACTTATTGGGTGCACTTTACTCTTTAATTGAACAACCCGGTATGATCTGAAATAAATAACCTCGTATTTTTGGATCGATCAAAAAAGAAGAAACAAACCATAATCTAAACGCAAAATGAACATAACTTTTAATCTTATCATTAGATTAAATTAGCAAGAAATTGACCCGGGCTAAGGCTTTCGAAGTTACGAAAGAGCATAAAATAGACTTTTAGAAATCAATGGCTAAACCCTAAGCCACCATTTTTCTTACAGCTAAATCCTGGCTAGGTGGCTATAACAAAAAGTCTGTCTTCAGACAGCAAAACCGACTGCTACAGTGTCTATGTAGAGTAGACAGTACTGCAATTAGGTCTTTCTTAAACTCAAAATTGAGTAGTAAATTATTATTACCACATTATTTCCTTTTTAACATTAATTGTTACCTACGAATGACAGCGAGGATGAGTACACCACTGAGTCACAGGATTGGTGAGAAATCACCGATGACGTGGTACTTTTTCCTGTGTTACAGATACAGCCCACACATTTCCAGCTTTTTTTTAATTATTATTTACAGTTGCAGAATTTATTGGTTTATTTTCCGCAAGTTTTATTTTCACTACCTTACTTCCCATTCTTGTGTTATCTTAACTTCTAGCATTTGGACAATACCTTCATTCAATTTCATTATAAATAATTGTCAAATACGAGTAGAAAAATGTTTTTTACTATTATTGATTCTATTTCTATTTAATTTATCTCGCTTCTTTCAAATTTATTTTATTTACTTACTTCGAAATCATGTAACCCTTTTTCGTTATTTGAAATGGAAGTGGTAGTAAGTCGACCAACAATATAAGTTGCGTTCCCTCAATGACAAAATTGCAGTCCATTTACTCAAATCTATTACTTTACAGCTGGACCCTAAATATATAAATATATGCACGCTTGAAGAAATTAAAGTTAAAGCTCATCTGACTATGTTCTTTTTATTTCATTTTATTTTAAGTATTTCTATTATATTCCTACTAAATTATCTCAATAATAAATAGACTCGATAAATAATTATTTTTTATATAAAAATTAATTTCATAATTTTTTATTTAAAAGATAAAAATATTCCGGTTTAGTTTTATAAGAAAAGAAAGAAAAGCTTTTCCCTCCATAGAAAAAAGCTACGGCGTGGAATTAGCAAATAACTAAACAATCTTCTTGTGAAACCACTCAAAACTAAACTACCATAATATTTTAATTTAAAATTAATCTCCCTCGTGACAGGTGTTAATAAGGACAAAACAGTTGGTCCGTCTATTTTCTTGTGCGGTAGGGTGTATTTATTTATAGTGTAGTCAGAAATTAAATGAAGAAAACTATGCATCCTATCTAGCTGAGCTGGAGTGGTGAACAGTATGGTAACGGTACCATATACACACGCAATCCAAAACAACATGCCACTAGGTCCACTACTACTACTTCGTAAAGCGTTGACGTTTTCCCAACTAAAACCAAACGAGAAAAAAATGTTCTTTTTTTGCCCTTTTCGGAAGGGGTGATGCATACGTGGCAGCAGTCTCCGCTGCAACGAAGTGGCCGCAACACGACAAAACAGAGACCCCCACGCATGCCAACTAAGAAACAGAACCCGGATCTTGACCAAGATCTTCTTTTTCTTATCTGTCTCAACATTCATCCACACCCGTTGATCTTGATTACTTCCTAGACAGTTTCTGCCACGTGCATGATCTGCAACTTTGCAACCTACGGTACTTTGGTGCAGCGCTCTAGTCACTTTACCCCCCCATGCTTGTAATGTAATTGTGTAAGTGTAAGTGGCCGTACCCTCTTTTTTTCCACCAGACCAGTCGATTTCACTTGTCAACTTTAATTTAAAATTTCAAACCAAAATAATACTAACCATATTTTATTTTATTAGGGGAAAAATTACTACCATATTTTAGCAGGCATTAATGTTTTGTTCTTAGACTATGTGTTTTTCTTTTTCAAGTAATAAATACTTAAATGTGTAAATGTGTAAATTTCGAGAAGAGTAACGAGCCAAGTCATATCATATGGGTCATGGCCTACTACTGGCTACTGATGAATGTTTTTTGTTCCAGGATTTGATTGGACATTTGGTGTTGACATCATTGGAATATACATCATTTAAACTTCCACCACTGAAAAATGCAAGATATAATTCATTGTTTCAAAAAGTATAAAATACTAAGGCATAATTCAAGAGATTTAAAAAAAGCACCAAAGATTTAGAATAAAATAATTCTTTTTTTCCTGTACGAAACAATATATATATATTAAAGTAATCAGATGATCGCCACAATTAATTAAGGAGGCGATCAATCTCAATCTAGAACATAAAGTTCTCACCATTAAGAAGACCTTAGAAATTAACAATACCACTTACTGTTTTTTTAACCAACAAATCAGCTAATCTATATAATACATTCTCCATAGTGAAGGTGCACGTCCGCCGACTCGTTGGATAGTTTTTTTCTTTACAATCAAGTTAATACTTAACACGAACACACAAGAAGAAAAAAAGAGACAATAATACTCTATCAAAAGCGGGAAAAACCAACATTTGCCACACACAAAAAAGGAAAAAATACCCAACAAGAAAGTCAAGAAAATTAAATGCAATTGCTTCTTTCCTTCCTTGCTCATCTTTCACTATCAGCAATGGATCCATCCGATGAAGACCCGAAAAAGAGATGGGCGTACAAAGAATTAAGAATGTCGCCATTCCCGTCATGCGTCGTTGGTTTGTACATATTCGATGCTTAGATAGTGAAAATTAAGGGCACGGACACGGACACAATTTCATGCACACGTTATTCCACTACTGAGTACCGATGGGAGCGTCACGGCAGCTCTACTAGTTGCTAGTCATGAATCGAACAGCTAACTAACCATTTATTCATTGCATATATGCACATGATGAGATAGCAATTTGTTACATTTTTTCCCCTCTTGGTGGGGGTCGCTACTCGCATTCCAATTCAATGTGGTGGTCTGGTGGTACTCATATTCCAATTTTTTTCTAGTTATATTTATCCAATTATAAATTTTATTTTAAAATTTATTAATCATCAATAAATATATAATTAATTAATTATTTTACTGGTAATAAAAATACGATAGCTACTCTTAAATTCTACTAGTAATCGGTAGAGTTAGGATTGGGATCGTAAGTTCTGCTATTTATGCGGGTCGCTGTCGAGCCAGCCACGTAGTCTAGCAGTAGCTTGTATGCTTGAAAGGAACAAAAGCCTAGCTAAGGCATATCACATTTGTTTTAACTTTTTTATTTTATTTTTTTATAATCAAGAATCGCTAAACGTAACGAAGATTAGCTACGAGCTAATTGTTTATTTTCTAAGTATGAACTATAAATATTTTTAAAATTATTACGATAAAAATAATTTGATTTATATTGAATTCGATAAATAAGTACTCAATATATATATATATATATATATATATATAAATAATTAGATCGTCTTATTTAAAATTTTAGAGAGACAATCTAACAATCTTTGTTATCTTTTAACTCGCAAATAGTTAATTCATTGAGTTATTTATTAAACAACTAAATTTTTATCTTTTCACGAAGATAGATCCATTTTTATAATGCGGAAAAGATTTCAAATTTGTCAAAAATAAATAAGTTAATTAATTAAAGTGCATTTCTTTGTTCCCTGTAATATGGTAACTTTATCCTCAACGTGGGTGTTTGGTTAATCGGTTTTGGTGAAATTTCTTTATTTGGCTAACTTGTCTGCAAAAAGAACAAAAAAAAAATCCCAGTAGAAACTGCAAATGGTCATAAAAGAAGATAAAAGAAGAGAGATTAGCCTAAGAATAAACCTTGTGCATTACTATCACATTCTCTATTTTTTTTGTGTGTGGTTTTGATGAGGTTCTAATTTTCTCATATTCACGCCATTCTTTCTTTATATACTATTCCCTCCGGTTCGAAATGTATAACGTTTTAGCATTTGCTTTTACTGTTCCGGAACGTATCTTAAGACGGCCGGAACAGTCACTATTTGAGACAATTTTGCCCCGAATTTTTTCTCGGAAGTACGTTAAGGATTAACGTACGTTCAAAAAAAAGTACGGAATTTTTTGGGGTCAAAATTTGCCTCCTCAATATGCGTTCCCTACTGAATATTGGGATGCGAGAAAGTCATACATTTCGAACCAGAGGGAGTATATATCCATATGGAGCTAGAACTTTATTCCACACATTCCCCTTTAAAATCCAAAGCGCTCCTCTCTGGAAAAGGTATATGCTTGCACTACTACATAACTTTTCCTGGAAAAAAGTGACATGTAATGGCGCACTACTTTATTATTTTCATAATTACTCTTGCAGACTACAAACCAATATGATAGTTGATAGATAATGCTGAGAATTTGGCATTTGGGTGCAAAAGATGCGACGATAAAAGTGATATCAAGACAAAACAAAACAAAACAAGCAGGAAAGGAAAGGAAAGGAAAGAAACCAGTTTTTTACAAGAGGACAAAACGACCAATAAATGCACCGTCATTCGGTGCATCCACACACACATATGATTATGATACGATACAATGAGCCAATTTGCACACGTGTCGAAAGGATGTGAAGCATCACGTGTCGGAGGTGTGTCGGGTCTGTTGTGGACCGCAACTTAGCTTTTTGTTTTAGGTCAAAATGACAAATTCGTCGTCGTCGCCGTCTCTGGTGGCGGGTAGCCCCTTCTCGATCGCCCTGCATTGGATCCTTGTTCTCTCTGTTTTTGGAATTTCTCTCCGAAACATTGGATCCTTTTTCCGTGTTTGTACTGTACCGTCTTGCTAACAAAATTGTGGAATTTATTAAAAAACGTTTATTGGTTTCATGAATCCTGTAAATTCTTCTTCTTTATTTTATTTTTCTCTCGTTTTATATGAACTTAATTTAATCCGTTATTCATGAACTTTCGAAACGATCAATAAATTTGAATCATTTTTTAAATTATTTAAATCTTGTTTCTCATTTGTAATTGTAGAAATTCATTTATTAATCGAGATAATTTTTCTGCCCGAATCAAATCGAGAAGTGCACAAAAAGGAAAATGTAAATAAAAGAATGAAACAGGCAATATTGTCAGGGTCCGAGTCAGGAACTGAGAGCCAATATTGCAAGGGTCACCATGAAAAGGATGAATAAAGACCTGTATTGTACTGTTCTCTTTTTCCATCACATTTTTCTGAACAAAAACATATTTGTACACGAGGTGAATAAAAACAAAAGAATTGGCCACTGGTTTGTTTTTGCAAGGGGACAATCAAATCTTTATGCTAAGATGTGGACAAACTCTTCTTTCTATTCTCTTTCCCTCTCATACTCACGAAACAAAACCATTCCCTTCATCTAGTCATGACCTGCATTTTCTCAAATTAAGCACAAAAAAAACCTAAGATATGGGATGGGTTGCTTAGATTCTGCTTGACTCTTTGTTTCATCACCATATGATCAATCCATGGCCCTTCTTTTTAGTAAGGGAGCTGAGAGAAATAAATTAAAACGCATTCGTTTTTACTCACAACTTTTGAATACATTGGTTTGGATGGAATTGGGAATGTTTGGGGACAATAATTGGATTGATTTGACAAAAAATGAAGTTATGGGGACAATAATTGGGTTTTGTCGCTGACCGTTCTTTGGATGGAATTGGGAATGTTTCTCCATATTGCATGAGATCACACCAAGAGCATCCTGTCCTGCTTCACCGTCACGCAAATGCACCTATATATCTCTTTATTCCATTCCAAAGTGAATTATTTAATTATTGACCAAAAAAAGCGAATTATTTAATTTAATTTCAGTAATGAATTTGTTAATTTATCCGTTTCTTGAGTAATTAACAAATAACAAGATTGTTTAAATTAACTTAACGTTCTGAAACCTATAAAGTTATAGTTAAATTGATTAGTGCATGTTATTTTTATGACGTGCATAAATTCGATCCTTATTATAATGATAATTAATAATATACAATATTGGTTTCACACGGCATCTCCTTTTCTGGTTGGGAATTCTGCACGTATCTAATCCACATTATAAAGGAGACGGCAAGCTTACTAAGAAGATAGAACAATGAATTGGCGCACTAAACAAGAAACCAATTATTGAGACTCATTTGGGATATAAAATTGTCACAAAGTTCATACCTTTGACCTTTTTTTATAAAATACTACTACTCTATATTCCTACTTATCTACCCAAAAAGAGGGGGAAAAAGGAAAAAAATTGCACAACTACTTTTGTCCGACTGTATATCCAACCGAGCTGAAACCCATTTTAGGTTTGCAAACGAGGGCCGAAGCTATAGAAGGAAAGCCCAAAAACTATTAGGCCCAACCACTTTTTGTACTTTGTTCAGGTCGTGTCAAGTAGTATATATATAACTGTAGAGAGTCCTTCAAGAGAGTAGTTGACCCCTTCCTATATTGGTTTCGGGTACAAGTACCATTTTGATTAAGGTCGCTCGAGTTTGTCCCGGGAGTATGACATGGGTTACTTGAGCGTCATAGTGCCTGGTCCTCGAACGTCGGCTCGAGGGAGATGTGAAATGTGTAGAGATATCAGAAAGAACAACGATGGCAAAAGCACTCTGTTATGCCGATACTGACACTACACCGAGAGACAAATGCCAGGGGTTACTCTTCTTGCTCATCAACCTCGTTACGTTTTTCTTCTTGGTTGATGGTGAATGTATGCTAGACCTTGTTCTTCAGAGTGGATCACCAAAGAGGCGTTGTTCCAAACAACCTGCCATTAACATAAAACTCAAAAATATTGGGCCGCCCTAGTAGCCTAATTACTAATGGGTCGAGTCTAATTTCATGTCACAAGTGGCTGAAAGAAAAGTGTCTTTATCAGAAAACGCTTGATCCAGGCTATTTTTCATATGGGCCTAAATTTGCAATACTCCTAAAGATAGGCCTGGTGACATTGGTTAGCCTGGCCCATTTCAGTATTGTCTATAGGGTCATGTTTGGTTAAAAACACTAGCATTATTCCTTTGCTACAAAGACGAAACAAACACGTTACAATATTACATCTACCAAACAAACTTTAAGTTAATTTGCCATTATAAAATACTATAGTCAGGATTTGTTAAGGAACTCTTTTCAAAGTTGGTTACGATCGTTCCTGAAATAAAAATTCATAACAAAAATAATTGGAATTATTTTAGGGTTTTTTTTCTACAAGTATTTTAGTTTAACAACTCTAATTATATAACTAGAGCAAGTTTTGCAAAAATATCAAAATCATCGGAGTGTTGCCTTTTGTTTCTTGAATTGCATCGCTAAACTCACTTTTTTAAATAAGAATTCATTAGTTTAATCATTATTTATGAAAAAATCGCGTATTGCAAATATAATTAATGAACCGATGTGATGCAAATAATATTAGTATTTAAACATACATTTGGTCTAAAATAAGAATTCATTAATTTTTATTACGAAAAAAAAGTGATAATTATCTACGTATACCAAACTTCAATTTATCAAAATGTTTAATTAAAGTGGTAGTGGTTGGAAGAGTTTCCTAATTAAAGAACATTTTAGTTTAGCTACTTATCATCTAAAACTGCTTCTGATGTCGATGAAATCACCGTATTTCTATCATGTTTTTAGTAATTTTGCATATGTATCGGAACACTCTTCTCCTTCAATTAGGAAAGGTTAGGTATTGAGATTTAGAACCCTTTTTCTTTATATACGTGTATAGAAGAGAAAGCAAAAG
Organism: Viola odorata; assembly: GCA_963691705.1. Taxonomy (NCBI): domain Eukaryota; kingdom Viridiplantae; phylum Streptophyta; class Magnoliopsida; order Malpighiales; family Violaceae; genus Viola; species Viola odorata. Next base: position 56,159,824 of record OY829543.1, on the reverse strand, counting down.
TCAACAACGCAACTAAGCTAGAATTGCCTATATATAAAAAGAATGATAAGTCAGAATTTGTGTCGGATAAGTAACGTTCGAGATATCACGTTCGAGAAGAAGCTGAATATTAATTGGTATAACATGAAATCAGAAGTAATACGTGTTAAACTCAAATGTTATATTGGTCAACAATTTAATTGTATTTTTATGTATAGAAAAATAAGGAAATAATTTCCAATTTTCAAAAGGTTCTAATAATGTTCTAAGGTATTTCTAGAAACAAAAGGAATAATATTGTCCAAGACATGACAATTGACCAACAATGTAATGAAAAATGGGGTGACTTATTCCTCATGGTATGAAGTCAACTCCTAATATACATGGTACACCAGACGTACGCTATACGATACTCAACTTCTTCTTTTTGGAGAAGACTAGATCCAACTATTCCATCATTTGCCATTATTTTATGTTTTTTTTCCCCTTTTATTTACTATAATAAAAATTTAAAAAGCTATGTGATGATGTAGCCGTGGTGGTTTAATTAGTTAACGTTTCCTAAAGGCCGGCATTGGATCTTGGCTTCTACACGATAAGTAATTAAGTAGATTGACTGAGCCTAAATGGTTCAACTAAAGAGTTTGGTTTGCTACAGAATCTGATTTCTGGTTTGAATGCCCCCAATTCTACTAGATGGGTCAGTTTACTAAGAAAGAAAGTGATATTCAAGGTCATTATCCGCAATTATCGTAATGAATGTGTGATCAAATATGTTGGTATTTTTGCGCGGAGAGATTAATATCGTTTTGATCGTGTCAATCTATTAAAGCATTAAGTTGTTTTTGCATTGCTCACTCTTCGCTAATACTTGTTGGCGCTACTTATCCTTTTGACTATTAGGAATATTTAACAAATGGTTTTTTTTCTAAATCTCAGTATGATTTGATAACTGTTGTCATTTGAATTAAATTAGAGATTAATGACCCGATACCCACTTGATGTTATAGCCTAATTACGTGCCAACACAAATTAAATGAGCCTACATTAGCAGGAAAAACATTCATCATCTTGAATCTTACCGACAAAATCAGACAAGATAAACACGGCATTTTCTTACCGTTAAAAGAGCAGAGAACTGTATGATATAACGGGCAGTTTTTTTGAAACAGTCAACAGTCAACACGACCGTTTCTAGGGAAGGGACTGCTTCAAACTTCAAAATCCAGCGCACACACATATATCTATTTATATTTCCATTTCAGCCACAAATAAACGAATCAACGGGGTAAAATTAAAAAAAATTAGCGACTTATAATTCATGCTTCTGCATCAGAACAAGGCCCAGCACAAAACTAGTAGCAGAAAGAAAGAAAAAAGTGAACAAATTGCAAAAGAACAGATACATTTAGTTACAAACCTGTTTAATTAGGGTATTTTGCTAGTAAAAACAAACCAAGAACAGATCAAATACATCAAACTGAAAATTTTTAAAAATTAAGAACACCCCATATATAATCATAAATATAAAAGTCAACCTTAAATACACACATCATCATCATCACACAGACCTAATCAGTCATCAGCAGCACTAAACGCTATAATCATCATCATCGATCAGTTCATGGAATCTATGTTCTTACTCAGCTCCTCCAGTTTCTTCAGCCTCATCTTCTCGCTTTCACCGACGAGCTGTGACATCCGCATTAGAAAAAAAAACAACAGACGGATAGGTTAGAACAACTGCAAAAAGTTACAGTATATACATATTCGTTTCATCTAATGAGAAGAAAAACAATGAAATCTCACCTCCATTAATTTGGTTATGAGCTGTACTTTTTCTTTGTTCTTGTCATTGAAAGCTTCAAGAGCTTCCTTGTATTCTTTCTCCTGTGACAAAAGCCCATAAATCCAAATTCAGTGGTCCAGCGTCTATTGTAACACAAACAAGTGCAGGTTTTGGACCTACTTAACATGCATGCACCAAAATTTACAGGAATCATGATAATGGCAAGTTTTGAAACGTTACCCTCTTCTGAACAGTGTTTCCTAGTGGCTTCAATTCTTTGTTGATGGTGTCAATCTTCTTCCTCACAGTAGCAACATCTTTCCTCATGGGATCTGTTAGCGACTCAAGCTCCTGATGGATTAATAATTTAACCATAATCAAATTAGATTCCACAAAATGATATATAAATTCCATAGTTTCTACAAATCATCACAAATCCATGTCTAAACTGCTATGAGGTAAAAGCCACCACAGTACTCTTCACAAAATATAAAGTACTAAACTACTAATGATAAAAAATGTATGGCTTCTGGGCTTTAGAATCACTTTTTTTTCCCCTTCTGGTTCATGTTCAAATATGGGAAAAATGAAGTTAACAAGAAAGTTTTTCAGAACTGGGTCTTGATTTCTAGTGGTAATATTGAACTTTTCTTGTTCTCAAATTCTCTAAGACCAAACCTGTATTAACCTAATTCGGTTCAGATCAAGAATTCTGGTGACAGCCCATATCTAGGTTTTTAACAGACACTAAAAATAGCAACTTTTTAACTTCTCTGCATCAAAAAATCTTGAACAGAAACAAATCTCAAGGAATTTCACCACCAAAAACCTTACAAAAACCAAGAAATCTGGGTTTTTGAACAAAACCCATATGCAGTGAGACACATCAAACCAAAAAGGAGCAAACTTTACAGTACTGAAGCATAGATATATACCTCACGAATCATAGCAAGACGTTTGGTCTCCTCTTCGACACGACCCAACTGAGCTTGAACTTTCTCTCTAACCTCCAACTTCTTCTTCTCGATCTCTTCTTCTTTGGCTCTAAAAGTAGAAAGAGCCGACCTTGACATCTCCTCATCTTCTCTGGACATTTGGCTGCTGAAGCTAAGACTACCTGTGCTCTGCACTAGCTGGGTCTGCGGCTGCGGCTGCGGCTGCGGCTGCTCCATTTTTCGCATGAACCCTTGAATTATCGTCCAGAAAAACCCCAAAAAGCCCTTCTCCTTCCTCTGAGTTCTCTCAATTTTTGCTGCTTCTTACTTTTCTCTCTTTCTTTGCTTTGTTTTGGGTATAATGAGTTTTGCTCTCTTTTGCTTCTCTTTTTCTTTTTCTCTGTTACAAGTGCGCAGCTTATAAACAAGCCTGGCTCTGGCTTTAGAAAAAGGGTTATAAAAGTAGCCAAGCCAGCTTAGCACTCATCCTCTCTTTTTCTATTTTCTAAAACCTAAACCCCAAATTATTTTCTTAATATCAAGAAAATAATAAATGGCAAAAGTCACATGCCAAAACCGCTGATAATTTTCAACTTTGCTGAATCAAATGTGACCATGAGAATTTTGAAAACCATGTATCACACAATTTGTACCTTCTTCTCTCATATGTATTTTGTACATGTATGTATCCAAAATGTGTATATTCGAGTATTGTCGAATTCTCCCTTAATTATCCCATTTGTGACTAGGCTTATTCTTTCTTTTTTGAGCTCGATCGTTGTTTTGTCGTAACAACGAAATTGAAAGTATGAGAGTGCCGATTTACCTATCATGACAAGAACGTTGCCTTTTCTCATTAGTCATTACTTTGGTGACGGACAACTCCCCACCTCCCCGTTAGTTGCTTCATGCACATGCCACTGTAGACGCGACGGGAAAACAAATAACAATCAATCAATTTTGATCACTTTCGAGTTCATCACTTGATTTTCATACTCGGTCCATGAATTTTAAGTGCTATGATCTGAACTTTTAATCGTTCATCATGATTGGTTAGAGATTTTGATATCCTGTCTCAAACAAAATATATTAATTGGTTAAGAGATCAAATAATATTTGTCCCTTTTGTTTGAAAATGTTGGTCATTTTAGAAGTTCAATGATGCATTTATTAGTTTTTTTATTCTAATTCTACCGTACCATTTAATTACAATCAATTTCGTCGTTTGTGTGAAAAAAGGTTAAAAAAAATCTATATAGTTAATGCGATATCTTTTTAAAAATAAATAATAATATCATAAATAACCAAAAAAATGAAGAAATTAATAGGATCGCGGAGGTATGGATATATATGAATAATATAAAGGCGGAAAAACTTAAGCTACAAGCCTACAAGTATGGAATGAAATTAATGAAAAACTTTTGGTAGAAATGAAAAAGGCGTACCGTAGGAAAAAAAAGAAAATTCTCCTATGGGAAACTTTATGGAAAGAACATTCGTTTTTAATGTGGTAAAATTTTAATATCTGCCCATCGCTGCTAGCTGCTGCTTGAGATGAACGTTTGGTGTGGAGTGGACAGAAAGGATGAGCCACACCCAATCAAAACCAGATGCGTAACACCAAAGGCAAAGCAGCAGAAGAGGCAACTCGGCTAACCTTTTTGACAATCATCCCAACCTTTTTTCTCCATTTAGACCTCCAAAACCAACCATCTCCATACTTTATTTTCATCGTGTACTATTTTTTGTTATCCATGGTTGTAAAATCTCAATAATCGCATCTAACATTTTAAGGTTTCGTTCAGCTAGAGTTCGATTCGTGGCATCTTGAGTTTTTATACTCTTTCTCGCTTTGGTAGTAGAGTACATGGAGGGGAGGGGGGCCATTTCAGCATTTTGACAAGTTCACCAATGAAGCAAATTAAGTTTGTATAATATATATATAAATTGGAAAATGTCTAAAAAAATATATATAAATGTATAAAATCTAATTAATTCAACGGTCACGATCACGGGGCCTAATTAAAATTGATGATGGACCTAGGAATCTGATGGCGGGGCACGAGCATTGAGCGTCACTCGCGTGCAACCTGGATGAATCGATTTGATCAAGATTAAGATACCTTAATCATAGTTTAAGCAACAAAAGTTGACAACTTTCACCTACTGCCACCATAATTAGGCCTGTCCTTACTTAATTCAATCATTATCTGTCAGTCCAATGTTTTACAATTAAGTGCATACTATCTCTCCTACAAAAATTCAGTGAAATTCCTTTTCATCTTTCTTTCTTTTAAACATAATTAATTTGGGACATTCTCTAATACTATCAGCTTTTCGTACCACCAAAGCTCATGTAATCAATTAGCTAAATTAACTGCAATTTCTTAAAATTAAAATTTAGATTAGAGACTCCGTAATTCTGATTTTTCAAGTTAGAGAACTTGCAAGTTGCAAGCTAATTAAGTAGTCGTTGTCTTGGGTCTTTTTCCTCCTTAGAATCTTGGCTGGCAGTTATATCCAACTGTCTATAGAATCTTTTCATCGAACCCATTATGGTTGGCTTTTAGCATTTCACTAGTTTATGTAGTTAGTTTGTATGTAATCAAAAAAAAAAAAAAAATTACAATTATAATAATTCATCCAGCAGCGGATTATTATTACGTGCGGATTTGACTCTCACCCTTCAAACAATATAGATCATATATAGGTTTGTTCGATTCAATTACATAAGTTAGAAACAATCTATCATTTATTATGCAAACTCGACGCTAATATTTTATTACCAATGAATAATCAATAAGCTAATAGTATTTTTTTTTTCTTCTCCCGGTGGCTTATTAATCTTGTCAGGTTGGCAGCCAGCCCGTATCTAATGGGTAAAACTGAGGTTTAGCAGATTGGGCGTAGCAGTGTGGCTGCTTTTGTTTAAGCATAATATGGCAATTAGACAGGTAATTAAAGAATTAATGTTTGGATTCTATAGTTGATTATTGTCTGGAGAAGAAGTTGCTGCTGTAAAGGCAAATCTCTTCGTTATCAGTTGAACTTTACTTTCCTTATTGGACCCCTTCTCCTCCCCATAAAGAGAGAAGTTTTCAATTTTTTATTCCCAAGTTGATGTAGCGGTTGGCACTTTCTTTTCTCCAGGGAAACAAAAATGAAGAAGAAGAATTTTAAGGAAAATAATTGGGATTGTTCACAATAATTTGAATCTGTGACTGTCCTTAATTACATGTTCTTAACCACTGACCACTGACTTAATCCAATTTATTATAGTTTCTCAATTGTAAAAAATCCAAATCAACTACTGTTACGAGCCCCTAAACAAGTTTAATAATGAAGATTAGGAGCAAATTGCGAGATTTCACGTGGATGATAGTGCGGCCTCACCGTACCTAATGGTTGTTTAACCATCAAATCTTTTTGGATTCCATGCATTTATTCTACCTAATTATATTATAAAATTCTCCTCTTTTTTTCTTTTTCTTATAAAAGAAAAACCTATATATGTTTTGAATGCTTTAATCCTATCCTCCCTACGGTGGCCGGTGAGCGAGTACAGATCAACAAACTAGGATGCACCAAATCTTAGTGACATCAGATGATTTCCCTTTGGAAAAAAAACTATCACTCCTCGATAATTTCTAGCACCTGAACAAAAAAAATTCTTATTGAACAAAAATAAATAATCGGATTCATAAAATTTTGATATAGAATAGTACTTCCTCTGTTTGATTTAAGTAATTTTTTGAGGTTTATTTTTACTTGTCTATTCCTGATCTTGGTTACATATTTCATCGTGAAATTTACTTAAACGACATATTATATAATAGTACCACTACCACATGCACTTCCACTATAGCTTAGGTTTCTCTTTGGTCATAAAAATTTACAGGCTGTGTTTCTTTGTTTCTTTTCGTTACTGGTTTTGTAATTTTGTCCGAAAATTGACGATAGGGCCTCCCCATTTTGTGTGGCACTCAGTGCACTGCAGCGCATGGCTTGGTTTTACATTATTATTCCCTGACAAGCAGTACACAAAACTAAAGTCAGATGGCATATTTGGCACCATTATTCTAATAAATTCATCAGTTTATCAAGAAATATTACTAATTTTAAAGTGAAATAAATACAATTCGGTCTGTTAAAAAAAAAATACTCCCGATAAATGAAACCGCACATAGAAATTAATGTAAGTGAAATAACTCACACCAATCATATGTCGGTTAAAAAAATAATAATTAAATACATTACAACAACAAGATTTCATATGATTGAATGTTTAGAAGCGGGCCCAGAAGCCCAGAAGGGCAAGCTCTATTAATGTGTTGTCCAAGCGGAATGCATTTGATCATCTTAGTCCATTTTAAAATGGGCTCATGGTTTATATATAAGAATCCAACTGGGCCCAACAGATGATCTACTAAAACCTTGAATGGGCTAAATTTATGAGATCTCTAGGCCCGTGAGTTAACCTGACCCAAGTACCAGCAGAAGATGTATTTGTGACTTGTAATTTGTGACTCGTCTTTGTTTCTTTTCTTTTCATCTATAAGTCGACCTAATTCTTATGCCTACAATTACTCTTCATGTAATTTAATTTTTTTTGTTATATTCTAATTATTATTACAATACCATGAATCGAACACATGACTTACGTTAAAAAAAAGTATTCAATTGAACTAGAATCTCTCATAGTGGTGCTCGTTAATTCTGACAGTTCTAAGTTTTGCTGAACATTTTTCATAATTACTTAATAGTTGTAACAAATGTTGATATATTTAAACTCTTTATAATTCTCAAACTCAACAAACGCCAACTGCATTTTGAAACAAACCGTTAGGCCCACTAGCCAAGCCTCAAGCATTATGAATGGGCTGAATTCATGAGTTCTTAACGTACCTAACTTAACCCCAACCCAAGTGAGCGTGTTGAGTCTTGTTTTAAATGATTTAATACTTTTTAACTAAATATATTTATTTCTCTCTCGTTAAAGAATACATTAAATATAGATAAAATTAAATTGTTTGTGAAACAAAAATTACTCCTAAAATGATTGCTATTTTATTTTGGAAAAAAATATTCTCTCCTAGTTTTATTAACCGTATATTAAGGAGGAACTACGCTCGAGAAAAAATAAGGGGTAAAATTGTCTCAAATAATGAGTCATCTAATTTCTTTAATACGCGTGCTCAAAATAAAAACGAGAAGTACTGTTCATTTTATAATAGATGGAATTTATAATTTTCATTATAAACAGCTTCCAACCTAAGTAAGTCGCTAGCTTTGGACCTAAATCACCTAATGCCTAATTGCATACCATTACGTGTAGGAGACTTCCTTTTGTTTTCCTTCCATGAAATAAATTAGGAAAACAAAGCCTCGAGACAATAAGTCACGTGGAATCACGTGGCGTTAAGGGCTAAGGAGTGAAGAGGACGAGAGGAGGTCTCTCCGCGTGCCGGCGTGCCATTCTTTTATCCTACGCCCCAAAATGTTTTTAAAATACGATGGGGCCCACATCAGAAGCTGTCTTTTCTGACCCCTTTTATGCATCTTCTCTGACAGAAAATGGAAAAAATAATAATTAAATAAACACAAAAGCTCTACTGACAAATCTGTATCAACGTGACGTATCTAAAAAAAAATCTTTTTTTATTCCTTCTTTTTTCCATTTATTTAATTAATTATCTGACGGGAGATAAAAATGGTTTCGAATCTCACTGCGCTAATAGAATAGAAAAACGGTAGTGACCTAGGGTGTGGGTCCCTTTCTTATCCGTACCGCAGCAGCTGAGGGAGGGATCCAAAGATGTTTTTCTTGGGTTCTCGTCTACTACACGCATCTGTATCGGCGTGACCGAGATTAATTAGATTTTACACTCTCCATCTGCGCGGTAAGTACGGCAACCGTGATGTAACAGAAATTATGATGTAATGGCAAAATAGACCGAGCTAGTAGATCGAGCTATTGAGTTTATTGGTTGTTTCGGACCTTCAGCCGGTTTTATTAGGTTTTTTGGGCAATGTTTATATTTATTTACTTGTTTTTTATTCTATCGATTATAACTTTTTAATGAATTTTTTTCGGTTGAATTATATCGACTATGAATGATGTGTCATTCATTTTAGCTCTAAGAATTATAGACTTCTACTTGATTATATATTTTTGGTTCATCTATGAACCTCTGCAATTCCCAACTTCAGCACCTATACATTGGGCTCACCTCACTAGTAAAAATATAGAATTATAGGCATATAAAATCTGGTTAATAAGATTTTTATTAGACGGACAATGAAGTAGATCATGAAAAGTCAAAATTATCTAATCATAAAAAACTATTTTAAATGTGTCCAAATATTTAATGAGTTTATAATTTATCAATAATTTGTGTAAAGTTGAAAGGATAAGATCTAAAATTTTAATGTCCAAAAATACTATGAAATTAGTTGTACGGCATTGCGAAACATTATTTGTACGGTATGTTTGTTGCGTAATTAACTTGATTTTGTCCGAATTTGAAGTGCTTGTGCTTCATTCAATGATCCATGTCTTAGCTCAGCTGCTTCCCTGCATCCTTTTGTTCTTACTGCCGGTGGGGGCGGGAACATGAGCATTTGATTTTCGATCTATAGAAGTCGACGGTTGACTGAGCTGAAACTAAATATGATTATTTAAATCCGATAATTGTCAGCAAGCTCCATACCTTTTGATGCTTATAATATCTAATCTTGTTTTTCTTTTTCGATCTTGAACTCATTTTAAAACTACAAGTATAGATAACAAGCCCAGAATATAAACAAGAGTATGAGTTACTGGTGCAATTGTTGGTCAATCAATATTAGATTAGAAAATAGAGAATGCAATTGTTGCACCCCACCCACTAGTTGTTGGTCACTCTGTCCCCTCACCACCAACTCTTCTGACACTCTCAGTTCCCATATTTTCCTCCCACATTTCTTCTCTTAAATTCATTTGTTTTTTTTTTTAATATGGTGTTCCGTGTGTTATAAATCGTTGATTTAATTATTGTATATAAATAATCATTTACAAGTGTAGTATAAAAAAATATTAATTATATAGCCAAACACATTTAGAGGTACATCATGATACATGTTAGTGTGTTACATTGAGATTTAAACATATACTGATGGCCTTGTTCATGGAAAAGAGGAGGAGAAATAGAGAAGAAGAAAAACAAAAAAACAAATGGAGTAGTAGGGGTATATGTGTCCAGAAAATCCCAACAATTATTCGTTTCGTACACTCCACCGACTTGTCTTGCAGCTAGCTAGGGGTATGGACTATGGATAATGGCTCGGCTAAAAGAGCTGAAAACAACATCGTGGTTCCATGCTTTTGGGCCATTGACCCAATTACTGGGCCAGAAAGATGACATTCGCTGAAAATTGATTTGGCCCATTTTAGCTAGACTAAAGTGTAAAATGTCACAAATAATTTCGAATGATATGATAAAACACCCTTCCATCAAATCTTTTACTATATAAGTACACAACTTTCATACTCTATTATATTTAATGATATTTTTATAGGTTTTAAAACTTTTCTATTTTTTTAAACTATTATTTATTTGATTATTGATTTTTTTCTATATTTTATGCATTTAATAATATATATTTTGTAGTTGTGGGATCCAATTCTAATAAAAATAAAAATAAAAATAAAAAAACTCGAAATTAATAGTTAATCGTTGTTAACGTTTTTTTTATCACGACAAATTTGAGTAAATAAATGGAGATAATATTTAACAGCAAAATTCAAGATGATGTGTTTCATGATCTTGAAAATTCCAAGTTAAAAACAATAATATGGCAATGAGAATTCCAAGTTAGAAGTTTGGTGGGTGCATGATTTGCTGCAATTTCCTCTCCCCCACACCATCACTGCTTTGATTTCTGCCACCAATAGCAACCTCTAATCATCACAGTAATTACTAGTAATTAATTTTGTAGTAAAAAGGGGAAAAAAACACAGACAGCCCTTTGACCTCAATTCTGTAACAAAATGTTTAGCTCTTCTAGGAAAACTATGAAAACTGGAGAAAGAAAAGTATTAAAAAAGACTTTTTTGGGGTGAAATTGAAGATTGGAATTGGACTTTGTTTCTCTGCTACTAATCTGCTGCTATGCTTCTGAGCTCGGCTGAGAGAATGAACTGCATTGTCGGCTCCATCTCTCACTCTCCAATGTGACATGAATACCCAGAAACTAAAATAATAAAAAAGTTGAGAAAAAAACAAGAAAGTTAAGGCTATAAAAAAAGTGGTTTATTCATTTAGGCCCTCTTTCCCTTGCAATAAGTAACCCAACTCATATCAGTTCCCAATGCAAAGTTTTGAGATAGAGAAAGAGACAGAGTAAAGACTGCACCCTGTACAACACAACACTATTTTCTTGGTTTCTTCTTCTCTCCATGTCCATCGTCATGTTTTGAGTTCTTTTTCTTTCTTTAATATTCACACTAGTCGAACAGTAAGTAATTTATCCAATATTATTTTTAAACTAAATATTAAATTTGAGTCTACTTAATGAAGAGAATCATATTGAAAGAATTGACTCTCGAGTGGACGAGATTAATTTTTTACCGAAGGAAAATGTTTACTGTATTTTTATATAATTTCCCTCAGCTGTCTTGTCTGACTGTTTTTTCTCAAGTGCCCCGAGGCTTCTCCACTGGCCATAACCAAACTTTGCAGGCTTTTCTTGTCAGACCCTCACTTATCTCACTACTACACAGCACTACACACCATTACACCCTTACACCCTTACACATCACATTACATCACACAATGTGCTCTAACCTTAGCCAAAGATATAAAAGAAGCAACACATTTGCACAACTTTCCATTACCTCTACTAGTTTGCTCTGCTCTCTTACCACACCAAAACAAACCAAAACAAAACAAACAAACCAAAGCTATTAAAAACCCAAACCAAAGCTATTCAAAATCAATCAACCAATCTACTAATAATAAGTTAACAATTTATATCTTTTCCTTTTCTATCTGCAATCAATCTTTACATGGACTTCCATCTGAAGCAATGGAGAAACCAGCAGCATGAGTCAGAGCAGCTGCAGCAACAACAACAACAGCCCTCTGCCAAGATCCCAAAACTCCTTCTGGATCCTCAACACCAACAAAACCCATCTCCACCTGCAACCTCTTCTGCCCTCCCTTTGTTTCTACCTGAACCCAATAACAAAACCAACAACACCAAAATCAGTATCTTGTCAGCATTTCCAGATTCAACAACCTCCCCTCCTGCCACCACCAGATTTACCAGTAAGCTTTTCTTCTCTCAGTCCAAACAAAGAAAAGTAAAAGGGACATTATACTTTGCTTCCTGCTTTTTCTTTGTTATTAATAGCAAGTAATAAAGTTTTGTTCTTTGGGTGTGGATTTTATCATTTTTTTCAGAGATGGGAAGCTACTTTAGCTTGGCTCAGTTCCAGGAGCTGGAGCTGCAGGCATTGATCTACAGATACATGTTAGCTGGTGCTGCTGTTCCTCCTGAACTCCTCCAACCAATCAAGAAGAGCCTTCTTCTTCACTCCCCATCTTACTTTCTCCATCACCCTCTTCAACACTATTCATTTTGTCAAACACCTTGTAAGTGCTCATTACAAATTAGAAAAGTCTCCTTTTTCTTTCTTAATTGACTACAATCCATTAATTCTTGCTACCCCCAAGATCCATTAGCTCATCATTATTGTTATGTGTACCTTTCCATTAATAATCTGTAATGTCTCATTGACAACGACAAACAACAACAACAAACAATATTTTCAAATCTAAAATATTAGTATCTGATTTCAAATTAGTCTTGCTACGTACTTGGTAGCATTGTTCAAGGACTGATTGAAGAATTTGGGTGTGACCCATTTTGTGTTGGATCGCATTTTTTTCTTTTTAGTACTAAAGGTTGTGTTTTTTTTTTTTAATAGTGTTGCAAACAGGGTATTGGGGCAGGGGATCCATGGATCCAGAGCCGGGTCGGTGCCGGAGAACAGATGGGAAGAAATGGCGGTGTTCGAGGGACGTGGTGGTTGGTCAGAAGTATTGCGAGCGCCACGTCCACCGTGGCCGCAACCGTTCAAGAAAGCCTGTGGAAATCCCCACTCCTACCTCCACTAACCCCGCGGCCTCCACCACCAGTGCTGGCGGAGGGTTGGCCGGTTCTGGTGCTACTGCTCATATTGCTGCCGCATCACCTCTAGCAGCAGCTATGGCTAACGGGTCTAGTTTTACTGTTCCAGGACAATCACCTCCCATCGATCTCTTCCACCTCAATAACAATAGGTAAAATCTTGCTACTACCAATTCTTGGATCTCGATTACCTCATCACTTTTGCTTCTAGGGTTTTGGATTTTTATAATTTTTTCCCTTTCAGACAAGAATTTTGAAATTGGAGTTTTGATGGGATCTAATCTATAAGTGTGTTAGTAAAATTTAGTGAGTAGAATAAAATGAAAGAAAAAGTCTTTTTGTGGTGGGACCCAAGTATAGGTCGGGCCAATATGTCTCATATCTGGGGAAGAGATTTTAGATTCTGTGCAAGCTGACCCTAACCACAACTTTTTCAAGATGTTTCATTTCCCCTTTGCTTATTCATTGCCAATATTACAACCTTTTACTAACTGTCTCTGTTCTTCGCTTATAGCTTTGTTGCTTTAACATTGTTCTTTTTGTTGGGTTTATGCAGTTGTTCGGAGTCCAAAGCTGAGAACAAGGTCTTGAGGCATTTCTTCGATGACTGGCCAAGATCGGTGCAAGATTCGGAGAATGGCGGTAATAATGCCAGCCAGATGAATGCTGCTACGTCCCTCTCGATCTCGATGCCTGGAAATGGAAACTCATCGTCGGATGTTTCATTGAAATTGTCTACCGGAGTTGGGGAGGAGCCTGGACCGAGAGGTAATAATAGTACAAGGGATCAGCCTCAGCTCAATTGGGGTGGAGGATGGGGCGCAAACCAGATGAGTTCAATGGGTGGACCTTTAGCTGAGGCGTTAAGGTCGTCTACATCTACATCGTCTCCGACGAGTGTTCTGCACCAGATGCCTCGTCGTTCTGCTTCGGAGACTAGCTATATCAGCACCTGAAATTGTTGTTAACGTTTGTATGTATACTAACAATGCTTTTCCCCTTGAATTCACCAGATGATGATGTAGTAATCAAAGTTCTCGAGTGTGTAAGATTTGCTGAAACGTAAACTTTGTTTCATTTAGTCATTTGTTTCTTGCATCAAAATAGTATGCTGATGTTTTCTGATGGTGGCATAAGACACCAATGTTGGTTTGTGTTCGAAAGATGAGGGATTTGTCTATTATTGAATAATGTCAGGATATTGTGATGTAACAAAACATAGCTTTTGCCTAGCCAATTTCGTCACTTCTCCTCAAAATTATTGATGAGCAAGATGCCTATTTCATAATTTACATTACGTTACATTATTATATGCGCCTATACAAAAGAGGAGAAAAAGGAGGTAGCACGTGCATAATCAACGAAACCTAGCTCGTAAGATCTAATAAAAGTTGGAAAATTCTCCGCCTGAGTTTCTAATTTAGTGTTCATCTCAGTTACTCTGACTTTTTCTCATTTGTGCTTGGCTTATGCCTAGGGTGGCAAAATAGACGACGTCCATATGTCCGACCCATCCGTCTAAATTTAGATGAAATATGGACAATATTTTTTGTCCCATTTAATAAACAGGTTCCCACTATATACATGGACAGACGAAACTGTCCGTTTATTATTTAATTTTAAAAAAAATATTTTTCAAAAACATTACTCTTATTTGTCGAAAAAAAATTTAAAAAGAATCACTCATATTTTCCGAATTTTTTTTTAAAAAAAAAATTCAATTCCCAAAAAAAAAAATATTATCGGACGAGAATCCGTCCAAACCCGGCTAATTTAGATGGACGAGTCTTATCCGTCTATTTATTAAATGGACTTGGACTAATCTGTTCATCTTATTTATTGGACTAAATAGGAATGGCCCATGGAGGTCCATCCCCGCCCATTTTGCCACCCCTAGCTATGCCAACAAAGGCAATGAAAAAAATTTACAGCTCGTCGTCGCAAGGAAACTCGTCTAACGCGCTTCTTCAGTGGAATGGTTTTGTTAAAGATCGGTCTCAGAGACTGAGACCTCTACAGGTTTCGATTCACTCTCCACTAGAGCATAGACCACTGCTGTTCTAGCTGGTGCATACACCAGGAAAGAGCGAGGCCGATCATCGTACCACCCGTCCTACAGAACACACAAGAAATTGTGACCCATGACAGTATAGAGGAAAACAGATGAAGAAATTAATGTCGTGGTACAAATCATATAAAAGTTTACTTACAACGGTGAAGTGCTCAGCGCTGTGATCAATCCGGTCGAAACCTCCAAACAGTGCATCATCTGAATCCAAGACGATCTAGGAATGGCAAGAGAACATGGTTTTGATATTGAAAATGAATCAACCAGGAAAATTCTTTTTAATGGAAACATAGCTTGAGGATGATAAAAGAAAGATTTGCCCGCAGTAGATTTACAGAATGGCCACATAGTTGTTCATACAGATCTTCGGATAATTTACCGCCACTCATCATTGGTCATATAACTAATCATACAGAGCTTGACATACGCTAAAGTTCAGCCTTTTTATGCTAAGGAGTTGAGCACTTTCTAAGACCTGCTTGTTTAAGGTTAAAAAGGTCAGAAAACATGTACCTTATATTTTCCTGGCCTTAAGCAGCCAATTCGGTAGTCTGAATAGCTATTATTCCAATGGAAATTGAAGACAAAAACAAGGTTTCCCCTTTCGAAGACAACCGTTCGATCTCCCTCATCCTTCCGTGATACATATTGGTGCTCAGAAGTCATGAACTGCATCAACAGTTATAGAATTCATTATTTTTTCAACTTCTAATTTCGGTCTGAAGCAGTGAGTAACATAGCAAGATATATATCCATGAAAGAGAACAAAGGGCTAGTCACTGGCTCCTTTACAGTGACATGGAAAGTTGGAGACAATACAAGAAAAACTAGTAGCCTAGTACAAAGACAATGATCATCTCAATGTAAATAGGTGGATAATCCTAAATGGAGTACATTAGCATTGGAAATAATAGCAAGATTCAAACTTACACCATAGGTTTCTTCAAGATGCTGCATTGCCTGATCAAATTCTTGCATCCCACGGTATCTTAAATAAGGCGCATCCCCCTGGCCATAAAAAATAGGTTGAGAAACAAAGAGTTCATGTAGAGGCCATTCAGGAGTATCTATTTTCACTGAATAACACCGTTGTTGTCAGCAAGCTATGCAAATCATATGCATGATGATACAATTTAATAAGGAGATCAGCTGATTATGACACAAAATCACAGAAACTTACTAGATCAAACCTACGCCGACATTTATCATAGCTGTTATTGTTCCCTGGAATTACTTGGCCATTAGGAAGCTGCTGCTCACCCCTAGGAAAATCAATCCATTCTGAAAAGGGGGAAAATAAGCAACACCACAAACCTTTAGAGGTCAATTCAAGAATCATTGGATATAATAGCAAATAACATCGGGTATCTACCTGGGTGTCCAAATTCATTTCCCATGAAATTCAAATATCCTTCCCCGCCTAATCCCATGGTAATAAGCCTGATCATTTTATGCAATGCTATGCCACGATCTATCAGGGGAGTTGATGGTCTGTCAATGGCCATGAAATCATACATATCCTGAGAAGGCGAAAGTATGTCAGAAAACAAATTCACTTCAATAAATTTTGTTGCTATTATTATCACGAACAACTTCTAATCAGTAAGAACTTGGATAACCTTGTCCATTAACCAGAAGGCAAGAGTTTTGTCACCAACAAGAGCTTGGTCATGGCTTTCAGCATAAGAAACACACTTCTCCTTCCACCTTCTGTTCGTAAGAGTATGCACAATGTCACCCATTCTCCAGTCTTCATCCCGCTGCCTGCACCCAGTATGAATATGCAGAGTGAATAGATGATAGAAAAAAATTCGAATGGAAATGTCTAGGGTTTTCAGTGAAAAATACTTGAGAAGCTCAATCCATTTATCAGCAACGGCCATATGGAGGCGGTAGTCAAAGCCCACACCGCCATCCTGGACTGAAACGCAGAATGTTGGCATTCCACTAACCTACAAAAAAAGAATTCACAATAACCAGAATGGTTAGTAGAGTGCCTAAGCATCCAGAGCATCAAGTGGAGAATTAAGAAGTTGATTTCTCCAGCAATGCAATTTACATACATCTTCACCGATGGTGACTGCTTCAGGGAAAAGACCATGAATCAAATCATTCAGGAGCATCAGATAAACCACTGCATCCACATCAGTTGCAAATCCAAAATACTCATTGTAGTTTCCAGTAAAAGCTACCTGCAAGAAGGTTAAAAGGTTTGTATGTGAGAGCAGATGCTTCAAAAAACATTAACAAACAGAACTGGGTTTTGAAAACTATAGCCCTAAACAGAGATAAAGCCCAAAAAGATTATGATGTCCCATTGTAGTTAATTATTTGTCACAACTCTCCCACTGATCAGTCACACCAAAGCCTTTACGTGTAACAGCCAAACAAGTAACCAACCTTTGTACTTTACCCAGTAAAAATAAAGAGAACCTCAAAAGCATCTCAAAGATACCTCCAGTCCATGATGAGTGTACATCATTGAAGTCACTCCATCAAACCTGAACCCATCGAACTTGTATTCTTCCAGCCACCATCTTGCATTTGAAAGAAGATACCTCATTACCTAAATCAATGAACAAGAATTAGTCTTGGAAAACAATGGGGTAGAGGGAAAGAAGAAGAATGCAAAAGTCATTATGTTAAGACTGTCATGAGTACATACTTCCCAGCTTCCATAGTTAAAAAGACGAGAGTCCCACATCCAGTGATAGCCTCTCGACCCAGAGTGGAAGTAATGACTATCAGTCCCGTCAAACATGTTGAGCCCATCCAATGTATTACTTGAAGCATGGCTGGGGATTTCAATTGATGTCAATCATCAGAAGAAATGCCCAAAGTAAACAAGGAAAACCAACATAATAAGGGGAAATAGAGAACATTCCTATTGCATTAATAGCAAGTTAACAAATAAAATACACTTGAGAAAATATTTTTTATCGCAACAAACTGATGAGCAGTTTCCGAATTTATGGAATCTACTCATCATTTGCAGCATCTGTTTAGCACTATACCCCCGTGCTTGCATTCTCAGTGGCGAATCCAAGTTGTTATTAAGGTCCTACCTAAATGTTAAGTATGAATACTATCTCAATTTTAATATCTGGTTCACTAAATATTAAGTATACGACCCCAAGCCGAGCATGTTTAGCTGCCCTGAGAAGTTGTATGGTTAAGTTAAGTGTCAGGAACATTGACTATGATTTCTGCATCAAGTTAAACAATATAGTCCATTCTTCAGCAAGACTGTTTCCTACAGTATTTTAGTAACTTAACCAAAGGAAGACAAAAAGTCACGACTCGGTTTCTAAGTTCTGATCCATTTTTCAAGCGACTAGATAGCAGTCCAACCCGTTTACTCCAACTTGAGGCAGTCTATTCGCCAATACGATACATTAGAAGGATCAAGAATTGTGCATTCTCAAAATTTTCATAATAACAACTTTCCTCGCATAATCTAATCATACCTATGAACAATATCCATCAGAACAAGCAGGCCTAACTCATGAGCTTTATCTATCAAAGATTTCAGATCATCTGGAGTTCCACAACGGCTGCTGGGTGCAAAAAAATTTGTGACATGGTACCTGAATTACATCAGAAGCTTGTGAGTTGATGAGCTTTGAGGAAGAAAAGGAGCCCACCCATACAAGCATCGAAGTTTGTACTATGGAATGAACGAATAGCAAAGCTCAAGCTATGCTTAGTAAAAAGAATACCCAAAACTAGCATAATAAGAATGCTCTTGAATAGCCATGATCTGAACAGCATTGTAGCCAAGCCTTTTGATTCGAGGAAGAACATCATCTCTAAAATTGGCATATGTGTTGATCATTGGCTCCTGCAATTACAGTTCAAGATATTATGAGGGATGGTAAAAGACAAATGAGCAAGCAAATAAGTTCAAAGAAGTAAAATAGACTCTGTGAAACAAGCAATAAACAAGGGCTCTGTTAAAGGTTTTTGTTAGGTTCTTTTTCTTTTTCCTTTTACTTCTTAAAAGGAAAGTAGAATATTCTGACAAACATCTTCCAGCATGCTTGAATATTATCAGTTCATGAATAATGAATCCACGTCAAACTGTTGATTAACAATATAATACTCAAATAAAAATTTATTATATTAGAAGGAATGGGAAGATCCACACCGTACTACTCATTCCAACATGTGCCTCATAAATCCTAAGTGACTTTGGTCGCTTTGGCTGATGATGCTTGAATACATACTTCTCCTGTAAAGAAATGAACAACCATCAATGCGACCAACACAAAACAGACGCTAACAAGGAGTATACAATGTACGCGTCCAAGCTTACAATCTTGACTTGTTTCGGAAAGAAAATATAATGCAACCAGTTCTTGCTAGAAGGAAGAAATATGGCACAACCCATACAAATAAGTAGCAACAGAATATCCAACTAACACAGGTTGAAGGTAACCTGAACCTATAGAAGATAAAATTGCAGTAACTTGATAATTGAGAGGAGGATTATGTCCAATAGTTTTTTCAAAATTTTAGGCCATACGCCATTCTCATGTTCTGAGCATAAAAGGCATTAATCAAAATCTCTAGGATGGCCACACCATACGAAAATCTGAAGGTTAGGAAGTCATTGTCTCCTTTATATCTCTTTCTCTGAACCTTCTGAGAAATCCTTTTTTAGGCATTTTCAAAAGCTTGCTTAAGTGTTACTAATTTTCTTCCAAAACCTGATATTTGCTGCTACCTATCTTTAACCTGAATTTCATACTAATACTTTCTGATATAGTTCCAAATCAGGAACTTTCATGATAACCCCAATGAAAACATGATCAAGAAATGCAGAAGTAATGTTAACAGTACCTCCTCTGGTGGATCGTAATAGATACCATTGTAAGGAATTTCACCAGGAGCCTGGACAGAGAACTTAATCCAAGCAGGAATAGAATCTTTTAAGCCAGATGGAGTTTCCATACGTATCTACAACAACATAGTTAAGTCAGACTTTCTAACATAGTGGCATACTAAGAACAGAATCGTTGATAAATTTGAAGAGTGTAAGATAATCAACAATGCATGGTCAAATGTTTATATAACGATGAAAAGAACTCTCTTACCTTCACTCGAGAACCATGAGGAATGGCAGGTGAACCATCTGCATTGTTGGGCAAAAAGATCTCCCAGACACCAAACTCATTCTGCAAAAGACGAATCAGGAAAGGACTTAAATACTGCCATGAGAAGAGTAAACAAGCAGAAACATATTCTCTGGTTAAACTAATTCATCAAGCATGTTAATAGCTCTTCCTTTCACTAGAACCTTCATGTTAATTAATTGAGCACTCTACTAACTACTAACCACTATCTGGTTGCAGTCGCATTATCCACGAAGTTGTCTGTCTATCGCATACCAAAATACTTATCAAAAGAACAGATCTCCCAAGTTCCAACATCCAAGAAGCATGACAACGTATAAATACTTTGGACAGAGGAGTAGTTAAAAAGAAATGAGAGAGATAAGTGATTGGCATAGCGTACAGAAAAGGGAAAGCGGATATGGCAAAACAGGGCAGGAAAACAATCAAGAATCATAATCATGGACAAAAAGAGCAGGAAAAGAAGGAAGAAGAAATCCCAACACCTTATGTGTGTGTGCCAATTCAACTAAGTAACCATGTATAGCTGGATTGAACATACAACAAAGCAAGGCAAATAATTTTTTTTACATGCAATAAAGCAAGGCAAATAAAGATACCCGGGTCATAACATCTGCATTAGGATTCCAGTTGTTAAAATCTCCGATCAATGCTGCCGACTGGAAACAGAGACAAATAGTAAGTATACAGATTATTTGACAAGTGACTTAAACAATGCGAGAGCTTCTCCGGTAGATGAATGGAGATTTAAATCAATATTACTTATATGAGCCAAATTTTTGTTTGTGCCTGTATATGCACATTTGTTCTATGATGAGAAAAGTGACAGCAGATCAGGTTTGAAGGTGCAGCAAGAACTGGAAATG
Organism: Viola odorata; assembly: GCA_963691705.1. Classification (NCBI taxonomy): domain Eukaryota; kingdom Viridiplantae; phylum Streptophyta; class Magnoliopsida; order Malpighiales; family Violaceae; genus Viola; species Viola odorata. The sequence continues at coordinate 56,138,879 of OY829543.1, read as the reverse complement.
GCCGTATAATGAGTATTTAATCCTAAACTTAAACCCACAATTCAATGAACTTAAAGTCAGAACAAACCTTAGCTCCCGGTGCCCATTCCCTGTAAGTTATTCCTGTTTCACTGGAAACCATTTGAAATAACAATTAGCAATAATTGCATGTTATAACGAATACAGTGTTAGTTCAAGAAAGAAAGTGCTTAAAAAAAAAGGCAAAAAAAAAAGGTCACAAACACAGACAACATGCGGAGATCAATATAAACAGGTCATGAAAAGGGTAATACCTGCGTGTGAAGCCAAACTTTTCATAACCACGAGAAAACTTTTCTAGACCACCTTCATACGTATCAATTTCTTCACGAAGTCTTTTATATTGTGAGTATCTATAAGTGAAAAGGGAATGTAGATTAATCACAAAACTCTGCGTTCTTTGAATTTCATGCACAATTATGTTGGTTAGAGAATAAAATGCATAGTAGTCAAATGGAACATAAATGAAGCACTCGTAGAAATGAAATGGTACATAAATGAAGCATTGTCAAAATTTCAAGGCAGGTATCAAAGGTATCAGCGGCCCCTGAACAGATTTAATCGAGAATAAATTGATAAACTAAGAAAAGACATGCCTGCATAGGGTTTAAAGATGAACGCAGAAAAACAAACAATTATTAGATGCAACATATTTTGGCTTTGTTTTTAAGAAGATACAAAAGGACGATGTCTAACTTCATGAAAACTGATGGATACAATCAAATGGATGAGAATAGACAAGTAATAGAAAGAACTTAGCTACTAAATGATAAACAGGCCCACATCTAATAACAAGAGGAGATGTATGCAAGCATTACACATTTGACCTCCAGAACAATTTTATGGTAACTCTTGCTTTAGGTCCTCAACCACTTGGCTACTAAAACATTACAGTATCACCAAGGCAAAAATGGAAAAGCTCTCACCGGTAGTCAAGATGATCACGGAAGCCTGTCAAGCTTGGGTCGATTTCATATATTTTCTGTCCAATGCCAGGTGGTGGAATGGACCTTGGTCTGGCTTGAACTTTTTCATTGGTTTTTGTCTCGGGCAAAGTAACAGTAGCCTCCTGCTCTACTTCCTCAACAATTTCTCCATCTTCCATTGTTAGATTCTCTACATCATTAAGTACCTAAAACATGATTTGTATAAGCAAAACCAGACAGTAAGTAAAGTGGGCCTCAATTTAGAGACACAGATTGACTGTCATGGCCATTTAACTTAACTTATGAGAAATCTGAGAACATGGTCACACACAAAAAGAATATAGGATGAGCTATGCCAATTAGAGACACTAAAAGAGTGACAAGTTCACAATATCTGTTATTAAGGAACTACATCGCATGAGCTAGACATTCAGGCAGATCCTTGATAATACCTACATCTACCCCATTGGAATCCTTGATTGTGTTTCTGAACAATAAATTATTTCGCAAATGGCTATTTAGATCTTATAAACTCCAACTCCATTCTGATATAGAGAATTAAGAGATCTGAGGTAACAAGCAAGATTTCTTTTATCTCTAGAGTGCTTTACAACCATTTCAACGTCTACATGAAAATAAACTAGAACAGAGGTCCAAGTGAAACCCAATATTTTATTTCTGCTCTCGATAACGTATGCGCGTTTTTCATTTTGCTTGAACTTCTTCCAGCATTAAATAATAGCATAGCATCCCCATCACCCTCCTCCTATGCTCAAATCTCTGCAGCTGACTTCCAAATTTATATATTGTCCTAGTAAAGCACCTTGAAATCCTTTGCAAACTGCATCCATATACACTAAACCACCTCGTCACCATACAACTTACAATGCAAAACTTTCATTTCAATTTAGTTTAGTAGTGTTGAGATTAGATAGACAAATAGAACGTTAACTCAAGTCATGTTATGCAATCCTTACATCAGGTGCTGCACCAACTCCAAAATTTCTCACCCGAATACGACTGTAATACCTTATTTTTCTTACACAGGAGAAAAAGTTAACAAGTCCTTTTGACGACCTTATCCACACCTTTGCAGGGCTTTCACACCCCTTTATACTACAACCTAACTGTACAATAGCTTTCACAGATCTCTTCATCATGGTAAACTCACGACAATCAACTGTATTCTCAATTTCTCATCCTTCCAACAATGCCAACCCACCTACTCACATTTTCACTAAGCTCTAAGTTTTTCCTTCCTATGCACTCCGAACTCCAAATTTGAAGACCCTTAACCTAAAAACATAACATTGAGCATGGGAATCACAAACCTGAGATTCTTCTGAAACTATTTCAGGAATTTCTAGTTGTTCTATTGAAGCAGTGGAGTCAGCAGTCTGACCACCAGGAATGAGGACTTTCTCAGATGCGGTAACAACTATATTTGGTGAGTCAGAATCATAAGAGGACTTTCCAGCAAAAATCTTCCCTACAAAAAAGCATCAGATTAGCTTTAAATAGAATGTAAAAAATGTCAGAAATAGGCAGAACAAATCCTAATGCAGAATGGACTATCTAACCAGACAACCAATACAACATTTTATTTCACTAGAATCTACTTGAAAGGAAGAGCATTAAAGCAGATCATCTTGTGACCACATAACATCCACAAAAATGAAATTTCCCAAAGACCTGCTTCATACTCTTATAGACTGTCTCTGGCAATGGATTTTGCATTCAGAGCAGAGGCAGAACTGCTTTTGTCTACTTGCACACTTCTTTTATCCAACATATCATAAAAATTCTTAAGCATTTCCTGAGCACAAGTTAGATCATCAATGTGAAAGCAAAATTTCAACTGCAATATCAAACAGGCACAGTTGCAAGCTAGCTAGCCAGAAACCCAAAAACAACAAGTAGAATTCCATTTTGGACGACTGTCACACCACAAAACCAGCTCACTAACTGTCATTTTCCATCCAAAATCACAATGCCACACTCCACAACATAGCATCACTCGTTCAGAATTAAGAATCTAGATCAAGAAAGAGTAATCCGAAATTCTCAGATTCGTATCATAGCAAAGAAAATCACTCAATCATTCAAACCCCGCCAACAATGCATTAATTCAATCTCATAAAGGAAAAGAACATTTTGCTTCACTCAACAAACTGAACCGCTCTTGTTTTTCACCACCAATCGATCACCTCACTAAGACTGAAAGTAAGAAACACTGAAATCAATCTTCATGTAAACAAAAACATTTAGCCAGCTCAATATCAAAAGCAATTAAGCAAAAAAACAGAAAAAAACAAAAGAGAGTTACGTGAAAAGGATTCCTTCTTCGCGAAGAATGAGAGGGCGCCATTACTACTACTACTACTACCGCGGCGATCTCCATTGAAGCTGTACTGAGACTTGGAAGCAGCAGCTGGGGTGACACAAGGTAACCGTATTCCTGATATTGCGTAGTACACCATTTTTTTTCTATTTCCTTTCTCTCCTACTGACAGTCTGTCGCTTTTGACTGTATTTTCTCGCTCTTTCTTTTTGAGATCTAGAGATAGAGAAGAGAGAGGAGGGTGGTGTGCACTGGAGTGGTGGTGCAGGAGTGTGCCGATACCGAAACACTGGCGAGAAGAGCGTGAAGGGATGAAAATTAATAATTATTATTCTTTTTAAAAAAAAGATGAATTTCCCTGAATGATGAATGATGAGGTGTGGGGTTGCTACGTGTGCAGAGGAGGATTGCATGGGGATGGGTAGATGGGACCCATTTCGGATTGTTCATTCTTGAAAGTACAAGCCGTTGTTTCGAGTTTGGATTGTTAGATCTTTTTGATTTGGAGAAAGGGGGATGGCCCACATGCCACATGGGCTTCATGTGAGGAGATGAGGAACGAAAGGCCCCGCACGTCTGTTAAAAAGGCCCTTTTGGTCTTTCTCATATTTGATTTTCGAAATTCGAAACATATAGAATAATTCGTCAGTTTCTCTTCATCAAAATTAGGAAACAGAACCGAGTTTAAATTTGAATTAACCGAAAAATACTTGTCAATCCAATATCGCACACCTTTGTTTCCAAATTCCAAATCTCAGTGGTTAAATTAAAAAAACGACAAGGGAAACACGGCTTATAGTACCAACCAAAGGAAAGGATCTTTTCCTTTATTCTCCAACACCCATTTGGTCAATATAAGATCCAATCCAACTGATGCGTATCTTACTGCAAAGCAGAACGAGCTAGGTCTCCAGTTCGTCGACTAATCACATTCCCATCTATGACAAAACATAAAAGTAAAATGAAAGTAGAAATGTTTATGCTGCAAAACTAAACTCAGCGTTGTTATCATGCGAGTCCAGAAAGTTGCTAAACAAACTGTGTAAACTGTTAATTGACATGTTCCACAAAGCAAAATTTTGATGGAACGATGTGGAGTAAAAACTTCATCTTTTCAGGATCTGCAAAGATTTTATAAAAAAAATTGCATATACGTACTCGGCTAAATCCAAATGAGCAAACTTCAAGCTATTTTATCAGTATCACGAACAATCTTCATCGAAGGAAGTATGATTGCAGCCACTGGGTTATGCGCTAGTCCACCACCTTCATCAATAATCAATCTAAGACCTTCAATGTGAAGTTTCCCATGGTGACCACTTACCACAATAGTCGGCTTCTCTGTTAGTTCCTGTCAGACAACATCAAACAATAAGTACTTTAACACAAATTTCAAATCAGTAAACGATAATGCAATATCTAGGGTCTGTAGCGTAAAATCACAGAGCCACAAAGCTACGACCCTAAAAAAATTGTTTCAGGTAAGCGTAAATCATCCTATCTTGGATGTGTAGTGAAGTCAGCCCCAAAATCTATGACCTCATAAAAAATGCTCCAGGTAAGTTTGCTAAAACTAGGAATCACAGCACAAGAAAAGTTAACAATGTGGATGTGATCTAACACGAGAAAGTGGATCATCACCTTTGGGATATCCCAGACACTTTTCCTGCCACTAAGAGGCTCTATCTTGGGCACGCGGGTGTCCTTGGTTTTCAAACTTTTCAGCTGTTCTTCAACATCTTTTCCCTTCTCCAAACCCGCATGCACAGCAATCAATTTACAGTGTTTAAAGCCTTCTTCGATCTCTATGCATACATCATCCTGAAAAAAACTTCATCCGTATCAGCTACAAGCGCACAAACAATCTGGAGTTACTAATCAATAAAGTATGGAGAGAACATAATTAAACAGACTTGTTCTATTCTCTGATATTCCACATTTCACTTCGTGATGCTCTCCATGAACTCATCTCTTGCCGACCCAAAAACACTAATGTACTCTATTCCTATGCCCTTGTTAGAGTTTTGTAAACGATAAAAAAACATAGCAAACCTTACCTCTTCATGTACCCAAACCATGTCGGCCAGAAACTTCTTGTGCTCATCAGGAACAACCTTCATTAAATCTTCAAACAAAAATCTCCATCAACTCAGAAACACGGTATAATGAAAGCACAGCACCGAAAACGATCATCAGTTTCAAAACAAGCGAAAGAAAAACAATCTCATTATCTACCAAAAACTCCAATGACTAGGAATTATCCTAGCTTCGTATAACATTTCTCACTGACTATCACGAAACTACGAATCAAGCTGCTCAAACAAAATTTATTTGTCCTAGAACTGCTCCATTAAGAAGACATGAAAATCCATAAAGCCACCCACCAAAAACAGTATGCTTCAAATTGAACAACCAAGAACCCAAAATTCACATGCTAATCAAGCACAAAAACCAGATCAAGCATAAAGACCGCGTACAATTCGGAACAATATCATTACGCATCGAATTAATCATCACAAAACATTAACAGAATTCTGTTTTTTCAAGCAACAAGCAGTGAATCAAAAGCGCAAACATACCAGCAGATCCATGAGGAGCCCCATAAGATGCAAAAGTGGAGCCAGCATCATAAATAGACCCTTGATATTCAGTCCCTTTAACAGTATTGAACCTAACTTTAATACTCCCAGCCCACCTCCTCCCTTGCAAATGCATATTCTCGTACCCATCACTCTTATACCACCCTTCTCTATCCTCAGACATCTCATACTCCTTCCACCCTTCTTGAAACGACACGCCGTTTCTAGGCTCAGGTACAACCCCAACAAAAGCAGCAAAACCAAAGTCGTGATTGCCAGCTAGGAAAACATGCTTCTGATTTGGGTACTTCGAGGGCAAATTTATCAGAAAGTTTAGGACTTTTTTGGTGTCTGGGCCACGGTCACAGTAATCGCCCAAAAAAATGATGAGGGCAGTGTTGAAATCTTGTGGGTCGATTAGGGTTTCGAGATTTGACCATAGATTCTGAAGCTTAGTGAGGTAGCCATGGATGTCACCTACGCATACTACCACTCTGGGCTTGGTGGTAGGGTAAGAATCTGTCATCTTTTATGCGGGCAATGAGTGGAGATTCCGATTCCGATTCCGATTACGATGAGGTGAAACGATGGCTGATTGATGATGATTCCAAACCGTATAAATAAAAACAGAAACTGAAGAAAGGTTATTTCCTTTCCTGTTCGTTGCTACTTCAATTGTTCAGTTTTGAGGGTATCATTGGTCTGGTCTGGTCTGAGGTTAGGACATAGGACATGTTTAGCGTCAGCGTGACATAATTTCCATGTAATTTTACTTTGAATTTCCTACCCATAATTCATTTTTCTTGGAAATGCTTAATTTTTTTTTTAACAAATTCATGACCCAATAGTTACCTATTACTATCATATTACTTATCAGTTAAAATTTTAGTTTAAAGCATTCTCACTCAACTTGGATCAAACAAAATTTAAACGAGATTTTTTTTTTTGCCAGTAATAATCACTAGATTTGTGAAAATCATAATGAAATTACAGTCTCTTATCGTTGTTTGCTGCATATGGTCAGCAGTAATACAGCTGAGCTTTCACTACTACAAATTATGAACAGAATCTGTAAACTTATAAATGAAAATTACTGTGCAAGCAAGTAAAATGGGAGATAAAAGTTACTAAAAATCTTGAATTTCTGTTGCTAACTGATGAGTACATTTCTTGGAGTTTATTAATTTTGGCTGGAATTATTTTGAGACCCTAAACAAAAGAATACTACTGATACATTTTCTACAGTGGAAAAACAAAACAAACGAATACTACACGTAACTAAAAATAATACCTATACAGGAAGGCAAAAAACATGTAGGGATAACATTCTGTTTCCCTAGTTTCTGTATAATTACAGTGTCGGCTCTCTGTGGTATTAGAAGACATGCCTGACAGCGGAGTTAATCATCTCCTTTGGAAGTTCAGGCACTTGATCCCGTACGAGAAGCAGAAGAAAAGGAGGACAACGAAACCGAGATGCGCAACAATAATGTAGGGAAGGAAGTCATGGTCGAATCCCAAGGAGTCCTTGAGGAATTCCTTCGTTGGAACGTTGCCCTTTAATGGAACGTGAATGGTGCCTCCGCGGTCGCCTAATTGAGATGTCACGAGGCCGTTCAATGTCCAAGCAACGGGGGAACACCAGTAGTACCATCTCCACCACACGGGCATTAGCTGCAATGGTAGAGTCAAGTGTGAGTTATTTGAGTGTTAAGAAACAATACAATGTAGTGTCGAATGTGTACTGGTTATGATCACTTACAGGTCTGGGAACGAGGAAACCGGAGAACAAATTCCAGAAGGACGTGAAAAAGGACATCAAAACGGCAGCAAGTTGGGGGACTGGAGTCAGTGCAACAACCATCATGCCGAATAACGTGAAGTACACGAAGCACATGTATATTAAGTAGAAGAACATCAAGTACTTTGCGATTGTAAACTTAAACCCCATCATGAAGAAAAGGATGCAACTGTAACCGACAGTTTGGAAAAACACATAAATCGCCTCAACAGCCACCTGCAAAACATAGGGGTAACGCCATTAGCCAATTACAATCTTAGCATTCACTACTAGTGGAAGCGGAATAGATTCAATGAAAAGTAGAGTGGGGTTTGCATGTTTTTTTTTTTACCTGAGCAAATGCATCAGGCAACGGGGAATACATTCCGGCTGCTCTTTCACGGTAGAAAACTGTTCTCTCAATGGAAACAATAGACTGTACTGATGAACAATTGCTTGCACCTAGGAAAAGCACCGCGGCATACATGGCTCCAAAAACATTGTATAAATCTTGTGATTTGTCTCTGTAAACAAAATAATTTTACTTTCAGAAAATACAGAATTTTCAAGTAGTAGTATCCGCTAGACATGGAGTTGGCCCAATTTTTAAAAAACTTCCTTATGATGTCACATAATTTCATGGCAAAACCGCATTTGAAAAATGTAGAGGAAGAATTCAACACTTACATCTTTTGTCCTTTGTTCCAGAACACAATACCAAACATAACTCCAATTGCTAATGTAACGGAGACACGGATGGCATTATACTGAGGATTTCTCCAGTAAGACCAATACTGTTTCCAGAAAGAAGCCTTGCACTGAACAGTGAATGGTTGGGAGTACTCGGTCAGGAAGTAGAGATCCTCAGAGCCTGGTGGTGGTGTGCTGAGCTCCTTGATGACTTCCTGGTTCCTCCTGGTACATGTTTCAAGTTAAAAATTGACTTAGACTTAAAATAAAAATTCCGGTCTAGTTACTAATTTTTGGTATATATTCAGACTTACTGATAGAGGGAAGAGTTGGCATAAACTTCTGCAAAATCCACATCCAGTCGTCCCTCCATTGAAGATGAGCTGACATCAAGCATCCATGTTGCAGGGTTATATCCCTCTCTTATTTTGGGAACCCCAGGGATAGCCTGCATCAAATTAAGAGAATCGATCAAAGGTGGAATTTGTTGGCGAAAATACACATTTCCATACGATGAAAAAATGAGGAGATGAAATTCTTGTTTGGACATGATAGGAGAAGAGGTACACACCTCAAAGTATTCTACGAGCTTGTCAGATCGGTATCCAAGAGGCCCTGCATAAATGACTTGACCTCCTCTTTTCATCAGCAATAGCTACAAAGAGTAAGATATCAGGTCGCATTCAGAATTGTGAGATGGTGAAGAATTCAGGATCATAAGGAGTAGCTGAAAAATCAAGGCATACCTCATCAAAAGACTCAAATATGTCTATGCTAGGCTGGTGAATGGTGCACACAACAGTTCTCCCTGTATCCACAGTATTTCTCACAGCTCGCATAACAACAGCAGCAGCTCTAGCATCAAGACCAGAAGTTGGCTCATCCATGAAGATGATAGAGGGGTTAGCTACAAGCTCTACAGCTATTGTCAGCCTTTTCCTTTGTTCTGTTGATAGACCATCTATACCCGGAAGTCCAACTAGGGAATTTCTCAAGGGATTTAGCTCAACCAATTCCATAACTTCTTCAACAAACATCTGTAAATGCACAGAAAAGAAAGAGAGTTCAGTGGAATGCTGGTAGATGGAATCGTCCAGGAAAGATGAAACTTCCTTAATAGTTTAAAGATAATAATTAGTGGAGAAAATCATACAAACCTTTCGTCTTTTTGTGTCTATATCTTTAGAAAGACGTAGCCAAGCTGAGAACAGGAGAGATTCATAAACAGTGACACGTGGTGAATGGATGTCATTCTGCTCACAGTAACCAGTTACACGAGCGAATGTTGCTTGATTCTTTGGGTAACCTCAAACCACCCGTCTTCCTTCCAGCCAAAACATCCATCAAAGTAGTCTTTCCAGCACCACTTACACCCATCAAAGCTGTCAATATCCCTGGTCTGAAAGAACCACTGACATCTCTTAGGAGTTGAAGGCGATCTTCATCAACTCCTTGAACCTTCATTGCCTGATATTAAAGACCAATGCTTCATCTCAATATTTGTCAAAAAAGTAAATTGAGTTTTTCAACAAGATGATAATCTGTCAACCCATCACAATCCTATGAGGCTGGCAATTTTTTGTCAAATTACAGTTATTTAACCTCCGAAATGGCATAGCATGAGATGTTTAGAATTAATAAAATTGCACGTTACTAAATATCACAATCCTAACAAGAAGTCAAAAAGGATGCTTGAGAATAAGTAAGCCATTGTATAAATGAGACAAGAGTCAAAATGATATTCATAACTCGACTGTCAGTAAAGAATGCAGACATGGTTAAGACAATTTTCTGGGACATAAACCTCCAGAATAACAGGGGATGTGATAAAAGTATCAAAAGATCAGAACTTATCTTACAGAAAAAGAAGAACAATGTTTTAGACGCCTTTGGCATAAATATGAGAGAACGAAATGTTTGAAATGAGTCACTTACAGCAGGCATATCCACAGAGTAGTTGACATGGTTGAAGGCAAGTGAAAGGGGTTTGAATGGCAAAACCATTCCCTTTCTTGCTGAATTATCCACAGAACGAGCAGCTGCCGGAGCACCTCCTCTTACAGCCACAGCAACACCTGTAATTGATAAAAAACTGGAGGCTTTTAGATACGGTACCACACAAAACCTAAGAATGTGAGCTCCACCAGAATGTGTTGCAACATTCAAGACAAACTGTTCCACGTAATGAGTTAAAGATACAGTTAGCAAACGGCATTTCCATGTCACCAGACTCTATATTTCTCCATTTTGAACAGTATTACTTTTCTCCAGTACGTAAGAGGACAGTTAGAGAGGGCAAAGGTCTGTGAACATGATCAGACAGGGGTGTGTTTACTAATATTGCAGCAACTTTTTGCCTTCTGCAAATTTAACTTATGTTCAAGGCTTCAAGGATATCAATCTTGACTTTATCGATCAAGTATATACCACAAACTGACTCAGTGAGCTGTATTCTGTGCTAAAACAAAGGGGAGAGCCACTTGGCAAAAAAGAAAAAGCTTAGGGAATAGACCTTCTGTTCTATTTTGTGCATACAATGTCTTTTTCTTCTTCTCATCATCATCCACAACCATAGATTTTGAATCACCAGGAGCTGAAATTTAATTTCATGTAAAAGAGTTAGTCAATGTGGAAATCTTAGTGCATGCAAGAAATCCAGAGTAGGGATAAGAATTGATGGCTTACAATTCAAGTAGGTCAATGCAAAGATAAATAAGATGTTGAACACAACAGAGAACCCAAAGAGAGCTCCAATGCAAATCCAATACCAAGAATCCTCAGTGAAGAAGCCTCTAGAATTCAAAAACACTTTTCCGAGGGTGTCCACCCCTGGAACTGAAATGTCTGCAACTTTCTGCATTATTCAGAAGCTAATCAAGATTTGATGACAAGCTATATGACATCTAATTGAGAGATGAACAAGTCTCAACCCCGTATGTTTTGCACAAGAGAGAAATATAGATATAGATAAAGATATGCATGTAGGTACTCTTCTGAAAAAGAACATTTTAAGGAAGGAAATCAAGTAAAGAAATATAAATGTCTTACTATGGCCCATCTGTCGTCAAGGAATTCATTGATGACAAGGGCATTCTGCCCGTACATCATGGGGGAAATGTAATAACCCCATTTCATCCATGGTTCAAGGTCATCTGCAGTCATAGGAATCATGCTTAGTTCAAGGATACACAAAAGTTACTAAATCAGTATCTAACATTAGGATTGCAAAGGTTAGTCATTGTCTGGTTTTACAGAGTGAGCCAAGTACTTACTTTTGGAAACAATGAATCCTCCAAGCACTAGTGTTAAAAGCAAGGCGAAGGTACCCAGGGTGTTAGCAACAACTTGTGTCCTACCAATGCCAGCCAAGCAACGGAAGAGACCCAAGGCCATCTGATGTATGCCTATAAATGCCAGGAATTGTCGAAAAAACCTGAAGCAAAAAGGGAAAAAAAGTATGTTAAAAGATATTAGTGTAACACTTTTAGGGTCAGTGAGTCATATTTGTCCCTAAATCCAGAATTTGAAAACTGAAACTCAAAATCTAACACCTAAAGAATTGAAAAGGCAGAGAACTTCAACATCTAACTAAGACTAAGTGAAATAGGCATCAAACTAACAAATGAAATCATAAAATAAAACTACTGAAACATGTGAACACAATTTACCTGCTAGCGGCAGGAGCATATCCAATAGTGTAGTATGTTAAAACAATCCATATCCCTGATTCCATAAAGGATATTGGAATCCTGAGGATATATATGGGTAAAACAAAAGCCCATGATGGATAGAATAAGTGGTCCCTCTGCTTATAGAAGACCGGAAGCCTTCCAACTGTCATTGCAAGTTCTGCCAGCCCGTTAAACATCACATTCGTTAGACTGAAAAATAGTGCTCCGAAAAATTTGCCTGCACCCTCTGAAGTCCCTGGTTTCATTTTTGTCCTAAAGAATACAGTGAAGCAAATTGTGGACATGATTACTCCCTGGGTAGTCTTGAATATATACACGAAACTATTTCGCTTCATCAGAAGCTTCTCCCGAGCATAGCATGCCTTGAACAGCTCCCAATTTGAAATGCCATACTTTTGTGCCACCAAAGCAGCAGGGTGAATTCTTGATCTATCATAAGGAACTCTAAGATCCGAAGAGAGTTGTTGGCCAACATGGAACGAGTTGAAGCCTTGAATAAAGTCTGGAACTGAAATATATCTGTAAGGTTCATTCTTCTTAAACCAATATTGTTCCTGGTCTTTCTTGGAAGTCACTTCTTGCAAGAAGTCAGCAACTCCCTTTCTGTCAGGACATTTGAAACCCATGTACTCAAAGAATCCAACAACATGGTCACGTGGACCATGATAGACAACCTGGCCTTCTGAAAGTAAGATGATGTCATCAAATAGCTCAAATGTCTCTGGTGATGGCTGTAGAAGAGAAATTATCATGGTCACATCCATGATATGCACCATTTGCCTCATTTGCCTCATGAACTTGCAAATCTGGAAAGTGGTGGAACTATCCAACCCCGTCGAAATTTCGTCCATTAAGAGAACCTTTGCTGGTCCCACCAACATCTCACCTGCATTAAGATTTTAGACAAACTGTTAGGCTTGCATTTGTACTAGCAAATTGTGAGAAACATCTGATAAGAAAGTGGAGTTTCTGTGATAAAAAAGCTACACATATATAGCCAAAAAGCACATGACAATGAACAAACAATTTGACATCCAATTAAAAAAACATCTCCACATACCGGTAGTTACACGCTTCTATTGTCCTCCAGAAATACCTCTTTTCATCTGATTCCCAACTATAATGTCAGCACATATATCCAATCCAAGTATCTGCAAGATATTCTTAAGGAGTTAGTAATTCTAGTGGACCGGTTTAATTGAAAAATAAGGAATGCGAAGAAGAATAAATAACCGAAATTGAAATGGAGACACCAAACCTTAAGAATATAATCTGTTTCTAAGCTTTTGGCCTGGCCAGATAACGCTGTAGCTTTCATAAATGCATCAATCTCAGGATCAGGCTTAATTCCAGCTTCTTTCTCCCGTCTAGAGAGTTCCATCATCATTTCATGTCTTGTTCCAACACCTAAGCATCGTCCGGAGAAATCCAACGTCTCTCTGACTGTCAACTCCCCATGGTGGAGATCATACTGACTAATATAAGCACAAGTCCTTTGAGGAACAAACTCATGCAATTCGTGACCACAGTAAGTGATTCTCCCTGATTTCTGTTAACAGAATGTAACCATGTAAGTATGACTGGTTATGCTATAAAATAGCAAATAAAAAGGAAAAAGGGAATCAACCCCAGGAAACACGAAACATACCCTTAAAGCCCGATCGAGTTACCCTGCAAGTGCAAGCAAATACGTTGTTTTTCCCGAGCTTGGAGGACCTAGAAGTAAAGTCATCCTGAAAATAAATCATGTGCAATGATCAGAACAATCAATGCAAAATCATATCATCATTGGATTAAATACACATTGAAGAATGAACAAGCATGCATCCCGATAAAAGCAGAATCACAGGACAGGCAATATGGATGCTGTAGATATGGTTTATTAACAGAGAAACAAAAAGTTGACCCAAATTTGCTCATGTTTAGTGCTTGCTTCCAAACTTAAAAAATGCTAGCTTGACTGATTCAGTGGAGCTAGAAAAAATATTCATAAAGTTCAGTAAGAAACCTCGATGGCTTGACAACTCCGCTTACATCTTTGAGAATCTGGATTTTCCTCCTCTTGGATGGAACAAGTTGAATCGTTGTAAGAATACTCTGCATACATAACACAATAATCAATCAATCATATCATTCAATTGACTCCCAAAATGTCGGATGCAAATAGGTATGAATCTCATCATCCAGTTGACCAGAAAAAAACAAATTGCACTTAGGAAACATTCAGAAAAAAAAAAATAGACGTTATTTTAGACTCAAATTCCATTTTTTACAATAAAAAAGATGAAGTACCTCAATTGAGTTCAGGGTAGCATTCCAAATAGTAGGAAGTGCTCTGCTGCCTACATAAACATCTCCTTCGACTGACAAATTCTCATAACGAACTTCAATCTTCGGAATCTCAATCCCCACCCTACATAAACAAATCCATGTCAAAAACATTTTTAAAAAAAAACCTCTAATTCAAAGAAATTAAAAGAATCGAACGAGATTAGTCTTATGACCGGAAGAGGTGAAAACAAAAAATTCACCTGTCAATTCGATCCCTAAGTCATCTAAGGAACTTCTCATTATCTTCTTCAACAACTTTGAGTATGTTTTCCATCAACATCTTCCTATCTTGCATTCCGAGATGCGAAACGTCAACTTCATTTCTAACAACTAGCCCGTTATCCAACACTTGCTCCAACATTCCTTTCCTCAGCCGATCATAAGTGGGTAACCGCTCAATAGCCGCCCACCGCAGCTCCTCCTCGTCATTCTCCTGCTGCCTCCCGCTCCGGTGGCTGGCGAACACATCCGACCCACCCGCCGTCCAAAGCTCCCGGAAACTCGCCGACGCCCAACTCTTGGTACTCCGGTTCCCCGACCCCCAACTCCTCCGACTACTAGTCGATCTCGTCAAATCATCCCCGCCTAACGTCGTCGCCATTTTCCGCTGCTTAAACTATTCTTCACTCCAAGTATGTACGGCGGGTATTTACCAGTTAGCGGAAGTTGTTGCTTCGATAATGACAATTAGTAGTAGGGAGTAGTATAGTAGTGTGATGGAAGTAAGATTAAATGAAACGAATGTAATGGAGTAAGAGATTGGAGGTTTTAAATGAAAGGAAAGTCAAATGGAGGACCAAGTCAATGTAGTAGTAAGGCTGTATTATTGAAATATAGAAGATGAGCAACCGGCGCGGAAACTGGGAATTTAAGAAAAGAAAAGAAAAGAAAGGAACGACGGTGGAGAAGACAGGAAGAGGAGGAGTATAATATAAAGAAAAGGTTGATTGTTATAGTTGGTTTTTGTTGTTAATTGTTTAAATAAAAGATGCTGTTTTGGGGCTAATTTCTGGCGGACTTTGAATTGTGTAAATGTGTTATTTATCCAATTGGCTTTCTAGAAGGAGAAGGAGGAGGCGGGAAACTAAATATACGAAATTCGAGGGAAGAATTTAAGATCTTTTTAAGTAGGAGTATAAATTATACTTATAATTATAACGGTAATTAAATTAGAGTATTGTTTATTTACAAAAGAAAAATCAAGTTGGCTTGTGACCATATTTATGCTTCTTTTTTGCTTTTTATTCTGTTCATTTCAATCTTTTCGGAGATATTTTAAAAAAAACTTATATTTAAGTACGGAGCCATCTCCTTCCACGTTTTTAGGTAATAATCCATGATGGAAATGCTTATATATAATACTGTATATAATATAATTTAGATAAATTTCCAATATGTATTAAGCAAGATTTACGAGAAAAAAAGAGTTTTTAATTTTAAATCAACGAAAAAATCATTTTACTAGTACATTTTTCCTTAATTTTTCATAACTTTTTTACATTTTTTTATCATTTTTTAAGCTTTTAGAATTGTTAAATTTGCAACTTTTAAAAAATTATAGAATTTAAATTGCAAGTTTTAAAACTATAAAGGATCATAAAAAATATAGTTTTAAAAAACAAATTATATTCAAAATTGCACAATCGGACCCGGATGGTCGGAAACCGGAATAGCCAGCGCGCACACTTATGGACTCGAATCTTTCTTTTCTTTTGAAATAAAAAATTTGTTTAGCAAACGAGTATTTTAAAGGTAACGTGTAGATTGAAAATTAATGGTATTAAGCAAAGATGATGCTAAAATTAAAATAAGTTAAAGCTTGATTAAATTAAGTAAGCGCTAACAATAAAAAAAAGAAGCATTTTTAAAGGAAGGGCTACTATGGCATAAGATTTCACTTTCAATTTCAAAAGAATTTGCAGGAAAATCATCAAGAGTCAAATAGTACTGATTCAACCGTACTGGTTGGTTGGGCTGAATTGAGGTTTCTTGGACCAATTTCTTCTCAAGCTAAAATCTCAGTCCAAACTAAGGAGTATGGATTGAGAATTTTAAATCTTTTTTTCTTCATGCATATAACAATTAAACTAAAAACTACTATAAATTATAAATATTTATAATAAATACTTCATTTAAACTATTATGAGTTTTACTTTTTTCATTTCTGATAATAGCAATATTCCCCTCTCCTAATTTGCATTTTCTTTTTCTTTTTGTGGGATATTTTATTTTCCCTTTCAAACAATTCATTCTTTTTTTTCAATTTTTCATTTCTGATTATGATTCTAAGGAAAAGGCAAACAAAACTTCTCGCCTCTTCGCTTGTAGTTCAAGGAGTGTAGGCTCAATCAATTCCCATCCCTCTGGGTACCTCAGGCGATTTGTCCTAACCTTAGGCATTTTATTTGCAGAATCTGCCAGCATATCTCTAACATCAGTTAACCAAACAAAAAATAATCTTGATAGTTCGGGAAAAAAGAACAACAAAACAAATAGGAAAGATCACATGATAACTGTTAACGATGATTTTGTATATGAAAAGTGAGAGTAGTTGAATAACACTAGCTTTGAGGGTGATATTCCTTGTAACAGTTTCATACAAAAGATAACAACTTTGATCATATTTTCAAAATTGAAAACCAGGGTCATCTCCTCTACCAAATCTGAAACCCAGGGGGAAACTTATCCCCACCTATCTCATTCACAAAAGCGCACAAGAACAATCATTTAGAACTGACAAGAACCAACTGAATTTAATTATGAGAACCGACGGTGTGTAAGAAAGAAGAGTTGTCGCAGATTGAAGGAAACAGACGGAAACGAAAGAGACCAAAAGTAATCAACCAGCACAAAATATATCTACATAGAAAGAGATGAAGAAGGAGAAATCCTTACCCGAAAAGAGAGAGAGACGACGGTGATGGAGGAATCGAGAGCGATGAGTAGAAGAGTAGGGACTGAAAAATCCCCAACTTTGGATTCTATTTGGTTGGTAATTTGGTTTCTTCCTTTTTGCTTCGCAGGGGAGGGGTTTTCTCCTCGCGAACAATTTGAAGAAAAACCTATTTAGACGACATCGTTTCTAACCGCCCTGTGTTACCGACTTGCCGGGACAGTCCGGGTCAGTAGGTTCGTCATCAAACCAGCCGGGTCATGGATTGGGCCCCGAGTCCTTGCTAACTTTATATACTATAGAAAGGACCAGACGAGGATTATACAACCGCTGAAAAGTAAGAAATTCGACTCCTCCAACTTGCAATTTCTTTCTATGTTAAAAAAAAAAAAAACAATTTATACATCTTTTTTTTTATTTTCGCGGTAATATTTTCTGCAAAGAAGAGACTTAAGTCTCAAGTTCAAAATCTCTTACCTTACACTACTTGCAGTTCCGAAGATACATGAGGAATTTTTTTGAGTTATTCAAAATTAGAGAGACTTTTGCAATTTACTCCTGTAGCTGTTGATGTAATTCTTCAATAGAGTACAATGTCATATGCAGCATTCCACTGTATATCTACGAAGCTAAAATACAGGTCCTCGCTCAGGTAATTTGTCAGGAAGCAGTGTTGAAAGGCCAGGAGTATAATAGAGCGATATTCGGGATGTAGCATACATTCAACTCTGCCTCTCACTTCCCATCATGTAATAAGAGCGAAACTATCGTTGGAGCGACAGCATCTTGCCGGTAGGTTCTAGATTCTTTCTTTGATCACTGAGGTATTGAGGCATCGGCTATTCCATACCATAACAAGTGTATCCTTATGCACCAGACTTCCGCAAACCTCTTGGGGTTCACTGATCGAAAACCTTCTTTGGAACTTGCATCTTGCTATCTTTACGGTACTCAGAAAGTACCTGTCAGCATACTGAAATAGATTTCCGAAGTCAGGATGTGGAAATCGAAAGCTATAGTGTGGTCGTGAGGTTTAAAATTCATCATGGATTCGGATAATTAACTCAATGATATAACTAATGGTTGGAACATAACTTACATCTGGAATCTCAAAGCCGCCGTCACAAGCATCACATAAATCTAATGATACTTGACGAAGCATGGGCATCTGTGTAGTTTTTAAAAGGATGGTCAGACAATTTTATATGTTGACATTAAAGTAAATGACACTCACAATTATGCAGACAGACAGATTACCTTGGAAGCTGCATCAAGGATGAAGTTTTTGTGGATCCCTGGACCCTGAAAATATCACAAATTCAAGGCGAGAAACAAAGGTGTCAGGGCTGACATTTTCATATCAAGTGGTTGTTTTTCTTATTATGAAGATGAGAGGATTGACAGACGTTGGAATCATCGGCAATGCCCAAATGTAAATCAACACAATGACAAGGATGATACTTGCAGACACAGCTTTCCTAGGGTTCCCTTATCTGGGATCTTCTAGGACGAGGATAAAGTTGGACCTTGCAAATTGGAGTGTGCCAATATGTTCTACTTGTTCATTTTCCATCAGATATGCACTTGAGGTGTAGTGAAAAGAAAACCATGCAATAAATGAGTATGACTCACATTATGGCGCAGCAGGAGATCTTCAAGAGCCCTGCAGTGGAAAAGGGAAGAAATCCCTTCTGATGTTACTTTTCCACAGTCCTACATCACAATGAACAAAAATGTAAACATAAATAACCTCCATACAGGCAATCAGCTTCCAATGAACTGCGAAAAAATATGCAACCACCAAAATAATTGGGGAAGCAAAAAAACAGTGACTCGTCAGCAATTCAATTAGTTTACTAAATTCCACCTATAACAGGACCTATCATTGTTTGGAGGGCAAGGGGAATACATGCCAAACGAGTATGACCCCTATACGTCCTTGTAGAAGCTGTTCCTAGGAATGTTGATCCAAATGGCTAACTCAATAGAACTTTTTACTTTTCTACGATTTATCTTTTCCTCTATTCGTCAGCTGAGAATCAAAGCTGGCAGGCAGAACCATAATGAAGTACTTATGAGCAAACAAAAGGCACGGAATCCAATGTATGACAATCTGAACGAACTTGTATTCACATATTCCCTTTAATCTAGTCCTGTTTCTACTAACAAAAGTAATGAAAAGAAAGGGAAAAAGGAAAGGAATCAAAAGCCAGGTGAATTGACAAATAAGTACCTCAAGATGGAGAGTAATCAACCCAAGCCATCCGTGTGAAATTATGTGAAGAGAGTCTGTAGAGGACAAATTTTATCAAGGTTTATTACTTACTATTTCATGCTAAAAAGAAAGATGTTCACTTATAATGTAGCATGAGAATCGAACCTTAGTGAAAGAATGCAAAATCTGATTGATTTCATCAAACTATACTAGCAAGAGGCAGTAATTAATGCAATGGATAACTAAGTGTTAAGATACACTTCACATAAACCTCTGCTAACCTGAACTCAGAAGCCTACATCCTACCAATGAAAGTTCAACCAAGTTTGCACAGTTTTGAGAAAGGGTAACCAAATCATTGTTGGTCATTGAGGGGGCTACTCTCAAAAGCCTCAATTTCCTAAGATTTGGCATAGAGAGTTTGAGACTCGATATTGATATATCACCAATACAGTAGCACAGAGCTAGGGATTGCAATCTCTTCAAGAAAAACACAATATTTGTCACGATGCTATCGGAGATTACCTGAAAAAGAGAGATACCCTTTCAAATGAATTCAATTGGAGAAAAGGAATAAGAAAATGTGCAGATGCAAACTTATACTCAGCTACTATCAATAGGAAGACAAGGACTATACCCTTTCTACATGATCCATAAGCGGGGGTGGATTTCTCAAAGCATCACATGTTCATTTCCTGATATTAAATTTTATATGAGATGCTGAGACAGGGCTATACATTTAACAATTTATACCTGAAAATAAAGTACTATTTCCTCTATCATAGGACAAGTTGTGGGAAGAACTTTAAGTGCATCTTTGCCTAATGAAGCACCCAACCCAGCAGTTAGCGCTCTTAGTGTCATAGTTGCAGGTTTCAAAACATCCAAAGAGGAGTAAGAAAATCCCCAGCCAAATGCAAGCTCTTCTAATATGCATCTCTGTGCTATTTCAGCACACAGGTCCAAGCAAGCATGTGGGGAGGAAAATTGTAATTCATCGGAGCCCCTTTCCTGTTGAAGCAAATTTTTGCAGTCCCTCACATTCAGGCACTTCAAAGCTGGATTGTGATGAACCGTGTGGGCTAAAGCAGCACCAGAAATCTGCAAATTTCCAAAAATAGCACTTCCGTCATACATGATAGTCATAGTGAATCTCGATGTTAGTGAACTTTAGTGGCAAAAAGAATAAGAGAAATCCAATCTACTTCTCTTCCGATAGATTAGGGATCAAAAGCTAAAACCGAATGCCTTCATAACAGAAAGAGGTGATTTGATGCATTAGGAGGTTATCATGTACATTTATCCAATTGTTTAGAGTATTAGTGGTAGAACTATGAATATTTGGTATGCTATTTCACCATGTGGAATCAGCAGGCAACCCAATGAATTAATCTAAGGTGTACCATCTATGTCGCTCTTATTGGAATAAAACTAGCTAATTCATGGAACACAATTGACAAGAGAGGAAAGCATGAAATATAACTGACCATTGATGAAGCCCATTATTGACATAATTATACACCATAGGTTTGATTACTGACCATAGTATTAGAAACATCCAGGGTTTCCAAGGAAGAACCTGAGAAACTATAAAGAGCAGCATCAACAAGGTGTGTTCCCCTCAAGCAAAGACTCCTTATCATTTGTGTTTGAGATAGGAGCTGTTGTAGAGATTTTTGGTCAACACCTGCAAAAGATTCAAGAAAGACACATGAGAAATCACGACGCACATAATCTTGAATAGTTTTTGCAGGTACCAGGTGACCAAAATGCACATACATATAAAATTGTTTAAGCTCCTTTTAAGATTCAAGGACTTTAGCCATCAACTCATCCAATGGTACATGACAACTGTCTAGGTCGAACAAACATATGAAGATAAATTTACAGTTCCTTCTTGGCTAATTTACTCATGCATAGAATCAAGAGAAGGAACACAAGACTCACCCTTACAACCACCCATGTGAAGCTTTTGTAGCTTATGTGCCAATGTATCTGAACACTTCTCTCCGAAGGATGCAGCAGGAGTAGCCCCACAATGTTGCACAGCAGAGCAAAGAGCTAGAATTGAATTTACCCCAAAAGAAGTATCACACACCAAAACTGAGTGTAGTTTAACACATGTTGATATAACATTTGATATCCCAACATCTGTTACTGAAACACACCCTTTGAGACTTAAGTATTGCAAAGAAAGACATAATCTTGTGATGTGCTGGAGATCTGAATCTGGCATGATTGCAAGGAAATGTCAGTTGGCTGTTCGACAAAACAAAGCGCGTAAAGTCATGGGGGAAACCTAACATTGCATAATCATTTGAAAAAGAAAAAGAAAACATTCTCAGACTTGATCCAATTCTTTGGCATGTCCATGTAACAATAAATAGAGAATTGAATAGTCACAGGAAATGTCTATAACAAGTTTAAAACATTTATCGTCATTAATATGTAACTGGTAATCCCATCCTAAAAGGGACAAATATCTAGGTGTGTATCCTTACCAATATTTAACGGAGGGCACAGTGGCCCTCTGATTGACAAGTTATTCCTTGTGGATGACACATATGCAAAAAGTGAGTTTATCAAGATGGTATGAAACAGTAAGATATGGATTATGTACAAACCTACATTCCTTGGTTTACTTGTACAATCTATCTATTTAAAGGACAGAGAGTGATGCAGGAAAACAAACAGATAAGTATCTCACCATAGAAATCACTTCGACCATCCAATGTGAGATTTGTGAGATTTGTGAGATTTGAAAGTGATGGTTCTGAATAAAATGTCATGCTCAAACTGTCATTGCCAGAAACAAAGGACTTGCTCGACAGTAGTGGTGTTCTGGAATCACTAGAAGATATAACTGAAATTTGAGAAGGTATGAGAGGATTAATATCGACCGTGAAGTCAACTTCAGTCAAGAGAGGGCACTTCCGCACTAATTTATGCAAGGTAGTTGTCTTAATGTTTAGAAGATAAGCTGCTTTTAGTTTTCTTAATGAAGGAAATGATTTGGAGAAGCACTCCATGGCAGCTTCAAGATGCAGCCTTGGACACCTGGAGATATCCACTTCCACCACCGCATCAAAGGAGAGAATCGGGAGAGACCCTTGTGCAATTCCACTTTGATCTCTGCTATATTGCTGAATATCAATCAAAGAGTGTTTACAGCTCTTTCTCAGCTTGATGTCCGTACTGTAGGAAGAAGGAAGCAAAGATAGGAGCAGAAGTGCTTGGGTTATCTGTGGGCATCCTGAAAGGTTAATTTTCTGCATAGAGGAAGAAATATTACAGTCATCAAAGCATGATGGAGGCATAAAATTCAAGCGGGTATAAGCAATTCCACAAGATGCTCATGCCAGCCAACCCAGAAAAGCATGGGAACAATATCAACCAAATCACAGCATTGATATTCTAAGGTTTGAAAGGAAAGACGGCAATCTTTTAGAGGAAAAAGCATTAAATTCCAGGAAAAACAACTCTTCGATCGAAGTTCTGTTCTCAATCATATTAGTTGAGCTTCAAGCTATACAAATCACTGGATGATGCTAGTTCCTACTATGCATATCTGCCTTGTATTCACTAGATTCGTTCAATAAATCCTCAACTGGAAAACATAATCATTGGACGACCTACAAAAGCAAAAGGAGTACCTTAGAATATTCTGCCAGCCGAATCCTGAGGTGGCTCAAATCACCATCTCCTAATACATTAATTGATTCTCTTGGTGGAATCTTAATCAGCTCAAAAATCCCCCCCATGCTCTCATCAGCAAGCTCTGAAAAATAGTCTGATCTTCTTTTTCCTAATATATGAACCAACTGAATTATATCATAACTCCAATTGGCAACAGTATTTAGACATAGACAAAACTTAGGGAACCACTGAGTATACCTGCAGTAAACCACAATGGCAAAAGGGACAGTCGGATCTGTTCAGTGACACTAACAATGAGAAATTTCCATATAACATGATAACCAAACGAAATACAAGCAGACGACAGGCGCAACAAAACACTATTGATTTTTGGTATGCTGGGTTTCAAGTTCTTTTAGTTAACAAAAACATTTTATAGCTGACAGTATGAGTTTATAAGTAATGGATAAGCATATCTTAAATGTTATAGTGTCTATTTTATTACTCTTAGTATTCTGTTTCTTTCAAATGTGGTGACGAATGTAGTAAACAGAATGACCCCAGAGTAATTTCTGCCTGGTTTTTCCATTAAAGCATTTTTTTCCCCAGAGAAACTAAGGCAATCTCACATCCACTGTCCAAACCACATGCAGTTCAAAAACTAAGGGAACCTCTATTTTTAGATCCTCAATATCAAAGATTACAAATTCCCACATACCTGCTTTAGAATTCCGGTGCAGTCATATTGAAGTTTGCTCAAAGGTTCCGTCCGTTCTGCATTAGTCTTTGTCCAAATTAAAAGTGCATCACAAAGAAGCCTTTCACTGTAAATGTTAAGTAAAAAATCAGAAACAGAAAACATCTTGCAAAAACTAAATCAGGTAGCAGAAACAATAGTTTAACAACCTGTCAACTGTCAGATTAGGATGCTGCATGCAAAGAAGTAGCAAATCATGGGGAACATCTCCAAAAGAATTACTAAACGTGGCCCACATCTGCAAATAGAGCAAATCATCTTCAATGAGCTCGCAAAAAATTGATCACAGGCAAATGAGAACAAGTGTAGGTATGTGAGTAAAGGAAATATATAGTGTTTAGTAATTGTTTATAACATTGACAATTCAAAGGAGAAATAAGTTAAAGCACATACAAAATTTCTCGCTAGATAACTTGCACATAAATCCGGGAAAAAATCAATCGCTGCAGCACACATATTATAAATATATCAATTACATTGAACATACACGTCAAATTTTAACAGCAAACAAGAAACAACAGCTTTCAAAACTGAAATCTAAACTCACAGTGCGCTAATCCAAAGTTCCAAATATGAATCAAGTCATCCAACTGTAGTATTATCCCCTCCGACGATGCTGCTTCACGAACCCAAGTTTTACACTTCACTAGAAGTGTTTCAACTCCAAAATAAAGTGCAGCCTAACACAATTAAGGAAACAAAGAACACTAAGACACATACACATTGTGCATAAAGAATTGATTTATCTGGTAATGACAGCAAAATAATATTCGTTCAACAAACAATGATTAAACCAGCAGCATTCACGATTTACCTCGAAAAGGGGGAGGAAATTGCTGGAGGTAAAATCCACGTGGCAGCCATAAATAACCTTCAAAACATTCACAACACTTTCCAGGTTCCACGAAATTGGAACACATTGCAAATTTGATTCACTGCCCAAAAGAAAAACAAGTAAGTTTACTGTTTTTCAAATTTTAACAGGCTTATAAATCAAATTTATATACCTGAAGTTGCCGCTGAGGAGGCTATGGAAATAGGAAGAGTGTTGAAGAAGCCTGAGAAGAAAAAATAAGGTAAAACAGGGATGACGTTAGCGGGATATTCTGATTACTGAGACGGCGATAAGAGAATGAGTAAGTGGTACTTGCGTTCTACGATGAGCCTGAATTTGAAGTCTTTGGTGGCGGAGGATGGCGGAGGAATCCCAGGTGTGGATATCGGCGGTGGAGATGAGAGTTTCGGCTTGTTCGGTTTCCGGTTCGATTGGGTTGGGGCTTGTGCATATGAGAGTAAAGAACTCATCGTCCAAGCTTGACGACACCATAACCAAGAAACAACAGAAGGAATTCCTTGATTGATTTGTTCAAAAGTATGTTGAATCCATAAACTTGAAAAGCGTCTTCTGCAGAGCAAAACGCAGCGTTTGGATTACCTATGTTACGCGCGGCTTTTTACCGTTGCTATAGGATGGGGGAGCGGGTGGGTGAATTATTAAGGATTTGTGATCGGAAATTGGAGGAATTACGTAGTACCTTTACCCTTTAATGAGCTGGATTAGCTCAAACACAACGGGTTTAAGAATACATGTAGTTTAGATCTAAAGTAAAAACAAAACTATAAAAGTTACTATTTTTACCTTATCGATTTTTCCATTTGAGCATAATCTTACTTTCTGGGTTGTTTCTCTACTTTTTAGTAGAGATAGAAAATTAATATCATCCGAGCATTACTTTATCCTTTCCTCGTTCACCGGATTAATAACGAGCGACCAATTCATCTTAACGTTGTTGCCAAATGCCAATCCAAGTGAATTGTCCATACTTTATACCGTCGAATGATAGAAATCACAAAGGAAAATACGTACACAATCGACGAGTTGCTACTAGAATGACTTGAACATTTAACATTTATGTTGCAAAATCTGGTCCCAAAGGGATTTCAAGTCCGCTAAATAATCAAACCATCCTTCCCTTCCCTCAAGCCATATACGAGGGCCTAACAGCTTTAGGGGAAGTATGCTCAATCAAATTTACATTATAATTACAACAGGGGACTGAGAAGAAGCTACTCTTATCAGAACAACTCGAACTCAAGGTGCTCTCCACTTGGTTTACACTCCAAGTACTTGCTGCTCGTTTCCTGTGAGAGGCTGTGCAGGAAATCGTGGGAGTCCGGTAGTTCTGGTGGAATGGCACAACGAATCAATGCCCGATTCAAGCCTTGAAAGAAAGGATGTTGCTTTATCTCAGCAGCTCCTTTCTCTGATCCCAATCGGTTCTCCGGCTCCTTCACCAACAGACCTCTGATGAGATCTCTTGCCTGAAAACTGACGAGCGGACCATCTGGGAAAATCAGGTCTCGGGCGACCACGTTGCATAATGTTTCTTCATTCCCACAACCCTTAAAGGGAGTTACGCCATATATAAGCTCATAAAGGAATACGCCAAATGTCCACCAATCAACTGCAGCACCATGACCCTCTCCTTTGATAATCTCAGGCGCCAAGTATTCATGGGTCCCGACAAAGGAATTTGATCGCGCATCAGTAGGCTCTGCCACAAGTTGCGGCAATGATCGGAGATGCAATGCAGCTTCTGCTTTTAACTTCCTTGCTTTTGCTGCGGCAGGTAAAAATCGAGGACTGAAGCATGGGACTTGACAAGCCGGTTCAACACAAAAAGGATTTATGCAGTTGGTTTCCGTGCATGGACCAGAAATTCTAGCCGGATCTGCAACACCTGAAGATTTCAGGAGGGTTGGATTTACACTACATCTTAGTGAGAGGTCAAAGTCTGTGAGCATAATATGGCCATCTTCTCGGACAAGAATGTTCTCTGGCTTCAGATCCCGATATATAATTCCAAGCATGTGCAAGTACTCCAAAGCAAGGAGGACTTCAGCTACATAGAACCTACACAAATGATGATTCAACATTAATTGCAGGGTATGAGACTAAGGTCAGGGAAGCTAAATCATGAAAGAATTCCACCATATCCCTAGCTTTTTATATTTCATTGTCTCAAGACAAGATGGGAGGGGGATACAAAAAATGCACTGAAAATGCAAGGGATGCAATTTTCATACTGCCCAAACAAATTCGAACACACATGTCAACAATTACTGAAATGAGAAAAGGATACCAGACTCCATCAAAGCAGCATTCAGGCAATAGATAACTTTGGCTACGAACTTGTCTAATGAGATTGTTGCTATGGATGGTAAAAATAAGAAAGAACACCTCAGTGGAAAGGAATAGGGTTTTCCAATATATTGAACTTAATTGGCACACCTTTTGGCAATTTAAACACAAATTATAATAGTTAAAGACAAGATGATGCCGACAGATACAGGATTGACTAAAATGCTAGTGGACATCATGCTGACTCATGACTGGTCATAGTGTATGTCAAATGCACCACCTAGAACTTTGAAGGGATAGAGAGAACACCACAATTAAATTGATACTCATACTGCATACTAAGGAGAATATAAAAAGAAAATACTCATCTAAATGCATATTACTCTGAAATCTAAAGTGTCCTACCTGGCTGCTTGTTCAGGGAAGCTCCTACCAGGCTGTTTCTGGCGAAGAACGTGCAGATCTCCTCCTGGACAGAACTCCATAACTAGACATGATAAATTATCTGAAGTGAACTGCGCATACAGTGTAGGGAGGAAAGGATGGTCTAACATTCTCAAGATCTCTCTTTCAGTTTGGGCCCTAGGCATCTTCTTCCTTCTTGCTAGAAATTCATTGTCCATGACCTTTATTGCAAACATGCAATTTGAACCAATGAGTTCAGCAAGATAAACAGTCCCTATGTCTCCACAACCAAGCTTCTTTAAGAGGTTGAAGTGTCTCAAACTTAGGACTCCATGCTGCTTCTTTACAAGGCGAATAGCTTCCCACCTAGCATCCTTTGACATGTGAGGCTTGTTACCACAACTGGGCCTGCTGGCATTGCTCTCATCACTGTTGCTCGTGCTAGTACTGTAGTCGCCAAGGCTACTCTTTGAGCTTTGGGAAAATTCCCCCTTTTCTCTTGATTTTGAATTCGTAGTTGCTTTTCCAACACCTCTACTTCTGTTACAATTGCTCGAAGTCCATTCTGGTTTACTTGAATCAGATTTTACAATACTCGAGTTAACTTCAGCACCAAAGCTGCAGGGATTGGGACCTGGTACATCTGGATCAGAATCTTCAATCGCATCCTTCAGTGTACATTGACATTTCTGGCAGACCAGTTGACCTGTGTTAGGAGCAGAGCCTTTATTAGCCTCCTTAGAGGAACCACCACTCGCCTGTTTTATTTTCTTCTTGACAGAACCCTTTGTCCTTACATTTGGTTTAGCTAAACGAGGAGAGCTTCTTGTTAACTTGCCTACCCTGTTTCCATTAATTACAAAAGAAGGTGCAGAATGCAACCTCCCCTTCCGACCTGACTTTGATGCTGTCAATTTACTAGCTAGTTTGGTTGTTGAAGTGGGAACATTTACATCTAGCTCTAAAGTATTATCACAAACCACAGGTGTCTTCTTCGCCCTCTGTTTCACTTCTGTCTTCAATGCTTGATTTCCAACTTTTCTTGGCACAGAGAAGTTGTCAGTTTGCAATGACATGGCTCCAGCACCTTTTTGTAAGGTTGGGACTGCAGTTTGAGGAGAAACATAAGCCCTTTGGGTTGGTGGCTTCTGGTCATGCCTTCCCACTTTTCCTGTGGCATAATTGATATCGACCTCAGTTGGTATCTTGCCAATACCATTTAGCAATTGTGGGACTGCGAATGTAGGAGAGGAAAGAGCACTTTGGTTTGGTGACTTTAGCGGAGTTCTGACTTTTCTGGGTGCAGAAACCACATCATTCTGCATTGGTGTGGTCCCAGCAGCATCATACCTCATTTCAACAGTAAACGGAGGAGAAGATTGAATACTTTGGTTTGGGGATTTTAATGCTTGGAGACAAGGAGAAGATTGAGCACTTTGGTTAGTCGATTTCACTGCTTGGAAACATGGAGAAGATTGCACACTTTGATAAGGTGATTTCAGTGTTTGAAACCGAGGAGAAGACTGAGCACTTTGGCTCAAGTACTTTTTTGGCACCTGAAGTTGCTTAGGCACTCTCCCTGAAGAGATTGATTTGCTATCCTCCGGAACCAGTGATATTGCAACCATATTCCCTTTACCTCCATCTATAGGAATGCCAGATCTACTGGTTTCAACCACCACAGAATTGTACAAACTCTTAATCCTTCCAGCTTCTGATACTGGAGAGGATGATGACATCGATAACCGCTTCATAGCAGCCATTTCTGATGCCTTCGAAAGGCAGAGCTCCCTTAATGCCTGCTTCAGGGACACTGGTTCAGAACTCCCCATCCCTTGTGATTGAGGCACACCCATCGTAATAGGCCTCTTCATAGCATTTTTCCTCAACGGGCTTGAACTCGTACTTGCTAGACTTGTAAGATCCAAACTTTTGGATGAGTTTTTAATACTGATAGACTCAAACAAGTGATTGATATCATTCTGTAGAGAATCCTTCAGTCCAAGTTTAAGCACAGGAGGCTTTCGATCATGGCCACCTGTACTCAATCCAGAATGAGATCGATAATCTCCTCTAGAACTCTTATTGACTGACTTCATCTCTTCCTTCACTTCAACAATTTCACAAGCACCCGAATACGACCCCATCACTTCACACACACTGACACTCCACCAAATCCATTGGCACAACCCACTCAACAAGAAAGTTCGGCGAATCCCCACCAATACTAAAAGCATCTGTCAACGATCTTCATTCTAGATGCAGAGAGCTTCATTAATGATCCTTCTCACGCACCCTGAAACAGCAACATCAAATCCCTGGCATTCACCAAAGCATAAACCACAAAAAAATTAGATTTTTTTCTTCAAAAAACGCAATAAAAGACTACATATGATTGACGATTGATGCCTACCAAGAAAACAACTTTAAGTTTAAATTTCTACACAGTAATGTTCACAGACAATTAAAAACAAAACCCATATTAGCACTTTTTGTCTCCCACAACAACAACACGAACTTTGAAGCGTTGTATTTCTCTCAAAATCTCAGCTAACCTGCATTCCTTCCTATCAAGCTCATAAAGATCACAGCAACACAAAATCCCAACTCACCATTTCCACAACAAACACGTGGATCCCAGCTCATGATGAACATACAAGCACAACATAAACGAGGTAAAAGCACCACCAAGTGAAAAAAGGAGATGAAAGTAACAGTACCTGAAGAGGAATCCAGATTTACTGGGTAAACCCTAAAGTAGGAGAATAGGAGCCAAAATGAAAAGTAGAGGAAAGCAGAGCGAGAGAGACAGAGAGAGAGAGAGAGAGAGAGAGAGAGGAGATAGATAGTACTATACTTTTTACTGGGTAGAGTTTTGTTCGGTGCCGTGGCTATACGGAAGAGAGACTGATTTTCTAGTTTTCTATTTTTTTTCCGTAGGGGAAGGAAAAGGAGGACCCACCGTATTGCTGGTGGGACTCATGTAAAGGAAAAAAATAAGAAAAAGATGTGGATAGATGGAGACGTGTAGACAAATATATTAATGTCCCACAGAGATAACAAAAAGATTTTTCTTTTTTCTGGTTTTCTATTTTTTCTTTTTTTCTCAGTTACAACAACAACTTACAAAGGCGCGTTTTTAGAGGCCGGAAAACGACAGACTGCTTTGCATTTTTTATGGTCTTCGCCACCAGTCACCAACAACCGAAGTTACTCCATGTACAGAGCAGTAACTTTCTCCTTCTTTTGGTAGCGACATGTGGTATGTCGGTGTTTGTCAGTTTTGATTCCTTGGTTTGAATGGAGAGAAAACTATTGATGATTAATTGATTCAACTTTACCTTAATCAACTTCTACGCTTCACTTTTCATGTCATTCTTTTCTTTTCTTTTTTCCTAAGGAGGAGAAATATGCATAGGATGCGTTTTTTATGTTAGGTGTGCGCAAGAAAACAACAAAAATAAAGAAATGATTTTTCTTTATGCTTGTAAACGTGAATGGGGACGACTAAGAAGCGGCTGAAGAAATCACATGACGGAACTCTTATTATACTCAATGACCTAATTCGGTACAAACAAACGAGTTTGGAGATATTTGTAATTTTAATTTTAATCATCTTATCAATGATTGTTTTATTTTTTCTAATTTTCAATTATTATACGTATTTATAAATTACTGTTTCAATTATTGTACAAATTTAAAATCAAATACTCCTACAATTATTATTATTATTATTATTATTAAGAAGAAAAAAGAGAGAGGAAGGGAACATTTGTCAGACGAGGAGGCAGAAGGTCACGGCCCACCTTGGCAGCCATACTTCGCTTCATTTTCCGAGCCCATCCAAAATACCTAATTTCGAATTTCAAAATTATTACATGAACTTGATCTGAGCAGCTGAGCGCCTATCTTTTGTCCTTATTGTAAAGTGCTTGAATCATCAGTATAAATCATGACACCAATTTGTCAATTACAGAGTGTATTTTTATTTTATTTTATTTTTAGAAAGGAAAAAAACTGCATTATGTTTCTACTTCCTTTAAACGTCATTTACCATTTGGGCACGCATATTAAAGAGATCGAATGACTCACTATTTGACTTAAAAAAATTCCTTAATTTTTTTCGAACGTACGTTAATTCTTATTATGCATACTCAAATAGTAAACACGTTTAATAAAAAAAAGAGGGAGTGTTTATCTAACTTTGGTAAGCATTTTGATGATGGGAGTAATCGAAAACATGTCCATTTTCAGTTTTTTTTCCACACCTAATTAATGGGTGAATAAGAAGGTGGGCATTGAGCGAAGAAGAAAAGGCAAAGCTCTAAATTGCATTTTGAAATTTATGAGGTGGTTTCCACTTTCCCTAACATGCTTGGTTAGTTAATTTGTTCTTTGTGTTGGACCATTAATTAAAAGTACAATTAATATCGCTTCTGGTTTGGTAATTTGTATCTTTCCCAGCGTTTTTAATGATAGTATTTCTACTCCTTTAATAGAAGAAGAAGAAAAATGCAAGAAATTTATAATTTCAAACTATTAACATTCGCGGTAGTCAATCATTAATTAAGGTTTCGAATTTAAATATTGAGAATAAAAAAAATTATGTTGGGAGATCGATATCACTCGAACGGATTAATCTAAGAAAAATCACTTCACAAATATTCCTTCAATGTATTGGGGCCGGCGTGGCATGAGAAAGTAAGGAGACAGATATTCAAAAGGATTTGTGCAATAATAATAATAATAATAATATATTCAAATGCAATTTACAATTCTTTTTGTTTAATCTTAGGTACATTGCATGACCTTCCTCTAGCGTATCGTGTCCTTCAATTATTATGCAATTTTATTTTTTGAACTATACACCTAAATTAAAGCATAAAGAACCATTACTATTTTCTTCCTTCTTTTCCAAAGACAACGACTTCGTCAGCGGCGTCGTTTGATGAAGAAGAGATGTTGGGGTTGACAAAAGAGATGGATGGAACCTACATCCCCACTTTTTCTTTCCTTCTTTTGACAAACCTACGCAATCTTAAAACAAACATAAGAAAAATTGCAACATAAGATTGCGATGGACCTAATTCAAGTTGAGCACTTTGCTTTTGATACACGTAATTGAAACTAATTAACTACCGAATTATAGTCAATTTATAACCATAAAATTAATAAGTCAGTAATACTTTCTATAAAAAAAATCGAGATCTACAAGCAATTAAGAAACATATTGTGTACAGTACTAAGAACTTGCAGCAACGCCGTCTTAGCTCAGTGGTAGAGCGCGTGGCTTTTAACCACGTGGTCGTGGGTTCGATCCCCACAGACGGCGTACCCATACCATATTATTCTTTTTGCTCCATTTTGTGATTCCGTTTCGTCAATTTAGATATATGTGATGAATAATGAAAAGATAAATATAACAAAACAATTCGAACGCAGGTCTATGGAGTTTTTTTGGGGTAAAATATTTAATACAAAGCTTTAGGACCACAAAAATATTTAAAGGAAGTGGTATATACTTGTACAATAGCAGTAGCATTTTCAGACAATACAGTAGTTGGAAAAAAAAAATGCGAAAGAGATAGTTAGTCTTTGTCGTCACCGTCAAGAAAAAAGGTACGAAACGTTGGTAAGCACCCACTAGCTACGCAAACGCAATGGGATGAAATGGTCCCCCAATGCATGTTTGCAATGGATTAGATTAAACTTGCAATTAAGATATAGTACTATTGCTTTATAGAAAGACACATGACATGAGGCTTTAATCATTTAATTAATTAATCGTTTGAAAAGGATTAGCACACTACGAACCTTTTTATTATTTTGGTTGATGGGTATGGAGATTTAGATATATAACTACTTCGCCGGTTATTTGTAGTGTTTTTCTTTGAAAGGATTATTTGTAGTGTTTATAAAGCTTACAAATAATAGGTGGAGAAAGCTTCAGTTGAACTTGACACCTCGTAATGGTTTCAAGTTCTCTGTAGTTCTCGTTCATCAGATTCTATTCCTTACCGACTTAGAGGATTGCGAGATTTCAATCTTGCATATTTTTTGAGGAAATTATGTTATAGGTAGTCTATCTTTTTCTTATCAAAAACCCATATCATTTAGTATATATAAAAATACCTTTCAATACATTAATGTGAGTTTAGAGCAGATTAATACATACATTACTTACGAGACAATTCATGTGTTCAATCTAAGATGACAAAAAAAAAGTAATTTTCAAGTTTTATAATAATGATAAATAATATAATTAAATTTTTTAAAAAAAATTGTAAGTTTTTCAAGCCTTTTCTTTGGTTATAAAAAGAAAAAAAGATAGGAAATTGTCCGCGTCAAGTATTCAATTAACAGACAAGAAATGCGCCCCACGTTTCAGACAACGCATATATACAAGAGAAAGACGTGCACACCGCAAGCCCTGTTTGGAAGTTAACTGTTTCATTGTGTGGGCTTGCACAAATACATCGGCTCAAATACATGTCCGCACATAACTTTGAGATCCGGCCACTTCCATGCAACCAACAATGGAGTTATTGTGTTCGCTCGAATTACTAGTAGAGCTTCTTTATTCAAATTCTAACTTATAAATAATCGAGGTTTAACCTATTCATATTATGTTATGTTTATTTTTTTATTTAAACAAATAATTATCAAGTGAAACATAGAGAGGTATCGAATGATAAGTACTCGGGTATACTTAAAATTTTCTAAAAATTAGAGGTTGTTGGTTCAATGTTTTTTTTTCTTTTATTCTTTTTTCAGACGGCAATGATATCATCGGCTAAATGGTCCTGAATCCGGAATGGGTAGGCCCGGATATCCCTTTAGGCTTTTAGCTCGGTGCTAACGTTTGGGCCTAAGAAGTGCGCATTAGTAGTCTTGGAGCGTGCGGAAACATGAATAGATGGGACTTGACGTATTTGATCGACCTGCTTCTTTTTGGGCCCTTCTTTTTAATCTCTTAGGCCCTCTCTCT
Source organism: Viola odorata (assembly GCA_963691705.1). Lineage (NCBI taxonomy): Eukaryota > Viridiplantae > Streptophyta > Magnoliopsida > Malpighiales > Violaceae > Viola > Viola odorata. Next base: position 56,104,486 of record OY829543.1, on the reverse strand, counting down.
AAATAAATTTAGAGAATAAATATATTAATTTTATTTTTTTATCTTGATGGAAAGAAAATCAAGACTACAGCCGTGAATTTTGATAGAATAAATTTTATAAATAAATTCAGATTCGAACTTAATTTTAAATTTTTATCGATACTTTTATCACCAACCAGACAACCAACAAATTATATCTCGTTGTCAATTTATTGCTCTCATTTACACATTTTCAATTAACACATCAGCAGAAATTAATTCTATACGTTATTTTAATTTAAATAACTAAGCTTGAGGTTAGGGAATTAGAAAAGCCTTTTTTATCTTTTTCTTTTTATAATAGAATTTTCCTAATGATGTGTTTTATCTTTAACAACCACAATGACGTGGTGCTCCTTATAACAATAAAAAATCCAATTGATTTGACAACCGCGCTTTATCTTGTCGTAATAATTTAATAATAATTGAGTCATCGTTGTCATCAGCAATGACGACGTGTGACGAGACGATGTTTTTGTCCGGAAGATCCGAGTTCGTAAGCTGCCTTGGAACTGGAATGTTCTAAATTTCTTTCAAATTTGGTCCTCATTTTCCTCATATTTCCCACCCTTAAGAATTTTTTAATGATGGAATGTTTATTTTCGTATACAAAATTTATATATAAATCAGTACCCAAACAGACGCAGATGGGTTGACATAATTTTTTTCTAATTCAGTAAAAAATTTAAATTTAAGTATTGATAACTGTTAAAAAAATGAACCGTTAGAAAAAAGTATGCCATTTTCGAATTTCTAAATCCTCAAATTTTAATTAATCAACCCAATGAAAACACCGTGACTTGATTTAAGATTCAACATGTAATGTGAAAAGTATCGATGATGATACTATGAAAGGAATAATTGAGCATGCAGTGTGAAGAGAGTAATTCCCTTAATATTCAAATTAATCAGTAATTTACTACCACGTCGAAATTTCCACGTCACCATATGACCTATTTTATTTATTTAATTTGGCAACCTAGTAAAAATTTCATAACCTATTTATCAGTTGAGCTACCAATAATGAATCGATATTCATTAAGAAAGTTATACAAGGTTAATACCGAAAAGAGATCTACATTCAACCTTAAAATTGAAAAATATAAATAAACTATAAAGTGGTTCTTACACTAATCTTTCGTATTATCCTGAGAATTTTAATTTTTTTTATAACAGTCCTTAAGGTTTTATTATTTTTGTTTTAATTATTCATATATACTTTCTAAATTTTTATTTTATGTTCTTTGGTTATAATCCTTAAACTTTTATTTTTTATAATTAATTTTTAAAATTTTAAATACTCTCATAATATTCATCTTTATTTTTTTTATTAATTTTTTATATTTATTCCATGAAAAAAAAGTTATTTCGCCCAAAAAAAAGTTATTAAGTTGTGTAACACAATATTGGAACCAATCAAAATAGAAAACAAAACAAAAACCACACTACAATTTTTTTCTTGCCATTAACTTGTGGAATGCAACGAAAGACGATCAATCCATTTCGCAAAATTCAGCGACCGAATGTCGTGGCGCATAAACAGTCAGCAACTTTGGACAACGCAAAATGTGCCACGTGGCAAAATATCGTTTATACCCTGCTGAAAAACTCTTTGGATTCCAAAAAAGTCATCCAGCAGGCAGCAGCCCAATAGTAGGAAAAGGTCAGTACAGTACCCAACCCATTATAAATAAGAGAACCAGTAGAAACGCTCCGGCACACTTTTTTTTCTCGAAAATCCGAACAGAATCAATCAATCAAATTGATCCAATGGCGCAGAAGAGCTTCAAGTACGTGATCGCCGGTGGTGGCGTTGCGGCGGTGAGTCTCTCGATCTTCATTTCTCCATCTTGTTTGAGCTCCGTCGTCATTTTCGCTAGTCTAGATCTAACTACTGAGCTCTGATCGTTACTCCATAGTTAGCAGATGTTTAGCTGTTTGGATGGATTTTTTCGTTCATCAATCTTGTGTCATAGCCATGTTACATAGTTAGTCTGGATTGAGCTTAAAAAGTATTTGCAGCTAACTCTTTCTATTTCTTGAAATTAACCCGTACGTATATGGTTGGTGTAGGGGTATGCAGCAAGGGAATTTGCCAAGCAAGGACTTAAGCCTGGCGAGCTGGCAATTATCTCTAAGGAAGCGGTATGTTTGTTTGTTTTGTTAATACTTTTTGGCTGGAGTTAATTAACTGTGTGGAGTGTTTTGTTAAGTTACTGTGTCTGTTGCCATGAGGATGAGGACAAGAGTGTTATAGGTTTTAACATTGGGTATGCAAGTGCACGATCGATGTATCTGAAGGTCAAAAGTTGTTTTAACTTTTCAGTGGATAATTTTGAGTTGTTGATTTAAATTTGAAGTTGGTTTTTACATACTGTCTAATGGCAAGAATTTATGAGGTATTGAAGGCTGATTGTTGTAAGTTGATTAACACTGATTGGTGCGTGAATTTGTTCAATTAGCTCTACTGTTGAATTTGGTGAGGGAATTCAATCTGTTTAATGTGTTATGTTCATTCTCCGGTATTGTGTTTCTGACTCATGGGAATTAGATTTCACATTTGGGGTGAATGAGCATCTTCTGATAACTTTCTTTGTTTCTTGCACCTTCTTTCCATGTCTTGGACATTTCGTGTGTACAGGTGGCTCCTTATGAACGTCCTGCACTTAGCAAGGCATATCTTTTTCCTGAGGGTAACTTGTGTTATCATGACCATTGGGTTATATTTCCTATACGCATCCCAAACATAATTTGGTTTAAATTGGCTTTGCTTTGTCCACATATTGGAGCTTTCTAATGAAGAAAATTGTTTCTTGTAGGAACTGCTAGGCTTCCAGGGTTTCATACCTGTGTTGGAAGTGGAGGGGAGAGATTAGCTCCCGAGTGGTACAAAGAGAAAGGTAAGAAGGAGGCTGAAAAATGAAAAGGCACTCTTTTATTGCTTGGATATTCTCTCCTCTCACTATCTGGAGCTGACATTTTCAGGGGTAGAGTTGATCCTTAAGACAGAAATAGTCAAAGCAGATCTTGCTACCAAGACCCTCACAAGTGCAGCTGGAGAAACCTTCAATTATCATACTTTGATCATTGCAACTGGTTCCTCTGTAAGTTACGCTCGGTTGAGCTTTGTGCGCATTTTGTGCCTGTTTTCAGAACTCCAACTTACTTTATAAGTTTGTTTCAGGTTATAAAGTTGACTGATTTTGGTGTCCAAGGCGCTGATGCTAAAAACATTTTCTACTTGAGAGAAATTGATGATGCGGATAAGCTGGTAGAAGTTATCAAGGCAAAGAAGAATGGGAAGGCTGTGATTGTTGGAGGAGGATACATTGGTCTTGAGCTTAGTGCAGCTTTGAAAATCAACAATTTAGATGTTACCATGGTGTATCCTGAACCGTGGTGCAGTAAGTTTCACTCATTCATTTGTTATCATTAATTGTTTAAACACTTGAACCAAGGGTGTTCGTTGTATCCTCGGTTTAATATCCGCCTTGTTCTTGCAGTGCCTCGACTCTTTACTGCTGACATAGCCTCTTTCTATGAGGGCTACTATACCAACAAGGGAATCAATATCATCAAGGGCACAGTTGCTGTTGGTTTTACTGCAGATTCAAATGGCGAGGTGAGTACTCAACCGTCTGAGCCTGAGAATCCAAGCAGACAGAGTAGGTTTAATGGTAATTTATTCTACTTTGTTGCAGGTAAAGGAAGTGAAACTTAAGGATGGTCGTGTCCTGGAAGCAGACATTGTGGTTGTTGGTGTTGGTGGAAGGCCACTGACCGGATTATTTAAAGGACAGGTGGAAGAGGAAAAAGGTGGAATAAAGGTTAGTGCTGTTAATTTTAACAATTCTTCATGTACATTAGAAGATTGCTAGACTTGGAATATTGTTATTTCTACTAACATAACGTCACTTCTAAGCTTTGATAAGATCGCTTTTGTTGTGTTTGACTGCACAGTTTATGTTTCCTTCCCGTTATCCTGCTGTGTAAAGTATTTAACTTATATTACCTGCTGTGTAATTGCAGACTGATGGATTCTTCAAGACAAGTGTTGGTGGTGTGTATGCTGTTGGCGATGTTGCTACTTTTCCTTTGAAATTGTACAACGAGATCAGAAGAGTTGAGCATGTTGACCATGCTCGTAAATCAGCTGAGCAGGCTGTTAAGGTAAACAGTTGTTTTACTCGAGTTTTCCCATAAGAAATGTAGAAGCCTTCCAAGTTCTCGTTCTGTTATATTGGGCATTGGCAAAAATCATTAATGGCTTGAGATGTCAACATGAAAAATACATTTGGGATCTGCAACTAATTAATATGATAATATCCATTGCTTTGTTGACAAAATCATATGCATTGTGAACTTGAAATTCACTCAGTCTTGTTTTTTGCAGGCCATTAAGGCAAGCGAAGAGGGGAAATCAGTTGACGAATATGACTATCTTCCATACTTCTACTCCCGTGCCTTCGACCTCTCGTGGCAATTCTATGGTGACAATGTCGGTGACACTGTTCTTTTCGGAGACAACAGTCCAACATCAGCAAAGCCGAAGTTCGGAACATACTGGATTAAAGATGGAAAGATTATCGGAGTATTCTTAGAGGGTGGAAGTCCTGACGAAAACAAGGCTATTGCTAAGGTTGCAAGGGTCCGTCCTGCCGCCACCGATTTGGAACTACTGAAAAAGGAAGGTCTTTCCTTTGCCAGCAAGATTTGAAGGTGTTCCTTTGCTTGAAGAAATGAGAATAAGAAGAATATTTGTGCCGTATGAATGAAATATGTAATGTGCTTCATTGCCTCTGTTATATCAGTACTTGACCTACATGAGTTTTACAAAAGTTTACAAGGATTCCATCTATATCTGCTGTTATATTCAAACTCACAATTTACATTAATTTTAGACATTATCTTTATATATATATTCTTAATTTTCTTATGTGGTCAAAATGGCAGGGGTGCTTAAACCTGCCTTACTTATCATACAAACAAAAAGGCCAAAAACCCTTTTGCCAAAGAAATGGGAAAAAAAAATCTAGGTAAAAGCTAGGGTACAAAATCAAACTCGAAACTTTTCATTGTTTCAGCACGAACCTATTTCGTTGTTAGTTTTTCGAATCCAGTACCAGGCAAATCGTAAAACAGACTGTCACCAGATAAGAACTGAAGTGGAACTCATGTAGGGTGGATAATGATTACTAGACAAAAAAGCATCAGCAGTATTGAATGAAAAAAAAACCAAGCTGATTCAGCCAAGACAAAGTATGCGTAATACATTTCATTAAGCAAATTCAGCACTAAAGTCTGCAAATGTGCTGCTCAACATAGAACTACAAAAATGCTGGAAAACTAGAAATATAAGGACTTCTGTTAAAAGCTTTGAGCAGGGAAGGACTGGTTCTAGACGGGAAGCCTCATCGAATCAACTCTCTAGTCGAAGAGACTGAAGCCCATGTCCTGCAAGGTGTTTGAAGATGGATAGTTATAATGCGGCCAATCAGATAAAATAATAAAATACAAGAGGTAAAAAAGCATAAACAGGAGATGCAACTCTGTGGACAAATGAAAGATGTAAACCATTTGAATCCAAAGAAAAGAAAGCAATATGACATAAGATTAACATTGTGCAAGATCTTCCAATTTCGCATCAAGGACTACTAGCAGACAAAAGCAAGACGTAAACCATATGAATCCAAAGCAAAGCAACAAATACAACATTGGTTTGGCAGCATTGAACAAGATCTTCCAATCGGGAATCAAGGACTAGCAAGATTAACCATAAGGCATAGACAAGGTGAATAGAGCTCAAAATTCGGCATGTTTTCCTCATCAAATCACATTTATACAAAATCAAGCAAATAAAACATACCAGGCAGGATTAAACTTAAGCCGTTAGAAAGGGTTTCGTTAGGGGGAAAAAACTCACATCATCAGACTCTTCCTTCTCCACGACCTTCTCCTCTTTCTTGGACTCAGCAGCAGCTGGAGCAGCACCGCCACCACCACCAACAGGTGCAGCAACTGCAACACCACCACCGCCACCAGAAGGAACTGACGCCAACTTCTCCCGACCAGCAGCGATAAGCTCTGTTATATCCTTACCCTTTACTCCAGAAAGAAGCTTTTCAATCTTAGCGTCCTCAGCTTCTACTCCAACTACATTCAACATAACAAACAAAAACCACTTTAAAAAATAACCCAACCATAAAAAAATAAAGAAAAAATAAAAAAGAGAAATGATATTTTGGCAGAAAATTTAAGCAGAAAAAATGAGCAGATGGCATTTTCGTAAATAAGTGATGGCAGTTTCGTAATAAGTGATGGCAATTTCGTAAATAAAACGATCATTTTATTTACGAAACTGCCATCTGCTCATTTTTTCCGCTCAAATTTTCTGCCAAAATATCATTGCTCAAAAAAATCTCCATCTATAAACTTAGATCCCATCATATTACAACACCACTCATCAAACTATCATCAAATTAATTCATAAGCACATTAACAACTAATCAAACCTAAAGGTTCTGTAGATGCAATTTGCAAATCGGATGTTTTAAAATTGGATGGAGAGCAATAGTCGTACCAACGCTTAGGAGTTTCTTGATGTCGTCGGCGGAGGGGGATGTGTTGCCACCCAAAACGGCCAACAAATAAGCAGCAACCACCTTCATCTTTCTTCACCGTCTAAAGAAATCTGCCTTCAATGAAACAGAACCAGTGCAACCAGAGGCAAAGACTTTTTTTTATTATCAGCTGGAGGCAAAGTGTGTTTTTCTGTATATAGAGATAGCTAGGGTTTTGGTTTCGATGGGTTTTAGGGTCAGGTGAAACAAATTCAAGTCTGAACAAAAATACAATTTTTTGGCCCAGCCATTATCTTTATTTTTTTAAAAAAAATAAGCCCAGTAGGCCTTACCAAAAAAAATGATACATTAAGGAAGCCCAACCATCACAACCAGCCCTCAACGGAAGCTTTGGGTTGCTTACGCTTCTGTTTGGATTTTATGTAGATTGAAGCTTTTGGCCTGCTAATTTCTTTTTTAAAAAAAATTATTAGTATTTATTATTTCTATATTTATGCATGCATATTGGTGTTATTCTCGAATTCTTTTATTTAGAAAATTTAAAATCATTTTTTATAGTTGGATCATTTTCAAATGGATTAGTCTCATGCCAGAAGTAATAGACGTAAAACTAAAAGAATTTATTGTGATCCATAATTTAGGCTCACATCACTCCTTAGGTGTAACAGGCAATTTTGCATTTATAGACAGTTCAAAAATAGCAAATCTGTCTACAGAGTACCTTTGTAAATGTCCATGTGGTTGTGCTGTGGTAGGTTTGGACACTAAACACATCGAAAAGGACTTCAATCCAAACACCAGACTTGTAGGTACAAGTTGACTCATAATTTCCTTTTTTGGAGGCATACTTGCATTATATTTTTTCCAATTTGATTAATTTATGACCAAATTAAGCAATTAATGATCAGAGAAGTGGTCTGTGTGAATAGAACAAGACGAGATGCGTCAGAAAAATGGTTGATGAGAATGTTCTGAACAAGAGATTAGAATTTTGATTGACTAAATTGAGGGTTATGCCTAATTAATTATTCAGGCTGAAAATTGATTGTTAATCCAAATGGTTACCTTTCTTTTCTGGTAAATAGGTATTGGAGGGGAGAAAACTTTAATCGAATTCTTTACCTAATTTCTCATGCTTCATAAAATGTCACACAATTACGAACTTAATTGATGGTTGGTGGGACTAAGTATCTCATCGGCAATACTATGAAACAATAGTAAACCAAAAAAAATCTAAAATAGATCGCATTGGCCCATCCATGGCTATAAAAATAAAATAAAAATTTGATGGGCTTGCCCTGTCTTCTTTCTATGAGCCATTTTTTTTTGTTGTCGTTGCAATTTTGCTATCTTTTTGATTAAAAAATTATTAGGTACATTGGAACATGTAATTTTAGGTTAACTTACTCACAAAAAATATAAAATTCATACTTGATTGTATCGATAAATATAAATAGACAAACTAAAATTAGATGACCGGATTCAACTAATAATTTATCAATTTCGATGTCATGTATAATTTGTTATCATAAAACTACTACTCCACCATTAAATTAAACACGGCATTAAATTACTTAATTATAATAATAATAATTGTGAACCCTAAAAGCACGAGGAATAGTTGTATTTCTTAATCACACTCTTACCATTGTAAAACATGCATATCCAATTTTAAATTAATTTGTATAACCTCCCGTTTGTCACACTACCAAATTTCCTCTTTTTTATATTGGAGTGTACGTACGTCTCAGGCGCATGTGTAGTACTACTAGTATATTAGACACGCTACCCTTTGAACGGAAATTTAAAAAAAAAACACGGAGGATATGTGATGTGACCTCTCCAAAATTTTCAAGGCGCGTGGTGCGACTGGTGTCGATCGCAAGTCAACTATTTCGTTTTTACTTGCAAGTATTAGTCAAGATGATGTGGTAATTGTGCAAGCTCCAAATTTGTCGCACTCTCAACGCAAAGACTCAAGACTATTAAAGTCAGTCCAAACCCAAACGATAGGATAGTAAGTAAGACTATTTAGAATACTACTACTCCTCACTAATCATCTAAAAAGAACAAACATCTATTGATTGTCTTGTTAATAGTAAAAATATTAGTAGAAATTTAGACTCAAATTTGACCACATGTTTCATTTGCTTTTTAACACACGTGCTTCACACGACCTTACTTTTCACACCCCAGCAAAACCTTTTTCCCCATTTCACATTTCTCCTCGCTGTCGTAACAAGAATTTTCTATATATTTTATTATAAACAAAACAATTCAAATATTTCTAGTTAGATGTATTTAGTGTTTTAGAACCATTCAAATAATTTCACTCTCTTTTTAACTACAAACCGCGTCCGAGATTTAGAGATAAAGTAGAAAAAAATAGTATAGTTTGCAAATTTAACACTCGTTACTTTTCTTCTTGGAAATCGAAGTCATTTTAGTCTCTTATCTATATATGTATAAATAAATGCATTATAAAATCCAGCGGTATGGTAAGGCAACGAACCTCACTCCACACAGCCAACTGAAACCTGCCTTCGTCTCTCGCTTCATTTCTTTATATTTCGTACAAGAAAAATCTTGGGATCCTTTTCTCTCCGATGGAGGTTGTTGAAACCCAGGCTTTGTCTCATTTCTCGCGTGGTCTCGATAGAACAGACCTATCTCACGATTTCGCCGCCGGTGAATCGCCGCCGTCGGAACCTCCGAAATCAGACGCTCTTGATTCTCCGCTATACGGCCAATGCGACGCGACTGAATCGGCGGCGAAGAATGTGAATCTCCGTGACGTTGATGCGCCGGAAGTCGCGTTGCATGAGACCGCGGTGAAGGTGCAGAAGGTGTACCGGAGTTATCGAACTCGGCGAAAATTAGCCGATTCCGCTGTATTAGCTGAGGAGTTGTGGTAACTAACTACCGCGAAATCTCTCTTTATTTATTTATTTACTAATTATTATTATTTTCCTATTAATTAATTATTTTTCTATGAAATCTGAGGTGGCAAGCCATAGACTACGCGAGGTTGAACCACAGCACGGTGTCGTTTTTCAATTTCTCAAAGCCAGAAAGTGCGGCTTCAAGATGGAGTCGTATTAGCTTGAATGCTTCGAAGGTGTGTGCTGAATTGCTACTTTGATTTTTGTTTGTTTTCCGTTTCCAATCTATAAAACGACGGTTTTTAGATCCGTTTTGTATTTACAAATATTTATTTTTTTGACAGGTAGGGAAGGGGTTATCCAAAGACGCCAAAGCACAGAAATTGGCTTTTCAGCATTGGATTGAAGCTGTAATTACCATCTTCACTTATTTATTTTTCGTAACTACAATTTTTCTATGATAAGTATTTATTTGTTACATTTTTTCTTAAAATTTATTTTGGGTTGTGGATGATGATATGATGCGCAGATTGATCCAAGGCATCGTTACGGGCATTTCTTGCATTTATATTATGAGGAGTGGTGTAAGGCTGATTCCGGCCAGCCATTTTTTTACTGGTGGGCGAATTTCGTTTTTTGTTTTTATTTTTATTGCAGTGGAAATTTCAGTTCTTTAATGATTATTTCTTTTGACACATTAAATAAATATGAGTTTCAACTCTAGTGACCGGTAGCTCCCTTTGTAAATATTCTGCTTGGATGCATTTTTTTTGTGATATATTTGTGAGTCTGTATGTCAATGGTGTGTTCAATCGTCTTGTCATGAGTTCTTGATGGTTGGGTAGTATAGTGTTGTTATATACGGTTCGTCTAAAGAAGAGAAAGAACTTTAGTAAATTGCTGAAGGTGTTTGTTACGCTGTGTAGGTTGGATGTTGGAATTGGAAAGGACATTGATCTCAAAGAATGCCCAAGATCAAAACTGCGACAGCAATGTATTAAGTATCTTGGACCTGTATGTCCTGCTTTTCTCTACTTAAAAAGCCTAGTTATAGCTTGAAATAAATCTTATTGCAACATTGCTTGGTTGAGTTCCTCACATGCGTTTTTTTTTGCCTTCTTTCGCTCAATTTTAAACCGATTGCTTATCAGCATGAGCGAGAACTTTATGAGTACATCATTTCTGACGGCAAAATTATTCACAAACAAAGTGGAAAACTCCTTCACACAGCTAATGCTCGAGGGGACAAGTGGATATTTGTTATGAGCACCTCTAGAAGACTATATGCTGGTTTGGTGAGATATTAACCAAACAAGAACAAGTTTGTTTTTCGTCTTTTTCCTGATTTTTCTCCTTACTTATTTCACAAATTGGTTGTATGCCGTCAATTTGTCCAGAAAAAGAAAGGACACTTCCATCATTCGAGCTTTTTGGCTGGGGGTGCGACATTTGCTGCTGGAAAGTTGGATGTGGAAAATGGAATTCTGAAGGTATGTTTTTCGAGGCTTGATGGGTAAAGTTTGTAGCAGTCATATTGGCTTCATTTCTGTTACTGGTTCTCATATCACTTCAAAGGTGTGCTGTTCTCTAAACATTCCTGTTTGATTCTCTCCACCTCGGTGCTGAAGTGACTTAGGATTGCCTTGTAATGTACATTTTAAGTCATGACTCAGTGTTGTAGGTTCCTGTGGTTTTTGTCACTGCAGTTCATTCGTGTTTCCTGATATTAGTGTTGTTCTCTCTTATCTGCACAATTTGTATTGGGTTAGAAGATAGATACTCTGTGAAGGAGTTGCGGACACGAATCTCCATCAACTTCCTTTATGTTTAGTCCTTGAGTGGTCAGTTGGAATCGAATTTCAAGGTCATATGCGAGTACTTATAGTGTACTCGGGAAGACTAGTTATATGGGTGATAGTAGAATTTAGTGCCAACAAGATTTTTTTGTTTTTGTCATATTGCTGAAATCTTAATGATTTTTTGAGTAAATGTCCAAGTGTATGGCTATGCAAGCCCACTGCTGGAGTGATTTTATCCCTTCAGCGCCCCACACGTTTGGGTTCTAGCATCTTCTTAAGATATTGAATAGCAATTAGCCACAATACTATTTGACACACATGGATACAGTCTTCTCATGCTCTTGTGACCAGTCATGCCTGAAAAGAAAAAAATTCTACTGTTGTAAAATTGATATGTGCAGAAACCAAGGTGCCTTTCTGAAAAGTTGAAATAATTGTTACAGCTGAACAACTTTATTTCTTTAACTTTTGTTGATATTTCTTTAATGGGATGGCGAAATGGCCAACAGATTGTGTTTTCCTTTTCATCTTTGGTTGCACATGTTCATGTATGTACAGTTGTTGGCAATCTCAATCAAAGTTTTGGTCAGATATTTCTATCTATGGCTTTTGACATTCTTTTCTTCAAATTTTCAGTCCATCGCTCCATACAGTGGACATTATCGGCCCACAGAAGATAGTTTTGACAGCTTTATAGCCTTTCTGATGAAAAGCGGTGCGAACTTTGATCAAGTCCAGGTATTTCCATTTGGCCTCACCATGTAATCTCGTGCACCAGGATTTGAAATTCCCATCCAATCTCAAGTTAATGGTGTTCTGATACGACCCCACTTGTTATATGTGTAGTCCTGGTCATAGACCAATGATCTGCAGAGGGGTTGGACAATTCTTTTTATCCTTGTTCTTATTGGTTCTGCCATTTCTGCTTTTTTGGGTCATGCTTGGCCATTCATTTTGGAGGTGCATATCACATGTTTTTTGGGCGTTACGATCCAGCATGTTTTGTTTTCAGGTGAAAAGGGGTGGTGATGATTCCGATACCTACAACAGTGGCAAGTTAGAAGGAAATGAGATGGTGGCTAAAGTTTTGAGGAACTTAGAGCTTCCCAAACTTCAAATTCCCAATGAAAATGAAGATTCTACATCTGATGTTTTGGAGCCCAAGCAAATCGAAACTGTCGGTCAATACAAAAGGACTCTATCCGGTGGTCTCCAGAGTCCAAAAACTGAGGTGCCGAGAACAGCGATATTGCAAAGAATCAATTCCAAGAAGTCAGCTGGATCATATCAATTAGGAGATCAACTGTCAAGGAAATGGTCTAGTGGCGCTGGCCCCAGAATCGGTTGTGTTGCTGACTATCCAGTTGAACTTAGAGTACAAGCTTTGGAGTTTGTTGACCTATCCCCCAGAACACCACTTACTCCATCATCCTACTGGCGCAACGGTGGGCTAACATCACCTACAGATCAAGCCATCTAAAATATCTCTAACGACACAACCTCTCAGCAACTAGAAATGCCATTTTAATGCTCTTCGCATAACGAATTCTTTAGCGATGTAATAAATGGCTAGTGTTTTAATATAAGTCGTGTTTCGTAGTATTACGCGAGCTAGTTAGTACTTTCTTCAGCTTAAATTGTTCAATTAGAGATTTTGCTTCACATGGAAACAGACCAAGCGAAAGAGTTGCAGGTATAGGGAGTTGGTTTCTCCCAAGAGGCAAACTCTTCCCTGTATTTTTCTCTCTTTTAAAAAATTAGGCATAAAAGCGGCTCGAAGCTCGAACCTAACCTAACTTCTCTCTATTTGCCGGAAGTACTTTCGAAACGCGGCTTTAGTTAACTGGTCACCCCAGGCATAAGACAACATGTTCTTAACATTGGTTATGTAGATAAAAGATGATATAATATGGAATTTCCTTAGCTTGATGAATTAAAAAAACTACATTTTTCCAACGGCAACACCATAATAAAATAATTAAGCAAATACGAATGACAATCCAGAAATAAAAACTTGCGATCAAGAAAAAAGAAAACTTAATAAAAGGTTCTCCAACGAGACGACAAACTAAACTATTAAAGACGAACTCGAGCAAGCGACACAGCATCCTTGCAATCTTTTCTCACTGCTGGTTGGACTCAATGGCTAAGATTCTCTTCTCAAGCTGCACCACCGAATTCCAGCAACCAAACAAGGGGGAAAAATAAGTCAAAACAAATGATGTACTTATTCGTAGCAGAACTCTAAATAAAAAGATCTGCTCCTACAAAATTCCTACAACATAATTATAACTTATAACTTATAAATTAAGAGAGTCGAACTCAAGATAGTATAATTCAGCTAAATGTTGATATTTTTCCCACATAAATAAACTTAAGTTAAAGCAACCCAACACCAGATCAAATATTTTATGCTTTGAAAAAAAGTACTATTCAGTTATAAATTTCATGGGTGGTTTCGTTTGAATGATAAAAGTTTTGAGGGTTTTGAACTTTTGATCATTTCAATTCCCCCATCTGTATCACATGCGCCGTCATTTTTTGAGGGCTTTTGACACAAAGGGCCGGGGAGTCGGGGACTAGGAGCCTATGTTGTCACAGAGTATAGCATTCTTTACCAAAAAGAAAATCATTTTGTACCATATCAGAAATGTCAACATCATTCATTCATTGCAATTTTATTTTTAAAAAAAAAAACCTTTTTTTCTTTTCTTCTACTTCTGCTAAATTATTATGAGCAAAAATCTAACATCATAAATTATGTATTATTTATATATACCTGGATAAGAGCCTCAAATTTGCTACGCAGGAGACAATACTCACGCGTGATTGTACTTAAAGCCTGAATACACCTGTTTGTAATGACAAACCAGATCAAGAAGAATAATAATTACAATCTGAAAAATGGCATTACAGATTTCTGACAAATTACCAAACATGGATTAAGAATGTTTAACTAGTTCTTAATTAGTTCTTACCCTCCCTTGTTCTTGTCATCAGAGGCCTGTCGAAGGTCAGTACAAGCAACTTTCAAGCGTTGTGCACCAATGCTGTCAGAGATCCAAAATGCAGATTTTTAATCATTTTCCGTAACGAGGATGAGATAAAAAAAGATTACAAGTTTAGGGATATTTATCGTTCAGATTTTTTAATAATAATAAAAAACAACAACAGAGAAGTATGAGAGGATCTCTTACCTTGAGCTGCTACCCTTTAGCTGATGAACACAAGATTCCAACTTGCCAAAATCCACATTCTGATGGTTCCTGCACATAAAATAAACCCATCCCTAATTAGAATTTGCTAGTCGATTACATAAAAACTTTTTAAGTATTTATAAAAAAGATATTGAGATTTTACAGATGTTTGTTCAGTTCTGTTATGATCCTTTCTGCGTCATTGCAGAAAGAAATGATCACTTCAGCAATAAAGTTTGGATTGCTCGAATCCTGCAAAGCTCGGATTTGAATAAACTGGCTATCCAACACTCCCTGCAAAAAATCTACCTAAGATTAGAATCCTAATAAAAATGAAGAAACAAAATTCAAGCAATAAAGGAAAAATAAAACGATTACAAGGTTTCGTGTTCGAATCCTAACTTAACTTTATATATCATAACAAAAAGAAAACGAAACAATATTGTAATCAACACAATTAAAGTACCTCTTCAAGCATGGCTTGAACATAGTTGTTGAGCTGTGTTTTGAGAGCAGGTAAGGCCATTTTCAAGCTCTCTTGATAAGTGTTTTCTTCTGAAAAATGTTTAGGTTTTGAGAGTGACAAGAGTGGGAAAGTGGTATGTATAAAGGAGGAGAAAAGTGGGAAGAAGGTAAGATAGTCTTCTAATGGGTCCACTCCTTGTTGGCAGAAAGTCAAAGTCAAATATATATTAATTCTACTACTTAATTAGAAAAAAGGGTTTTCCATTTTGTTTGGCCTATCAAATGGAAAAATATGGTGTCGTTGTCCTCCATTGCCGTATTGTCTTGCTTGTACTCCTCACACGTCTATTTTCTTGCTACCACATCCCATGTGACTTTTCAAAAATTGAAAACGTTTTTATCTTTTTAGTATTATTATTATCATGTTCAAAATTTCAGTTCAACGTCTCCAACCCAAAAGGTAAGGAACTTGATGAAAAGTTTGTAACCATATTATTTAAAATTTAAAATTTGCCAAAAATTATCTTTCAACCGATATATATATTCTTGGTTTTTACTATTTTTTTCCCCGACTATCCTCCCTATCCCTTCTAGCTGAAAAACTGCTATTATTTGAGTATTACTTAAAAGTCCGTGCAGCATTTCCCGTAACTTTTCTAGCATAATTTACTCAATTTTTTTAAATTTAAACACAAAACCAATAGTATAATTGTACAGGCCTCAAGCGATCATATTCTTGGGAGTCCTACTTTGGTATAATGATTCAGGTCATCAAATTATTATCTCCTCACTAAAAACACGCGAAAAGCAAGTGAATCAACTCGCTCATCGTCTCTGGAGGAAATTATTGTATTGAAGGACGTACCTTCTATTTTTAATTGTAACCTGAACTCTTCTATTGGTCTTTGAATAAAGTGATCGATCCCTTTTTATTAACAAAAAAAACACAAATCCAACGTTAACTAGATAAATCCTTCATCACTTAATCAAAACCGACCTTAAAAAGATATTCTGTATATTCTCTTTCTTCTTTCTGATTAAATACTACTGTTACTCAAAGTATTGTCATACAACTTTTCAATCATAATCTATTTTATTTCTAAACTAGAGTTAATGGTAGATAAATTTTATTGTTCCATCGGAACTAATATATCTAACTTTTTCTTATTTTTCATGTTTTTTTATAAATCATGCAAGCCACAACCGACTACACTAAAAAGGAATGATGGAGATGAACGAGATTTTAGATGTTTGTATCCTTTGCCTACCTACAACACAAACTATAATGCCACAAGTATTGCCGACACAACTATTTAAACACTATCAAGTATAATTGGCCCCTTGGATTATTGTATATATTGCATGGTGGTATCACCATCACCAATCACTAGCTAGCAAGCCACTTACTTTGTGGACAAAAGGACCCATTTGGCCATTTCCCATGCATATTTATATATATGCCCACTTAAGTTACCCATCTCCACTACTTCTCTTGTGTTTAATTATCTGTCAAGCCATCCATTTCTCAAACATCCCACAATCATGCAAGTTTTGAATGAGTAGAGCGAGTTGTTAAAAAAATGATGATACAATATGCTACTTGTTGCAATGGTGGATGTCAAAAAGTGTGGTTGACTTTGAAGAAGCAAAGAAAACATAAAGAAAAAACCTCTATTTCCACAACAAAACATCCAAAGCCCATGACAGTTTTATTACAAGTAAACTCACCAAAGCCGGCCCATAGCTTTAGATACAATCCCACCCTAAAAAAAACTCAAACTTGAAAGAATCAATTGTCAAACTAGGCCTAATTAAGGCCCAAAAGCTAACCGCCTATGGAACAATCATCATTATTCTATGGGATACTGCAAGTAGGGCGCCAAGTAGGTCTAGTACTGCCACCGTAAATTACATCATGACCTGAACGAAAGCAGTCAAATAAAGTGACCTTACACCACCTTACAAGGCTGAGCCAGTTGAGACTTTACCGGACCCAAGTGGTGTCACAGCTGTAGCCGACTTCTTCTCCACCAGTGGGTAATTTACATGGACATGGTATGGATACGTTGTACTTGCATTGATTTGGGCGGAGGATATAGAGGAGTTTCATTTCATTACATGGACATGGTCACATGAGTATGGAACTACGGATGCGTTGTAACTGTACGTCTGTGACTTCTCCCCTCCATCGTGAGATCTAATTTATCTTTTTTATTATAAAAAAATATCATTAAGCTACTAGCGGATTATTGATTAAAGATTCAATTTCGAATCAATTAAAAAAAATACATATTTAATATTGAACCTAAGTTCAACTACCTTTTTTTTAATTTAAAAACATGCTTATCAAATAGTACTAACTTAGTTTGAGTTTTTATTGGCTAAAATAAAATTAACAATGTTCGAAATACTAACTATTTTACTAATAAAATTATATTAATTGATTGAAGTTTATTTAATTTTAAGTTATATTTTTTTATTTAAATTAATAACTACCTAGTGAATGTGAAAATAAGACGCGCACATTTAGTATATGAGTTAGTAAAAATGTCAGTATCTATAAAACTACGTACTCAAATAAAATGGAGTTAAATTTGAGTCAATTAATTTTCTCCATTTTCTCTAAATTTCTGTCAAATATTTTTGATTTTTTTAGTTTTTTTTTACTTAAAGTTTTCCAATATGGTCTAACACTTTTTCAAATAAAAAATTTATTTTATTCGAACATGGTTAATTCAATGGCAATGTAATACAGATAGTTATGAAGACCACAGCACAGTTAAACATGGCCCATCTTATTTCCCATCTTTCATTTTCACCCTTCTCCTCCCACGTACGTGCCTGCTATGTTAAGGAAGGAAAAGAAAAGAAAAAAACGTAAGCACAAAATATTAAAGAAACGACTTTAAAATCCAAAGCCTCCACGTGTAGCTTAAAGGAACTGCCACGTGTGTTTCTGCATACGCAACATGTTCCCCAACCTGAAACCCCTCCACCATTCACACGTGCGGTGGCCTCTCGCGCGAGCCAATGCCAACGTGGGCAGAAATTAAAACGTGGCAAGCAGAGATACATGGGGGAAAGCTTCGCATAGATGTCAAGCAGTGAGCTGGCTTGACACGTGGCACTCGTACAGAGCTCCGTAGCATAAGCTAGCCAGTAGTAACCCAGCCTTCCCTCCTCTTCTCTCTCTCCCAACAACACTACCTTACCCTCTCTTGAAGTACTGTTTTTTCCGTCTCTCTTTCTTCGTTTTCTCAATCTTTATTTAATTTTTATCTCATTTATTTAATTTTATTTTATTTCGGGATGGATTCGGTACGACTTGACGTTTCGAGTTCGGAATCCTCGTCGGGTTCTGCGGCGGAGGATCAGATGGTTAGGATAGAGCTCGAAGCGGCGGAGGCGCTGGCGGATTTGGCGCATTTAGCTATGAGAGAAAGTGGAAGCGGAGATTCTTCTCGGAAATGGGGGAGTAAAGGGAAACGAGCTAAGAAGCGAGTCAAGAGCGAGTCTCCTCCTGCTGACCCGGGTTTGTGCCCGGTCCCCACCTGCCCCGATCTCGCAACGGTCCGTTTATTAAATTCCGTGCATTCTATTTCCATTTTTCCTTGAAAGAAAGATAGTTACTTTTAGTATTTCTAATTGTTAAACGTTTCTTTTGAGTATTTGCTTAGCAAAATTGGAAAATGCTAAAGAAAAAGAATTATAATTAAATAATTTTGAAAATTGTGGAATGGAGGATTTGGTGTGTTAAAGAATGCGCACTATTTTGGTTCAGGACTTTGAAAAATATTTTTGTTTATAGCAGGATCGAGTGCAAGAGGTGGATGGTGAGCTGGTGTGTAGAGGTGCAGAGGTAAATTGTGCGAAAGTGGAGGTGGAGGTGGAGGTGGAGTCAGATGCTGGTTTGGCGAAACCGAGTTCGGGTCATGCTAGGAATTATCCCTCTTGTGGTGCTGGGAGGTCAAGATTAAATTTGTCTGAGGTGAAAAATTTGAGAATTCCGTAGACGGGACGGTTTTGCTGTTTATGTTTATTTTGTGTTGCAACTGAATTGAATTGTTGTTGGCAGGCTGCAAAGGAGGAGCGAAGGTTGCGTAGGATATTGGCGAATCGAGAGTCAGCTAGACAGACAATTCGACGTAGGCAGGTAAGAGATGTTTGCCCTGCTGACCTGGTCAATTGAATGGCATTGCTCGTTGATCGAACATGTACTGGTTAATTTGATCAGGACCTGTAGTGTGGAAGTAGAAGGTGTTTATGGAATCATAATGTGTTGTCTTTAGGTTAGATATTATCTCATGTTGAAGCAATCACTTTTCTTACTACAAGATGATGCAATAGTTTTTGTTGGATCACATTTCTGTAGAACATGTGGATAAAATGTCTTTAAATGCTTCAATTGATTCAGCGTTGAACAGTGTGACCGCTGTTGCTTGGCTGTGTGTATTTCTTGTCTAAATGCATGTAAAGTTTCACTTTGTTCTTGTACTTCCATTATGTAGAAATTGCATCTTCATGGAGAATTACTTCAATCTCTTTTGCTTCATTCAGGCTTTGTGTGAGGAGTTAACCAGAAAAGCTGCTGATCTAACGTGGGAGAATGGAAACTTAAAGCAGGTAGCTAGTACTCCCTTTCATTTTGGAACACATAATTCTGTGTTTGGTAGACAAGTAGTTCTGGACTCTTGCGTATTTGCTATACGGAGGTCCAAATGTTCTTGACCCTTTTTTATGCTCTGCATAGAAATTGTTGAAGTTGTGCTAACATCAGTTCCGTCATAATTGATACTACTATGAAGGAAAAAGATCGGACCTTGAAAGAGTACGAATCTTTAGAGATCATGAATAAACGCTTAAAGGCACAGGCAAGATCATCAATCCTTCTCTCTTTCTTCAGGATCCAACTTGTTGTTGTCACTGCCAAAAACCATGAGACATGCTTACCTTACTAGTATGCTTTTTTTATTTTTCCAGGTGGCTAAGGTGATAAAAGCTGAGGTGGATGAATCTGCCTGCGCACAGATGCCTGCCACTGCGACTAACTGTCCACTGTTTTTGTACAACCAACATACATTTTCACCACTTTGTTGGCCTTCCGTCGTTCAACCTTCAAGTGCTGTCCAATCACATCAGGGACCTCCAGGTGCTGTCGTGGTTCCATCCAACATGCCCATCCCAGCTAATTTGAGGCTTGACTCCGCACAGCAGCTGCAAGAAAACCCTGTGAATGTCGATGGCTCTAGAACATCCTATTACATAATGTCGTGCCCTTGGTTCTTCTCAGCTCCTGATAATAGGAATGGATTTCATTCACAGTCATCCTTTTGCTTACAAGAGGGTACCTCTGTATACTGTCCACAAGAGAATGGATTCGCCTCTTTGCCTGCTAAATCAGAGGTTGCTAGCTCGACAGAGGTTAGGATTATTGATGATCTTAATCAGACACCTGTTGGATTTTCCCTTGATGGAAGCGATCAATGCACAGGGCCTCAACTCAAAGAAACAATGTTTACACCTCCGCCAGTACTAGGTTCTGTTACATCTACTGTAGCTGTTAAAAATGAGACTGGGCCTTGTTTAGGGTATACTTCTGTTACAAATGGTATTTCCATGAAGGCTGGTCATCGAATGAATCCATTACCTGAAAAGAACAGAGAGCCTTTCAAGTTCTCAAGTAAGAAACTAGCAGATTCTGCTGCTGCCGCAGAGGCGAGGAGGATAAGGAAGGAGCTTACCAAGTTGAAGAACCTCCATGGCCGCCAGTGTCGGATGAACTGTTGAGCTTTTCAGGCAGGTTCAGGTGGTTTCTTGATTTCCAAGGTGGAGGAGTTGAGCCTAGTCCGGAATGCTGACATTTCAGCTCATAGGTGAGCCTGATAGAGAACAACCTTCCATTCGGTGGCACCGTGCCACTGCTTCATGGTGGATTGAGTTCAAGGCACTTTCTTTACTTATGTGTTACGTTGGGAGTTGGGGATGAAATGGTTTTGTTAGCTGTTTTATAATGTACTAACAATGATGACGGTGGGTCTGAGCCTGTGATGTAGTATGTCCATGCTTTCTGCGGTAAGGCTAATCCATGTTAGCTGGGTGATGCTGCGATTTTGATGGGTGGAGTGGAGAGGGCAGCAGGTGCGGGAGGAGCTGGGGAAAACCGAGGTGCATTGTAAGATATAATGTACCTTCTATTGCTGTCTCATAATTATACTGGTATGTTGTAGGCGGCTCTAGCATTCCGATCTGAGTTTATTTCAGGGTTGATTCGCTCCCAATCCTGTTGTAATGAGGACAATTTTGCAATGTTGTACCATTAATACTGTTTCAGTACACAAACCACGGGATAACAAATTGTTTGGTTATTATGATCTGGGGCGCAAGGAGATTGATCTGTCCTTTTTTGAGTTGGCTTCCCATTCATCCATGCTGCTACTTATTATCGATTTAGTTGATGGGGGAAATCCACTTCTACTGTTTTTTGTGTGGTTTGGCCAAGAGCAAAGGAAGTCGACTTCTACTGTTTATCTATTTTGTACGTGTGGCCTGTATTTTTCTCACAAGACATCATTTGATTTTGAGATGCTCAAATGAGAACGGTCTGGCCGGGCTGAGTTTTCTACGGGCCCAACCTAGGGAGTTTGGTTTGCCTCTTGTGTACGGGCTTTGAACGTGGGCTGGAAACGCGAGTCTAATTTTTATTTGTCTTTAGCTCAAATTGCTCTTCTCCATTTGTCCTCAAATCTCAAATAATTTCTCAGGTTTTTATTTTTTTCTGTGTTTAATACGCGAAATTCTAACCCGAGATCCTATTGTATTTTTTACTAACAGTAAATAATCAATGAATTATGCGAGGGTTCCACTTGTCCTATTTTCTTGTTCTTTAAAGGCGAGCCATTTTTCATTGCAATAGGAAGCAAGAAAGTTTTGGAAATTGGACATCCTTTTCCTTTCTAAGTATCTTCTCATTTCTCAAGAACAAACGATCAAATAAGCATAAGCCACCTGTCAAGAGTCTCAAGTCTCAACAAGCATAATAAGCTTATAAATTGATTACAAGCTTTTCTCCTCACAGAAATGACATCAAAACACACAACCTAACTCTTGTCAATGTTCTATCTAAACTGCTTGTAGATAAGAATAGGGCTCTTAACACTGTACTTGGAGTCATTCCACTCTAGCAAAGCAGACAGGACATGGGTGTTTTGCTTCAGCTCACCCTCCACAACAACCTCGAAATCTAATTGCTGCCCCGGTTCGCCAAACACCAATGTATCAGGTGAAACTTTGATGGAAAGAATCTGTGGTGATGTTGCATTGGCCTTGAACACTGTGTTCCCTTGTCCTACGTAAGTCACGGTGCGGTAGAACACAGCTGAGATGGTGTTGTTGTTGATCTGTGTATGCATTGTAGGATAGTTTAAGCCGTCAGTTCCTTCTGCAGGTTTGAGTTTGGAGCAATCGTACTTGTTCTTCTCGCCGGTTAGTAGGGCAATGGTGGTGCTGTTGTACCCTTCTTTGCAGAGGAAACTAATGTAGGAATCTGATGGAATGTCATAGATTAGGCCAGGGTCTACTGCTTTTGTTGGGTGGATTTGACCGGTTCCTGATGCCAATTCTGCATCAGGATCTTGGATCTTCATACTAGTGGCTGAAAGATAAGGAATATAAAGGTTCTGAATTGTCAATTTTGGTTTGGTTAGTGAATTAAACAGTAGAATGTTGTTACCTGTTGTCATGAGGGCAGATTTGATTGCGGCAGGGGACCAGTCAGGGTGGATGGACTTGACATAGGCAGCAGCACCTGCGGCATGAGGGCAAGCCATTGATGTTCCTGATAAAACATTGAAATTTGAATGTCTGGTGTCAGTTGGATCACCGGTGACCGATGGTAGTTCTGAGTATGCAGCTAGTATGTTCAATCCTGGCGCAGCAAGATCAGGCTGTACAAGTACAACTCATTTTTTTTATCGGTCGAAATGAAGGCAATAAAGGAGAAAGAAAGAAATATTTGCAATTTTTCAATCACCTTGAGGATGTTGGGGCTGATCAACTGAGGTCCTCTTGATGAAAACGATGCTACACCAGGAGCACTTACGTAGACAGTTCTAGACTTGTAGATCACAGCCTGAGGATTCCTGCGAATGATTTGTCAAGAACCGCGAGTAGTGATTAATGGTTAGTAGTACTGTGAATTCAAGCAGGCTTGATTATTCTCAAGGAATCAATCCAGGAGGATGAAATGTACTTAGTGGTGTTGATGTAATGATCTATCTTTTTTCCAGCCTTGGAACGGATTCCGGTAGCAGGTATAAGAGTGGTAACTGCAACGTCGAGTGATCCATCGAGTGCCACGATTACACCAGCTCCTTTCATCTCTTTAATGGTTGAATCCTGGCCATTGAAACCAAGGCAGTACACAATCCTTCCTTTCACTTTTACCTTGCTTAACGCCCAATGATCGCAAGCGCTAACAGGATTTCATATACACTTCAGCAACTCAAAAGGAGAAGAAATAGTAATGCAACATGTTTAAGGCCATTTTCTTTATAGCATTTCATACCTAACATTTCCAATGTATGAGTTAGAGACATTAGATGCTCGAGCGCCGTCGACAAGAGGGTACATCTCTTTTTTTGGCCTGAATGTATTGATTGAAACTCCCTGCCAACCAAGATTCAAATTCAGCTATGCATAATGTACTCCAATAGGCCTAAGAAGAAGAAGACAAGACAGAATCAAAAACTCATAGACTTCCAATTACTTACAGCAGTTCTCATTCCATTTCCGAGCTTAACTTTAGACTTAAACTGTCTATCAGTACTCGAAGCAGCAACTGTCAATATCCATGGAGCAACATTAACAACTGTCAGCTTCTCAGGTCCATCATTCCCTGCTGAACATGCAGTCAATATCCCCCTCCTCATAGCATGAAATGTTCCGATGGCAATCGAGTCCTCGAAAAAACTCCTCGGGGGCCCTCCTAATGAAACTGATAAGATGTCCACCCCATCAGAGATGGCATCATCAAACGCAGCTAGTATATCAGTATCAGTGCAGCCTTCTTCCCAGCACACCTTGTACATGGCAATGCGAGCTGATGGGACTCCTCCACGAGCAGTTCCATTAGCTATGCGATAAAAGTTTGCATCTTTCACAGAAGAACCTGCAGCAGTGGAGGCAGTATGGGTGCCGTGTCCTTCATCATCAACTGGACTCAAGCTTCTGTCTAGATCCATGTTTTCCAAGTTGTAGTACTTTGCACCTATCACTTTGCTGCACACAATTTTGAAAAAAATTGTCATTCAGCTGAATCAGCATTGCAATTTCTTATATTGGGAGAAAAATGTATGTGTGTGTACTTGTTGCAGCCTGTGAAGTTAGCTCCTTTGACACATTCTCCTTTCCACTTAGATGGGACTTTCGAATATCCAGTATCATTGAAGCTAGGAGATTCCATGTAAATTCCTAACAGGAAAAAACGAACATGGCATCAATCCATTCTGTTCTTTTCTTGTTTATTAGTAGAAATCTACGCACATATATATATATATATACCAGTATCCAACAATCCAACTATAATGTTGCTCTCAGCATCAGTTTTCCTGCTAACTTTCTCTGTCAGTCCTACAAAATCCCATGATCTTGTTGTGTGTAGTTTGTTTCTGACGCTCGGAAACACCGAAAGAACACTTCCTTCATCTGTACGGATTAAAGTGCAAATCATAACCATAATATCCTAGAAAATACAAGTAAAATATAAAGATAGTATGTGATAATTAATGTAGCTTTTTATTGCATACCTGATAGTTTTTTCACTTCATGAGGCAACAGCTTTGCTGCAAATCCATTGAAGCTCTTCCCATAACTATGGATTCTGGATTGTCTGGCTATCGAATCGCTGAGAAAGGAAAACATGTTAACAGTGATCAGTTTTGCCATAGGAGGGTAGGAATGAAACATTGTCAAATAACTTTATAGTCTAATTTTCTTTTGCCACCATTTTTTCTTGGAATTTAGATGTAAAAAGATAAATGTTTTTTGCTGTAGAAATTAGGATCTTACTCTCCGATTGCAGACAAAAGCAGGCTATGGTGGTGATCCAAGACTGAATATTCAGGTCTTGATGGCACTTCTCCCATGTAGACAATGTATGGCTGATCATAAAGAAGAGCATTGGTTAGTTCTTGAGCAAGAAAGGAAGTTCTTTAAGTGTAAGGGAAAAAAGAAATACTGGAGCGGGTTAGTCTCTTGCTGGAGGGACAACGAGGATATATGAGGAAGAAAGTACTATTTTTTGGGCCAAATTTAGCTGAATAAATGAAAATTGGCCTAAGAAATGCATATTATTATTATAAATGACATATGAACATACCTTTCTTGGATTGTCATCTGTTCCATGAACAAATGTTGGTGCAAGTACAAGAGAGCAACCAAGAACAAACACTAGTAGAGTTTGTACCATCCTCATCTTTAATTCAATTATTTTCTTTTTCCTGCTTCAAATAGATGGCAGGGAAAGGTTCAAGAACTTATATACACAACTTCTCCATACTTTTTTGCATCAACGAAAAATGTGGGATTGGAACAGAAATATTGAGAGATTAGCAAGGCACAGAATTTGCAGACTTGATTTTTGGATCTTTAGGGTCAGTGACCTGGTCTCCTCTTCCTGTAAGTTGCGATTGTCATAACTAACATACAGATTTTCAGTCTACAAAGCCCGAAAAAACAAATGAATGATCTTATGTTGTTTACAAGTGCTTGCCTGCTTCGTACGGAATTTACCCATTCCCCTCGTACAGTACAGTCTTCTCTTTACCCTTCCCGTTGGTGAGACTCGAACACACAAGTTCAAGTACTGGCTAACAACAAATGTACCATATATAGATTCATTTGTCCAAATTTCATAAAATCATTGCTACTTTTTACTATTTTATTTAATTTTTTTAACTATTATAAAAGTCAAAATTGCAACTTTTTAGGAAATATAGTACGAAGTAGTTCCGCAAAATATTATACTCTTTTTCATGACGTCAACTTTTAGAGCCACAGTTACTACTAGATATTATCGATTAATACATAAATTAAGAACGATTTATTCCTATGACCATATGTTTTTTAATACTAATTATTCTTTCTAGGGTTACAAGGCTTTCATATACAACCTGTTAGCAAATCCCTTAGCTCTGCCGTTCTTGATGATACCGAGTATCTATCTGTTGATGACCAGCAATCACTTCCTAACGGATGAACCTTTCCCTTTCATGATCTGAGAGTTGATCTCTTGACATCGAACAATTCCTGCCGTTCCTCCATAGCACAACCATCTCTCACTGCCCTTGTTCATGTTCCATCTAACCCTATGCATTGCGATAATTTTTGAAGCAATGCGTTCGATTTCATTACCATCTACCCCTTTGACGCTTACATTCGCCGATGTTCTTTCGCACCCTCCATCCTCTCCTGCCTTTTTCTCGCCACCAACTCCCCTCTTTCCGGATGCATTTCTCTGCATGTCCTCTTGCTCTTCGTCCCAAGGCACCAATGCCTGAGATCCTGCTTCCATCTTCTTGGTGCTTCTTTTGGGTTTTAGTTTAGACTTGGTTCTGAAATCCGCCAATGTCTCTTCAGATTCAGATTCTGGTCCAGGATCATTGCCATAACATAGGGCTGCAACAAGTTTGACAAATTTTAATACTTCAAAAACAAAAACAATGGATGTACAACTAGCTACATGACAGTGACATGATCTGGAACTCACGGAACTTGCCTAATACTTGATCATTTGAAGTTGGATCTTTCGTTCCCGCACCATCTGTTCTCTGAGTGCTTTTCACAATATGCCCAGCATTCGGCGCAGATTTTTGTGAAGTTAGAGGAACATTTGGTAATGGTGTATTAACTACAACAGTTGTCTCATCCTCGCTCAGGAAGCAACACATAAAATGAGGGGTACGGTTTCTGGCAGGGTCTTTCTCCACCATTTTTTCTGTAAGCTGATGTACAAGATAACAGAAAAATCAGACTCTTTCTGTTCTTGAATAACATTTTCTTTTGGTAAATGCACAAAGGCGACATCTTTAGCTTTTTCTCAATTTCACTCCTTTAACTGTTCTTTAGCAAGTTCCATTCTGTTTCCAATAATTTTACATGCAAATCACATAAAAATCGATCCTAAAATCTTTTCGATGTTCTCAAGGATCCTCACCAAGTTCAGCAACTTTACAAACTATTTTAATTTTTTTTTGGTCTTTATGATTTACTTTTATGTTTTAATGATCTAATACTTGTATAAAATTTCAACAAAAAAAGAGAGAAAAAAATTAAAGCAATGTCACTTAAATCTCAAAGCACTGTATTAAAAATTTAACAAGTTTAGAAAGGACTGTATATAAAATTGAAAACATTTTATATTCTGTTATCCCCATCTTTCAAAATGGAAACTGTCCATTACATTAAATAAGCAGAATTATTTCGTAATTAATGCAACTGACCTGGAAGTGGCAAACTGTTCCATCAGCACTGCAATATGCAACCATACCTATGATATATATGTGGAAATTGTTAATTAGATGGAGCAAAGTAAAATGAACATTTAGATTCTGTTTTGCCATCAGCCGTAATGAATGAAAGCCTTTCATTCGACGGCTAAAGGAGTGTGCCGTAAAATTGACTACAAAGGATCATGTAAAGTATTTTCCGGTGTGCTGGCTGCACCTCCCCTCCCCCCAGTGCTAAAAAAACAACCTATAATTTCTACACAATTTGGATCATTGGATAATATGATCCAATGAAAGTATAAAGGGGACACCTGTTAGTCTCGAGACCTGAACACTCCATGTAGCATACGAGGAACCATTAATCATATGGATCCCTTTTGGCCCAACTAAAGTTTTCCCATGGACAGGGGCATCATATGCAGCCTTCGACAAGCTGAGCAGTCTCATTGTTCCATCATCAAAGGATAGAAGAATACATCTGAAAGCACAAAGCATGAAAAAGCAGGTAAAACATATTATCCATATTGACCCAAACTTGTGTTCAGCCAATCAGACAGACAGTAGAATACCTTGGATTAGCCAGCCAATCCACACTGTAAACGTATCTTGGATTTGGTTGAAGATTCCACAACGGTCGGAAGGGGTCACTGACAACAACCACAAGCATTTATTTTCCAGAGGGTGAAGATTAATAACAATAACACTGCACATTAAAGGTAGACTATGAATGCCACAGGTATAGAAAAATCTATCGGTTGTGTTCGTGCATACAAATAATTTAGCACTTTGCCCTGCAAAAGCAAAACATAGAATTCCACATTGAGACCTCACCAAGTAAATTAAATACAGTGTTTCCCTGCCCACTCTAGCAAAACAAATGCACGGAAATCAACATTGAGAATCCAGTCAGAAGGAAACCGCAAAGTTTAAGAATGTCAAGATAAATGCATGTGAAATTACACCATAAATGACCTATGTAAAACATCATTAAAAGAACCCTCTCCATAATAATTGAGCCTTCTTAAATCAAGTGCAAAAAAAATATGTGGGAACCACTGCACATCAAAACAATAAGCACGTAATTAAAAACCAAAAGAAAAATATCATTTTTACCGAGTGTCCCAAAACTTTACGCCTAAATGTCCCGCAGTGAGGATAACATTTCCACTCTCATGATCACTGCAAAAGACCAAAAGTGAGATATCATATATCGGAACTAAGAGCAGAGGAAAAGGTTTTTTTTCTGACAGTTAATTTGTGCACAGGCCATGCCATGTTGTTTTGCCATTTTTACATATCCACCACAAAGGAAGATTCTATTGGATTCAAACAACAGAGCAATTGCTGGTTGTAGCTAAGATGGTAAGGATCACAAACTTATCTTTTTTTCTAAAATGTACAGCTTTGTGGTATGCTAATGGCGTACATTCAAGAATAAGTTGAGGTGGGTTAATGAATATTATACTAAAGCACAAGAAATTCAGAACGCAAAAGGTTGTTTATCATGTTCTCAATTATACCTTCATTATCCATCTGGCATGCAAATGCATCACATACCAAAGTGAATGAGGGCTATAACTTCGTAAAACGTTCTTTTTCAGGAAGAAATTTACAAATCTGAAATTAATCCAATGGGTATGCCTGAGCTGCCTAAGGGACCTGGGCTTTGCTATTCCTGGAAAAATATCTAGAACACCCGCAAACCTTTATATATAATCAAGATAGCAATTCCGTAGCCCATAGCTCATAGGGGTGGTCTAAAACATACTTTGACCCAATACCAACAGCAGACTGGATAAATAACTGGGAAGCATAGCACAACCAACCGTCAAAGATCACCAACCTGTCAACTGGGGCCCACGCAACGGCTCTAATAGGGAATGTATCTGCGATGAAACGTAGAAAGGGCCTTGTTTCTGCATTTAACAATAGAAAAATGAAAGAAATCATTTTATGTTTCAGTAAACACTGAAAAGTATTTTACGTCATAATACCAATCCTTTTGCAGTATAGATAGAAAGAAAATAGGACAAAACAGAAAGAAAGACTAGTCACTACCACCACACATTCCGTTAGCAGAGAACTTCCACAAAGCAACCTGAAAAAAAGGAATGCAACAGTTATGTCTTGGTAAAAGTAATCCTTTTAGAATCCAGACTAGTCATAGATTCAACACCTACGGGGCTTCCTTAAGGATCTAAAATGAAAATATAATGGAATTCTTAATTATATTATTCCGATCTCCATTTGTGAAGAATTTCTCTTCTTTCTTCTTTTCCTGTTTTTATAGGTAACTAGAATTCAGGTCACCATAAAAGTACAGTAAGATAATGTTCATGAAACTGAAGCATGGGTCCTAAAACATCATTCTCACACTTACTAGGGTTGAATATTTGTATCTCAATGCTCCTTCATTATAATCAACATTTTTTTATCTATACTTTGTAGGACTAAGATATTAGTTGAGGTTTTAAGAGTCTCCCACAAAACACTCTTAAAATGAATTTTGCAGCTTCAAAGTTGCCAGTTACACTTCGGTCCTATTTTCTGATCTCTTATTCCCTAACTCACTTCTTCACTATAATTTACTGCTTGTTTCAGAATGTTGTGCCCAATAAATGAAACTACTTTTATTAAAGTCTAACTCAGATGCAGAGATAACTACTTTGAGCCTGATCTCATGCTACATTTTACCCACTTCTTAAAAGTCACGACCATCCCTAATTGTTCCTAATCTCATCCACATCACCCCAGCCTAGTTCTCAATCAATCAGATATAGAAGATTTTGGGAGCTACTATGCATCATCCAGAAACCTCCTTAGTTCCGAAACAAAACTACCAGAGATTACATCAAAAGACTTTTTTTTTACAGTGTGTAGGGCCTGCTGCATCATGAGGTAAACTCGTATAGACACATGCATAAGACGTGTACATCTCATACTTCTTGATTATGCAAAAGCATGATACTGCCTCTAATTTATTGGATGCAAACTTTACATATTTGATAAGTCACAAAATTAACAATAATAATGGCAACTAGAAACAAGATTAAGTGGCATATTACCGTTCCATCATGACATCCAGCAAGCAAGAAATCATAGGGGTGTGAGGTTGACCACTCCACAGTTAAAGGAATGCTACAAGGGAAAGGTGTGTGTATTATTAGCAGTTAGAGTTCTTCTATTTAGAGGGAAGAAAAAGATGCTACAAAATCAGGTTCTCAACCAAAGAGTGTCAGAGTGTGCTACACTGTTTATAGCTTCAACCAAGACAAAAAAATGTGTATCCAATGCTAATATTGTACAAGTAAAGCATGAGGAGTGTAAAGCTAGACCATGTAAATCTCTTTTAGCCAACCAAATCAAGAAGAGTGAGTTTAAACAACTAGATTACCTTTGCTGTCCTCCAAATTTTATAATCGAACATTTGAATACTGGCTCCAGTTTTACAAAGCGAGGATCGGTACCTTCTACCCGAGAAGAACAATAAATTGATTTTATTGTGCGTGGAAGAGGAACATCCCATCTGCATTGGTCAAGCAAGGCCATGAGATGATGATGTCAGATGGGAATAATGACAGAATGTACTAAATAGATCCTTTCCCAACCTTCACCTTGCCTTCATCTACTTATTTTGCGTTTACTGTAATTGGAATTACTGGAAAGATCAAGTTCAATCATCTTACTTTTCAGCAATGTTCTATTTGAACTCCATATTCTGCTAGTCTTTTCATATTGAGTTCAAATAATTTGATAATATTATCTCATTCAAATTTATATCCTATCACGTATTCAAATGTTTAAAATTCTGGGTCAATTAGTCAACCCTTCTCCTCCCTTAAGTGGAAACCCTGAAACTATACGTTCCTTAATTTAGATGGAAGAAATGTATCAAAACTAACTTATAGCACAACTCTTAAGTGAAGCATATCTTACACTTCCAGAGACCCATTTCCTAGCAAGACAGCAAGATAGCCCATCCGATGCTGACATTTGGAAATGGAAACATCACAAGGCCGCCATTTTACATCCCATGCAACTTTTCCATTATGAGCTAGGCATAGCATGACTCTTGGTAAAGTGATGCCTTTAGGGATAGAAGTAGGAGCGAAGTTAATACCCGAGGGAACATTATCTGACATCCTATTAGGTAGAGGACCCTGCCCTGAGTTCTCATCATGTTCTTGGTGGCTCAAAGAAGAAGAGAATTCATGCTCGCTTTGAGGCAATAATGGTAGAGGACCCTGCCCTGAGTTCTCAGGTACTAAGTGGCTCATAGAAGAATACACTTCATGCTCGCTTTGATTCCATAATGGTAGACATACAGCATTATCATAATTAATCCTAGCTTTCGCCATGTTTTTCGATCTTCTACGCACGGGGATTTTCATAGGCAAAATAACTGAAGGGTCTGCTTTTGTGGACTTTTTTTGTTTTCTGGCCTTGTTTTCTGGTATGTCCACTACCTGGGTATTCATAGGCAAAATAACTGGAGGGTCTGCTTTGGTGGACTTTTTTCGTTTTCCGGCCTTGTTTTCTGGTATGTCCACTACCTGGGTATTCATAGGCAAAATAACCGGAGGGTCTGCTTTGGTGGACTGTTTTCGTTTTCTGGACTTGTTTTCTGGTATGTCCACTACCTGGGTATTCAGAGAAACTCCTTCTATAGCAAGTAATTCAGAAGAATCTTCTGGGTACTGAACTTCAAGAGCTTGAACATGCTGGTCGTTGCAATCCAAATTATCAAGAGGTTCCTCCACTGGCTTCTTCTTAGGCCGTCCCCTTGGCCTTGAAATCTCCTTGGTGACTTCATTGTTTTGGGAATCTACTGTTTGCTTCGTTTTAGGTCGTCCCCTTGGCCTTGAGATCTTTGTGACTTCATTATTGCCGGAATCTTCTGTTTGATTCTTTCTAGGCCGTCCTTTTGTCCTTGAAATCTCCTTTCTGGCTTCATTGTTATTGGAATCTACTGTTTGCTTCTTTGGTCTTCCTACTGGCTTACTTAATGATTTATCACATCTTGATTTAGCTGCTTCCTCATCCCCATTGACATTTAAAACACACCATATTTGAACAACACCTCTGCCAGTAAGTGGAGCACCAATATTGTGATAATAAGATCCAGGAGGATGGGCGCCAACAGCAACAAACTGGAAAGAAAACCATGCAGGACATGACACAGCCTCTATGATTATTATATAGGTGCAGCATGGCATAACTGATAACTTTTCCCAAAAGAAGCCATGCAAATATAGGGACAGAAATGACTGTCCGAAAAGTTTCAAAGAATAAAAACATACTTTATATTTTCCTTTCAAAAGGACAAAATCCAACCCCTCAATAGCACCCTACCTTCGGTGAAAAAACATAGAACAGGACGGAAGAACATAGAAATTGTGGACTCAGGATAAAGTTTTTAACAAAACAACAGGAGATAGTGAAAGGAGATGAATACCTCACATTTGAATGGACAATCGGGATCTTCATGCAACCTAGGACACCAATCCAGCGCCCAAACCAACCCTCCAACATGCATTACAAAATCTGTACTGCATAATATAACAAGATGTGATCAAGTAAAAGCCGCACAAAATTAACTACCAGCACAACATTATGCACAAAAAGAATCCAACTCATACCTTGATTTCAGCAACATAGGATCACCAGACGGACCTTCCTTCTGCGAAATTGCACGAACCAAAATGTCAGCATACCTAACTCAAAACACACAAATAGACAGCAAAAATGGTTTTACCTTAGGAACAGCTGCAGACGAGAACTGAGGTAAGCTAATGTCTCTGGTCACAGCATTCTGCAGCGGAGCTTCAGTTCCACATGAAAACCTAACGGTTCTCGGTTCATATGTATAATGCTTCCATTCTCTAAAACCCCCAAATACAACCGAAATCAACACAACGACATGATAATGGTTAATAAAATAAAACGAGGTAAGGATTACCAACTTTAAGAAGGTGACGGAGGAAGAGAAGCGCTGGATTTCGGTTTCGTCAAGAGAATCGGTTCCGGCCTCTTTGCAGAGGTGGGAAATTGCGTCCATTGCTTTGAGGTGATTGTCGACAGAGTAATCGAAAAGAGAAACCTCAACATCAGAACCATTGTGCCGTAACAGAGTGTCGTCTTCTTCTTCCATTAGTATTTGGTTTTGCACGCTGAGAATGAGTCAGTTGAGCTTTGGCCGGAAGTAGGGAAGAAAGGTTACTATTGTAATTGAGTATTTAACAGTGTTTTACTGAGATGGATCATGAATGGACCTAATTGGGCCCAATTGTTAGGTGGGCTGATTGGAGGATAAATGGAAATTAGAGTTGGGCTTTTGTGCATTCCAATTCATATTTTTATTGGTCTAAGAAAGTTTAAAAAAAAAACCATCTAATTATCTAAAACCCATCACATAATTATTTATCAAAAAATCTTATTATTACATTATATTGATATTATTGAGTTGATTCGTAACATATTTATTTATTAGTGTCGATTATGATCGTAATGAGATTAGTTGCTTAGTTTATGGACTACTGAATAATTTCTCCTGCTATCTCACCCATCCATCATCATATCTGATTTTGCAAATAAAAAACGAGATACTGTTTTTTCAGCCACGTCAGCTTTCAATATAAAAGTTCAGCCAATGATAGGTCTTTTTTTTGTCCAGATGGCGATCATTGTTTTGAAAAATGAAATAGGACCACGTTTTCAACTTGAACATGTCCCTGTTGGACCAGTACAACAATGTGTTATTAATTCATACATATTCAAACATACCACGAACATTAATAATTCCAAAGATCTCATAATAATATCTCAATTCCGAGAAATTTATATGTATTTTTCCATGAGTTCCAAACGACGGTTTTGAAAAGCCAATAATTATTAATAATAATAAAGAAAGAAAGAAAGGGAAAAAACCCAATAACGTGCCCTAAAGTGTGAAATGTATACGTAGTGTGTGTGATGCTTGCGTACAAGGAAATGACATATCAAGAATTAATAGCCACGTGGTTAATATTAATTGCTTAATTATCCTTGGACCGACAAGAAGATTGTGGCGTCAGAGCCAGTGCGACAACACCGATTGCTCGTTGAACAATGAGAAAAGTCGCATGTATATAGTCAATTTTCATTGATGAATATATGATTCGGATTCGATTCTATATATTTTCCGTATGTTAGAGAGAGTATATTATATACTAATCCTACCATTTTCATCTCATTGTAATTGTTGGATTTTCGAGGTGGTAATTTCATCTCCCCATTATGATACCGTACGTTTTGGGTCAACTTTCTATGTTAAGATAACTAATATCATTGGGCCTCACTCATAAGTCATGACTTTTGGGTGAAGTGGTTCTTTGACATGGTAGCGAAGCATTCCTGACCTACTGTTAGGAGTTCTAATCCTATCACCCCCTTATTTAATTAAGTGAGTAAATCAGCACAAAGTATGCCCCTGATGGACTTTCACTTGAAGGAGGGTGTTAAGATAACTAATATCATTGAACCTCACTCATAAGTCATGACTTTTGGGTGAAGTGGTTCTTTGACAGTAATCATAAATTCATAATACTTCATATACTCCCTCCGTTTTTAATTAATTGACACTTTCATACAGATTTTTTAATTCATCTCCTCTTGTCATTTTATCTTTTCGAGAACATATATTTTATGAAATGACAAATTAACCATTCTGCATCAACCTAATTTGATGATGATGTGGTAATTTGAGTGGAAATTAGAAAACAAATGAAACAATGGATACAAAAATAAGATCAAATATCATTATTTTAAATTTTGCTACTATTTTAAAGAAATAATTATTGAAAAATGGAAGGAGTATTACAATACAAATTATGTGACACTCATTGAATTTTCACCGAAGCTTAATTAGTACTAGCTAGTAATTAGTTGGTTCGTTTAAATTAATAGAATGGTTATGATCCTTCAAATTTTGTATCAAGTCAATGATGATTTAAATATAATTTGAGTAGGCAAAATGTTGCTTTTCTTTTTGAGGGAAAACTTTCGTATTTTTGTCAATTAGAAAAAGCACTTTAGCTTGTAGTGCAATGTACTCCCAGCCTATTCTTTTTTTCTCGTGCAAAGTGCAAAAAATAAAGAAGAAATAGTATAAAGCACCCCTATACTAATCGCGAAAATTAAAAACCTCCCCTGACCTTCAAAACGTCCATTACACTTCCCCTACACTATGTTGACCGAGCAAAGTGTGGTCTCCGTCCACTTTGACTCACAGAACTGTCTATATCACTGACTACAATCGGTTTCCTTCCTTTTTTTTAACAAGTCACCGGTAATTGCAGGAGATTTTAACGAAGTCCTTACTCCGGCTGAAAGAAGCAATGGCGATAAATTTGAGACTTCTCTTTTCTTCTTCTCAATCAATGGGGGCTGTTTTGTTCTTCAATTCTCTCTTTCTTTTCAACACTCAACTCTTCTCTTTTTCTCTCAATATCTCTAGCGACTTCCCATTCGGCATGAGACTTCTCTAGGTATTGTTGATCTTCAAGGATTTGAGTAGGTGTAAGTGGTGCAAGCGTAAACTCTCGGCCATTCTTCACCAGTTTGTACCGATTGCTCCTTCCTTTATGAACAACCTTCATATCATGTTGCCACGGCCTTCCCAAAAGGATATGACTTGAAGTCATGGGTACAACGTCGCAATAGATACTACACTCAAATCTTCCAATGGAAAAAGTGACCAAAACACAATGTGTTACCTCTAACTCCTCGCCATTGGTCATCCATTGAAGTTTGTATGGCTTCGGCTTCTTAATCAATGGGAGCTTAAGTTTGTGCACAAATAACTCACTTGCACAATTTGCCAAACTCCTAGAATCAATAACCAATGTGCACACCTTCTCTTCAACTTGGCAACGGGTGTAGAATAACCCTTCTATTTTTTCTTTCTCACTATATGTCTCGGGTTTAGCTATCAAACCAACCAGATCTTTCCTCCTTTCAGCCTCTCCTCTAGGCTGTCTCGGTGGAGGCCTCCTTGGTCTAGGTATAGTTCGATTCACCCTTCCATTAGTCCGGCCACTAGGATCGGATCCCTCTCCGGATGGTGGCTTGCCATAGGCGTATGGTGAACTCTTTGGGTTGAGGACTTGGTGGTACTGAGTGTGTGGCTGCCTTGCTTCGTGGGCAGCAACCTCATTTTCTTTGGATACCTCTTTTATCCATGCTTCCATGTCATCAAACCTCTCGGTTAACTTGCGCATCATGGATAGCATTTCAGCTTGCGCTTGTGACTCCGTGCTCTTAGGCGAACTATCTGCCATCTGAAATCACAATAACAACAAAGAACAAGCGTAAAATTGCCTTATCTAAAGCACTCCCTCACGTGTTTAAACCCTCATGTTTAGTCACTCTAATGCTCTCACAAATCACTCAACGAAAATTCTTCTTCAATCAATCCAAGATCCGTAGACTCAAAGAATGTCAAAAGAAAAGCTTCCAATAATTTGCAAGGACAACTCAAGCGTAGAAGGAAAATAGATGTGATATAATCGTGGATTACTTTGCAAACTAATCAAACAATTATACACAGAATAGATAGGTCATGCATCACAAGAGCTCAAAGAAAGACAAGATATTTGAACTAGTTCGGATTTGTTTTAGAACTAGGGTTTTAGGTGTCCGATTTGTTTCTTTGATAACTTTTGATTTACAACTCCGTTTTCTATGATTCTTGTTGCGTTGGAACACTCTTTTCTTGCTGATTTTGATTCTGTTTGATCGCAAGGTTCCTCTTTTGTTAACACACTGAAAATTTAGAATTCACTTTCTGTTCTGTTTTTGTGCGAATGACTTCTTTTGTTTTGTTTTGTTCTTTTTTTTTTTTGTAAATAGGAATTGCAAATACTCGAAATAAAATAAACTGACACTTTGTGGGACTTTATTTTCTGTTTTCTGACTCAAAGAAGATAGCAAATCAAATGGCTTGATTTGTTACCTAAACAGATGCAGCTAGATACTAGTTTCGACTCCTAACACAAACGGGGAAACAAAACAAGATTGGTATAGATTTGGCTAAGGAAGACAAAGAAACCAATCTTAACAAACGAAAACAATAATTAAAAAGGATAGATACCTATACGGTGAGCAGCCTTTCCTCAGCTACCAGCTGATGTTTTGTTTCCTAATTCGGAAACCTTCCAATTGTTGGATCGTTGCTCAGCGACAAGGATTTGAATGCGGAAAACTAACTCGTCGGAAACTCCAACCCTCCTAAGTGCAATACCTAGGCAACCTGGACGAAATCCTTCAAGGATCTTCAATAGAACTCTGACCCTCCTAGGTGCAATACCTAGACAACCCAGACGAAACTAAGGAATGGAGTGATAAATTCGTGTTTTACTTGAGGCTAGATGCGGCTTATCAAACCGGATATAGAACAAGGATCTTGAAGATCAAAAGAAGAAGACTCTTCTGTGTTTTTAATAAACTGAACTGAACTGATTTATTAAGCCAAATGGCTGCCTTTAAATAGGCAAAAACAAATACAAGTTTACTAAGACTAGAACTTCTATTTTAACTAGAACTCCTAAGTAACTTTGAAATAGAACTTCTACTAGTCTAATAATTGTAAAAACTAATTAATAAATACAAATAAAGCCTTATAGAACATCCTAGAAGCATTCGCATCATCAGGCCATGGTTTGGGCCGAATTCTCCAAGTCACGGTCTGCTCGAGTTCACACTGCGCGCCAAAATATCTCACCGGGCTATCTTTTGATTGACTCATCCGATTGGGCTGAAACTTGTCCCATTCGAAAGATAACACCTGAAAATAGTGGACAATGTCCTCTCTCCCTGGTCCAGGCCTGACTGGTCTGAATAATTGTCGTTGGTGTTGACAAATGCGTTTTGAAGTCCTCATCCGCGTAGGATTGCCGTCAGTGAAATTGTCTCGATCCATAACAAATAAACGGCTAGTCCGTTTGACCTGAAAATTGGACACAATACAGAAGACATCCTGAGGTTTCAGGATTGATATAGATCGCACGATTCTGACCTCTGATGATTGAGATATGGTCCGACGAAGTTTTCCATCACGTTTGCGCTTAGGGCACTTGTGCATACAAAAGTAGCAACGGGTCATCTTGCAAACTGCTCGTCCAAATGTCCTCAAACTTGGAAGAGGCTCTCCTAAGATCCCAATCGGTCTTGTATTTATCTTGGAACCCGATTTGGAACCTTTCTTCCATGAATTGGCTCGTGTAGATGTGCAACCTTGCACTATTCACCTCCAAGCTACCTTCCATGTCGTCCTTCGCCTAAGGACTTGATCCAGCAACGTTCCTTGCCTAGTTTCCATGTCTAGAGGTTTTTGTAACCTCCCTTGATGCTTTGGAATGTCTTGGGCTCGACGCTTTGGGTTGATTGGCCTTGATCGCAAGGCGTGTGCGCGTTGTGCGTGCGCTAGGGCTAGTCTCGGGGCTAGGATCGTATCATCCCCTCCCTCTTCAAAAATATTCGCCCTCGAATCTACGTCTAGACCTGAACCACAATACCTTAAGTTAGTAATATCAAAGTAAGCACACAACGAACCATACCAACCTCTCAATTTCAACTTGGCGCCTATGTCTTTGAATATGACAATGCATCGAATAAGACCATTGCCCCAAGCGATCTTCTTCACTTGAACTTGGATTGGAACCCATCCTTGGTGTAAGCACTGCCAAATCCAAGTTCCTAACTTGAAGGATTCGCTCATCCTTCCTTGATAGCTCAAAATTTCCATCTTGACATGTAAACGCACATGGTAGCGCTTGGCTTGTCTATGGATTGTCCGTATCATCTCAATTTCCTTGCTGTCATCTATACTAAATAATAAACTCAAGGGCAGCAACATTAAATTGAATAATGTCATGTGAATAAAATCGTATAAGAGTTTAAGCAATAATAACAAAATAGTAACATGTGTCGAAAAGTAGCATCA
This sequence comes from Viola odorata, assembly GCA_963691705.1. Taxonomy (NCBI): domain Eukaryota; kingdom Viridiplantae; phylum Streptophyta; class Magnoliopsida; order Malpighiales; family Violaceae; genus Viola; species Viola odorata. The sequence continues at coordinate 56,065,061 of OY829543.1, read as the reverse complement.
CTAGGAGTATGCAGGATTTTCAGAACTGGGTTTACGGTGGTAATTTGACAGAAATCCCGCTAATGGGAAGGCACTTCACTTGGGCTAATGCGATATGTCGTAGTAGATTGGACAGGGTATTCGTGCAGGTGGGGTGGGACTCTGTGTTCCCACGTCTTCAACTTTCAGCACTGGGAAAAAACACGTCAGATCACGTTCCTCTGCTGCTTGGGCCCGACCACGTGGACTGGGGCCCCAAACCTTTTAGAGACCTCGCAATTTGGTGGGAAGCGGAGGGCTTTAATGATTTGGTCACTGGGTTGTGGTCTGAAGCTACAGACATTTTTCCAGGGGATTATCAAGTATTAAAGAAACTTCGGTGGATGAAAGTGAGGCTTCGTAGCTGGAACCGAGATGTTTTTGGGAACGTAGCTACTAGGATTAAGGAACTACAGACACGGGTGGCATCCTTAGATATCTTAGCGGACGAAAGAGATCTAACAGAGGAGGAATCAGTAGAGAAGGGAGAGGCAGAAGCGGCCTTGTGGGAGAAACAGGGCCAAGAAAGTCGTATATGGCAGCAGAAAGCAAGGGCCCGATGGGACTCGCAGGGAGACCGCAATACCAGGTATTTTCATCAAATCGCGTTGTGCACGAATAGGAGGAACAACATCACTGAAATTCTGGAGGACAATGTCCACCTGTCCACTCCTGCAGAGGTTAAATCTACTGCAGTCAAGTACTATTCCAACTTTTTCAAGGCTGTTTCATGGGACAGACCGCATATGCAGGACATGGGCTTCAAGAAGCTGAGTTCCGAGCAGGCCATCTGGCTTGACAGGGAGGTCCTGGGGGCTGAAATCTGGGAGGCAGTTAAACAATGTGGGGGGGGGGACAAATCTCCTGGACCGGACGGGTTCTCTTTCACGTTCATTCAGAAAGCGTGGAGTACCTTAGGTAGAGACTTGAGTAATATGGTTTCTGAGTTCTTCAGGATGGGCAGATTCCCTCATGGTGCGAATACTTCTTTCCTCACTTTAATCCCAAAAGTCAGAGCAGCTAAGAGATTCAACGAATACCGGCCAATCAGTTTAGTAAGCAGTACATACAAAATCATAGCGAAGATCCTAGCCAACCGTCTTGGGTCTGTTATCACTTCGGTGATTAGTGACACGCAACACGGATTCCTGCAAGGGAACAGTACTTTGGATTGTGTCATGATAGCTAACGAAATTACGCATTTCCTTAAATCTAGTCGTCGGCAAGGCTTTTTATTCAAGCTTGACTTCGAGAAGGCTTACGACTCTATCGAATGGAGTTACCTAGACGACATCCTAAGCCATATGGGCTTCAGCGCCAAGTGGAGGGGTTGGATTAACCAGTGCCTGGGCACGGCTAAGGTCTCTGTTCTCTTAAACGGGTCTCCGACTCAGGAATTCAGAGTGGGTAGAGGTTTGAGACAGGGGTGCCCGATGTCTTCATTTCTGTTTAACATAGCCGTAGAAGGGTTGAACCAACTATTCGTTAGAGCTAAGACGGGGGGTCTGATTCGGGGTATCGGGAATGAGACACGGGGGTGGGATATAACTCACCTGCAATTTGCAGACGACACATTAGTTTTTGTTAACAACGACGAAGAGGAAATTAAGTGTGTCAAAGGGATACTGCGATGGTTCGATGCGTACTCTGGCTTAAAGGTTAATTATTTCAAGAGTACCTTAGTGGGGGTCAACATCTACAGACACCTGGGGGCAACTGTGGCCCGTAGAGCAGGATGTAATTATGAGATTTTGCCGTTCAAGTACCTGGGGTCATATGTGGGGATGAACCCGAAGAGACTTTCCAGTTGGGATTTCTTATTAGCAAATATTCAGAAGAAGCTGGCTACTTGGAAGGGGTCTTTATTAACGGTAAGTGGGAGAACAACCTTAATCAAATCAGTCCTGACGAGTCTGCCAGTATACAACATGTCCATATACCGCATGCCTAAGGGCATTATTCGGAGGTGTAACCAGATCATGGGCCGCTTTCTTTGGAGTGGCGATGAGCATCGGCAGGGATTAACGAAGGTGAAATGGTCAAAAACTAGTCTCCCAAAAGTCCTGGGAGGGCTGGGGTTGGGATGTATTCAGACACGTAACGAAGCCTTTCTCTTGAAATGGATTTGGGGCCTCTTGGCAGGAGATAAAAAAAAGTGGGTAGAAATTGTGCGCAAAGAATACAACATTTCAACGCTGGGAGACCTCTGGATACAGGACAGCGCGACATTTTCTACCATCTAGAACGACATTATTCGGGTATGTGGGAGATCTTCTGCTATGTTTGGGACTTGGACAAAAAATGTTCAGCTTCATATCGGCTCTGGAGACTCCGTGAGATTTTGGTGGGATCCTTGGGCTACTCCTGCTCCGTTGGCTCTTAAACACCCCCGATTGTACTCTATCACCAGTAACAAGACGGGAGCCATCAGAGAATTCGGATCTTGGCAAGACTCGGGTTGGCATTGGCAACTTCCTTGGAGACGGGGGTTATTCGAGTGGGAGATGGACGAAGCAAAAGATATGCAGGAGACCCTGCTGCCCCCAGCCAGAAACACTAGCACTAGTCAAATGCGATGGAAGCTTGAAAAATCGGGTGAGTTTACTGTCAAATCTATGTGTAAGGCCTTGGAATTGTCTAGGCACGGACACCTCAAAAATGACACCCTGCACTCTTGTTGGCGGGGGAATATTCCTCACCAGGTAGAGTTCTTCACTTGGCTGGTCCTGTAAGATCGTATCGCCACTCGGGAGTTCCTCAGGAAGCGTAATATTCTTACCGGGGACGCTTGCCTGTGCCCTATGTGTAATACTTGTGAGGAAACCACCCCCCATTTATTCCTTCACTGTCGTAAGACAGACCTGATGTGGGAAGACATCACGCGCTGGGCGGGGATTGACTGGGTCCGGCCGAGGCTTGTAGCAGACTTGTGGCATAGCTGGCTGATAGCGTGTTTTTATGCATGATTTTTCCTCCATTTTCTCACTTATTTAGAGCTTGATTCTGCTAATTTACCCTTGATTTCATTACTATTGCAGATCTAGGCCTAAAAAGGGAATTTATGCTAAAACAAACGTTTTTGGTGCAATTTGAGCGAATTCGAGCTTCAAGACCAAAAGTCGAGGTCCCGAGTCCAAAGCAGCGTTCAAGGTCCCGAATCGGATTCCCAGTTCGGGACTCCCGAAGGGTAAAGGATGACGTTTCCACGTGTCACCCCACCTAACGCCCATGTGATCCCTCTGACACTGTTCTGACGCTCTGCACTGATTACCAAACACCTGCGGATTTCAGTCTCGAGCCCACTCCAGGCCTGCCAAAGCTGGAAAAACCAGACAGCTTTATACTTTTCCAGCTTTGTGCTTTTGGGAACATAGATCCACTTCTTTAGGCTTTCAATTAATGCATTTTGTCCCTAATTTTTGGGCTGTAGATATTTTGTGCTTGGAGCTCTACTATATAAAGGGCATCCATGAATAGTCTTAGTAGCTTTTTCTTTGATCTCTCCTAGTAATTAATTAATTAGCATAATTTAGAAGTAGCTTAGACTTCTCTCTAGTTTCTCTCTCTAGCCATTGTTAGCTTCTTCAACATTGTTGCCGAGCTATAAACGGAATTTTAGTAACAAGTTTTCTTCCCTTACACTATTTAATTACTTGTTATGCTTTCTTTAATCGTTATTTGTTTATCTTTAAGTATGAGTAGCTAAATTCCTAGTTCTTGGCAAGGCTGATTCAAGGGTTGCAGGGGCAGATTCGAGGCCTTAATGTGCTTAATATATTCTTGATGCTATATTCAACTATTCATCGATTTAATTACATCTTTGCATGATTTAATTTGAGGCCTGATCAACTGAGAATTATCTTGTGTAAATGCTGCCATTTATGTGATGAATACGAAAGGAAAGTTACATGAGCAAGTAGGCATCTGTTTAGTCTTGACTGTGTCAAAGTGGTCTTGAATAGATAGGTTGGGTAGTTGATTAGAGCTGGGTCACGAGCCTGACAAACTGAGGGACTTTAGCTCTAGATCTGTCTTTTCTTAACTTCATGGGCAGTTTGAGTATGGCCCTCCCGCATTCATGCCTGGAGGGATGGCGGACTGTCAAGACTACCTCATATGTGGAAACGGGGGGTAGTTTCTCTTAAGAGAAAAGTAGGGGATATCCGAGGAATCTGGTCCTCATGTCATTTCTATGACATCTCGAATGGAATACCCTTGAGCTGATGACGATCTGGTCCCGAATGCAACCCAGGATGCCTTTGCCGAGAACCCTCTCTCCAACTGATTATTCGTGCTTATTTCACTCTTGTTCTATTTCACGCATGCGTTGATACTTCTGCACCTGTTTCTGATTTGCTTTATTATTTCTAGAATTGTTCAACGATCCGTTTATTTTACCATTCGGGACCCCGAACGTGACATTCGGGACCCCGAATCTGCTTTCTTAGATAAACTTGTTAGCTCCCAAAATCTGCCTTGGCCAATCTGTTTGGCCAAGTAAAACCCCCCTGATTGTCACTTTTCATGCTCTTCTCCCCCGAATGCATTCAAGACCTTAGATCAGTTTCTCACAATCCCTGTGTTCGACCCTGACTGCCACTGTACACTTTATCTCTTGTGCACACACGTTTTCAGGCACTATAAATCTTTATTTGACTGACTATCACTGGCGCGGATTGATTCCGGGCTATCACGCTCAGAAGCTGGAAATGTGGCTGATGCTGCTTCAGGCAATTCTCTGGAGCACATGGAAACACCGGAATGATATAGTGTTCCGTCAAGAGAATTTTAGTCACCAAAAGCTTCATCACGTCATCTTCTCTACATTGAGGCGCTGGCTCCATAGTACAGATAAATCATTCCCATACTCATCATCTCAAATGGAAATGTCTTCCACGTGGTTTCACGTTTGGGGCAACTGCACTACCTAATCTGGTAGGGGTTTTCTAGGCTCTAGTTTAATGGTCATTGCGTGAGAGAGTCTAGCTGGAGGTTTTAGGATGTTTTCTTTCTGCTGCTTTGTGCTCCTTGGCTGCTGTTAGCAGCAGCTGAGTTTGATGTAATATTTTGCTCCTTGTTTTGGTGCCATATTCCCAATGGCTTTAATAAATCTATTCAGCTTATTAAAAAAAAAAAACAAGTCACCGGTAATTAATTAATTAAAGAGTGTTTGAAAAAAAAAATTGTAAATTGAAAATGGAATTTGGCAGACTTCATCTTCTTCCTCCAATTGCAACCCTATGCAACTTCAACAAAAAAAAAAGCAACCAAAATGCCAAGAAACAACAATCAAAATTTGAAGCAGCAACCAAAATGCCATCTTATTCCTATCACACAAAATCCGACAAGAAACAACAATTAAAAACCAACCAAAATGTCACAAATTCGAACCAAACAATAGCCAAAAATTAATTAATCCAACCACAAATAATTAATTAATCTGGCCACAAACATTAAATTAATTCATACATGCACATCAAATTAATTCATACATACACACAGAAAAATCCAGAAATTAAAAAATGAAAAAGAAACAAATTAAATCTTCCGATATGTGAGGAATTATACTCTTTCCATGCTCAGATCTTGAATTCCAGGTATGTGGGGATTTAACAAACCTCCAGATCTACTCTCTCCGTCACTTCCGTTGAAAATGTTAGGTTGTGATGTTGCTGTTGATGGTTGTGGTTGCGATGTGCTACAAAGGAAGAGATGGTGATGCTGTAGTGGTCGGGATCTGGAGAACAGGCGGAGATGGTGGCTGGAGTCATAATTGAGAGGGAAGATGATGATGTCGATGGACGAATCTGGTGGTTGCGAGGTGGAGTTGAAGTTGAAATTATGGAGGGAAGATGATGGTGACCGGATCTAGTAGTTGATGGTGGCTGGATTTTGTTTCCTTTCATCCATAAACGAAAAGAAGAAAATATGGATTGTTAGATAGGAATAATAAGAAATGAGGAAACAATTGAAATTGAAATTGAGAAAGAAAAAAGTTGGGTTATGGAATTGATAAATAACAAGGATGAATTGATAAATAATTTTTTTTTAAAAAGCTAGGGTTTGGGACAGTGGAACGAAAAAACCCAGTTAAAAAAAGTACGGAATTTTTCGGGATCATATAGCTACTATTCTGGTCGCCTTGAAATGCGCGCCAGAATAGTAAACGTCAGTCATTCGAGACCGGAGGGAGTATTTAATGCTACTTATTTCAAAACAACGAGGATTGTTTTTTTTTAATTTGAATTTTAGTATGTTTAATTATTTTAATATTAAAACGATTTCTCTTAAGAAAGAAGAAAATGGGTTCTCAAACGATTTATTTTTCCCTTCATTTTATGGAAATACAATACAGTAAAAGACTTATCTATTCTTAATCTATGGTTCAAATTAACTTGAGTTTAGAAAATAGACATGTTCGGATAGTTATTGGTTTAATACCCAATAGTGTTTAAACATGAATAATTTCTTCCCTTGAGGTAATAGAAAGTAAAAATGAAAAATAAAAATTGAATGGCTTTTTGTTTTTATTTTTGTTTTTTGGTAATTTGAGGAAATATATTAAAGCAACCACACGTTCAATGTAGGGATGAGTGTGGTGGGGCTTAACACGGATAACTCATAACCGCACTGCCCATAACCTCTAATTAATTAACCATTTATATATAGTAATGGTTTTACACCTTATCAACCATTTATTAACCGCATCCGCTTAGTATTTATATTTTTTTATATTTATATATTTATCACTATTTAAAATAAAATTAATAATTATAATAATGGATAATACATAAAAATTATATTCAATTAAATATATTTAATTACATGTCCATACATACTAAAATAATTAGAAAATGTGTTTTAAACAATTATATTCGCAGACGTATAATTAATTTTTTTTATTAGTGGATTTGGTGGATAATCACTAATTACGAAAAGATTGTGAATTTAAAATAGTGTAAATTATGCGATTGCGGTGAATTTATAATTTTAAAGAAAATTAATTAGTTAGATTGTAGACTTGGATGAATTTCGCGGTTAACGACACCACAATCATCCTTAACGCAATATTGGTCTTAAGGAAAAGAATGTCTTACTCTATGACGGACGTGAACAGTACAAAATAGAGAACAAATCAATAACAAATAGCAATGGATAAACGAGAAATCCCTCGTATCATCACGTAATCATGTCCATAACCGTTAGCGATAAATCTGACCTTTATGCTTGATACTAAGGAGGTAAATGCGTAAAATCTTTAGGGTTCGTACAACGTAGTCCCCTTCAACGCTTTGCATTGCAGGTCCTGCTAGCGATTAATTAGGACCAACTTGTTTCAACTAGATTCAGATTCATCTCGACCCAGATCATACCACCGGTAATGCCGCTATTATACACATTGGAAACTTGTTAATTTATACGGTGATTTAAGAAAGGTAGCTAGGGTTTTACACGAAATGTATAGTACAGGTGTGACATAAAAAAGAAAGAGAAGGAAAGTGAATGAAATGATATCATGATTACGCAAGATGGAAAAATACAAGTCGTGCCATGCTTTTTGTATGGACACGAGAGATCTCTCTCAAGCACCACACCAAACAACTCCCATGTATAGACCACAAACCAACCACCATCAAACCAGTCTATTGATTTCAACACCAAAGAGAAACGTACGAGAGTGATGGGTGTCGAATTCGTCAAAAATAAATTCAATTTATCATTAACTATAAAGATTTATAAATAATAGTAAGAGGTTCGATCCATAAAAAATATGTAGGTTTAAAACAAAAAGAAAATCAGATGAAAACAGTAATAGCCAATTAAGGGGAGATTTTATAAGAACTAATTGATAAAATGAAATGCAATCAAAGCAGTAAACAAATAAGTGATGAATAAGATCAAATGATAAAAAATTCTCAATAAAGACATAACCAAGGTTATAATTCACATATATTGATCATCCTTAAAAATCAGGTTCACTTTGACTTTCTACTCTCCTCCTCTTTTTTAAATAAGCGGATGATTTATTAAATTAAAGAGTCATGGGGGACATGACAAAGCAGCAGATGAACTGCACCAGCAGCTACACCAGGAAAAATCAGAAAAAACTCTCCTCCTAATCAAGTTTCTTAAAGAGAAATTCTATTAAGAACCCTAACCTTCTTAGTAATCTTAGGGTTCACTTATAAGATTTTAACTAGTTGGTTGATAAAAATAGAAAGAGACTTTTCCTAGGCCTAGGGATCAGTCCATTCGCCCCTATAACCTAATTCTTCTCTATCGCTAATTAAATCCAGCTCGTTCATTAAGAGTTTCAGCCAGGCATAAGCTAATCTCTTACAAATTCTTTCTAACAATGTAGACCCAAAGTTATTAGGCAAGCTGTAATAATTCAAGTTAAAAACTTAAGTTGATCACTCTTAAATCAAACAAGAATAATTTTGGGGATGAAATTGGATGAGAAGAAATACGAAATTCAAGACTTATTAAATTCGTTTTGACCTCACAATATTAGAATCATAACCCTTGGAGTCTTTACTAGGAACGATTTATTTAGCTAGAAAAAGATATAATAAAATAAAATAAAAATAATTGCATAAAATCGGAAATCTCCTCATCTCAAGGAAGAAGACGAAGAGAGTAGAAAATAATGGAGTTTTTGTCCAGTTGCAGAGAAAAACAGAAGAAGAAGAAGAAGAGATGATATCCTTAATTCCGAATTCTCTTGTTTAAATAAATAAGGAAAAACTAAGCGTCCTTATTTCCCTAGAGTTTTAGATAAAATATAAAAGCCAATTGTTTTCATCCCTTGTGATGTTTTACAGCTTTGAAACACCTTCTGTAAGTTTTTTTCTGTGAGCAGAAGTGTTGGTGTGTTCTTCCTTGTTCGCGGCCCAGGCCTACTGTATTGATTCCCAAACCCAGCTAAAATCGCCATGGGCCTAGTGAAGAGACATTTTTCACTGATGCTGATCGATTCTCTCTTAGGACTACGAGAGAGGAGTTTCCTCTAGATGCTGATGAACTCTCCCCTAGGCCTAAGGGAGAGGTATGTTTACTCCGGTTGAGTCATTTTTATCACTATCTTCTTTTTACTCTAGTTTTTTGACATTTCTATTCTTTTTTTCTTATTTGGTTTTTTTAATTTGTTTCTGCAAAAAGAAAAGAAATTCACCAAACATCAGTAATATTATTGTCTAAAAATAGTGAAATAGATAATAATTTTATACCAAATAAGCATTCAATCAAATAGCATAGCCACCACAATATAGGACAACATTTGTGTACACGAATCTTCCCCATAGTTCCATCCAATAAGCTTAATTTTACATTAATAAAGTTCTGGGACACATATACCTTAAAACACATATCGATCGGTACGTACTTTTTCTCTTATCCGTATAGAACTGAAAACAATAGGTACTAATCCTACCCTAACCACAAGATTAATTAAGATAATTAAAATTAAACTCCCTTAATTAGTACTGCCGACACTAACCAGACATTCTGATTATGTGGTACTCAAACACATGTAACCCATTAAGTAAAAGTCACATCACACACCTTTCCCACCTTGATTGGTGCACTAGCGCTCATTTTTTTTGGCAACAACAATCTTCAATCTTCAATCTTCAATCTTCAATCTTCAATCTTCAAATATATAAAAATCAGTATATGCACACCAGTACAATTCAAATCGAATAAATGTCTACACATGGAATAATACAGATTTTTGTGAACTATATAAATACGATGACTTCTTCCTTTTTCGATCTTTTTACATGTCCTCCCTCCGTAACGAACTGCTTATCTGATCATGATCGATGAATTCCTCTTTCTCGTACCAGAACGGGAAGCCCGCCATTGAATGTGGCAGTGAGACCAGGGGAGAATCTTGGTGTTGTGTGATGAGGTGCTACTAATTCCACCTGAAATCTCCTAAGGAGAGAGAGTGTAACACATTTTAACTCAACCAAGGCCATTTCTTTACCCAAACACACCCTAAACCCACCTTGAAAAACCGGGTACTTGAATGGATTCTCAACCGTAAAAACCCCATCCCTCAACCACCTCTCCGGCTTGAACTCCAAGCAATCTGGGCCCCACAAATTCTCCATCCTCCCCATTGCGTAAGGATGATAAGTAACCCTAGTTCCTCCTTTCACAACGACACCATCAGGTAACACGTCATCTTCCTGACAGAACTTTGAATCAAACTGGATAGGAGGAAAGATTCTCATGCTCTCGTGCACTGCCGCGTGTAAATAATTCAGCTCTCGGATTTGATCGAAGCTGTTGACTTCCTGGTTAGGGCCGAGTACTCTGTCAGCCTCAGCCCGAATCAGTTGGTCAACCTCCGGATGCTTGGCTAGTAACCAGAATAAGCTCGTCAGAGCAGCCGCAACTGTATCCCGACCCGCTAGTAGAAAACTAACGACGATGTCTCTCAAGTATGTATCATCTTTAACGGTCCGCATAAACCGGGATAGAAGATCCCGGTGATCCGTGGAAAATCCAACTTTCCGCTTCTGCTCGATCACCCCTTGTGCTAATAGATTGATGATTTTGATCGCGCCTTTCATTTTCTTCTCGCTCCCTATATTGAACATCCGCTTCATCTTCCAAATGAGAGGCGAAACATTCATCGCTCGCTCCGCGGACAGTTTCGACGCTAAATCAAACGCGACGGCGAATTCCGATACCGGCAGCGACATTTCCAGGCATCTCGGGTCAAGACCGAAAGAGAATCTACAGATACTATCAAAAGAGAATCTCCTAAACACGTCTTGCAGGTCCAAAACGACGCCATCCTGGGATACTGACGTCATCAAGGGGATCAGACGGTTGTGGATTTCTGTCTCGAATATTTCGAACGCGTAGGACCGGATACTGAATCGGTCGAGCTCTAGACTCGCCATTTTTTTCTGAAACCGCCATAAATCGCCGTCGACGTTGAAGATTCCGCGGCCGAGGAAATCGCCGAGGATTGTTGAAAAGGGTTTGCCTTTCGGGTAGTTTTCGAATCGAGTTTTGAGGATGTACTCGACGTTGTTCGGATCGGCGGTGATGGTGTTGCGGAGGACGTGGATGTGGATGGTTTTGGTCGGGGAATTTTTGAGGAGGTGAGTGTACCAATCGCAGAGGTTGTGGAAGTTTTTGGTCCAACTTAAGGTGAGATAAGATTGGCATATGTCACAGTTGCACCATATTCTTGGTCGAGTTAGTAGGTTGTGTAGGAAAATGGAAAAGAAAGAGAGAGAGATTATGGCGGAGAGGATGAGGAGGAAGATTGATTGGAGAGTGAACTGGAATTTCCAGGAAATTAGTTCAAACTCCATCAATGGATAAAGATTATTATTAAAGTATTAAAAAAAAGTGAGAGAGAAAAAAAAAAAGAGGAAGTGGAATAGCAAATAACCAATCGAAGACAATGAAAGAGACGAGAGCAATTCTTTTTTAATACATTATCAAGTGTGCATAGGGCTGTTACGATTACGACATATAGTGAATTTTTCTTTTTCCAAAAAAAATATGTTTATATATAGTTGTTGAATTTTGGCTTAATTAGTTAGGGAGCGGCTTGTGCTCCTTCTACTTTTTGCATGTTTAAAGGTTTAATTTCGTCTATTATTTGTGAGTTTTTTTATTAAATTTTTAATTATATATATATAACTTGAAGTCTTTTATTACGATAAGAGAAAGCTCCATAAATATCGCAACTAGCAATTATAGCAACGTGTATAAAAAATATAACTAAACCACTCAAAATCGGAGAGAGGAGAAAAAAACATAATTTGCGAGCCCATCCGCAACACCCTGTCTTTCCTTTGCGTACAATATTAAAATATTGGTTATTTTGCCATGAACTCCGCAGAATTGACTCTCGTCAAAAAGTTTGCTCCAGTTCTATTGAGAAATTCTTGGGTGTACCGGGGATGACATCTCACATCTGTGAGTTGTCATCCCTCAACCAATAAAAATTAAACACGTGTAAGTTTTTTTACACCTCACTCTTTCCTTTCCCTTTCCCCTTCCCTCACTGCACCTCTTCTATCTTTTTTTTCCAGCTTTATTCCTTTCTCCTCTCTCTTTTTTCGTCATATCTCTCCATTCTTTTCTTCTTTGATTTTCTTTTTCTTTTCTTTTTATATAAATACGACAATAAAAGAAGAGGTAGATCGGGGACGGAATAGTGATGGTTGATAAAATTAGTTTTGGATTTTGAGTTAGATGAAGGGGAGGAAGAAGCAGTGATGAAGATGGAGGTGATGGTGACGGAGGAGGAGCGCGACTGTGATGATGGTGTGGCTGTGGTGAGGCCGGCGGTGATGTGGGAGTGGTGACGGATGACCGACGGTTGAGGAGGAGAGGACGGATGGCCGACGGTGGTGTGGGTTGATGGGTATGGATTTTTGTTGGGTTTACCGGCGATGAGGTGGATGGAGGGTGAGGATTTTTGTTGGGTTTGCCGGCGGTGAGGTGGGTTGATGGGTATGGATTTTTGTTGGGTTTGCAGGAGGATTTTTGTTGGGTTTGCCGAGGGAGAGATGAGTTTGTTTCGTTGATTGGCTTTTCATTTTTTTTGTTGGTGTCGCGGCGGTAGGAGGTGATGGCGGCCGGCAGTGGTGAGATAGGTTGATGATGGGCCGGCGGTGAGAGATGGGTACAGTGAGGGAAAGGGAAAGGGAAAGGGAAAGGGTTGAGTGAGGTGTAAAAAAATTTACACGTGGTTGATTTTTATTAGTTGAGGGATGACAACTCATAGGTGTGAGTTGTCATCCCCGGTATACCCAAGAATTTCTCAGTTCTATTTGTACACACGCTTAAGGAAGGAAATAGAGTTGCGGATCAGTTGGCAAACAGGGTGAATAAAAAACAAATGATTTTCTGGTTTGGTTATAAAAACAATCCTGAACTTTAATGTTTTATTTAAGTCCAATCCTTAACTTTTTATTTATTTAATTACAACCCGAAACTTCGCTAATAATGTCACATTACCCCCTACCGTAACAGAAATCCGATGTGGCATAGTTGACCACCGTTATGTGCCACGTCAGCTCGCCACGTCCGCGTTGACCAGGGGGTAATTAAACAAAAATATTAAAGTTCAGGGTTGTTTTATGTCTTTTTGCCATATTTATTTTATTATACTTTCTGTTTTTGTTTCTTTTTTATTTTTCCTTCTTCGATTCATTCCTACTTGATGGATTTTTTTCCAAAAAATTTAAACAAATGAGATTTTTTTTAGATTCTCTCCACCTTTGTTGTCTTTCTATTAATAATCATAATTAATCAGATTAATCATAATTATCTCTAATTGTTAAGTTATTTTGTAGGCAACTTTATTTCCAGATTAATCAGAATTACCTAGCAATGAAGCATTAATTCCATTTTTTTTTTTAATAATAATAATAATAATTATTATTATTATTATTATACTGTAGTATATAAAAAAGAAAGGAAAAAAGGAATTTGGGTTATTAATTAAATTAGGAAAAATGATATAAAACAACCTTGAATTTTAATGTTTTGATTAATCGCAACCCTTAACTTTTTTTTTTGTTTAATTACCCTCCTGGTCATCGCAGACGTGGCGAGCTGACGTGGCACATAACGGTGATCAACTGTGTCATATCGGATTTCTGTTATGGTAGGAGGTAATATGACATCATTAGCGAAATTCAGGATTGTAATTAAATAAATAAAAAAATAAAGGTTAGACTTAAATAAAACATTAAAATAGCAGGTTGTTTTATGGCATTTTCTCTTTTTTTTTATTTACATTGTTACATAGGCGCAGGCCCCTCTCTATTATCCTCGCCTTTTAGGTGGTTCTCTCGTTAATGAATTCGACTTATAAAAAAATAAATAAATATATATTAAAAAGAATCTTTACCAACTAGTTAAAACAAGCCATTCGATTGGTGTATACACATATATTTGTAATATATATAATTTGTTAAGTTATTTATCTATTATTTTATTATATATGTCTATATATTTTTAACTTTTATATATAAGAATGGAAGCCATGTAAAAAAAACTTTATATTGAGGTTTGTTCATGAGTCGGGTACCCCACTATTTATATTTTCGATTCGGGTATCTAATCTTTTAGGTTTAGTTTGGTTCAGTTTTGCCAATCGATTATTTTCAATTTAATAAAATCAATTTTTGGGTCATAAAACTGATGTTTTTCGATTTGTAAAATAAAAAAATAATTGATTCTTGAAATTGAATTTTTACGATTGCAAAACTAAACCGAAAGAATGAAAAGTATGGTGCAACTACGATTGAGAAAGTTTAGAGAGAAATATATAATATGAAAAAAAATGAGATGAAAGAAAAACAAACAAAAATGTTTATTAATGAATTAAAAAAAATGCCAAAAATGAAATACTTATTTTGTGTTTTGGTTTTTCTTTCTAATTTAGCAACAATATATTGTGATTAGTTGTTTATTTAGAAAAGAAGAAAAGCATGAAGAAATCGTGTGGCAGTTGCCAGTTGGCACCGTCAACGAAAGTGGATCAGTTAATACTAAGCATCCTTTGCGTCACCTGATCGTTGCTTCCTGAATTGACCCACGTGCAATTAATATTCTTCTTTAAGAGTACCAAACTACCAATGCTTCACTTTGCTCTTTCAGTGTAAACTCACTAAAGAATTAAGAATCCATAGTTTGAAATCGTTCAAACCGACCATTTATAGATAATTATGTATATTTTTTAATAATTAAAAAAAGTTTGACACTTTCCTACAGATTTTCTGGTTCATCTCCTCTTGTCATTTTATTTTTTCCGGAGCATATATTTTGTGGAAATGACAAATTAACCTTTCTGTATCAACCCAATTTAATGATGGTGTAATAATTTGACTGAAAATTTTAAAAAAAATAATATAAAATAAAATAAGATCAAACATCTATTATAAATACTAAAATCTTAAAATTTAAGAAAATTTTAGAAACTAAACAAATAATACAATTGTACTCATAGGTTTAAAAAAATCTAGGTGGAAGTCCACTATAAATTTGAGGTGGGTCCGATATTCTTTTCCCTTTCAGAATCATTTGCTCTACTCAATGATTTGTTTTTGGATAGGGAAAATGCATTTTTTGGCACCATTGTTTGACTCTTTTGGCACCTCTTTTTATTTTCGGTTTTAAAAGGTACCTCTAAACAAACAAAACGTCACATTTGGTACTTCCGACTAACATCGTCCACTTTCCATCGTTAAGTGTCCTACGTGGCACGCCGTGTCAGATGCCACGACAGACGCGAGTGACGTGGCATGCCACGTAGGTCACTACTGACCCGGTTACGATTATACGGGTCGGGTAAATGGATTTTCCCGACGCGGATTGAAACGACGTCGTTTCTTTACTTTTAACCTTAATTCCCTTCATTCAAACGAACGAAGCAATTTCCCCAATTTCATCATCCCTTCTTCCTCATTCTAACCCTAACGCTCTCGCTCTCATCACTCAACATCCATCCACCTCCGTCTCACCACCATCGTCACGTCGCCGCCACACCGTCCATCCACCTCTGTCTCACCACCATCGTCCAACCAGTCACCGCCGGCAACCATCACCAAATCAATGGCCGCCAACCATCACCATTCTTAACCATCACCAAATCAATCGCTGCCGCAGCTCTACCACCGCCGATACCACCATCACCAACAAAAACGGTCCTCTCCCTCACTCAGAGTTTGGCTTCGTTTTTCTTTTTTTTCTTCGTTTGTTCGTTGGTTTGCCGCTGTGTTTGCATTTGATTTCCAGTATTGGTTTGAATTGGAAGAGGAGATGAGGAGATTAGAAGGGCAGATTTGTTTGTAATTGATATGGGTTTTGATTCGGGTTGATTTTTATGGGTATTGATACGGTTTGATTTGTATTGGGTACGAATTATTTTGTATTGGTACGATTGTATTTAATTTGATTTGAGTTTGTTTGATTTTGGATAGTTTGTATTTATTTGGTTAATTTGTATGGGTTGATTTGTTACGGGTATGGATTATTTTGAGTTGGGTATTGCAATGGGAGGAGGCGGCGGTGCTGGTGCACATTGTGCAGAGGAAGAAGAAAGAAAAGAAAAGGAAAGAAAGAAAGAAAGAAAAAAAAAAAAAAAAAGGAAAAAAAAAAAAGAAAAGAAAAGAAAAAAGATGATAAGGTCGCAAAAAGTAGAAAGAAGAAAAGAAAAGAAATGAATGACGCGTTCAAAAAAAATTCGGGTCGGGAAAATCTGGACTCGACCCGTGTAATCGTAACCGGGTCAGTAATGACCTACGTGGCATGCCACGTCACTCATGTCTGACGTGGCATCCGACGTGGCGTGCCACATAGGCCATTTAACGGTGGAAAGTAGACGGTGTTAGTCGGTGGTACTAAATGTGACGTTTTATTTGTTTAGAGGTACCTTTTAAAACCAAAAATAAGAGGAGGTGCCAAAAGAGTCAAACAATTGTTTGACAGGTGCCAAAAATGCAAAAAATGCATTTTCCCTTTTTGGATAGGACGGAATTATTTGTTTTGAGTTTTGACGATTTGTGAGATGGAGAAAAGAGGCGTGTCCATTCTTTCTATCCGGATGGACATATAGTAACGAACCTCTTTTTCGATGGACATAGAAACCGGCCGGATAACTCCAAGGTGGGAGACGATGACCAGCAGAGCTGTCGCTGGTACAGGCTGTGCACGAGGAGCACAAGACAGGAGAACAGGTGAGAAAAACGCATAGGTGCCATTGGATTTGGGGCAGCGGGCATGTGCCGCATGGCAGCATGTGAAACTAGAACTCAACCCATATCCCCAATTCCTTGTTTTTATTGCTATCCTACTACCAATAACAAATTATTTTTAAAAAATAAAAGAAAAAATCATAAAATTAACCTCACGTTTGTATCAAATGTTTAAAAAACATCTCCGTTTGTAAATAAATCAAATAAAACTCCAAATTTGTTAATTTTAACTAATCACACCCCATTTTCAAAATTATCTTAAAACTTATTTGACTCTTTCAATAGTTAATCTTAAATTTAGTTGACGTGAAAATTTATTTATTAAAAGAAATGATATGAAAAAGTTCCATCTTTCTTTTAACATCAAATAGACGCTGACGTGACATAAAAAAATTAAAAATAAAATTAAACATAAAATTTAATTCGGGAGATGAAGAAAAAAGGACGAGGAGATATTCTTTTAATTTATATTTTTTTATTGGGTTATGTCACATCAGCTGTCAGCATCTATCTGGTGTAAAGAGAGATGAAAAAATTTCCATGTCATTTTTTTTAATAAAAAAAGTTCCACATCAGTTAAATTTAAGGGCAATTTTGGAAGAGTCAAATAAATTTTAAGACAATTTTAAAAATAAAGTGTAATCTGTTAAAACTAATAAATATAGGATTCTATTTGACTCTACTATAAATGCGGGGTGTTATCGGACATTTAGTACAAACGGGGTGATTTTAGGGCTTTTTTCAAAATAAAATATAACAAGTTAGACAAACACATCCACAAAGTTTGTTTTTATATAGACGGATGTGAGATTCAAATTTGAGTTCTAATCTCTATTGGTATCTTTATCATCATCCAACATTTAAATAAGTAAATAAATAACTCATTTTTTTCTTCAAATTATTATATTATTAATTATCATCTATTCTAACGCTAGATCGAACTCATGATAGCACTGATCATATTTGCTATATATAGCTTTGTGTAAAAAAACCATTAGTAAGTCCTTAATAAATATAATTAATTAATTAATAATAAATAAAGATCTATCAACATAAAAAAAACTCAAAGTAAAGCAACCTGGGATCTCTTTGGGCCCCTGTAAAGCCCACACTTTGGTGGTCTGCATCAGGCCTAATTAGGGATGGCAATGGGTACCCATACCCGCATACCCGCTCATAATTATACCCGCAATTACCCGTTTGAACGGGTAATTACGGGTATAGTTTGGGTATGGATAATACCCGCATTTATAATTGCGGGTATAATTGAGTATGATACCCGCACAATACCCGCAAAATAACCGCATTTTTTTCAACTTTTTTGGAAAAAAAATTATTTGATTTTGTCTCTCTCCTCTTTCCTCTCTCTCATCTTTTTAATTTTTCTTTCGTAATAAAAACTCAATATTCTTACTTAATACTTTGAACAAAATAAATTAAAAATTATAAAAACATAATCTTTATTTCAAGATGAGTAATTAGACATCCACTTTTCATATTTTTCTTAAATTTTTTATAAATGGGTTTTACGGAATATGATGCTATAAAAAATAATATAAAAAAAATAAAATTATAGTAAATTTTTACTTAATTATAAAAAAATAAAATTTTGGTGAAATAATTTTATTAAATTAAATAATAAATAAGTAAGTGTAATTGGATATCCATTACATACCCAATTGGATATTGGGCATATTGGGTATGGATAATAATGGATATTTAGTTGAGGGTATGAGTTGGATATTTACCTATACCCGCTCATACCCGTTTTAACATACCCATACCCACCCACACCCGCCCAATTGTTATCCCTGGAAAGGCCTATCTTTTACTTTTTTGATTCTATCGGCGCAAATTTAGCCCAATAAGTTGATAAATACACGTTGTTAGGAACCAAGATAAACAATTCGGACTAAATATTTGATAATCAAATTCGTGCTCGGATTTGGAAACAGACTTTTTATTGTTTCCTCTCTAATTTAGCTTTGTGGCTAATAAATTAAATGCGAAACTTCAACACAAATTGATTTAAAGAAAAGAAAAAAATTAGAGACACAATTGATGCATATAATTAGTAGATGAAGAGTTGTTTGCCGAGACTGGATTGCAAGGCGAAATAAACAGCTCGCCATCCTGCCTGTGTAGGGTGTACTGTGTCCCAAAAGAATGCAGACTCAGGATCTTCACACACACTGTACTGCTTCGTCCCATTCACATCTACACTTCCACACGAGTCCGAGGTTGTAAGACCAAGACAGCATGGCTTCAATGGATTTTGAAACCTCGTACTTCCTGCACCAAACCAAGAAAAGTGTTACATTATACAATCTTTTTTATCATCTTTGTTTCGCTAACTCGGATCGATTGAGTTGAATTCGTAGTTAATGAAAAGAGTTAAAAGTGTCGATTGTTATTTGGGTGTATTAATTGAAAAAAAAAAACACAACATTACGACCACTAACTAATTACTAAAACTGGGAAAGTGTCAATCTTTCAAATGATACAACAAACAAGCAAACACAAAAAACTGAAAAAGTGACCAAATGTGTCGTGTAATATTTATGGTGAATTGAACCTTAATTTAGCAGCGTTAAACACAACCTTTTCACCAACTATGTTTTACTAACTTGGGTCTAGTCGATTTGGAGTTAAGGAAAAAGTTAAAAAGTTAATTTGTTATTGGGTGTGTCAATTGACAAAAACAACCTTACAAGACACAACCATTAACTAAGTAATTGAGTTTAAGAAAGCTGGAAACGGAAGAAAAAACATCCCAAAAAGCCATTTGTCACTAAAACCAAGAAAGCACAAACTCAAAAGCAAGTTACAAGGAAAAAGAAAAAAGAAACTATTTGGATCCAATAACCAAAATCGTTCATGATAAAACTATTAAAATATAGGTTTGTATTATAAATAATTTTGGTCATTGGATGTGTGGTGGAGAAAAAGGGATTTGTTTACCTGGATGTTGTTGTCCTTTGTTCTGTAAAACGGTGTTGAAAGCAGAGTAAAGATCAAGAATGACGAAAGTGGAATCTTTAGTTTCATTGTTCAGTTGAGCGACTGCTTGTTGCAACAACTGGTTGTGGAAAATCACAAGCTGGTTAAGTGTATCATTGCATTTCTGGAATGAGGAGGTGAAGGTGCTTCCGGGTAGACAGCCTACTGGCTCTAATGTTCCCACAGCTACTTTCTTCACTCCCAATTGCTGAATCCGTTTCAAATCCACAGCTAATTGACTCACCAGTTTCGTAATCAATGGTGGGAAACCCTGTCCAAATTCAATAATCCAAGTGCAAAATTATTAGAAAATTATATTTGCTAAAACATACATTTTTTTTCATACATGTTCTAAAATGTACACACACAAAAAAGTTCAAAATTTATAGATCTACATCTTTAAGTAAAATCATAATTCTAGTAACATCAGCCACAACACAATCTTACTACTACTTTGTCATAAATTTTGAATTCTTTTGTATTAATAGTTTTTAAATTGCTCTATCTTTTATGCAATTTTTGAAATAACTCTTCAACTTTTTGAGTTATATATATATATATATATATATATATATATATATATAATTGACTTTTAAAAAAAAACATTTATTAATTATTTTCTTCTTCTAAAAAAAGTTAATACCACAGTTGCTGCACCCGAATAAATTCTATGTAAATCCTTTTAATATGCCACAGGCCCACGAAGTTAATGGGCTTTGGTCCAAGAAAAAAGTAAATGGATAATGAGCTGTTAGTAATTTAGTACTACTCCATCTCTTGCCGGTTTTGGCTGCATGCCAAAATTAAAAGATCCAGTGAAGCAAAGAGAGACGATTAGTATTTCGTCTGTTGCGCTGTGCCGTATGGTTTCAAAATTCGATTAAAAAAGAGTCAAAACTGCAATTTATAGACGAAAAAACGAAAGACTACTACTGACTACCTAACCCAGAAAAAAAATGAAGAATTAATGGCTAATACCCAATAGAGGTAGTGGACCTTAACCAACAGCAACAGAAAGGACAAATACGTTTTGGGTAATTTTTTTGGGTCACTACGTTTTTGGGGTCATTGTTCCAGATACAGTTGTGCTCAGAGCAAAATCCAAAGAAGGTGACGCTTGTTTCGAAAAATATATAATTAAAGTGAGTTAGCTATCTAGTGTGGCACCATTCGGTTGGAGAAATTATTAGACGAACTTTATAATACATGCATCAAATATATTGCAGACAATGACATGTACGTAATTTTCTTAATTTGTTTCAAACTATCATTCTCCATTCCTACCTCTTTATAAAAAAAATAAAGAAATATATTGGTGTAAGAAACAAGACTACCATATTTGGTAAATTCAATGTATGAGCTTGGCGGTCGTGTAAATGCACATCAGATGCAACCAATTTATATTAGTTAGTTAATTAATTTTATCAGTCGGTATATGGAGTGTGATGTACCTGAGCGGTGCCGTTTAGGGCAAGGTAAGTGGAGTAGTCGTTGCCGGCGACGGAGACGAGAGCTACCGACGACTGCAAGTCGGCAGTCGAGTAGACCTTTTCAGCAATTACTTGTTGGAAGAGATCGATTTGAGTGGTCATGTTAGGTAACGGAGCGGCCAAAGTATCGAAAACTCCGGTTCCTCCAAATGCGAAGTTCATTCCATATTTCAAGCGATTCACCGCATATTTCCTCCATCTGTATGGGATCGGTGATTTCACTCCGATAAACCTCGCTATAAATACGTAACAAAATCAAGATAATTAGTTGAATTCAAGATGCAAAAATTTAGTGATTAGATTAGCTAAGTATAACAGTAATTATTGTTGTCAATTGCCACCATCACTAACAACAATACAAAAGTGAATCAAAGTAATCAATTCCACACACAAAAATGTATTTTCTTGGAGGAGCATCTTTCTTTGTAAAGTTGGGTGGTGGAAATTGTTTTAGTAAAGTTTGGTTATTGAATCAAAGTCACTTTTGAAATTGATGAGATGGATACAATTACTTTAAATACTTTAAAAAAGAACCGCCACCAGTTTTTTTAATTAAATAAAAATACCCACAATGTTTTAACTAAGATTCTAGATATGAACTCAAAATTATAAAACACCCAATCAAACAAAATATTCTTGTTAGGTTATCAAATTAAAAACCTAAAATTCAAAATGAACAAATGGAAATAAACCATATTTTCCTCTTCCTTTTAAAGAGAAATTAGGGAAATTAGGAGAAATAGATTAGAATACTTAAGAACAATGAATTTGATAGATTATAAATTTACGAGTAGAAAAGAGATGTAAACCTTAAAAGAATAGAATTAAAATGGAAAAAAGATGGTTTCAATAACGCAGAATTTTACTGATAAAAGCAGTGACTACTATAATCATTGTCACTGGAGGAAAAAAGTGGCAAAGCATGGATAGAAATGGAACCCACCAGACCACCACCACTAGCTACTACTCAATTATATATACACAAAATTAACTAACTGATTAAAAAAATGTAAATTTGAAGCAAATGATGATCATTAGAGAGGAACCCACCGACAAAATCAGTCCAGACTCGGCCATCGGAGAAACGTCCAGCGGGTTTTCCGGGGAAGGTGACGCCGTAAGGGTGTTTCCATGAACTCGCAACGATCTTCGGTACGTTGCCCGTGTCAGCATAGGAGTCTCCGAACACGAACAGCGTGCTTGGTCTGAAATTGAAGAGAGGGCGGTGCGAAGAATGCGCTGATGCTAATTCGACCCCTATACAAAACGACACGTCAATCAAATTCAGCGCAATTACATAAAAAACAACCACAAAAGCATGGCAATAAATGATTGGTAATAATGGATTAATTAGTTACCGGCGGAGAGGAGGAGGAGGAGGAGGGAGGAACAGGAGAAGAGGAGGAGCTTATGGGCTGTTTCCATTTTTGTGACAGGTGTTATTAGTTGCATGAAATGGAAAAAGTATTGCGAGGTTGGAGACGTGGAAATTCTTTTCTGGTAGGGGAGGGGTTTATATAGCCAGTGGCATTAGTTTTGTGTTCGGCTACCATTCGGTGACATGGTTTGTGTCAACCGCGCCGGCTATGTTTACGTGGCTGAATATAAATGTAAAAACATACTATTTAATCAAATACTAGGTAATTAGCTTTGAATCTTTTGGTGGATGTGACCGTTAGATTAGAACTAGATAGGGTGATCAATCATTTCATTTCATGACCGTATTCATCAGACATGATTAATGTACTAGTAAGATCGAACTTGGGTTTAATTTTTTTTTCTTCAACTAAACCTATTCAGGATTTAGATCGAGCTAATTAATTGATAAAAATAAATAATAATAACGCGTAATAATACTATGAATATTAGTTTTTAAATAATTTTACTATATTAGGCCGGACCAAATTTTAAAATATTCTCTCAAGCCCTTGAAAATGTCGTCGGTTCCGGCCACTCTCTTGGGGCGCCCGTCCGACATTATCAAGTCTGGTGTTCACTTCACTATTCAACCCCCAAGCAAACGCGAACAAGATTTTTAGTCACGAGTTAAAAAGAAAAGCGCGTGTGGGATATTCGGCAGGACCAATTGTCGGAGTCCACCTGTCAATTGTGTACGTAGTCTGTTCCGTTTTTAAAGTCAAAGTTTGTACATTCCTCGATTTGGTATAATGTTAGTATCCTAAATTCTTTTCCAACTAATATTAGAGGTTGAAAATCAATCTAATGCTCTAAAATTTCTATGAATTCTACTCCATACATGAGGTATTCCTATGGTTGACACTTGACAATGTCAATTTGATCAAAGTCATACATTCTCCTCTTTTGTTAAATAGTAATAAATTATAATTAAATGATTCCCCACTCAAACTTTTAAATTTTAATGAAGCTCAAGAATCTTGCTGCACTGAAAGTTGTTCCGTTTACTTAACGATTTTCTTAAAAAAAATGCAACTACAATCTTGTTTATTAAAATAAAAAATAATTTGATGTATTTTGACAAAAAATAATGCGGTCAAATTTAAAACTTTTGTGGGAGTCATGAGAATTTAAAATGCAAGGAAACCTGAAATGACAAGCTTGTTCCTGCATTTCTTTTCCATCACAGGGTTAATGTATTGGGCTGGGCTGGGCTGGACTTCTTTGCTTTTCTCTTCTTTAGTTAACTATTGGGCCGAAGTTGGTCTAATTTTACACCATTATAAGGGCTTCATATATTTATCGTTACATTTTTTTTCTCACTTAATAATTCAGCTCAGTGGCTGATTATTTTGGACCCCTCCAATGATTTTAAAACAACTACATTTATAAATACTCAAATTTAAAATCTTGTTTTTTTTATATAATGTGGCGTCATGAATCTATTTTCGAGCTAAACTAATCCATACCCCATAGCGTTAGAATCCAAAGTTGGCCTAAATAATACTTTAGACATTTTAAAGTAGTTGCTTACTCCAAAACTCAAAAGCGAAACCTTAGAGTGTCAGCATGAGTCATAAATCAACTATATTGCGCCCCTTGGTAACTTAAAATTTTAGTTAAGCCATAAAGTTTGTTGCCAAGTCACTTGCGCCCCTTAGGTATATTTTTCGTTATTAATGGAAAATGTTTTATGGAAAATATTTGAGATACTAACTATTTTATATCAACTGATTGTCAAAATATGATTGAGATTTATCCATTTCTAATTAAATTATGTTATTATTTTTATTTAAATAAATAACTACCTAGTGAATGTGAAGATAATACTATTTATTTTTTGTATAAAAATTTGTAAAATGTTCACAGCACTACTCATTTTTCTTTTGGTAAATTCTTTTTTTATAGTGACGGAAATTAATCTAACAAAAAAAAAGTTGGTCTATTACTATTTGGAGAAAATAGAAGGCATAATCATACTCAACAGAGCTTAAGCCATCACTTTTGCACTAAAAAAAAGTGTTAATCTTCTTCTTCAAATAAATTTAAACTCTACTTATCCAATTAGATGGTTGTTAATCTTGATAAGCAAACCCGGAAACACATCATCCGGGTCATGGATATGTGGGTTTGCCTCTACAATGTACGGATCCCCACACTTCTCAATAATGCCATGCAAAGTGTCTCCTGCTCTCACCACATAATACTCATCACAACCCATATTGTTCTTCCCAAATCCCTTCTGGTTCTGGAAATCCGTGATGACATCGCAAAACTGATCACCCTCTTCATCACAGCAGCTGAAAACCAGTATCAACCCCATCAACAAAACACCGAAGCAGCAAACCCTCTCCGCCATCATAACCGATGAAGAAACCCGCCCCATTGTTCAAAATTAGCAAAATTCTTGATTCTGGGTTTTTCTTTTCTTTTCTGAATCTTGGAAAAACTCCTTTGTAGATTGGAAATATATATAAGAGTTGGAAAAAAAGTTAATTCAGTGTGGTAGGTAACCTGTCATCACCAGAAAAAAAAAAGGAAAAAAAATCAAGATCAGGATTAGAAACACAAGAAAAGAGTAGGTTTAACGATTTTTCTTGATTTCACTAATGGATTTGGTTTTGTTTCTCTATTCTTCCAACATGAGCATACATAAATCAATGATGTAGCTATAATTAGGAACTTGGTTGACTGCTATTTTTTATTTCTATTGAAAAATACTGATATGTAATTATGTTGGAAATCAACTTGAACTAATTTTAACTTTTTAAGTTTTTAAAAATTAAATCATGTGTGAGACTCATGTTTTACGTGAATGGGGGAGCTATATGTAACATATAGTAACATGCATGCACCCGGTGCATCTAATAATTTCTCCAAATGGTTGTAATTCAAACTTAATAAAAAAGAAAAGAATAAAGAATAAAAATATTAGCTGGATAAGGATTCAGTTATTTGTGATTTCCACCGAATTTAAATAGTTGAACATCTATTGAGTTTCTTTTTTGGAAATTTACATAGAATTGCCCACGCACCTATCTATGTAGGTTTCATGCACAAGCATATGCTATCCTCAGTTGCAACTGTGCAAAATTACACAGAATTGACCACCTATATAGCTTTCTTCATTTCCAGCATCTTTCCAACCCCGGCTACGGTGCAACCTTCAATATTTCATCAACCGTTCTTTGATATAGTCTAGAACTTCATCCACCTTGACAGTCCAAGCCACCGAAACAGGAGAATATCCTGACCAGGGGTTGCTCGAGTTCCATCTACATAAAATCGCAGGCATGAAAAATAGTGAAAATGAAAGCTGAGATGGCTCTACTACAACAGGTGAAAAATGTTCTATTATCAGCTTACTTTTTAAGCCCCATGTCCATTAATGTGTGTCCCACGCACAAACCCTGTGTCTCAACCCTGACAACACCCTTCTTATAAGTGAAGAGATCAGGCCGAACTAGCGCCACGAAACTTACAGGGTCATGAAGAAAAATACCTGAAACCACGTAACCAAAGTGTCATTCATCACCATAAAACAGACGCATGGTCATAATTCTAGGATGAAACATAGGGAAATTACCATGGACACCATCAGACTTAACATGCCAATCTCTGTAGAATTTGCACATATCACATAGTAATTGACAATGCTTCCCTTTCGATTGTCTCAATTGAAGGAGATCGTCATCTGCAGATTAAGGCAGGTGTTAGCAACAATTTCAGAATACAATGCGTGAAAACCTTGACAAAGTGGGGGTGTATTTCCACCTGTTAGTTTAACTTGGGTAGTAATGTTAATTCCAACAACAGCAATGTTTGCTCCCGATGTAAACACCACATCTGCTGCTTCTGGGTCACCATAAATCTGCAAGTCACAAATATAGTCATGAGGAGCAGTTGATGCACAAAAAATGTTCTCAAGAGATTCGCGACTCACATGTTCAAAGAAAAATGTGATCTAAAAGCTAAAACTATGCAGCTCATGTAAGGGATTAAAAATTTGAAGCTGAAGCTGGCACATATTGAGATAGCTTTTGTAATCAATTACATAGCAAGAATGCAATATGTAGTAATCAAGCTGGATACTGGAAACAAGATTTCAGAGAGGTATACCAAACAGATATTAGCAGAAGTGAAAAATAATTTGAAGTTGCATATCAAAGAAGTTTAAAAAGGTAGCCCTGAGAGGAAGATCCATATTAGTGACCATTCCAGGTCGGGAATTGAGAAATAGTGGAGGTGAGTAGTTTTAAATTCCGGAAAAGAGACTGCTGCTCTCTTTATCAAGGTTAGAAATTAGCTCCTTCAAAGTTAATCTATTATATCTTTATTGTGCTAAGTATGTTCTTTACAAGATTAGGGTGATAACTTCAACTAGGAAGACATCACAGAAGCAGAGGCAACAGATGAACATTTTATGTTTTTCAAGACCTCATAACACTTGTAAGAATTAAAGAGATGCACAATCCAGAAGAGGCGCTTACATTTGCTTCAGCAGCTGGATTCACATTTCCTAAAGAAAAGAAAGCACCTCCAAGTACAACAATCTTTTTCACCTTGCTAGCAAAGGAAGAGTCCCTTTTGATTGCCTGACACCAAAATGCAACATATATGAAGATTCAAAATCTCCAATCATCAACTTCAGGGGGGAGACAGAAAGAGAGGTTAATAAACCAGAACTCACCAATGCCACGTTCGTTAAGGGTCCTAGTGCAAGTATGGACACTTCACCAGGAAACTCAGAGACCTTATCAACTAAAAACTCAGAAGCAGTCTTCTCTGATTTCTTTGCCTTAGGAGGCGATAGAAATAGGTTTCCCAACCCATCAGAACCATGGACGAAGTCTGCCACACGGGGTATTCCACCCTTTCCAAAAGCAAAAGGCACAATAAGCAATGACGAAAACACAAGCTATTTCAGCTTAAAAAGCAAAGCATCACTGCACAATGGTTGACAAGAATGTACAGTGGAGAACCAAAACCACACCATTTTAAAAAGATGGCGATGAAACATGCAAACTTTCTTGAGCTCATACATTTTCTCACTGTGAAGAAAAGCATGCAAAGATTGAGGTTCTTATCCTAAGCTTAACCTTGCAAAGTCCAAGTCAAAAACACAAGTTTTCTCTCTCATTTCATCTACACAAAAAGAATGGCCATAGATATTCCTTAAGATCCACTTTTTTTCTACAAAGCAATAGAGTTCCAAAATTCTCAAAACATGAAAAGCAATGACATGATTTTATAAAGAAAAGTTCTAGATGCTCACCTTTAGAGGCTCAGGAGAACCTTCTGCAACAGGAATATCCGACCGCCCTGCCATCTCACACTATCATTTTAAACAACAAGAAACAGTAATTGATCATGAACATATTCCAAATCACACAATAAAACATAAACCCACACCAATGTAGTAGTGTCTACAACACAAGACTAGCTACAAGAAAAAGAAATAACTACTGACAAGTTTGCACACATACCAGGAGCAGAGCATTGCGAGTGGCATCTGGCGTGGAGACATTACCAAATACGGTCGTCAATCCTAAAATCTCCAGCTCCGGCGACTCAAACGCCATCAAGATCGCCATACTATCATCTACTAAGACAATATTAACAAAAGTCTAATCCAGAGATTGGAAGTAACAGTTACAGTAACGAACAAACAAACAATCAGATGCAATTAAGGGACTACCGATGCCAGGGTCCGTATCGATGATGACTTTCTGAGTGATATGATCAGGAGGAGAAGAGTTGCCCAAAACGCCGTCGCATTCGCCATTAGAGTTCCCCATCACACCATTCACAGCTTCCGTACACATGGCTCCAAAATGAAAGAGGAGTAGCAATCAAGCTCAGCTCTGCGCAAGCAATGACTAGACACGCATACACTTATGTACGGAGAGGTATGCGTTGCTCCTATTTATACAAATATATTACTTTAATCCCCAACTAGTAGTAGTATATTAATAACACAATTAGCAATTGATTATGTGATTAGAGATTTTGAGGAAGAAGACGACGATGATAAACCTTATGACGGGAAGGTTCTGCTTCCGCCAATAAATAAATAATAGCAAGAAAGTGAGGGGTGAGATTGGGATTTTGATTTTTTTTTTTTTTTAAGAAGAAAGCCAAATGGATGAAATGAAACAAGTGGTTTTTTTCTTTTGGGAGAACTACAAATGGAACAAATCAAGAATTGGCATTTGGCAGATTTCTTGGAGGTTGTTGTGGATTTTCTTCATTATTTTTTACTACTTTTCTTCCTCTAATATTAATTACTGTGCAGTCTTACTTTCCTGCTGGTCTACGGAAGTCGACGGATTATCCATGTTTTTTTCCCTCTATTCAGATGCTCCATACGGTTTTTTTAAACGATTTTTACTATTTGAGCACGTATATTAAGAATACCGGATGACTTACTATTTGAGATAATTTTACTCCGAATTTTTTCTCAGACCTACGTGAAAGATTAACGTACGTTCGAAAAAGGAAAAAAAAATTTTGGGGTCAAATAGTGAATTATCCGGCTTCCTCAATATGCGTACCCAAATAATAAGAATCGTTTAAAAAAAATCCGAGGGAGTATCTATTTAGTCTCTTTGTGACAGAAAATTCGAATTTGAAAACAATATTTTAGTTAAGTACTGATTAAATTTTTACCGTTTCACGAAAATTAATGTTAATTTTTCCACGTAGATGTTATTACAATTTAGAAGCATGCTAATTTAGGATTGTTTCTTATATAGCAAGACTCAATCAATTTGCAAAATTGAATAGTAGATTTTAATGTCCATGTTTGACAATTTAAATGAATCTATGAATAGAGTGTTGAAATTGTTCGATTAAAAAAAATTCAATGATCAAATTTGATAAAATTAAAACATCTTATAATACATTTGAGAAATTAGACCCTAACATGCTTTATTTAAGAAAATAATTTATTATAGATATTTTCGCAACACGTAATTTTTTTACATGATTTTTTTTTTAATTTAATGTGAATATAATTAATTATGACACAGCTGGAGTTAGATAGTGGCAGGTAAAACTGAAAACAAAAGAAAAGAATTAGTAAAATATTTGGACGTCTTAAAAACGTTTGAATGTGAGAAATGCATCCATTTAAAAGATGTTTGAAAAGACGAGATTTAAAAAAGTAGAGAACTTTATTTATTATCTTTAACGAATATTGTCACATGCTAAGAGCAGAGTTAGATCAATTTATTTCCTTATTTTTGTGAGTTGGACGCATTAATCAGCACATGGAATGCTGGCTCCTATATATATTTAACACTGCCTCCTGTATATATTAGCAGAATTGGTCGAAGTAGTGTTTGCACCAAATTGGTAAGACCCACCAGGATATATCGAATCAACCGCACGTGCCCAAACATGGCAAAAAAACAGATATATTATTAAATTATTACTCCCTCCGGTGCAAAACAAACGACGTTTTACCTTGTTGCACGTAACTTAAGAAAATGATTGGTTCGGAAAAAACGAGGCACTTTTTGACCATAATGCCCCCACCCTCCCTAGCTATTTACAAATGAAAACGGCTCAATTTTGAATGATGCTGACTTGAAGCCGGCTGGATTGATGCATGTTGATAACTTATCAAGTTGGAAATTTATTGGCTTGGGGAGATGGAAGATGGAGACTCAGCTTGGCTAGGTCACGGACTTGGCCTAGGAGACTTGAGCATCAATGCAATTCTATATATAGTTGCTTCTGCTCATGCAATTCTATATATACTTTACATTTCCAAACGAGTTTTTATTTGATAAATAATTGATACGAGTGAATAATTATAATAGGTTATTAAGTATAGATTGTGCAGTTAAATAATGATGGGTTAAAATTTTACTTTATAAAATTTTACTTTATTTACTTTTTCTACCTTTTAAGTTAACTTGAATTTAAAAGGTAAATACTTTAATTCCTAAATTCTTGTTCCTCTTGACCTTAAAAGGTAGACCAGGAAGAGTGCTTGCCCAAGTGCTCATTCTTCCGAATTAATTTACTTTCTATATTTATAAAAAATTCCGATCAAACCCGAAATAATTAATTTATTTCTCATGTTCTTTTTAAGTTTTTATTTATTGATAATATAGTATTTTTTATATTTTTATTTCGTATCATTTCTTTTATTCTATTTTATTTCACATTTCGGTATTTTCTGTTCGAGTTTTTATCAGTTTTGAGCAAGATTTCTCGTCCCGATTAGCTCGAACCGAATAAATAAATAGAAAACTCTAATTTACCATTGTGCCATTATAATTAATTTGGTACAATTTTACTGTTCACCTTCTTCCTCCTCCGACTCTCCTCCACACAAACCCAACCAAATCAGCCAACCACCAATTCTCTGCCTCAATTAAATCCAATTCCAAGTCCCCTCCCAAATTAATTTCAATTCCAATCCCCCTGCAATCAATTAAACTCATTCAAAGCACCATCAAAACCACCGCAGCCGCACCGATCCACCCAAACCAAACAGCCACCTAAACCAAAATCCAAGCTAATCGCCGGCCAAACACCAAAACCAAACCAGCACCTTCCATTTGGTAAAGTAAAAATTGAAACCCGTGGAGAGGGAAAATGAAAATTGAAGATGAAATTTTGTGATGCTTACAAAAAAGAGGGAATCGATGTCAGGAGCCAAGCCGAAGCCGTCGTCGTCGTCACCAGCGCAGGCAGGGGCACCCTCGTCTTCTCCAGCGTTGGAAACCGAGAACGTCATTTGTTCGGAGCCTGCTTTTGGACCCTAAAGCGTCATTTGTTACACACCAGAGGGAGTATTACAATAAGATGCACGTCAAAAAAAATACTATACATTAATTAGTTGAATTATAGTAACTAATAAAGTTTCATCCAATTAAAAAATAGTCAGTTTCTTTTTTTTTTATTGAAAAATACATCGGTTAAAAAAGAAGAAGATATTTTAACTAAGATCTCGAATTCAAATTTTGAAAATGAAAAAAATTATGCTTGAAAAATCGCACCTTTTATAAACCCGACAATATTCAAACGAAATTATACCCTAAAAAAAGCAAAAAAGAAGATCTCTATGATGATAAAATTCAATCAGCTTATTGAAAAGAACAAGTGACATATGTAAGCAACAAAGAATTATAGATACTTATTCTTTATTTTGTTTCTCTCCTTTTTTGTTTCTCTTTTATTTAAGTCAAGATAATATATATTTTTTTAAATTATTAGATGGTATAATGTATATCCACCAACTTTATAATTTCAACCAGTAAAATGTTCACACGATATAAAAGAATAGGCATCGAAAGGGCAGAGATGATACTATGATAAAAGACGATTACAGACCTAACATTATTAAGTACTAGTTGTCAAAACAAAAAAGTTAGATCGGAGATATCCGATGAAAAAATTATATAATAAATAATAGTACCAATAAATTATGCCATGTAAGAGAAAAGATGCTCAACATAGTACTAATTAATAAGTATTTGAAATTAATAATTATAATAAAACTTATCAATATTTAAAAAGTTAATTTAATAAACCAATTAATTAATACAATAATTAAGGTACTTAAATGTTATTTTTATCATTATTCAATATTCATTCAATTTATTTTCACATACATACTTTTAAATTTTTTATTTCAATAAAATAAAATATACACTAATGAAAAAAATTATTAATTTTAGTTAATTAAAAAATAAAACTAAATAGATAATTAAAATAATATATATTAATTAATGTCCTTTCTATTATTAAAATAATAATTTTTACAACTTTTGATTATATTGGATACATATGTTAAGAGAATAAAAACTTAATAGTATTTCTGAAAACTTAAGACTTTAATCTTATTATGCTAATAACATATTTTAATTGTATGAAGTTTTATATTTAATTTTATTTTTTATTAATAAAATAATAATATTCTTGGTTAGTATGACTTTTACGGTTTTACCCTTTGACATTCTCACTCTTGGTAGATTGCAAATGTACAATAAAAGATTCACAAGCCTTTACGTATCAAGGCAGAGGTCTCGGTGATATCTCATCATGTCACGGGCTTGTAATTACTTAGGCCTTATAAGATTGTAATGGGCTTTTGCCACTTAGGCCCAGTAACTAATATAATCTGTCAATTGAGTACATTAGGCACGTGTGTAACAACAATCAGATTCATCCAAGAAAAGCAATAACAAGATGAGTTAGTTGTTCTCTCTTACAGATGGATTTGATCCGAGAAATTTAGTTTCTTTCAATCGATCCATTCCGAAAATAAATTCAAATCCTATCATATACAAAAACCTATGAGTTTCCCAGAGATGGAAGCATCATTGCATGGCCTAATATACCAAAAACTTCCTACTAGCGACGCTGAAACTTCCATCAAGTATACACGTAGAAAGCTATTTTCAACTACGCAGGAAGACTTACAGCTCCATGTATGAAAAATTAACCTTACCTTCAACCAAAAAACCCAACACCTCCTCATGTAACTTTCAAGTTAGGTGAGACCATGGTATTTGCTGGTGTCTTTGTCATATTACTTCTTGCATTTGCAGAAGCTTGGCCAACAGGGTTCTTAGCACTTGCTACTTCAGATGCCACAATTGACTTCTTTACCTGTCAAAGTGATGAAAACGGATAAATAAAAAGACATAACTACGTTGTAAAAGAGTAAAGGCTCTAGACTAGGACTTACCGCTGCAAGGCGCTCCTTGTGGATATCATTTGTAAGCTGCAATACAATCACACTAAACAATAAAAAAAAAGTAATAAAAAAAGTAACAACAAAGAAATAGCCAGTGAAGTGGGTTATATGTATCCTAATAAGCACTTGTGAGTTCTGCCCTCAGTATTGAGACCAAAAGACAAAACCCTACTGCAGTATATCCACACCAAATAATAAGGAGCCCTATTAAAAGTTCTTACTGGTTTTCGGTAGGTCTTTATCTCATCACCACCAAACCCTGGAAGTGTAATGTTCCAATTCCTTTCTGCGCCATAACATAAGGAAACCAAGGTTTAGCATATCGTGATTAAAATGAAAACAAGCCTCTTAGCAAAGGAAAAATTAAAGCAAACCATCAGACTTTCTGAGGAAACTAACCAAGATGTAGAAGTATGTCTCTTGCTTCCAATGTATCAGATTTTCGATGCTTTGCTAAAGAGCAACCAAATGTTGTGATCTTCCAAATGAAAAAAAAAAGGGTGATGTTTTAGGATGATCAAAAGGACAAAAGGAAAGGAAGGAAAAGGTCGGTAAACATCTTTGAAAACACATTAACACAGTGAAGATAACAAAAAGCTTTAATACAAGAAAACTCAAGAGAACACGGCATAACAAAGCTATGCCAAGTATATTAATGTTGGTGAGGCACAGTGTAAGAAACCAGCAGCAACTTGTTTGAAAAATTAAAAGGACCTCTAATCCAATTTTATACCTGGTATTATAACCTAACGATGCAGAAAATTAGTACATTAAACCTCTAAAAGTCCATCAGCTTTAATACCTTCTTCTGAAATGTGTAATAAGCTATCTAATTGGCAGAGGTGATTTGTTTAAGGCCCTTTCAATGCAATACCTCAATCTCTAACAATCTACAACTATTTTGATGCATTCCTTTCAAAGAATGAGTCACCAAATTGGCGAATATTCTGTTCAATGCCTGTTCAGAGAACTAAACTTAATGTGGAACCATTACTTTGATCAATGCCTTCAAATAAACTCCTCAACAGCCAACTTAAAAATGGCAGTTATGCATGTATACAGGCACAGAAATATATTGGACTCTGGACATGCATAGATTGAAAAAGAAAATAACTTCAACTACTAACCGACTCCACAAGTTCATCTGCTATATCTGCAAGAATGTCTTCAACTTCAGGATCCAGCCTCTCTGAAGGATCAATCTGCCGAATAATAAAGTATAAAAAACTAGAGATGGATTGCTCACCAGATAACCAAGTTGTAGAATTGAGAGGAAAAACAAATTATTGGGCCATTCTTAAACAAGGTATGAAATAGGCTGAAACACCGCACCCACAATCCCTGACCACAATAGTCTACCTCACAACCTTGCAAATATTTTCCATTATGTTCTGGTTGTCCTATGATGTGATAATAATTAATCTGCAGTTCATTGATGATTTATTCTAAAAGCAGTTCATAGTGTACCTCTAGGTAACTGTAAACACAAGAACATAGAACAGTAAATAACACTAATAGTCATCGTGCTCAGATAATAGGTTAATGCAAGAGTATAACTAATTATTGAAGGCGTCTATTGTGGTAGAAAGCCAGGAGAAAAAAGGACATATTTAACATACAGATACTCTCTGCTTGAATGGAATAAGTTCTAAACGTAATGTTATGTCTATGCTTTCGTTACTCAAGATCTCAAAGGGACAAAGTAAAAACTTATTACTGTGCATTTCACTGCACACCTCCATTCTCAATGCCAATTTGGTACTTTATTCAATTTCAAAACATTAAGGCTACAATTTAAGAAAAAGTTTAAAAATGAACCCCATAGAAAAATCTTGAGAACCAAAAGTATCAGCAATTCCATGTAAAAATAAATAACAGCCTCAAATTTGTCTTGTTAGCAATTAAACCAAGGCCAAATGCTTCCACTAGCTACATGTTTCCTGAGGTTCACTGACGGTGTTACTGGGTTATATGTGTGTGTGTGTTTGTAGAAGTACTAATAGATGGCAAAGGTAGTCACCTGGCTAACTAGCTCATGGATACTTCTTTTGCAAAGAATCCTGTTACCAGATTCGTCTCTTTCTGTACTAGCAATCCTGTTCTGGAGCACTGGCTGAACTGTGTTAGGCTGTACTGTTGCTAGGGGGGATGACTTCTGGTGCGCTGTAACTTGACCCCGTGAAAGCGGTTGTTGATGGGGTAAGGACTGTGGGCCTCTTAATGGTGGAAACTGTTGGCCAAAATGATCTGGCGGCTGATTGGATGGTAAAGGTTGTCGCTGTGTAGATGCCATGTGCTGCTGCTGTGAAGTTGTCACAGAATGATGTTGGGAAGGAATATGTGACCTTTGCTGCATGGATGGGGGGTTCATTGATGGTCTAAATGAAGGGGAAGGCAATGGAGGCTTCCCTTGAGATCCAGTTGACAACCATGGCTGATTAGGGGACTGCATTGACTGTGATGCATTTGGTGCAGGAGGACCCCCTAATGCGGGCCTCTGTGATGTGCTTGGTGCTGGAGAACCAATAGGGCTCGCTGACAAGGGTCTTTGAGGAGTGGTTGCTACTGGAGAAACAGGGGGGCCCGCTGGCGTTGATGGGGATCTCATAAAACCATGCCCTTGGAAATTCTGAATATATAAACTGAAATTAGAAAACCTATAGCAAGAATATAATGGACTGTCACAATACACACAGTATCAATAAATAGTCACCAGTTATCCCCACTATGACTTAATGAACCTAAAAGCCGAACGCCACCCCATCCATCTAAACCTCTTAACAGAATGCTCACGGACCTCTGAAACAACAACAAAGCTAAGCGCAGAACAAAATTTTATGTGAGATCTTATTGGAAATTGAGATGACTCGTATATCTAAAAAAACATCAAATTATTTGGTAGGAAGAACCGAATGGCAAGAAGCCAACTCCTAACAAGTCACTCCAATGATACAAAGCCACGAATATTTACTCTGCTTTGTTACCCCCAACAAATTATAAGCAATGCCCAGTAACATGTCAAGTTAGTCAAGTTCAAATGCTAAAGAGCCTGGGCCAAGATTATTCTGGTATGATTTACCAATGCAAAGCTTAAGCTCATCAAAAGTACCCACAAGGAACTATAAAACGCAAAACCTTATGGTCAAGCATAAATTCATATACCTAAACTATCTACGTTATTAATTGACAATCCACCCCAGATAACATACCAGACCCTTCCTACAAATTTGGAAGCATCGATCGGATTGTAATTACAAAATAAAAAAGAGCAAAAAGCATACTAACTTGGGTAGTAGGGGTCTGATTATTAGGAGAAGGTGGTTGTGGCGATGGTGATGGTCTTAGAGATGCCTGAACACCAGGCCTTGGTTGATGGTGGATAGATATGACAGCTGGCCTCATGGAAGTGCTCGAACTCATGGGGCCAATCATCCTCATCTACGCAGGTCAAACAAAGGAGAACAATTACAATTCAAGACTTAGAGCCCTTCTTCTCAGGTGCAATTTCAATAAAATTACCACATACTTGCGCATTGCTTGCGTTGGAAACTGAGTCAGCTACATTAACAGGGCCACGGCTTAATCCAGTAAACTGCTGGCTGAATGAGGAGGAAAAAGAGGGTGGGGACGGGGTGGGGTGCGAAGCAGGGACGCCCATGACAACGCTGCCCCGTGGCTGTGGGGAAGGAATGGGAGGGGAGATGGAGGAAGAGAGTTGGGAGAAGTGAGAGTGGGGATGAGGATGTTGCCAAGGTCTGTGAATTAATTGGGGCCTGGCGGCGGCGGCGGAGCTGGGAATGTTGGTGGTGGTCGAGGCGACTGGGTGAATTGGTCTTGGCGTAGGGTTTGGAGCGGGAGGTGGAAGCGTGGAGGTGGTGGGAGTGGTGGTGAAGGAGGGCGGTTGTGACGGTTGAGATTGAGGAGCCGGTGGTGGTTGTGCTGGTGAGGGTTCAGTAGGCTGTGAAACTTCGGCGGTGGTGGTCGGGGTAGGGGTGACGGTGGCGATGGGAGGAGTGGAAGAGGAGACGGAGGAGATGGCGGTGGTCGCGGCGGAGGTGGGATTTGAGGTGGGGGTTTGTTGGTCCATGATGATTATGTTTTAAGCGGAGGGAACGAAGAGAACGGCGTTTGTAACTAGTATTTGTTTCTGTTTTGGGTTTGGTTGTTCTGGTTTAATGGTTTTGAAACTGGGCCTCCGTCAGTCACTTCATATCTACTCCAATAGATAAATATTGAGAAACTCTA
The DNA here is from genome assembly GCA_963691705.1 of Viola odorata. Lineage (NCBI taxonomy): Eukaryota > Viridiplantae > Streptophyta > Magnoliopsida > Malpighiales > Violaceae > Viola > Viola odorata. The sequence goes on along the minus strand of OY829543.1, from coordinate 56,027,430 downwards.
GAACATATATTGTATTATCAGGGGCACCTGATCTCGAGATGTTATATAGTAAACATGGTTACAACCAGATTGAGTGTTTTGCAGATGTGGATTGGATCGGGTCGAAAATTGATAGAAAATCAATAACCGGTTACTGTATTTTTATTAGTGGGAATCTGATCTCATGGAGGAACAAGAAGCAAAATGTGGTGTCGCGATCTAGTGCAGAGTCTGAATACAGAGCAATGACACAATACTCCTGTGAGATTTTATGGATGCAGCAACTTCTAACTGAAATTGGTAAAGAACATTCTTCACTTTCAAAACTCTTGTGTGATAATCAAGCTGCTCTTCACATTGCTGCGAATCATGTTTATTATGAGAGGACTAAACACATTGACGTAGATTGCCACTTCATTCGTGAGAAAATTTAGGAAAATCTCTTTTCTACTCATTACTTGAAGACAGGAGAACAATTAGGTGATCTCTTCACGAAATCTCTTTCAGGTCCTCGAGTGAATTACCTTTGTAACAAACTGGGTATGGTTAATATTTATGCTCCAGCTTGAGAGGGAGTGTTAGAATGCATAAGTATTTATACATGTATATGTATTGGTATATTTAGAGTAGTAAGTATAGAATATATATAGGTGTGTGTACCCATTGTATTGTGGAAGAAACATTTTCTTCATTTGCTAAATACACTTAGAAACAAAACAAATCAGACCATTTTTTGACCAAATAAAGCCAACTAGTCCCAAAAATAATCATAAAAATAAAACCAAACCTGCAACTTTTGGCGTCTGTACAGCAATATGACACCATACACCGCAGCTAAGGTAAAGTAAGTGAACGAACACTACTGAGTAAGGGGTGCATCAACACCTACACATTGATTACATTGTAAAACCCAACAAATCCAACCATATAATTTAGAAAAAATACAGAATTCAATTATAAATGCGGGCTGTAATTAATAAAAAAATTGTATTACCAAGATTAGCTACTAGAGAAGAAGTGAAGCTGGCGAGTGCGAGTATAAAAGAAACGAGCTGACCCAAGAACAACAGGTATAAAGTCCTCCTGATCTCGTGGCTTCTCCACCATGTGCTGGCACCACACAAATCCATGGTGGATATTTATAGTATCTCCGCACTCGAAACGGACACTAAACCCCAGAATCCAAAACAAATAAGGATAAGATCATAAGAGAAGGAAAGGAAAAGGAACCCATTTTCAAGATTGTCATTTCAATCGAAGAACTTGAAGATAACAGATGCATCATTTACTTACTTTATTGAGCTTTTCAGCAACTATTCTTCTTCTCAGTAGCGGGGGATCATGGGCGTGGGGAAAGGGAGCACCTTCCTCAAACAATCTTACCTGACAGTCCAGTCCAACATTATTATTATTATTTTATTTCAAACTCACCATTTCTTAATTACAAAACTGATAAGAATAATACTGACATATCAAATGTTAATTTTATGTTATCAAATTCTTAAAAAAACACTTAGGATTAGTATGGGATGAGGGAAAGGAAGGGAAAGGGATGGAACTTTTTAAAGTTCCTCCGTATAGGAATAAAAATAAGTGATGGAAAAAGAGGGAAAACAGAGTAAAGGAGGGGAATGAAAGTAAATTTTAGAACTTAACTTCCCTCTTAACTTAAAAAATATTTACTCTTATAAGTGGGAGGAAATGAGAGTAAAGAGAGGGAAATTAAAATTTTAACTCATGTGTTCCTATTTTACTCTCAATATTAGCATTGTATACTATCGGGCTTGTTATTAAGTTAGTTATAGTTATTTGGGCTGGGCCCATGAAATTTGCAAGTATGTAAGCTTATAGACAATAGAATAGTCTCATTTTTTTTTTTATAATTGGGGATATATCGTTACAGTAAAAGCAGTGATTATTCATAATAAAAGCAAATGTTTTGCAGTTCGGGAACTCAACCCATCATATTCTAGATCGAGAGAAACTTAACCTCAATTTAATGCTCAATGCGGTGGAGATAGAATTATTTTTAGATGCATTCAGTATACATCTCTAATTGATAAAATATTTTTAAAAAAACTCAAAATATGTATTAATATAAAACAAAAATACTATTTCAATTTCACGAAATGAGTGAACAATATTTTACCGAAAAAGTCTAATAATTTGCTATAAATATAAAAAAATTGATACTTCAATTCAACTCGATTTATAATCCACCCAAATAATGACTCGTGATAGGGATATTAAAGTGCATCTAATTTCATGAAGAAAAAAAACAAAAACTCAATCTTTGTCCGTAATCAAATACTTCCTGCCCTAAAAAAAACAAAAGTTATGAGATAAACAATGGTCTAAAATATCTAATAAGAGAGCAGATTTTTATAAGTACATTTCACTTTGGTGGTCCTAACTTCAACTTGACTTGGGTGGACAATGCAAATTGCAAAGTTGCTCAAGCAATCAGCGCCCAGCTTACCACGTTAGAAGCCAGTCACTCACCACGCCCAACGGCACCCAAGTTTGAATCCAATGTACCACGCGCCTAGGTAGGACTGTAATTTATTAGTAATTATTATGGTAGACTTTTATTTTATAAGGTTATGGTCGACTTAACTTAGTGTGCAAAACACATTAATTAAGAAAAAAATTAAAAATTAACTTAGTGGCCGACTTAAGAATTTTTTTCCAATTTTAAATTAAGTATTGAGATATTTTTTTAATTAAAATATAAAATCCATTACTTAGCAAATGAAACAAATTAAATACCCATAAGTACGTAGATCAATTAATAGTAACTAATAGAGAGTTGTTTTAGGTCAAGTGTTAAGTTGTGACTACGTAGTTAAGCTGGAACTTGTAAGAGAGAGTTTTACTATTCTTCGAGATTCTGTCCAATTCAAATCCGGAATAGTTGACACCTAATGTGATGATTGTATTACCTGATAATTTTGACAAAAAAAATAAAATAAAAACATAATAAAATCCTTTTTTTTAGTGATTGCAAGCACTTAAAACAAAACCAAATTTTGAGATACTATTTTTAAAATTCAAATACATTATTATTAACAAAAATGAGTACACTATAAAAATTGGGTCAATACAAACAAACCTAACTCATTCCAACCTCAAAAACATTATGGCGTTATTAACCAAGAACAATGACATTAATCACGCGTTTAACAACAAAAGGTACTATTAATTATTTATTTTTATTTAAATGTGAATATTATTATTTATTTAAAGATAACTAAGCAGCACCTTTTTTTCTTTCCTCGCCTTTTTTCCTGCATGAAATTCCGTGGCTTTCTTTCATTTGCAGGTTAGGGAAAACGTATCTGGACCCTTCCCCCCATTCTGGCTTACCCACCTCCATAATCCAGCCTGTCTTTTTAAGATTTTTATTTAAAAATTAACGTAAATTCTATGATTTTTTTAGTCAAATGCGAGTCATTCAGCCTCTTAATATGTGTGCTCAAAATTAAAACGTCAGTTAAAAAAAAAAATGGAGGGAGTACTTACTAGTATAAATATATAATTTTATTAATTAATTTTTCTCTTCTTATCCCTTGCCTTACCTCCGCAAATATTCCACCTCTGACTCCGTCGTCTTGTTCCTAATCCTTCCTCGTTAAGATTCTTTCCACCACCTCCTTCTCTCTCCCTTCCTTCTTTCTCCAATATCTTTTTCCTTTTCCTCCTGAATTCCTCTCCTCATCTTTCAGGTAAAAAACCGAAATTCAATTTAATTTTCCATTTCTGTCAATTTTTTGTATTCTTCTTTCTTTCTAGCCAGATCCATCTTGTTTAATTTACCTATTTAATAACAGATCTTGAGAGATTCTTGTTGTTGAAACGACAAACCAGATCTCCAAAACGATAGACCATGGCAGAGGAGCACAGATGTCAGGCACCACCAGAAGGTCTCCGTCTATGCGTCAACAACTGCGGCTTCTTCGGTAGCTCCGCCACCATGAATCTCTGCTCCAAATGTTACAGAGACTTCTGCCTCAAGGAGCAACAGCAATCCGCCATCAAATCCTCCTTCTCCGCCGCCGCGGCCTCAGTCGTCACAGCCTCTCCATCCTCGCCGCCTCCGCCGCCTACGGCGGCAGTTGATTCTCAATCTCTCTCTCCTCCTGCTCTCACCTTGCCGGAGGCTCAGAATCCGGCGGTGGTGGTGGATCAGCTTCCTCAACAGGAGCAACAACCACCGCAGCCGAACCGGTGCTTCACGTGTAGGAAGCGGGTCGGGTTGACCGGGTTCAAGTGCAGGTGCGGGACGACGTACTGTGGGGTCCACAGGTACCCCGAGAAGCACGCCTGCACCTTTGATTTTAAGAAGGTTGGGAGAGAAGAGATTGCGAGGGCCAATCCTCTCGTCATAGCGGAGAAACTCGAGAAGATATGATCTGGACCGTTGGATTGGATCCGATGTACTTCTTTTCGTGATTTTGTGTAAAGTGAATTTCTCAGTGATCGGCCACGAAACAGACGATTGGAGTCAAAATCAAGATCAAAACCGTCGATCAGGATATTAAGCGAGTCAAATCAAAGTCATGGACATCATGGTGGATTGAATTGCAGCTACGAGTTTGAAGAATATTTTCACTTTTTTTAATGATAATAATAAATATATTATCGTTATTATTATGTAATTTTATATTTCGGAATTGGCTTGTTTACAAAAAAATGGAAAAAAAAAATTTGATCATCTCCGTCGTGTAGGATGTAGATTCTTCTGGGGTGAACCGGGGCGACTTGGGTCGGGTCGGGTCTGGTTTGGCTGTTTGTGTGGTTGTTGTGTATTTGCAGCGAATGATGGCATGCCATGTTTTCTGTCTTGTAGAGTGTTGGAAGCTGCTTTCAATTGATGGGAATGGTTTTGTTATTATGTAATCGCTGCCGTTGTTTTTTTTTTTCTTCTAGTTGGCGTGTTGACATTGTCAGCTTTGTTGTGGATCCTTTTCATCGATGGGTTGGAAAAAACTAAAAAGTGAGTTTGCTTTCTAAAGTCTATTTAATGATGCTACGTTTGGATTCTTTTATTTTATTTTTGTCTACGTTTTTGTATTTTGAGATAGAAAAATAAGAGAGACAGAGAGAGAGGGCATTTTTTCTCAAAAAAAGAGAGATCATTTGTTTATAATTGTCATTTTTAAAAATCTGTGTGAATGGAAGAATTGGTGATGTAGAAGCCCAAAGGCTTGAGTCATGGGGGCCCATTGATCTTAGTGGTTGTGTGGACTGTGGAGACAAAATGGAGCAGGTGCTAAGTTGTGTAAGTTGGTTTTAGGAAAAGAAAACTAAAATACCAATAGCTAGAGTTAAGATCTTTGGCAAAGTACACTAGTTAAGATTTAAAATTAGTTATTTAGTCTGAGTTCCGTATTAAATGTGGTGACTGAATATTAAATGGTTATGAAAAAAAAGGGAATCTCACTACTGACCTTCTAATCAACCATTTTAATATAGTATTCCCGACCACTTTACGTTGAGAACTTATATTTTTATGTATCTTATTCCCTTATCTTGTAACCGGCCTTTCACAAAAAGCAACAGTTTTTTTATTTTAATTTCCCAAGTTTTTTAGCTGCATTATTGTTATTTAAGATTTGTTTTACCATCCGATTCCTCGTTTCTTAAATTCCCTTAGTGTGGCTCTTTGAAGGCATGAACTGATGATACCTTTATACGATTATATTAATTACATTGCATTATCTCTTAAAATGAGTTTAACAAACTTGACATTATGCTCGTAAATAGGGGGAAAAGGCGGTAAAATTTAAGAAATTCATAGACAATCCAAGGTATAGCTGGACTAAAGCTCATCATTAGCTGACGATAATTGTTTCTTCCCATCTCCATTTTCCCAGCATAATTTGGCTGAACTTAAACTATCTAGCCACACCTCATCAGCCACAATTGAATCAGAGTCGTCGTTACGGTGCCAAGACCAGTGCGCCCGAGTTTCGTCCAGCACCTTCAATCTTCCATGCCCGAAACTGGGCTCCCGATACACCGAAAGAGGGGAAGCAGGATTCTTAAACCTTCATTGATTAGCAACAAACATTATAGTACTAATTAAGAGTTTATTACCTTGATCTAATTGATCATGGTCTATTAAAAAAAATGATCATAGTTAAAGTTTTTCTTGGGCTATTTAGGTTGGGCTTCAGAACTGCAGCCTTCCCAGCCCAGCCCATGACGACGAAATAAAAATAAAATTCAGATTATCACTTAATTATTCATTCAGTTTTTAAATAATAATATATAAAAAAAAAAAACCTACTGCTCAACAACAAGAAGAAACTAAAATCTGAATTATGTGATTTTTCTTCAAACTTTTTTCAATCAAAAGAAAAACATCACTTGAAATGAAAATTAAGAGAGAAAAAAAACTAGTAAAAGAAGATCAACTTACGTTAAGGCAAGTCCTTCACGATTCCCTCCATCACCGATGGTTATATACACCGGGCCACATGGATCAGCCTTGTTGTCATAAACCCTTGTCTGCAAACAAATAGCCACCATACAAAAGAAGAAAGGTTTTATAATTTTAAGTAAAATAAATAAATATGGTAATGACACGTGTGCATTTAAAGTAAGAAAAAATTAATAAAAATGTTAGTATTTTAGCACGCAAATATTTATTATAAACAGTATGAAAGTGTTAAATATGAAATTTTTACATGTATTTACAGCCTACCGAATTAGAACTAGATCAATCCATTAAAAAGTAAAATGCTGTGAAAACTTTTAATCAGTAGGACTATAGAGGTAGCAGTGCACTTACGAATCGTTCATAGGCGTGGACATGTCCTGAAAAAATCACATCAACTCTTGCCTTCAACAGCAACTCCTCCATCTCTTTCCTCATACTCTCTCCCTCTCCTTGATGCGCAGTATTAGTGTTGTACCACGGTGCATGCACCATCACAAAAATCCAAGGTGTCTTTTTCCTATCAATTCTCGCCAGGTCATCCACGAGCCATGTGTACTGGTCCGAGTCAACGTCAAAATCCGTGTAGGACCCGAGCATGATGACGTGGATTCTTCCACCCGCGGCGTGAAACGAGTAGTAGAGGTTTGACGTGGAATTGCTCTCCTGGTAAGGCATCTGCCACCTGGCATTGTAGGCCTTGAATCCTTGTGGGTATATGATTGGGAAGATTTCCATCTCATGGTTCCCTTCTGTGACCATCCATGGACGCTTGCTCGCGTATGGCTCCACGAGTCGTCCGAATGAGTCCCACAGTGGTTGTTGAGTGTCAGCGTATGACAGGTCGCCCGGTAGCAAAAATATGTCGTAGTCGTGATTGTTGACGTGTGTTAAGGTCGATTTTGTCCATCCAGTCTGTCCTAAATCACCTGCATTATTTTGTCCAGGAAATTATGCGCATTTTTAACAATCATAATAGATAAGTCCTCATTTCATTTTGATCTAATCTGAATTATGTATTCGCTTTATTTAGACAATGTCAACCCGGAATAAAAATTAATCAAGAGATTTTTAGAAAGGAAAAAAAAAAGTATTTTGGTATTGGGTCTTAAACTGAAAGTGTACAAAAGTAGAAGTAGAACTAACAATGAAGATGTTGCTTATACTTCAAGAACTAACCGACTAACCAACCCCTTCACGTTATTGGAGCAACTGGTCACACAAGTATGATAGCTTTAGCAGCTCAAAACTAACACGAGAAAAAGATGATCATGACCTAAGGTTACTAGTTAAATATGACTCTCGTAGAATGATTTGCTTTATTTTCCTAACTTGAATGAATGGATTAAATTTACCGGACCAAATTTAATGGGGTAGAAATTAGGAACACACCCACCATTAATATAACTTGCCTATAACGCAATAATTATGGCTTGAATTCAAACCCAAGTTACACTTTCTCATATATATATAGTTTCTACTATATACTAATTAAATTATTTATGATAAAAGAAAGATGGAGAAGATAATTAATTAAATTAAACTCACCGGCCACAGCAAAGTCAATGGGGAAAGTGGAAGGAGGAGTCTTTAAGGAGAACTCACGGCCATGGCCTCCACACCTGTAGTAATATGTGGTGGCCGGATCCAACGGTCCGATCTTGACATGGTGTATCTTCCCTGAGTTGTAAAAAAAATATTGGTAAGAAGTATGCTCTCCTTTCCCCACCGCATTGTATTTTCCTGATTCTTTCCCATATTCAACAAAGGATTGAACATGTTTATCATTTGTAATCCATGTCACACGCATATGATCCTCCCCCGCCAATGAAACATGAACCTGAACAAAAAAAGAAGAAAAAAAGTAATTAAAATATATGATTAGGGATGAAAAAGATGGATATGTAGATAAATACCTGTTGGGGATCGGATTCGGATCGGTCATCGGAGGTGAGGATTATGTGGCGAGGAGGAGGTCGAGAATAATCATCTGATGATGATGAGTTAAGTTGAATGAGAAACGAGAGGAGGGCTATTAATGTTATGATAAGTGATTTATATTTCAACATTGTTTTAGTTCGTTTATATGGTTTGTGGTTGGTTGGTTGTTTGTGATAAAGATGATAACGAGAAGACTATATATATAAATGTGGGGACTGATTAAGAGCTTGAGCTTGGATTAATCTTTGCAATTAAACTAATATTTAGGATTAAAAATGAGTTTGCCATGATGTAAAGCTAATATTTAGTTGATAATATAGAGCTAAGTCGCGGGTTTTAATTCTTTTACTTACATTTTTATTAATTGTTGGAGAAATAAAAATCACTCGAGTTTCTGATAATGGAATGATACTGTTCGTTTTGAGTTTAAGCCCGCACAGTTTTCACTAAAGATCTCATTTTATTAAGAAGATCAACTCCTTTTATATTAATTTTTTTTTTCAATATAAAATTTTATTTCGCACACCTCAATATTAATGTTAAGAGATAAGAAGAAGTGGAGAACACATACGTGCTTAATTGTAATCACACTCAAACCTGACATCATAAAAATATAATACAATGTAATACTAGTAAGTGGAATATACCAAGAATGTACTTTAAAAATATATATTTATGTATATATCCTATAGACAGTTCAGAGTTTCAAATTAAGAAGCTAGCTTTGCAGATTTAAACCTTGAGTGGACCGAGCAATTAATGTTGTAAATATATAAATCATTAAAGGAGAGGATGAACTGAGGTTTTTCTTTTCTTTTCTTTTCTTTTTGAATGTGAAAAGAATATTACACACTGATCATTTTTCGGGCCACTCCAGGAAACGATACGTTAAAGGTTAAAGCAATGTAAATTAGGAGTCAAATTGGGCATTTAAATGTTGAGTAGTTTAATATCTAGTCAAGCTTAAAGTGGTTGTATTAACCTGATTACGTAAACACAAATTCACTTCTAACTCTTCCTCGTCAGAAAATGAGGACATGTTTAGAAAACAAAAAAACAAAAAAAAAAACAGTTTATATGTAAACTGTTGCTACAATATAAACACTGACGCGTTAAGTCAAACGTTGCCGAAAGCGTAGACTACACGAAATAGAAATAGAAACAAAAGCAAACCTGCAAAACACATGATCTGACTAACAAATAATAATTGAATAACAGAAAATCAATTAATTTTTCAGCTACCTAATGAGAAGGTAAATTAATACGACCACTGAACTATATACTTATTAGCGCTATCAATTTTAATTGTAATAATGGTCAAGTGAGATCATTTGTAATTGCAACTTCATGTAAAGATTGAAATTATATTAAGTTACTGTTTTAATTTTTAGATTTTGGACTACAAATATTTTCTAATTATAATTAATTATACTCTCAAAAGAGTCATAATTTCATTTTACATGAAAATTGAATCAAATCAATTACACATGTTGGTAATAAAATTTCAATTTGGTATATGTTCCTAAGTTTGGTTAATTTATGAGGAGACTGTATCTTGTAAATTTGGAACTAACTTATATAGAAAAATAATATTTTAGCATGATTCCAATCCGTAATGAATATGCCCATTTTACAGATGTCCATGCTCATCCACTTCCACGTGTCCAATAATTCCCATAAAACGATGCCTGGAAACGGTGCCTATAAAAACACAAGAGGAGTGATCCCCAATACAATAAATGCAGAAAACAACCATGAACTAAAATCCCTTTGGCAGATCATTTCCTTTTCACTTTTCAATTTATAAAAACCTCCTCCTCCTCCTCCTTCCCTTTTTGTCTATTTTTTATATAAAAAATCCATTTTTGGCCAATGGCAAGACAAGGCCTGCTCCTAGCTACCATTCTTGTATTAACTCTTTCGAGTTTCTTTGCGTCTGCTCTTTCCTACAACCGGCCGCCGCCCGGAAAAAATGTTTTTGTCCGTCGGTTAGAAGACGATGACCCAACTCATCCACAACAGGTAACAAATCATTTCTGTATAATATGTTTCTTTCCGGTTTTATCGATTTTTTCTTAGTCCTTCTACTAGGAGACTATTTTTTGTTTTTTTTTTCTCCTTTATCGGTTCGTGTTATAATCTAATTGGTAAGGACTCAGGAAAAAGAAAAACATTGCCGTCACCGGAGAAATCTTACGTTAATTTTATTGGAAATTAGTTGTAGTGATCATAGATTTAGAACATAGGACTCTTCCCGGTCGGAAAATGAGGACATGGGTTTGACCTAAATTGGTGGAAGTTTGTTTAATTACGCTACTGGAGTAGAATCTGGTAGACAACCAAATTAGTCCTTTTGGTTAGATTGGACAACCAAATGAAAAAGATTACAGAGGGGACTCAAAGTAAAATTATGTCGTTTATTTAAGGTAAAAAATATACTTAAAATTCGTGATTAAATCATTATATCCTGAGTTTTAATTAATTATATAGAATGAGTGGATCGTGCATTTTAAACAACTAATAAAATAAATCATACCATTCATTCATTTGACTTTTCTTTTGTTTTCATTTTTATTTTGCCCTTTTGGAACTAGCAATATAACTGAACGTGACAATTTAGAAATTTCCCTCACCATGGTTTCTTGATAAACGCATAACGCATGAGTTGCTTTTGATGGTGTTGCTTGTAGGTTCATATATCTATTGTTGGGCCGGACAAAATGAGAATATCTTGGATAACAAACGGCCGAAGCCCACCAACGGTAAACTATGGTGCATCACCTCAAGCCAACCAGATTTCTGTAACCGGCACTTCTTCCTCCTATCGTTACATCACTTACAAGTCGGGCCAAATCAATGATGTTGTCATCGGCCCATTACAGCCCAATACAGTGTATTATTACAGCTTGGGCTCAAACTCAGCCCATAAATATAGTTTCAAAACCCCACCCGCTCAGTTTCCTATCAGATTCGCAGTCGTAGGTAGGCAACTTCCATCTATTTTTGCGCAAGTCATTAATTTTTTTTTTTTGAAATCCTTTTCGCAAGTCATTATAGTTTAGTGATAAAGTATAATTTGCTCGATACCTCGGAATTATGAGCTCGAGATAGTGAAGTTTAGCGAGTGTGATAATCATTTACCTAATTTTGTTCAGAAACCTAAAATTCATTTTACGATCCTTTATTTAGTCAAGCTTGATAACTTAGTAGTACATTTTGCAATGTAGGTGATCTTGGGCAGACCGAATGGACTCAAAAGACGCTACAACACATATCAACATCAAATTACGACATGCTCATCCTCCCAGGCGACCTGTCATACGCTGACGTGTTGCAACCATTGTGGGATTCATTTGGCCAGCTGGTCGAACCACTGGCCAGCCAGCGACCATGGATGGTCACCCAAGGCAACCATGAGGTCGAAAAAATCCCAATTCTCCACAGCCATTCCTTCACTTCCTACAATGCCAGGTGGCAAATGCCCTTCCGAGAAAGTGGGTCCGACTCCAACCTGTACTACTCTTTTGACGTGGCTGGAGTCCATGTCATCATGCTGGGTTCCTACACAGATTTTGATCCCTCCTCGCCTCAGTACAGCTGGCTAGAAGCTGATTTGGGTAAGGTTAACCGTGGAAAAACTCCATGGGTTGTGGTGTTGATACACGCGCCGTGGTACAATTCCAATACGGCCCATCGCGGGGAGAAAGAGTCCGTTGATATGAAAAACTACATGGAGAAATTGGTCTTCCAAGCTCGTGTCGACGTCGTTTTTGCAGGACACGTGCACGCCTATGAGCGCTTTGTAAGCTTCCTATTTCTTCAATTTTACTCCTGTTATTTATTTCTTTCCAATTTTTTTATTGGATATTACTCAATTGCCAACATTTTTCTCTGTTTGTTTGATCAGACTCGTGTTTACCAAGATAAAGCAAATGGTTGTGGTCCGGTGTACATAACCATCGGGGATGGTGGCAACCGTGAAGGTCTTGCTAAAGAGTAAGTAGGTTAAGTTTTTTTTAACAATTATTTATTTGTTTTTTTACTCTTTCTAATTTAAGAAAAGTCTGTTTGATGTTTAATTTACAGAGACTTTTAGAAATGTTTTCGTAGTCCATTAAATAATATGGTAAAAATTGAAGGATGAAACTATGTGTAACAATTGTTGTTGATTGATGATTACAATTTTGCTAATAATCTTTTGTGTATTTACGGTTATTATTGTTTTTGTTTGCAGTTACATTGATCCGAAACCCGATATATCGGTTTTCAGAGAGGCAAGTTTCGGGCATGGGCTACTTGATGTGGTGAATGCAACCCATGCTTTGTGGACATGGCACATAAATGACGATGATGAACATGTAATTAGTGACTCAATCTGGCTCACGAGTCTCTCCTCTAATCCTTCTTGTAAAGTATAAAAGTGATAATGCTGTCGAATTTTGAAGTACATTTATGGGGAAAGATATTGAGTGCTCGAAACGTGCCAAATCATTCTTTCATCTTTCTCATTAATAAAACGAGTTCTAATGATAGAATTTATTATGGAGTTTTAAAGGTGTAACTTATGAGCAGCAGTAAAACAATGAGCAAGTGTACCAGAAATATACAATAATCATATATATAAATTAAATAAATTCTCTTCTCGCTTTTTTTTTTAATTTTTTTTTGAAATTTAATACTAGTAATTTTCATATATGGTGGATTAATGAATATTTTCATGTAAAGTTACGATGTGATGGAAGATTGTTCCAATTCACATTCTTGTTATCAAATTCTTAATTTCTTGTTTATGAATTCTAGTCTAGACGAGGGCTAAAAGTGAGGATTGAATAATGTAATGGGCCCAGCCCTCAAATTTTAGCATGTACCAAAATCCAAAAATGGACTGTGGGCCCAAATCAATTTTAATGGGCCCAAGCAGAAAAACTCTTCAGTCTATATTGTAGAAACATAACCCGATCTCTTAAAAAATTCTTAATCCGTCACCCACACCACACGTCCAACCCCACTGGTTTTCATGTACAGTACTAATAATATTTAGATGAAGGTTAATTAATTAATTAATTAAATAGTTGAACTCAGAGGCGGAGCCTCGTTAGGAACAGAGGGGCTACAGCCCCCCAAACTTTTCAAATTGCTTGCTTTAGTCCTTGCCCAGCCTATGCCTCAGTTTTTGCCTCAGCCCAATAGCCTCCCAAACTTTTAAATTTTTCAAAAAAACCCACTCTGTTCTCAATTTATCATAGCTTATTTACTTTTTTATTTTTCTAAATTGAAAATTTTAATACGTTTAATCAATTCTTAATTTACTTTCACAATAATTAAAATAATAATCAATTATTTTGATATATTTCTAATAATTTTACTAATTATATCCAATCACGTATATTGTATGATTGGATATAATATTATACGAATTCTAATATATAATTAATTTTTTTCTTTGTCTTCTTATTTATTTATTTATTAAATTTATCTAAATATTTGTTATTTAGTAACGGATACAAATACTTTTAATCATTTTTTCAATTTTTTACTTAGTTCATTTGCATTTCCTTTAAAATACTCCAAAAAAACCGGGGGCAACTTTTTGAGTACAAATTCTCAATCCGTCACTAATCTCGCCCCCTCAAACATCAAGCCCAGGCTCCGCCACCGGACTTGAACTTAGTTCCATCCACAACTTTATTGAAAGAGTTCCATAATGTTAGAAAATTTAGTTCACGTGTGATGTGTATACATACCATGATTTCTATTTCTTTTCTAGCAGGAAGCAATTGCGTTTGAGACGTAAGGAATCGTTAATTTGGTTATTGTGTGACTAATGAATTACTTGCTACCGTATTTAATCTTTTAATAAACTAACTTAACATATATAATGACGAAACGAAACACGACATGATACGACGACACAACAAGGAGTAATATTTTTATTATCACGTGTGGTCCCTCCAAAATCTCCACTCCAAAAATAAAATAAAATAGGAAGGGGCTAAGCTCACGTGTAGACATTCAACATTTGTTGGCTCTAAACTCATAATAATAATGGTGAATTTTTTCTCATCATTAGACATGCAGGAGATTGGTATTATGTGATATGATTAAATGTGACCTCAGAAAGTCGAATTCTAAAGGATTTCCTACACTGTACTGATGAGGTCATGCCTACTAGTATCACCACTTGCTAAGTACTAATTAGTCCTGCTTAGTCCAAAAAATAACTTAATTACCACCATAAACACAACTTTAATGTAAATTACTTGTCTTTCTTTCTTTTTCAACTCTCTTTTGCCACGTAACCCTCAGAAACTAGATTTGTTTTTTTTTTAGAAAAAAATAAACAATGAAATCATGGAAACTAGTACTAGCTATTACTGGAAAAAAAAAAAAACCTTTCACGATCTTGGTGTCCAATCATATCTCGGGTCAAGTTGTTGGGTTTTCTCCTGGGTGAAGCAATCATCTCTCTTTTTTCTATACTAAAAAAATTCTTTTTTCTCTATTGTTGATTCAGTCCCTAAACTATTTATTGTCAATATTTGGTCCTTGACAATCTTTAAGTTACAATTTAAAATAAAGAATTATATTTGTTATTTAAACTAATTTCAGGGTTTTGTTTCCAACTACACGAAATAAATAAAAAATAAGAAATTAGGATTCCCGTAAAAATAGATTAAATAATAAAAATAATTTTTTATTTTAAATTGTAACGCTTAGTTAGTGTATAGTTGAATCTTTCATAATTTCCTGTAAATTTTGACACAAGAAAAGTGCTGAACATATACAACCCTAACTAAAATTGAAGAACGAAGAAAACGTCAAGGATCAAAGAGTCACAAAAAATAGTTTACGGATTAAATTTGTAAAATAGAAGATACTTGTGAGACCAAATTGCGATTTTTTTAAATTATTTGGGTGAATTGAAGGGTACTTAATTTACCCAGTTGGAGCTCTGCTACATAATTTTTATTTTAAAAAGAAGAAGAAGAAGAATAATGATTTAGAAGAGAAAAAAATGTAACTAGAGAGAGAAAAGATTATGATTGTAGAGAGAGAAGATTTTGGTGGAGGGTACTCATGATCATGAATGCCTGGTTGGTTTTACCTGTGGCCATGCAAGAAATCTCTTGACCACTGCCATACACATTAATGAAAAACAAGAACAACAGCTAGCCATCTCTCTAACCAACCCATTTAAATCATGAAAACCAAATTGATTGATTTCTTTCTTTTTTTCAATTTTCATTAATTAAGATTGCTGCAAAAAGTAAATAAAATTAATTAATATGGGGGAGTAAAGGATAATTACTATAGGGGAAAGAAAAAGAGAGGAGAGACAATTATTATGATTTTGGTTTTGCCATCATTGGGTGTTTCAGAGCCGGAGTTATAACCTGAGTTAAGTTCAATTTCTTTTTTTCTTTTTTCGTCAAGATGGTACGATAATCAAGTTATCATATTAAGTGTCGACTATTTTAAATTTGAGTCGGATAAGGTTTTCAAAAATAGTAAAATTTTCATTCATAAGTTTAAATACAAATGCATGCCCAAAACCTGAACTTATAAATAACGTATTTAATTAAACTAGAACAACTCCTTATTAATTAATCTACATGTTCGTGAAACTCTCTTATTTTATTGCTCTTTACCTCTTTACACTTTTTGGACAGACCCGTTTTGCCCCCCTAGTCCCTGCTACTCTCTCTATACTTTATTATTGGTTGACTGGGTTTTTAGTACCATTTGCACATGCCTTGGCTTATACTATCCTCATTAAGGATTAAACAGACAAATAACAAAGAAGAAAAAAAGCACCCCCTTAAACAAAGAAAAAATTATTAATTTTGCTCTTTCATAAATAAATAAAAATTAATTATACATATAATGTAATAATTCAAATGAAAGAGATTGCGATATATATTAATTTTTCAAAAAATAAAAAATGACAGTTAATAAAATTCGAAGGGAGTATTAAAGTTTGGTTTGATATAGTATGCTATGATTTATGGTTCTTTTTCACTTGAATTTAGAAATAAAAATACAATGAGTATGAATTTAAACTTAGTAAAATAAAATAAAAACTATTGGTTTCAATTTGGTCCCACTTTTTCACATTTGTATAATTTAGATTTTTGATTTTGGTCATATCCCCAATGGTAAGAAAATATAGATTTCCTTAACCTAATAAGTAATAATCAAAGATATTCAATAATGTTGGGAGGATTCTTGTAAGATTCTATTGTCCTAATGCGGCTGTAGCCCTGACAGCTCAGAAAAAAAAATCATTCATTTAAGTTTCAGAATTCAGATAAAATTGGGGAAAAAACTGAACATGCCCATATAACATCACTGCATTACTATTTCTCAGTTCCAGTTTCTTTTATTTTCTCTTGAAAAAAATAAGATTGTTTAATTCAGGAGATTATAATATAGATTATAGATTGTGGAGTTTAATTAAGGTAACATTTGTAACTGGTGTAGGCAAGCCACCCTATGTGTTTCGTCTCCTCTGTGTCTCACTCATTGCAGACACATTATCCACTTTTATTCAAAAGTAAGTCTGCTGTATTGCCTAATTTGGCGACATCCACAGTGCCACTAATCTCTATTCTCTAATCCAGCAAAAGTGAAAACACCAATTCACACCGTATTAGCATATTGTAAAAAAAAATATCATTATGTTGCACATTAGGCAAGATTTATACTATATTATTCTATTTTATTTGTCACAAAGAGGATAAATTTTGGTTACCGTCAGCTGTCGCACCCCCTTTTTCGTTTTTAACGCGAATAAGTTCGAAAAATCAAAAATCGGATAGCAACAGTTACTTATTTGTTTTTACTTATCATAAACTCATAGTTTGATAAGTAATCATAAAATTTTCATTATCAAGATGTACTTACGAATAATTTGGTTCTAAAATTATCGATAATTTTATGACTAGTAGTAGTATTTCCTACAAAACAAAAAGAGTTAGGTTTTAAGTTCAAGTTTCTAAGTGAAAAAAAAAAAGAATATACAAATTGGATTTTGATTGATGTAATAATTAGAGATGGTAAGCAAATTAAACCAGTCTACACAATTTGTCAAATTAATTTGATCATTAACCCCCCAATGAACACAACTGTTAAAAGGGCAATAATGTAACTTAAGATGCAGAACAGCCCATTGAATGAAAGGCATGATTACATTGATGTAAGCATTTTGTAAATATCCAACACATGATTTGTACATCTTCAAAACAACAACAACAGAAGATAATTTCTACACTACTTACTACACGAGGGGGTTTCAAGTTTCTATTGCAAAAAGGAAGAGTGAAAAGACATTTTTACCCATAAGACCCCATCCAAAACAGTGAAACACCACCTCTGTCAAGTATATGATGTTTCACGTTAAGGCACTCATAACCCATAAGGATTGAGAGGGTGGCCCAACTTATCATCCAATCCAACCCTTCTTCTTCAAAACCATTATTCCCATCTCCCTCACTCATCCATATATGGTACGTTGGTAGTAATTTGCCATATGCACAACTCATGAGATATCATGCCTTCCAATTATCATTATAATAGCGTAAAACAAAACATCATCAATTGGTACAACACAGCAGTCCAAAATGTTTTCAGGGGCAGTATGGTCATTTCCTTTAATTTAATTGAATTTTTCTTTTAATACGCATATATATATATTAGACAAAAATGAAACTCAAATTCAAATCTATGGGTTGTGTTTTTGGAACCTGTACAATTTAGACTAATTAGCACTACTAGTAGTCATTTAATTTGCACACAATGACCCTCGTTGGGTTACACAACTTTACCAAGTTAGGGCACATTATGATCCAAAGTATAATCCAAATTGTCCAACCTATCCCTAATGCTTATGCCCAATTATTTCAACTCTAAATAATAATGACAACCTCTTAATATAGGCAAATGGGTACAATTAAATCTACAAAAATGCAATTTACTAGTAAATATTAGTATCAACTATCAAGTTACTATTAGCTATTGACCCAAAAAGAAGAAGATGGAAGTTATTAGCTAGGGTAAATTATTGTCCAAAATATAGTTCAAAACTATCCAATTTACCCCTATGAATAGATGTATGATTTTTGATAAGAGGCTAGGGATATAGATATAATCCTGATGAACAGTGAGAGAAACAAGGGGCAAGCAAAATTTAGGCAATCTATGCACAAAAATGCAAATTTGGTTTGAGGCATTCAAACAGAGCAAATTTACGGCAAAGAATAATAATGACCTACAGTTGCCAAACCAAGAAATGATATTGGAAAAGTGAAAGAAAAAGAAGCAAACAAACAAAAGGGTTTTAATTTAAAAGATTTGTAGTATTTGAGTAGAAGTAAAAACAGAGAGGAGAAATTGATGATGGATGATGGGGTGGTGAAGCGGTGAGTGAGGAGAGGAGGAAGAGGTGTGGGTGGGGCGTTGGGTTATGATGGTTCGAACCAATCCAAGCCATCATTGCGAATCTTGGGGACGCCCTAGCTCACCATCATTTTTATTTACCAAGGTCCCTATAGAGAGCCTGAAATCTCATTATTGTCCCTTGAACAACAATAATACCAAATTTAACACCCAAAAAAAATCAACCTCCCACCACCACCATCATTTATAATATTACCGAGCGAGACTCGAACTCGAACTCGAATTCTTATTAAAAACTACGCATCTAATCGCTCACCGTCGTTATTATCATAAAAACAACAACTTAAAAGAAAGATCGAATCTTTATGATTAAGAAACGACCACAGAGTTACGTGCCTATTGCTCGTCATCATTTTTTAGAAAATAAAAAATATATATATATGCATTTTTTGCCCTCAACCGGCCGCCTTCCATGCTTACAGATGAATGATTGTGGTGTCAGGAGAGAGAGGTATGTCCCCTCTCACAAACAATCCATCCATGAGACTTTTCTTTTTTCTTCTATTCTAACCTCTTTATTTAAGTTCCTCTCACTAGTCACTACTCTATAGCTTTTTGCTCTATATATTAACAGCCCTTCTCCGCAACATTTTCACCAAACTTGTTTATTTTTACATTTCAAAGTGCTACTTCTGCTGCTACTGCTTGTTCCTCGGCCAAGGGCTCTCTAACCAACCAAAACCAACTTGGAAAAGGTGATCTTTCTTGAAAAGATAAAGAGAAATACATTACCAAGAGCCCCACCTCTTTGTCTCTATCTCTCTCTGTGTTCTTGTTTTTTCAGTATCTTTGCGTTTTTCTTTCACTAAGAAAGGTAGACATGGCTAACCACATGTCTCTTAGTCTAGTTCTAAGTTTTAGTTCCTTATGGTCTGTTCTACATTGGTGGTACTTTCTCAATGTCATCAAAATCTCTTTGCCTTGTCTATTTCACTTCAGTCTGAGGAAAGAATGTATGTTTTTTCCCCCCCAAAAGATCTTGTAACTTTTCAAGAATGTCTATTTCCCCTGCTTTTTCATGGCTTGTTCATCTTCCTTCTCAATCTCTTATTTATTTTTTTGTAACTTTTGGTACATCTTTTTTCGTATAGCATTCCCTTAATAGTAAAAAGGGGTAATGCAATAACATTACATTTCATTTCACAATACAAGTCAAGACCTTTGTTTCAGTGTTCGCATCCCTTTATCCTTTTCTTCCATGTTTGGTAAACCGAAAGAGACTAATTTCATGAGTAGTATTATGGCTTTGGACAACCGTTATTCCCTCCTTCATCTTTCTCTATATATATGACACAGTTGGGTGGTCCTAACATGTTCAAACTTCTTGTAGTGATTTTTTCCAGTCAACTTCCCCTGCATTCCTCTGTTTCTTTCTTTCATTCACTGTCCAAAACCTCTACATTTCTTGCTAATGTTTTTGGTAATTAATAAATGGCTTTTTTACATTAATATAGTTTCAGTTTTAGCTTAATTACATTTTTTTTTAAAAATAAATTATTATTACACTGTTTTCCTCTGTTTGTACTTTGACTGATGAGATGCTCTTTGTTTTGTATGGTTTTTTACAGGTTATTATTTATTTATAGACATGGAGAGACTGAACACAAAGCTGTACCTGGAGAACTGTTACATGATCAAAGAGAATGAGAGGCTAAGGAAGAAAGCTCAGATTCTCAATCAGGAGAATCAAGCTCTGCTATCTGAGCTGAAACAGAGGCTATCTAATAAGCCAAACTCTAAAAGCAATGGTGCCGGCAATTCTATCCTTGACCTCAACATTTCCTCCAGCTCCAACTCAAACCATAACTGATCATCACCACCTTAAATCCCTGATTAGATAATAATATATATATTTATATATCATGACCTCAGTATTAGGACCCATTTGCCCCTTTTTGTGTAAACCATAGCAGCAGTAGTAGTTTGGTCCAATTTCAGTCATGTAGTAGGACAGAATTAATCTGTATCAGGGCTACTATTAAGTGTTTCTTTTTTCTTTTTTTGGGGGGTGGTTTAAGATGTGGATTTTCTGATAGTAGAAGGATGTATCAGGCAATCTGCTAGAAAGGAATTAATATAATATTACTGTTGTTATTATCCTTAAACTTGTTTAACTCTCTCTATTAATGCAGAATGCATGGACAAATAAAATGAAAGAAATGGATGTGTAAGCAAGCATATATAGCTTTGATCAAAAGAATGGAACTATAAGTTATCAGAGTATAAATAAGAAGAAACTAAAATTATTCATATCTACTACAGATATAAATCCAATCTTTTATTCTGCATGTTAATCCATAATTCTTACAAGAGAATCAAGGCAAGCATGAAAAGTTAACAATGTGAAAAGATTAACAAGTTACAGGCTGTGCATTCTGCCTGAATTTTCATATTAAGGATGTCATCATTCTGCAGTTTCTCGCATTTTGTTAGGGGAAAATGGAAGTAACACACAAGACTTAATGTTCAATACTAGTAGGAAGTAGGGAACTAATATGAAAAAGCCCTGATAAGCTGTTTTTTATTGGACGAAATGATAAAAAGGAATACCCATAAATACATTTATAAAGGTTTCGTATCGAAGAATCCACAAAGAAACGATTCAAGAGACGTATAATGAAGATTTTCTGAAAGAGAATATAGTTAATAAGATTGTGAAGGAAAATACAGCATCTGCATCTAGTATCTATCTACTACAAGATCAGAAATGAAGGGAGGCTTTTCAATTAGATTCTGTTGCCTGATGGTGGAGGACCGAGGATGTAATCATCTAATCATAGGTAAACGTCACCAAAGATTTTAGAAGAGAAAAGAAAGTCAATGAGGGTTTATTAAGTTTGAAAAAGTGGCTACTAACCACAATATCAAGTTATCAACTCATGGACGTGACACATTTAACCTAATGCCACAACTCATATGGACATGACATATTAACCTAATGTGCCATAACGTGACATATTTTAACCTAATGTGCCATATGTTGGTTGACCATGAAAGGTGGTGCACTGCTGCAGGCAGCAGCTGTTGCAGTTTTAGACACGTTATTAAAATAAACAAATAGAGTCTTGTCAAAAACTCAACCAAAGCTAACACAACTGCACCACCACCAACACCGAGTCAATTTGACAGCCAGAGGGGAAGTCCAAGGAATGATGACTTAAATCTTTCTCGAAGACCAAGATTAGGATCATCTGACGAGGTCTCAGCTCAAAATAACTACTGCTGTACATCTCCTCTTATTGTCCACAGCTCAATCATCAAATTAGAAAAAGAAGTCCTTATATAACAGAGAGTTGGTACAGAAGATTTGTACTACAAATTTTCAAGGATATTGAAATTGTATTTTTATATAAATTATCATAAATCTTAATTTATTAGTTCATTTCCTTCAATAAACACACAACCTTAAAGCTTTTTACAAGAGGATTAAAAGTTAGTTACGAACGGTATTATATCCTACACTGTATACCATTACCAAGCTTAAAGAGCATATCATGACATGGTTTCTTAAATTTTTGGTCCCCAATCCATTACTCTGAGTTTGGAATTTGGACCGCTAAGCAAAGCAAACTCCAAAAAGAATATGTTGCTCCAAAATCCAAGCACACCTTCTACTGTTGTGTAAAGAAAGTTTCAATCGACCATTTTTGTTTTCCTATCTTTGAATGCACCCCTGATTTGCTTCAATTCTTTTCAGAAATTCTAATGATTTCTATTCACATGAAACTCACAACTCTTAAATTAACTTACCTCAATCATAATTACATATCATGCCCACAAGAAAGCAATAATACAATGAGCCACCAAAAATGCTTACCTTGACAACAAGGATGTTGGTATTGCTGCAATCAATGTGTTGCAAATTATTTCCTGAACTGATATTGTCATGTCCTGGACTTCCATCTCCTACACCAACAAAGTCATAACTTAGTTCATTTGGTAATAAATTTTGAGTGAGAAACGGAGAGAACCATGTAAGGAGAATTGTCTGCATTGAGATCCAATATATTGAAACGAGATTAGTGGTCACTAGTTCGAAAAGTACAAAGAATACGTTATGGAGACTGAATAAGAAAGAAGGATGTAACCTGACCAGGCAATCATTTAAGTACATATATAGTAACAAGGAAAATAGATGAATTACCACACAATCCTATCTAAGATATGAATCTCAGCTACATATCGTTCTTCTGTCACATGTATAATCATCATCAATCCTATGGATCATTATTAAGGCGGTGAAGATAGAACTAGATTTTAGAAGCTAAAATTAATTATGATACGACTGGAACATTTTAACAAACAACATATCTACACTCGTAAATCCACGAATTCCGCTGGGGTTTTATCGAACTTGAATGAATTATATATTTTGAGAAGCAACAGATGTTTGATTTGGTGGTAATATGATAAACGAAGAGGATGAACGAAACTAATTAGTTTTAGTTTTAGGTTTAAGCTAATTTGCAGCGATGAAAGTGAGAGAATATATGTTGAAAATTGAAGAAAGAGTAATTAGATTTTTACCTGACACAGAGCTGATTGCGATGGGAATGAAAACAAAAGGAAAAAGACATTATTCGCCGTTGCCGGGGATCGAACCCGGGTCACCCGCGTGACAGGCGGGAATACTTACCACTATACTACAACGACTCAGATGTTTAATCTCAGCTGTTATTTATTAAACCCAAAGCAAAATTTGTACTCGCTGGATATAATGACCGCTATACAACGACACAGATATTTAAGGTAACTGCTGAACTAGGGCGGTAGATGATAACGAAAAAGAGCGCCGCGTCTGGACGGGCGAGCGGAATAGATGAGCGAAAGGTGCCATGCCATGGAGTCGGGAATATCCCGAGTCTCATGTAAGACAACTAAATGCACCTCGGGGTGCTGCCCAGGAACTGGGGGACTTTCTCGAGCACAGGATAGGCAATTGAGAGAGAGAGCTAGCCTATTCGTTATGGGGAATCAACGCTCCGGGCCGAATAAAGCTTACCTCCGGTAATTTCTTTGGAAAAATGACCCACAGTACAAAATCTTAATCCCATGGACGAAAATAAAACTCTTCTAGAATCGCCGTGTCTCGTTAATTAATCCATTTCCCTATCGACACCATCTAAATCTCATCTAAATTTCTATACCATTGACGGAAAAAAAGAGTCAGTCAAAAGTCAAATTTCAAGCAGCAGATGCCACATTATAAATTGAACTCATAATATAACCTCATATGCACTAATCAACTGAGCTACCGATTTTATGCCTAGGTCTCCTTTGTTTGTTTGTGTCCTCGATATAAGAATAAGCAGATTAGCAGACTTGATCAAAATGAAAGATGCTAGAGGAAAAATAAGTCTTTTCATTTTTCAATCCCAGGAACAATATCCATGCCAGCAACTACAGTTTGTTCTGTCATTATACAAATAAGGCTGTGTTATAGGAAAAAGAAGCCATAAGAAAGCTACCACTCCGGCGACAAATGCCACGCTCACCATCCCTGAAACAGTGATAAAGATAAAAGGTTGAGATTTGTTTCGGTAGGAAAAGAAACGACAGAGATGTCTAAAAGAAAGTTCGAGCCTTTCGCAAACCTAAATATTAAGACCACAAACAGATCAGTAGCTGCTATTATTCTTAATTCTTACTCTTTTCCCCCCAACAAGCAGTGGCATGTTTTGTTCTGAGTTCTGTTTAATCAACTATCCTCAACTAGTTCAAAAACAGAAAAGAAAATGCAGACAATGATGGGGATGCAACATAATGTATCCAGCAGAATCTATATATAGTCACAGACAGACTTGATTCAGTTGTTACTTCAGTAACATACCTTTGCTCCTAGCAAACAGCACAGGCAGACCCATAAAATTGCAAAACACATGAGCAACCAATGGAGCAAGAAGATGTCCTGCAACCGTGTAGACAATCCATGGTTAAGTCAGAAAATTATCTCAGAAACACGGGTAAAGGACACGTATATGACCAGAACAGGATACATAATATTACAAGAACAAGCAAGTAACAATTTAGTCGAACCATTTTGTTTAGGTTAAACCATAACTGTATCTCATTGAAATAAACAATCATCTTAACAAATACGATTGAAATTACATAGTGATGAAGTGTCTGATTGTGTCATTAAACCCTATATTTTGATTTTGCTCAGCTATTACTTTCAATAATCAGGCAAGTCCAACAACTAGGGGTCAGTAGGATGCGACATCATAAATACAAGTTGACTCCTACAGGTATAGTGTATATCATTCCAGTGATCAGAATAGTGGGCATTCTATATCTAAGTATAGAATGACTAAGCCTTCCTTTAGAAGGCACTGACAAGCCAATAGTAAACACAGAGACAGTGAAATGGATCAATCTAATAAGTACTAGCAAAGATCACTTACCTGTTCGAATGAAGAGGAAAGATGCGAATGAGCCAAAGATTACTGTGTAGCCGAGCTGGAGACCTAACAAACACATAAATCCATTTAGTAAGGGGATGCTGGCAAAAGTGTCTCATTAAGCAGATTGTCCAAACAAATGAATAAATTTTAACTCAAGTTCTCGAATGAAAAACAAGAAGCCTACTCAAGAGCAAATTATGAAACAAAGGAATTAGACCCAACAGGATGACTGGTGAGTGGGAAGCAGATGGTACCTAAGACCATAGAAGCTTTAAGTATGCTATAGTTGTGACGGCTGTAGATTTCCATCCAATGGTTCAAATGTGCTGCGTGGCATTAACAACATGGTAGTCAGTTTAATTTGCATCAAATCCACCTTAATAATCTAAGGTGATAGACAAATAGTACTAAAATCAATACACATATCAAAATCCAGAAACAAACTTCTAAAGCGGGAAACAAAATTAATACTGTGACCTGTATATGAAACAAGGGAAGAAAAAGGTTCTGTTCACACATCATGAGACAATTTTTTTTAGCATAAATGTAAAGATTCACATGAACAAATGTTTTCCTTTTATGGTAAAAAGAAATTTGAGTGATTTCTTCAGAAAAGAGGACCTGATCAATGACAGTGCAGGGGAAAAAGAGACTAAGGCTTAGGTAAAGGGATTTGTAAGCACCTTTACTAATTTCCATACGCACCCGAGGATTTGTCAAGCTGAATGCAGTCAGGAATGAAAAGCACACGAAGAAAGGCAGGCTACTTAAAAATGTGAGTTTCTTTAACTACAGACTTACCCAAACTGAAGAGAACAGGGCAGATATAGATGACAGTGTTGATCTTGAATCCTCCACATAGAAGCAAAGGTATCATGCATGCTCTAAACACCAATTCCTCTGTCAATGGAGCCTGCGGGTGAGAGGTTCAGGGAATGAAATGACGGGAGAGCCTAGGATTTCCCCCCCTTATTTAATACAATAAATGAAAGAAAAATTATATAATTATTACATGCAGAGTTCTGTCAATGAAGGGGTGGGGGGGGAAGGAACTGTTACGAGTCCATAATGCCTTAACCTACAGCCCTAGACATAATACACCCTTCTACACTAAATCAGTTTCATCACCCTCCTTTTTTGCCCAAGTTCCATCCAGCCACTCATGAAATGTACAAGCTGAATCCAATATAAAAAAAATTATAGAACAAACACACGTTATGCCAAATAATTGAGATGTTGAAAAAACTAACCACAACATAATTACGCCAAACCAAAACATTAGAAGCAGCTGAAGACATCCACTCAAGGAAACTCCGTGGCACTTCTACAATACCCTCAGTCGAAATTCCTCTGCCCTCATTCACACATTCCTCCTTCCATGAATCAATCAATAACAACAACTTCAAGACCAAAGATCCAGCGTACATTAAAGAAGTCAATGCTAGAGGAAACACCACAGCTTGCCACTGTTTCATACATACAAGTGCATTTCACTCAGCAGTCAAATTTTTGAAATCTGCAGAGCATTCAGAAATACGATGCAAAAATTACAGCGAGCAACAAAACAACTCCTTCCTAATACCTCAAATACATATGAACATACACAATCATCTTACTCACCACATGGTCCAATCGGATGCCATAAACACCAAGCAACTGATATCCCTCCCAACTTGAAATCTAACATTATAAGTTCAATAGTGTCAAAACATGGAAAAACAAGGAGAATAGATAAAAAGGAAAGGAAATGAGAGAGAACTTACAGGGAGGATAAGAGCACAAACACCAATGGAGACTACGGAGGAGATGGCGGCGCAAATGAAGCGTCGGATCATGAATTCTTTGACGGATGAAGGAGGCGGAAGGCGTAGGAGTAAAGTGGGGGTATAAAGAATTGCAACATACAAGAAAGACATGGACAAGCATGTGACTACGGCCACTGTTCCTGATAACCCGACTTCCTTTTCCATTTTCAGCTCCTTTGATGGAGAAAGGAGGAATGATTGAGTTGAAGGGTGGGTAATGGGCTGTTTCTTGCCCAATCTTTGCAATTGTGCTTCGTTCGACGGGTTTGGATCTTCAATGGCGTCGTTGGAGTTTGACTTGAGGGAGGAGGACTGGTATTTCGGTATGTGTTGGTTGGTTGCTTTGCTTAGATGCGCTCGAGGGGATGGCCGTACTTTATATAGAGAATGAATGTGTTTGGTGTCACTCTTTTTTATAGAAAATGAATGGGATTTGAGGGTGTGAATGGGATTGAATTTTGTTCCATGGATTGCTAGGTATTGAAAAATAAATAAATAATAATTTTACACACATAAATGACTATTTAGTTCTAGAAATTTTACTTAAAATAATAAAATTCCAATCAAATAAAATGAATTAAAATCCATTATTTATCTTAAAAATTCAAACATAAAAATTCGGTTCCAAACGTAAATTTGAATTATAAATTGCACATAGGAATATGGATTATAAATTCTCTTATATTTTTTTCTTTAAATTTTTTACAGGAATATGGATTATAAATTAAGTTAATTAAATTAGGCCATTTATTATTTAAATAGTGAAATATAAATTGTTGAGAATCTTGAAGTGAAGTGCTTTTGGGGACCGAAGCTTGCAAGACTGTTGCTCTATCCGCAAAATGCTACAGCAGATCAATGCAAGAACCTGAAGCTGCAGATTGATGACACGGATCCAGGCACTTGTAGTTTGATGTTAGTACTGTGTTAGAAGTTGGGGCTTCATTGTCAGAAAACTGAAGAGAACGTCAACCAAATCAGATCCGGAGTCGACAAAAAGAATTCTGTTGTTCTCCTCATCCACCAGTGCCTTCAACTACAAACTAGTTACTAGTATTCCCCAAGGATAACAAGAAAAGGTAAGATTGGACAAGACGTTCAATTGTTGAAGGCCCTTGAGTTCAATTGGGATTTGTTTATGAACTCACTCGGTTTGTAATCAGTGCCTTTGTCCTTTCTTTGCTTTCCAAGCATGTTTGATGAGAGGACTTTTGAAATGGGTGGAATGAGGTAACAGCTAGATTCACTCCTGTCAGAATCTCCTCTCTTTTTTCAGCTACACTCATTCTTTTGCCTTCCTCTCATCGTTTCAGCTTTTGAAACTTTGACAGATACCTTGTTGCAACAAGAAGCCATGAAGATTCCTCAAGATTTTGGCCAAGAAGGCTTTGTAAAGTGGGAACCAAAACTGGAAGATTTCCGTTAGACTTATTAAGATCAGTAAATCGAAGAAAATAGTATGATGATGTTGTAGATTTACTCTTCAGCTTCCTCACTGTTCTGCTTGGTCATGTGTTCAAAGCTACACAAGGAAAAATCTATAAGAGTGTCCAGGATCTTGGTGCAGATAAAACCCTCAAATCAACTGAGGTGAAGGATCTCTTACTTTCAAGTAAATTGTTCATGAAGCAGTGTAAGTTGACTTCTTTTGTACGTCCGTTTTACTTTCTATGCAAGCATTGGGTATATCCTGAAAGCCATAACAAGAGTACTGTCAAACGATTCACAAAAACAAGTGTATTGTGAAACGAGAACATTATTTATGTAATGGTAGCTCAAAAGTGAAAATCATGAATATGTATCCTCAGTGAAAGAACCTGAAGCTGCATAATGTATACCAGTTAGTTTCTTTTTTCTTTGCTTTTTTCTAGCTAACAGCATAATGGTTTTCCTTTCTAATTAATTTTCCATTCGCAAGGGCTGGAGATTGCTTTGTAGATCAGAAATGTAGTCTTCACGGCTGGCAACATACTCCCATGAGGTTTTCGTAAGATCCCAGACTGTTTCAATCAGAACTATAGTAGTTCAACTACTATAACAAAATTAGTCTGGCTCTTTAAAAATCTAAAACACGGCACCAACAGCATGTAGAGGACCCTTGCCAGTTCGTAAGTATCAAATCAAAGTCATCTTAATGCAAAGCAGCTAGTTTGACGAGATGCTGGTATTTATCAGAGACAAAAGACTCCACAACAATGCCGCGGTTTCCATCTTTTCTATCCCTGTTTGGAGTCATGTAGTTTTAATCCCAATCACAGTTGCCAAACCTGAACCACAAATACAATTTAGTCGAGTAATTAACTTCTAAAAGATATCAATGGAATAGTGAGTAGTATTTATGAAGAGAGCTCTGTAAGAAATTATAAATGCAAATAACTAACTCTCAGCATTACCAATACTCACATCTAAGCAGTTTATCTATTACCCTTCAAACAATTAATTAAGGTCATCCATTTGCGAAACCACGATTTATAACGAACCATGGACAACGCTTGGCCAGTAACATAAACAAAAGGCATTCTTTTAATAAAACATCTACGACACTAGAGTGTATCAATTGGTTTCGAGATAAAAACTGTGTAGGAAGATTCAAAACCAGTAAAACTAGATACAAGTACCCTAAATGGAGAAAAATAAATCTGGTAAAGAAAATGCAAAGGAAAAAGTACTCACTATCATGAATACGCCCATATAGAAATCTTTCCCCCTCCAATACTCGAATGGTCTCGATCTAATTCTTGTGCTCCGCCTTACTCCCTCAGAAGTCCATTCTGTGCCAGCAGCAATGAAGGCAAAATGTATTATATTTTCAATGCACAATAACTCTTGAAAGAAAATAACAGATGCTAGATTTAACACAACAATACAAACCTGTCCTAGACAGTTCCTTCTTCTTGCGTGATTGTGATTTCGCTTTGACTTGTCCCTCTTTTGATACCACAGAAGGTTCCTTATTTTTCTGTTGCTCAAAACACACAACAAATTACACATCTGGATGCAATAATACAAATACAATACAAAACCATATGCTGTAGAGAACAATGACCAACAAACTAATTCCTAGTATGTGGTGCAAATTCAAATCTAGAAGACCATACGATGCTAACTTGATGCCTAACAGCTATAAGTTTCTTCCAACTAATTGATGCTTCTTTTGATTTTTCATGCTTATGGAGTGCCGTAGCGAAGCCTTTTGTTCAAGTTGGCCAAATCTCTTCACATAAACAAGCGACATCATACAACCATTTATGTATAGCAGCTTCATTGGAAGTAGTAAAACTTCAGACCACCCACCCGCCTTATAGAGACATCACACAACCATTTATGTATAGCAGCTTCATTGGAAGTAGTAAAACTTCAGACCACCCACCCACCTTATAGAGACTTCACTGACTACTTGATCACTTAAATTTCAACTTTGTAGAACTAAACATGACTACATATTTAGTACATTTTTAAACAAATGTAATATAAATCAATACAAACACACAAATGCAACCAAAATGTTTAAACACTATAAAACCAACCAAAGACCAAAGGAAGCTATTACCTCATTATGCAGCTCTGAAACAGTTTCTTGGATTTGTTTTGGAGAGATGTCTTTGGTTTGTTGGGGAGCATCGTCTTGGATCTCAAAGCATCCATGCATTGCATAATCTTCAACTAGGGGATGATCTGATTGTTTTGTGATGAAGAGGGTAAAAAAATGACAATACTCGTCACAAAATCATTCCAGTACGAATGCATCTCCAACCACCTTTTCCCTCACACCATTAAGTTATATAACATATAAAGAGAATTTTAAAGATAGCTCACTGCACAGTGCTAAGGAGAAGTAAGATGCCTTGAGTCTGCATGCTTGCTCCATGTTCTACCCAATTCAAAACTACTTTCATGACAAATTGTTAAACGGTAAGGTAAGAGTAGCTTCAGTTCTAACACTGGAAACGAGCTTCCTTCTGAGGCAGATAGTTAGGGATGCACCCATTCACTTTCAAATAATAGAAAAGGCACACATGTTTATAAATAGAATGATGACTGTCTGATTATTCAAATATATAGTGAAGTTAGTGTGTACTCTGCTACAATGTTTTTAGACTCTGATTCATATTCCAACAGTTTCCAAGATACTCTCTTTCAATGGCTATGTTCATTCCAATACAGATTAAATTATACTAAAGAAAGACTGCGGTAACTAGAGTGAATCCATGAGTGGTGCTCTCTATCTCTGCAGCAGCTTCAATCTCTCTTGCAGATAATGTGAGTGCATTGATGATTGTTTTGGTCTTTAGCATTACGCTCTTGCATAGGGTACAAGTGATGTATCTCTATGCACAATGGCTTTTTGGCATCAACTATTTCAATTAGCAATAAAATGTGCTCGCAAAACCATGGAATGGTACATATGATTTGTACTTTTTCCTCATTACTGGAAAACATAAATAAGTAAAATACTACTCCAACCAAGCAGCTCATGCAGCTATGGTACCAAAATGATGCAAAACTATGTTACAAACAATGGAAAGTACCATTTGGAGCCAATTCCTAATAGTATTTTTTTAGAATGAGACAGAAACAAACCTAGATTGATTGCGGACCTTCATATGACTATCCATAGCTTGGAACAGCTCCTCATCGTTAAGGAGAATGAGTGCTTCTTTTGGGGAGGAGCAAAGAATCCCAGAGCTTGATTTGATAGGAAGACAAAGCTTTTGAGCAATCCCTTTCAAAAGCAGCTACCTCGTTAAGGAGAATGAGTGCTTCTTTTGTGGTCTAATCCAGAGCTACCTGGGACCGGGTGGGGGAACCGTGGCGCTGGATGCAGAACCATCCCATTCCCTTTCTGTCTCTTTCTCTTTCTCGTCCTTCTTCTTCTTACGCTTGCTTGATTTGTTATTGCAGTAGTAGTTATTACTTGATTGTGCCGCTGTTTCCATCTTTCCAGTAAAAATCTCAGATGGAAGGAGGAGCGCCGAAATAGGTCCGACTGTTTTATTGTTAGTATCAAAGCATATGAAAAAATTACACATCCCCTGGAAAGAATGCAGTAAAAACTGGGCCGCATTTATAATGAAAAAAAGAACCATCATCAAATTCAAGACGAAGAATGCGATAAGGAATTGGAACCGCACCAAATCGTTGCATTTTTTATTTTATTTTCAATTTTCCTCGTAATCATTCTAATTAATTTAAAAAAAAACATAATTAGGATTAAATGAGTAAAAGAATACCATCAATTATATCGGTAATGGAAAGTAAACGACAATTTTTTTTTGACTGTTTTATTGTTAGTATCAAAGCATATGAAAAAATTACACATCCCTAAGAAAGAATGCAGTAAAAACGCATTTCATTTCGCAGGGTAATGGAGTAATTGCCCCATTCCCGAACGAACAGAACAACATCATCCGCCAAATCTCCCGCTGTAAAGCATCAAATAACTCAAGAAAAAGTCCAAAATACCCCCCACGCGCTCCTCAAACGAAGGCATTAAAGCAAACATCGTCTTTCACTTTGCTCGGTCACTTTTCTACACTGCACGCATCACAAAACTATTCCCAGTTTCCTACCATTCAATCCCCCGTCTTCGATCCCAATACCGAAACCCTAATCACCATGACGAAGGATTTCGCCGTTCCTCCCGTCGTCTTTCCCTCCGGCGGCAATCCCAATGTCGCTGGAGCCGCAAACATCCAGCAACGCCGCGTCCCCACGGCACCGTTCCAGCCTCCGCGCCCTTCAAGCTCTGGAATACCGTTCATGTCCTTCGATATCGGATCCGCTCCCATCGGATCTTACGGCGCCGGTCCAATCGGCATCGGTGGTGGCCCTGCTCCCTCCTCCGCCTCCTTCGAGGACGAAGAACCCCTCCTGGACGAGCTCGGTATCCATCCTGAGCAAATCTGGCGCAAAACTAAATCAATCCTGAATCCATTCCGAGTTAATCCGCACGTCCACAAGGATTCGGATCTATCGGGTCCGATTTTTCTCTATCTCTCGCTCTGTCTCTTTCAATTGCTGGCTGGAAAAATACAATTTGGCGTGATATTGGGGTGGATTGTAGTATCCTCGATTTTTCTGTACGTGGTGTTTAACATGTTGGCTGGGAGGAATGGGAATCTTGATCTGCACACATGTACGAGTGTTGTTGGTTATTGTCTGTTGCCCGTTGTTATATTATCTGCGATTTCCCTGTTTGTGCCGGCGGGTGGTGCGTTGAGGTTTGTGATTGCTGGAATTTTTGTTTTCTGGGCAACTAGGGCATGTACGAATTTGATGGTGTCGGTGGCTGATGGAGGAGAGGAGCACCGAGGGTTGGTTGCTTATGCCTGCTTCTTGATTTACACACTCTTTTCGTTGCTTGTTATATTTTAGTGTAGTCTGGCTACTCAATTGCCCTGATCTGAGAGTAAATCTTATTTGAATTTTGGTTTCATAGTTAAATAGCTTTCTGTCCGACTGGTCTATTTTGATTCTGTTACAGTTGATCATGGACGATGTAGAGAGATCCCTACTGTAAATGTAGACAAGTGATTTCTAATTAGCATGTTTGTGTTGAATTCTTTTATTCATGGTCTTTTTATGCTAAGAATTGAAAGTGGATTTGGTGAGGCTGATCTCATTACTTCTTTTTCTCATTGTATTCTTCTTGTTTTCTGTTTGAGTTTGGATTCTGAGACAAATTAAGATTCCCCTTAGTGGTTTGATGCAAAATATTGTGTTGGTGATTTGTTATTAATTTCAGGTTTCAGTTGTTCAATTCTGTTCCGTTGCAAAGTGTCTAACATGGTTCTTGCAATAGAGTCGTGCATTTTCAACTTATTGTGGATGTAGTATCTTTCTTCCTAGGCTTGAAGTGCGTGGTTGGTTGTAAGCCTGGGAGGAGGAAAACAGTGCTATTTTGCCATGATGTTGATGTTTAGTGGGTATTATTGCTGAGCAGTTGGAGCTTCTTGTTGATTGATGAGGTAAACCTTATCGAAGAATGTTCATGAAATTTGTTCTGGGGATTTCTAAATACCTTTCCCTGTTAAGGTTTTAAATTTGTTAACAGTAGTTATATGTTTTCCTTTTCTGTTGACTACACAACTTAACCCCACTTTAGTTAGAGTCCTTTTACCTCATGTTGTTAACATGATTTAAGCAATGATAGTGTTCATTGCCCTAGAACTTTGAAAAGTTCATCCTGCTATTGCTTAATGCGGCTCCATTACTCTTTACAGCGTCTAGTTAGGTTCTTTGGGTTAGGGTTGGGGTTTGGGTTTCTATACCCTAGTCTGTGGAGTTGTGAGGTAGTCTGTCTTTTTCTGTCGATCATTATACTGTGTGTTTATTATTGCACAAGTTATATGTTCTACACTGTTTTAGCTTTCATGTGTATCCACAAATTTAGGCATTGCTTAAGTTATGGTCTAATGCTTTTGATTACTTGGAAGGTTATTTTGGATGCATGTTCATGGAGTGGTGAGACGGTGTCAAGGGACTGTAAGTTTCTTTATATGTTTTGACAAGGTTTGCTTGCTAACCTATTGTGATGTGGTATAGATATATAACTGAAGGCTATTCATACTTGCTTGTGAGTTATACACAACTAAATCTTCTGCACAAGTTTTAAAACTAAAAGATCAATGACAGCGTGAAAACAGAAAACATCTGAATATGCATGAGGGTCCTCTTTGATTGCATAGTATCAGTATGTGTTTTACTCTAAGCTTGGAATGGAATGTTGCTCAAACTTCACATGTGCACTGTTTGAATCTGTCTCATCGGTATGCAGCATTTTTTGCTCAACCTGGTGAATTCCATATGCTAGATTGAGCCAGTCGAATCAGTGTACAAGAAAACGTCCCTAGGTTCCCAACATTTCACAAACTTGCATCAGAAACATTGTTGTAGAGTGAGTTGTGTTTGTAAATCAAATGTGAATATTCATGTGCGGGGATTCACTTTAGGGATCCTTGTTTCTAGTTTTAGGTATAAAAAACCATTTTGCATTTCTGATGCGAGGGGGTTAACCTACCATTGAATCCGCATGATACTTGTTTATTCTATTGGTTGGTGGAAGGGCTTAACAGTTAATTCCAAGATTATTTGATCATTCTGTACTTGTGGGATGTGACGATCACATCGGAGAAGTACTGACTAGGAATGGTAGTTGTGACTTGCTTGTTGTGATCACAACTAAAACTGTGCATCATCTACTCCCTGTTCTGTTGAGGTGGTTAGGTCTACTTCAGCAGACTTTATTTTATGGTTCAGGTAGATTGAAAATCAACAATTCCTTCAAACTTTTCTTTCTTTTTTCCTGATATAAGAACCATGCATAGACTTTTTGATATTTTGACATTTTCATATGTAATCAAGTCTTACAGCAATGTTTACGTCATCTATATTGAATATTGAATTGTAGAGTTGCTGGTGGAAGTACTGTTCTGTTGAAGACCAGACCGAACCATAGATTCTGTTTTTGTTGTAGATTTGTTGGAGGGCGTTCTACTTACCACCTTCCCTGCTCCCCACCAGGAAATACTTTTGTCAAACACATGCTAACCTATGCACATATATATAAGAGCAACAACATTCAATCTCAACCAAACTCAGCCTCCAATGGCTTCTTCTTCTGTCGTCACCAGTCCTCCTCTGCAGCTTGGAAGTTCCAACGGAGAGTTCGAAGACGAAGATGAGCTTTTCGAGATCGATCTCGATGCATTCAACAGTATCCCACCACCCCATTACTGGGATAGCTACTTTACTGCAACAAGCAGTGCACTTCTTGCCAACTGGTTGCTGCCGATTGCAGATGTTTCCAGTGCAGTTCCTACCGCAACGACGACAGCTTCTAAGGCTCTTTCGTTGGGAGAACAGCTTCTGGTTCTAAGATTTCGGCCTTTTCAGGGAGTTTTGCGATATGCAGGACAAGATGACAACAACCAGAGGAAATCTTTTGTATCCACAACTGAAATGGTGGACTTATGGTTTACAACTTTACAAGGGAACTAATCTGATATTAGTTTACCAACAATTTTATACTACTAATTACTTTTGTTTTTCATTTTGATAAACTTTTGCTGGGCAACACCCTAATCGCCTACCCACATATATACAACTTTTTCCCCCCACTTTTCAAGTATCCTTTCTTTTTTTCTACCCGAGTCTATTTTCTATAAAAATGTGACTCTTTGAATGTGATTTGTTTAATTATCTAGACTTGAGTTCAATATCTTGAGTCTTGAGATAGATAATAAATCGCTCTTTAGTCTTTACCACTCAGTTAAAGCTATTATTTTCGTGCATGACCATGGATGGAGCCATCATGTATAGGTATGAGAACTAAAATGAATGAAGGAAAAGTGGGAAAATTTAATAAAAGAAAGGAAGGTTACATATGAGGGAAAATGAAAGAAATTATAATATTTGTATATGACAATAGGGATGAGAATGAATTTTTTTATAGTTATTTTACCACTTTATCCTTATAACTCATCTTCCTCCCTTTAGTCTCCAATAATTAGAACGATGCAACAGTAAATTAAAACGGTGATGAAAATGAAGGAAATCGAGAAGAAGGAGAGGAGGATATCAGGAGAAGGATGCGTGAGCTGCTCAGACTGCGGGTCCGAGACTTTGCCCGCCTCAAAGAGTGCGGTGCTGGGATTGGGAAAGGTGGAGATTAAGTATGATCAAGAGACTGCAGTGTGTACTATTTGCAAGGATATGGTTGTTGTTGGGGAACTGGAGATTGGGTGCCCCAAATGTAAAAAATTAACAAGAATTGTAAAAACTTTAAGGACCATAATGCGAGAATGTAAAAATTTGCCCCCAATCATACATAAGGCGGCATGCCAGGCTAAAATTACAAACATGTGAAGAAATATAAGTTCTACCTATGCTGGAATTCGATTGAAAATTCTTTACACCACCAAACGTTGGTGGTTGCGAAGAAGTGGTAAATGACTTATTAATCCTAGCTAGCTCGGGATCCGGAGGTATGTGCCCGGCCAGTTACAAGCACAACCATGAGAGCACAGGCTAAGCTTGCACAGACCACAATATCCACTGCCAGGGATAGTATATGATACGCTCCGGCACGTTTTAAATGAACCATAGAGTATGAAGCTCTTAATGGAGGGATCTAGTCAGTGAGTTGTCACACACAAGTGGATGAATAACAATATAACAATGGAAAGGAATGACTCAGATATGCGCATCGGAAAGGAAGACAATGATGGACACAAGGAAAAGAAGATGTTACCGTGAATATGTATGGAATGGATGGATGAATTAGAGCACGATGATGAATGTAGCGACACACTTGAATCTTGAATATTTCACACTCAAAAGGATTCTCAAACGATTACAAGATTATTCTCAAACGCAAGCAAGCTCATACAATGATAATAATTCCTCGGATGGGTTAGGGTGGAGTAAACTCAACTCAATCTAACCCTTCCAAGGATGGGAAAGAGTTTAGGAGTGAAAAGGGACGAGAAACTCACTCAACAAATTCACTCAATGTCTAAACTAATGAAAGAACGCAAGAAACTAGCTATTTATACAAGTTGTAAAAGGGGCAACCATCCGTCAATTAAACTGGGCCTAACGACATGCCGCTAAGAGGCTAGCGGCATGCCATTAGCTTCGCTTCAACGGCTTTTAATTTCCTGATGCTGGCGGCATGCCGTGAGCTTCGTTTCAAGGCTTTTAATTCCCAGGCGCTGGCACCATGCCACTAAGGAGTTGGTTGCATGCCGCTAAGGAGCTAGCAGAAATGTTGGATTTAGAGTTTTGAAGACACAGCGCACGTTCCTCGGCAATGGGAGCTTCCTCTTGTGGCGTCATGGCTTCGACGCTCAATGTAGGCGCATCCATGATCGAATAAGTATAGCAGGTGGGCCAATGACAAGCACAATCTTTAGGGCACGGTATTATGAGGCAATAACTACAAAGTTCATTGATGATATTATTTAACTCAATATGAGTATGATTATTCTTGATCAGGGGCCGCGACGCAATCTTATTACTTGCCGTAATAAAAGCTGCAAAGATAATGATCACCAAAACCCCAACCTTAACCATAACTACTAATCTCACTTTTCACAATCAGTTGCTTTTTTATTTGTTGTGTTTGTGCCTCTCCAATTGCATGTTTGTGTGCTACTAGTGCCTCTATTTATAGAATGGCATCTTGATAGAAATCCATGAAAACGGAATATATACATATATATATACATATGTATGTACTTTATATGGCAAAAAAATATTCTGGCGGCTTCGTCACACGGGTTACTGTATCAACACAAAACTAGCGCGCACTTAAAACACACCACATATGAGTTAAGGCCTAATCATTTCTTAGTCCGGAGATATGCCCAGCAGAAGATAACTTGGACAGAAATTGAAATTCTAAGCATATCCGCTCTTTTTTTTTTGGCTCCAAATGTGCAGCCGAACAATATGCAGTAATAAAACTATATACAGCCGAATCTATGTCAAAGAATATCGTTCCTTTCTATTGCCTAATCATTCATCCCAATGTGCAGCCGAACAATATGCAGTAATAAAACTATATACAGCCGAATCTATGTCAAAGAATATCGTTCCTTTCTATTGCCTAATCATTCATCCCAATGTGCAGCCGAACAATATGCAGTAATAAAACTATATACAGCCGAATCTATGTCAAAGAATATCGTTCCTTTCTATTGCCTAATCATTCATCCCAATGTGAATTAATATATACTAGTATACGTAAGTAATATATTGAGCATTTTTTATGAAAATATAATAAGATTTCATTCATATTAGACATTAAATTTAAAATTTATACATTTTTTATAGGTAAAAATGAGACTCAAAAATTCACACTAAATAAAGAATTTAGTTAATTTCATTATTTATATTTATACTAAATATTTCTAAAATGATTTTTGTAAGTTGCACTAGATTAGACCAATTTGTTAAATAGAGGTAGATATTAAAAGCAAATAAAAGTAAATAAATAGGATTTGGAATTGCCAAATTGTTGATGATGGCGTTTATTATAACACCGCACTTTCCTTGTTCGATTTCAGTTTTTTTTAATAGACGGAATTGAGATTTGAATTTGACTCCGAATTTTATATTATTATATTTACTAGATAAATAATGAATTATATGCTCATTGACTTAATTTCAACTTTTAAGATGCTATTACTCTTTATTTACATATTTAAATTTCAAGAAATAGAATTGCGGTTAGAACAGGAAACATAACAATTTTACCATTCAAAGTTTATTAGGTAACTATAAATTTGACCTTGTTCTTATTGTGGCAAGTACTAGATTATTTTGTTGTTTCTTATCCTCTGCCCCTCTGTTATAGTGTTACCTGTCCTTATTCTCCCGGTAGCAGTAATTGTAATCCCCTCCCATCCCCCACCATCCCTAATAAAGGAAGATGGAGATTGTATCGTGCCATGGTTGGAGGCAAGAAATTCGTGCCCAGTCTGCTTTGCAATAAAAAAATAGGAAGAAAATTAGAAGAATATTAATGAAATAATTTTTTCTTTCTTTTAATTCCTTCTTTTCTCTTTCATTTGTGGAAAGAAATATTTTATGGGTCCGGAAAGAATTTTTTATAATTTATTTCCTCTGCATTCCCTTCTATTCCTTTGCACACAGAGAACAGGATATTTAAAGCAAGCCAAGTTTAATGAGTAATTAGGGGAAAGACAACAATTGATGTGAGTGATTTTAATTAAGACTTTTTATATTTTAAAAAATATTACACCAAGAGATTAGTACTACATATAATTTCATACCAACAAGTTGATTATTGATGGAAAAATTATTGGGTTTTTTTGTAGTGTCACGTTTGATTTAATGCTTGTTTGGTATAAATTCATCATTTATTCTACCATTTTTAGATGATGATACTATTGATATTTGGTATTCCCTTCGTTTTTTTTAAATGACGCGGATCCACTTTTTACGAAAATTAAGACAACAGAAGCGGGCTACTGTTGAGCTCAGCTTTTATCAGTTGTCCGTGGGCCCGCGTCAGTCTTTCCCTCTTCCTCTTCTTCTCCTCACCACTTCACTTTTCATCTCTCCTTCTCAAACAACAAAACAAACCCACATCCTCTCCTTCTCAATCAACAAACCCACCATTTTTTGTTCAGCTCATACGCCTGCAGAAAAAGAGAAGAAAATACCACGACGGAGAGATGATGATGATTTCGGCTGTGATGAATTTGGATTTGACAGTGATAGGATTTGGGTTTGGTATTTGGTAGTGAGATGATGATGGGCTTGGTTGATGATGGCGGTGGTGGATTTGGATTTGGCGGTGGTGGATTTGGATTTGGCAGTGATAGGATTTGGGTTTGGTATTTGGCAGTGAGGATGAAGATGGGTTTGGTTGATGATGGCGGTGGTCGGCGGCAGAGATGAGGGATGGATGTTGTGAAAAATAGAAATGGTGTCTTGATTTAATTTGGCTCGGAAATTGATTTAATTTGGCAGAGAAATTGAATGAGGGAGAAGGTGATTTTATTTGGTACAGTGGAAATTGAATTTTGGGTGTGGTGCTGGTCGGCGATGGTGGTGCCGACAGTGAGAGATGGTTTATATTTAATTGGTATGGGTCTGATTTAGTCTTTGTGTTAGTTTGGGTGGCCGGAGATGCAGAGGCGGCGACGGTGGTGGCCAGATGCGGCGCTGGAGGAAGAAGATGATTTGATTGGGTTTGGCCAGCTGTGTAACATGTAGTTTATTTACCTAAATGATGCATCGTTCGAGGAATAAAATTGTAAAAGCACGGAGGGAAAACGGCACGGCGTCCGAAGACGTCAATTAAAGCCCAACTTTGGATTTTACTCTCCTCGTGTCAATTAAATTATGACGGAGGGAGTATATTGACAGGACCGTCGCATGCCCTGCATAATATGATAAAAATACAACTCAATGCTGACTACGAAATGGAGTGTAGACAGTGGTGAGAGGATCGATCCACAGAGACAAGACTAGTCTAATTCTTATTGTTCCTGAAAATAACCAAATCCTATGCAAGGTCCTGGAATAAGTCTGCAAATCAGAGAATTAAACACTAACACAAACTGAAATGTGGCAAGTGAAATAAGCATGCAATTAAACGGTTGTGATGTAGAGAAAATCAGAATGGAGGAACAATTCCAAGTAGAGATCATTATGAGATGGCAAAGGCATGTGATTGATCATTGACAAAATATTTTCAAAATGGTTTTCATAGAAGAAGTTGCGGAAACCAGTAGCACACTAAGATTCCCCTAACCTGCTACACAAGTGATTTAAAAGAAAACCTTCTATTTAAAACACCCTAATCCTCCTAAACTTTTCTTAAGGTTCTAACCCGCCACTTTGCTAGGCCAAAAGGGGGCCTAGACAAAGGAATCAGAAAACTTATGGAAAAGCAAAGGTGATTGATAAAACCAGTTAGATCCTTCTTCTAGACATCGGGAACTATTCATCATCCTAAGGTCTGGTCAAGTCTGGCAACATTCCTAGCTGTCACCCAGGAAGGCCCTTCTCAAGGCCTTGGGACGGGATGGTAGTCTAATTCTATTCCTTCTATCAGCATAGACCAAGTAAATGCCCTTTTACCCTACTGATATGTTGCCTACTACTGTTCTCTATGAGTGAATTAATCACAGAATTAAGAAGAGAACTGACAGTACTTATCCAAATTAAATTCAAGTTGATCAAGCTTAAAAATAACCAAGACAAGTTTGACATTAAAACAAGAAGGAAAGAAATACGAAATCCATTTCTAATTAAAGATCAACATAGTCTCACAATCAATATAGCTTGTCAATCTCTCGATCCCTACCAGGAACCGAGTGTTTAGCTACGATCCATAATCAAAATACAACAAGAAATACTTATCCGAAAATACAAAAAAGCTGGAAATCCTGGAAAATGTGAGTGAAGTGCTGATTTTCTCCCTTGCTTGCTCCTGCTGCCCGAATGCCTTCCTCCGTCCAATCTGCTTTCTTTTAAAGGTCTTCTAGACGTCAAGTTCCTCCTCTCTAAGGTGAGACAACCCCCACTCATCAGTCTCCTCCACTTGGTCTTCAAGGAACTTGTCCAAATGTGAGAATATTCTCCCTTAAACACAAGGGGAATGTTGTTTTTGTCTTCCATGCACTTGCTGGCACGTGGGGAATGAATAATGGAGCCCAAAGAGTCTTGAGTTTCTGAATATGGAGTTCCAAGCAGACAGGAAAAGCACTTAAGAATAAATTAGTGCGACGCGTGAAAACATGGTGAGTGCTGTCAAAATCTAGATTTCGCCAGGTAGCTTCATGTCAAGGCCTTGGGACGAAGAGGAAATATGCAGCAGACGGCAGGTTCATGCAAAACTTCAACACCGCTTGATTGTTTTGACTCTAATCTTCAAGCTTTTCGTTCCTTTCCTTCATATTGATGTTCCAAGTCTGTTCAAGAGTCAAAGGAAGGAAAAAGGCTTAAAGTAGCATACTTATCATCTCAATTAGCAATAAAAGAGACAATAAAACATTGAAAATAAACAATCAATCATATATTCTTTTTTTTTTTGTGCAGAAACTAGATAGAAGAAACAAACAAAAAGGAAAGGAACAGAATTGCCAAAAAAATAGAGAAAAAAAAAGACAGTGGTGAAAAGAACTAGTCCAGAGTGAACAAGTCTCTCCCCTAGGCCTAGGGGAGAGAACATCAACATTAGAAAGGTGGCTCTTCAGTAGGCTTAGGACGATTTCAACTAGCCTAAGCCTGATAATCAGCATAGCGGGCTTGGGCCGTAAATCATGAAGAGTGCGCTAGCACTTCTGTTCCCAAAAGACTTTCAGAAGGTGTTTCAAAACTATAAAACATCCTAAGAGATGAGAACAATTAGCTTTCATATTTTATCTAAAACTCTAGGAAAGATGAGAACAATTTACTTTTTCCAGCCTATTTAGATTGGAGAGTCGGAGGGGGAACGAATCGTCTTCTCTTTTCGATTCTTTCCATTTCTCTCTGTAGCAGACTTGAACTCTATTGTTTTCTGCTCTCCTTGTCTTCTTCGTTGAAACGATAAGATTTCTGATTTTATGCGATTATTTTTTATCTTATTTTCTTATGTCTTTCTCTAGCTAAGTAAATCGTTCCTGGTAAAGACTCTAAGAGTCATGATTCTAATATTATAAGGTTTAATCGAATTTAATAAGTTTAGAATTTCGTATTTCTTCTCTTCTGATTTCTTCCCAAATTATTCTTGTTTAATTTAAGAGTGATCAACTTAAACTTTAAAGAGTGATCAACTTAAACTTCTATAAAAATGTGACTCTTTGAATAAATTACAACTTGCCTAATAATTTGGGTCTACATTGTTAGAAGGAATTTGTAAGCAACTAGCTTGTGTCTGGCCGGAATTCTTAGTGAACGAGCTGGACTGAGTTAGCGATAAAGAAGAATTATGTTATAAGACGAATGAATTGATCCCTAGGCCTAAGAAAGGTTTCTCCCTATTTTTATCAATAGGGTCCTACATTTTCAACTTATTGTGGATGTAGTATCTTTCTTCCTAGGCTTGAAGTGCGTGGTTGGTTGTAAGCCTAGGAGGAGGAAAACAGTGCTATTTTGCCATGATGTTGATGTTTAGTGGGTATTATTGGATGAGGTAACCTTATCGAAGAATGTTCATGAAATTTGTTCTGGGGATTTCTAAATACCTTTCCCTGTTAAGGTTTTAAATTTGTTAACAGTAGTTATATGTTTTCCTTTCTGTTGAATACACAACTTAACCCCACTTTAGTTAGAGTCCTTTTACCTCATGTTGTTAACATGAGGTAAGCAATGATAGTGTTCATTGCCCTAGAACTTTGAAAAGTTCATCCTGCTATTGCTTAATGCGGCTCCATTACTCTTTACAGCGTCTAGTTAGGTCCTTTGGGTTAGGGTTGGGGTTTGGGTTTCTATACCCTAGTCTGTGGAGTTGTGAGGTAGTCTGTCTTTTTCTGTCGATCATTATACTGTGTGTTTATTATTGCACAAGTTATATGTTCTACACTGTTTTAGCTTTCATCTGTACCACAAATTTAGGCATTGCTTAAGTTATGGTCTAATGCTTTTGATTACTTGGAAGGTTATTTTGGATGCATGTTCATGGAGTGGTGAGACGGTGTCAAGGGACTGTAAGTTTCTTTATATGTTTTGACAAGGTTTGCTTGCTAACCTATTGTGATGTGGTATAGATATATAACTGAAGGCTATTCATACTTGCTTGTGAGTTATACACAACTAAATCTTCTGCACAAGTTTTAAAACTAAAAGATCAATGACAGCGTGGAAACAGAAAACATCTGAATATGCATGAGGGTCCTCTTTGATTGCATAGTATCAGTATGTGTTTTACTCTAAGCTTGGAATGGAATGTTGCTCAAACTTCACATGTGCACTGTTTGAATCTGTCTCATCGGTATGCAGCATTTTTTGCTCAACCTGGTGAATTCCATATGCTAGATTGAGCCAGTCGAATCAGTGTACAAGAAAACGTCCCTAGGTTCCC
This sequence comes from Viola odorata, assembly GCA_963691705.1. Classification (NCBI taxonomy): domain Eukaryota; kingdom Viridiplantae; phylum Streptophyta; class Magnoliopsida; order Malpighiales; family Violaceae; genus Viola; species Viola odorata. The sequence goes on along the minus strand of OY829543.1, from coordinate 55,982,859 downwards.
AACATTTCACAAACTTGCATCAGAAACATTGTTGTAGAGTGAGTTGTGTTTGTAAATCAAATGTGAATATTCATGTGCGGGGATTCACTTTAGGGATCCTTGTTTCTAGTTTTAGGTATAAAAAACCATTCTGCATTTCAGATGCGAGGGGGTTAACCTACCATTGAATCCGCATGATACTTGTTTATTCTATTGGTTGGTGGAAGGGCTTAACAGTTAATTCCAAGATTATTTGATCATTCCGTACTTGTGGGATGTGACGATCACATCGGAGAAGTACTGACTAGGAATGGTAGTTGTGACTTGCTTGTTGTGATTCTTTGCTCATGTTTTTAACTTATTATTTTAGAGAAACTGTGCATCATCTACTCCCTGTTCTGTTGAGGTGGTTAGGTCTACTTCAGCTGACTTTATTTTATGGTTCAGGTAGATTGAAAATCAACAATTCCTTCAAACTTTTCTTTCTTATTTCCTGATATAAGAACCATGCATAGACTTTTTGATATTTTGACATTATCATATGTAATCAAGTCTTACGGCAATGTTTACGTCATCTATATTGAATATTGAATTCTAGAGTTGCTGGTGGAAGTACTGTTCTGTTGAAGACCAGACCGAACCATAGATTGTAGATTTGTTGGAGGGCGTTCTACTTACCACCTTCCCTGCTCCCCACCAGGAAATACTTTTGTCAAACACATGCTAACCTATGCACATATATATAAGAGCAACAACATTCAATCTCAACCAAACTCAGCCTCCAATGGCTTCTTCTTCTGTCGTCACCAGTCCTCCTCTGCAGCTTGGAAGTTCCAATGGAGAGGTCGAAGACGAAGATGAGCTTTTCGAGATCGATCTCGATGCATTCAACAGTATCCCACCACCCCATTACTGGGATAGCTACTTTACTGCAACAAGCAGTGCACTTCTTGCCAACTGTTTGCTGCCGATTGCAGATGTTTCCAGTGCAGTTCCTACCGCAACGACGACAGCTTCTAAGGCTCTTTCGTTGGGAGAACAGCTTCTGGTTCTAAGATTTCGGCCTTTTCAGGGAGTTTTGCGATATGCAGGACAAGATGACAACAAACAGAGGAAATCTTTTGTATCCACAACTGAAATGGTGGACTTATGGTTTACAACTTTACAAGGGAACTAATCTGATATTAGTTTACCAACAATTTTATACTACTAATTACTTTTGTTTTTCATTTTGATAAACTTTTGCTGGGCAACACCCTAATCGCCTACCCACATATATACAACTCCCCCCCACCCCCACTTTTCAAGTATCCTTTCTTTTTTTCTACCCGAGTCTATTTTCTATAAAAATGTGACTCTTTGAATGTGATTTGTTTAATTATCTAGACTTGAGTTCAATATCTTGAGTCTTGAGATAGATAATAGATTGCTCTTTAGTCTTTACCACTCAGTTAAAGCTATTATTTTCGTGCATGACCATGGATGGAGCCATCATGTATACTATGTATGAGAACTAAAATGAATGAAGGAAAAGTGGGAAAATTTAATAAAAGAAAGGAAGGTTACATATAAGGGAAAATGAAAGAAATTATAATATTTGTATATGACAATATGGATGAGAATGAATTTTTTTATAGTTATTTTACCATTTTATCCTTATAACTCATCTTCCTCCCTTTAGGCTCCAATAATTAGAACCACGCAACAGTAAATTAAAACGGTGATGAAAATGAAGGAAATCGAGAAGAAGGAGAGGAGGATATCAGGAGGAGGATGCGTGAGCTGCTCAGACTGCGGGTCCGAGACTTTGCCCTCCTCAAAGAGTGCGGTGCTGGGATTGGGAAATGTGGAGATTAAGTATGAGCAAGAGACTGCAGTGTGTACTATTTGCAAGGATATGGTTGTTGTTGGGGAACTGGAGATTGGGTGCGCCAAATGTAAAAAATTAACAAGAATTGTAAAAACTTTAAGGACCATAATGCGAGAATGTAAAAATTTGCCCCCAATCATACATAAGGCGGCATGCCAGGCTAAAATTACAAACATGTGAAGAAATATAAGTTCTATATATGCAGGAGTTCGATTGAAAATTCTTTACACCACCAAACGTTGGTGGTTGCGAAGAAGTGGTAAATGACTTATTAATCCTAGCTAGCTCAGGATCCGGTGGCATGTGCCCGGCCAGTTACAAGCACAACCATGAGACCACAGGCTAAGCTTGCACAGACCACAATATCCACTACCAGGGATAGTATATGATACGCTCCGGCACGTTTTAAATGAACCGTAGAGTATGAAGCTCTTAATGGAGGGATCTAGTCAGTGAGTTGTCACACACAAGTGGATGAATAACAATATAACAATGGAAAGGAATGACTCAGATATGCGCATCGGAAAGGAAGACGATGATGGACACAAGGAAAAGAAGATGTTACCGTGAATATGTATGGAATAGATGGATGAATTAGAGCACGATGATGAATGTAGCGACACACTTGAATCTTGAATATTTCACACTCAAAAGGATTCTCAAACGATTACAAGATTATTCTCAAACGCAAGCAAGATCATACAATGATAATAATTCCTCGGATGGGTTAGGGAGGAGTAAACTCAACTCAATCTAACCCTTCCAAGGATGGGAAAGATTTTAGGAGTGAAAAGGGACGAGAAACTCAACAAATTCACTCAATGTCTAAACTAATGAAGGAACGCAAGAAACTAGCTATTTATACAAGTTGTAAAAGGGGCAACCATCCGTCAATTAAACTGGGCCTAACGACATGCCGCTAAGAGGCTAGCGGCATGCCATTAGCTTCGCTTCAACGGCTTTTAATTTCCTGATGCTGGCGGCATGCCGTGAGCTTCGTTTCAAGGCTTTTAATTCCCAGGCGCTGGCACCATGCCACTAAGGAGTTGGTTGCATGCCGCTAAGGAGCTAGCAGAAATGTTGGATTTAGAGTTTTGAAGACACAGCGCACGTTCCTCGGCAATGGGAGCTTCCTCTTGTGGCGTCATGGCTTCGACGCTCAATGTAGGCGCATCCATGATCGAATAAGTATAGCAGGTGGGCCAATGACAAGCACAATCTTTAGGGCACGGTATTATGAGGCAATAACTACAAAGTTCATTGATGATATTATTTAACTCAATATGAGTATGATTATTCTTGATCAGGGGCCGCGACGCAATCTTATTACTTGCCGTAATAAAAGCTGCAAAGATAATGATCACCAAAACCCCAACCTTAACCATAACTACTAATCTCACTTTTCACAATCAGTTGCTTTTTTATTTGTTGTGTTTGTGCCTCTCCAATTGCATGTTTGTGTGCTACTAGTGCCTCTATTTATAGAATGGCATCTTGATAGAAATCCATGAAAACGGAATATATACATATATATATACATATGTATGTACTTTATATGGCAAAAAAATATTCTGGCGGCTTCGTCACACGGGTTACTGTATCAACACAAAACTAGCGCGCACTTAAAACACACCACATATGAGTTAAGGCCTAAGCATTTCTTAGTCCGGAGATATGCCCAGCAGAAGATAACTTGGACAGAAATTGAAATTCTAAGCATATCCGCTCTTTTTTTTTTGGCTCCAAATGTGCAGCCGAACAATATGCAGTAATAAAACTATATACAGCCGAATCTATGTCAAAGAATATCGTTCCTTTCTATTGCCTAATCATTCATCCCAATGTTAATTAATATATACTAGTATACGTAAGTAATATATTGAGCATTTTTTATGAAAATATAATAAGATTTCATTCATATTAGACATTAAATTTAAAATTTATACATTTTTTTATAGGTAAAATTGAGACTAAAAAATTCACACTAAATAAAGAATTTAGTTAATTTCATTATTTATATTTATACTAAATATTTCTAAAATGATTTTTGTAAGTTGCACTAGATTAGACCAATTTGTTAAATAGAGGCTTAATGACATAACGGGCCACGTCAGTGTTCCGTCACGACAGGGGGTGAAATTTATCATTAAGTCGAAAGTTCAGGGTTGTAATTAAACAAAAAATAAGTTCAGGGTTGCGATTAATTAATTTTTTAAAGTTCAGGTTGTTTTATGTCATTAAGCCAAAAGTAAATAAATAGGATTTGGAATTGCCAAATTGTTGATGATGGTGTTTATTATAACACCGCATTTTTCTTGTTTGATTTCAGTTTTTTTTAATAGACGGAATTAAGATTTGAATTTGAGTCCGAATTTTATATTATTATCTTTACTAGATAAATAATGAATTATATGCTCGTTGACTTAATTTCAACTTTTAAGTTACTATTACTCTTTACTTACATATTTAAATTTCAAGAAATAGAATTATGGTTAGAACAAGAAACATAACAATTTTACCATTCAAAGTTTATTAGGTAACTATAAATTTGACCTTGTTCTCATTGTGGCAAGTACTAGATTATTTTGTTGTTTCTTATCCTCTGCCCCTCTGTTATAGTGTTACCTGTCCTTATTCTCCCGGTAGCAGTAATTGTAATCCCATCCCATCCCCCACCATCCCTAATAAAAGAAGATGGAGATTGTATCGTGCCATGGTTGGAGGCAAGAAATTCGTGTCCAGTCTGCTTTGCAATAAAAAACAGGAAGAAAATTAGAAGAATATTAATGAAATAATTTTTTCTCCCTTTTAATTCCTTCTTTTCTCTTTTATTTGTGGAAGGAAATATTTTTATAGGTCTAATTTATTTCCTCTGTATTCCCTTCTATTTCTTTGAACTTTTTTTTCCATAGAAGGAAAAATTAAAAAACTTCCTTTCCCTTTCTTTCCATTCCATTCTAATCCTTTTCCTTATACATAGGCTTAGTGTGCATCCTGAAAATTTTCATTGCAAATGATATTTTTGAGCTAGTAAAAATAAAAATAAAGGTAACATTTAATAGGCTCAATTTATATGCGAAACTTTTTTTACCCACTGGATGAAAAAAAAACCATAAAAAATATAAAAAATATTTAGGAGATGGTCCGAGAGTAGGCCTACGTTCACTAACCCACCATAGGTATGGAAGGGTTGGGCCTAAGTTTTTATATGGGTTGTGGTTGTGTCCCCAATGGACACCGTCATCCAACCAAGCGTGAAATTGTTTAGGGAAAGAAAATGGATAATCCTACTGATGAAAAGAAAAAAAAAATTATGAAAGAATTTAATTTCTAAATTTTAAGGAAAAATAAATAAACAATGGTGTCATAATCCAATAAAAAACTTTACAGGTCCGGTTTTATCATAGTTTTATAGGTTAGGTTAGGCCTCTTGTTCGAACTTTTTGACTTCCATTTTGCAAGACCTTTTGCACACAGAGAACAGGATGTTTAAAGCAAGCCAAGTTTAATGAGTAATTAGGGGAAAGAGTGATTTTAATTAAGACTTTTTATATTTTAAAAAATATTACACCAAGAGATTAGTACTACATATAATTTCATACCAACAAGTTGATTATTGATGGAAAAATTATTGGGTTTTCTTGTAGTGTCACGTTTGATTTAATGCTTGTTTGCTATAAATTCATCATCTATTTTACCATTTTTAGATGATGATACTATTGATATTTGGTACTCTCTTTGTTTTTTTTTTAAATGACGCGGATCCACTTTTTACGAAAATTAAGACAACTGACGCGGGCTACTGTTGAGCTCAGCTTTTATCAGTTGTCCGTGGGCCCGCGTCAGTCTTTCCCTCTTCCTCTTCTTCTCCTCACCTTTCATATCTCCTTCTCAAACAACAAAACAAACCCACTCTTCTCCTTCTCAATCAATACAAACCCACCATTTTTTGTTCAGCTCATACACCTGCAGAAAAAGAGAAGAAAATACCATGACAAAGAGATGATGATGATTTCAGCGGTGATGAATTTGGATTTGACAGTGATAGGATTTGGGTTTGGTATTTGGTAGTGAGGATGAAGATGGGCTTGGTTGATGATGGTGGTGGTGGATTTGGATTTGGATTTGGCAGTGATAGGATTTGGGTTTGGTATTTGGCGGTGAGGATGAAGATGGGTTTGGTTGATGATGGTGGTGGTCGGCGGCAGAGATGAGGGATGGATGTTGTGGAAAATAGAGAGGGTGTCTTGATTTAATTTGGCTCGGGAATTAATTTAATTTGCCAGAGGGTGCTTGAATTAATTTGGCAGAGAAATTGAATGAGGGAGAAGGTGATTTTATTTGGTGCAGTGGAAATTGAATTTTGGGTGTGGTGCTGGTCGGCGATGGTGGTGCCGGCAGTGAGAGATGGTTTATATTTAATTGGTATGGGTCTGATTTAGTCTTTGTGTTAGTTTGGGTGGCCGGAGTTGCAGAGGCGGCGACGGTGGTGGCCAGATACGGCGTTGGAGGAAGAAGATGATTTGATTGGGTTTGGCCAGCTGTGTAACATGTAGTTTATTTACCTAAACGATACATCGTTCGAGGAACAAAATTGTAAAAGCACGGAGGGAAAACGGCACGGCGTCCGAGGACATCAATTAAAGCCCAACTTTGGATTTTACTCTCCTCGTGTCAATTAAATTATGACGGAGGGAGTATATTCTTTTTTTTTTTTGCAGAAACTAGATAGAAGAAACAAACAAGAAGGAAAGGAACAAAATCGCCAAAAAAATAGAGAAAAAAAAAGACAGTGGCGAAAAGGACTAGACCAGAGTGAACAAGTCTCTCCCCTAGGCCTAGGGGAGAGAACATCAACATTAGGAAGGTGGCTCTTCACTAGGCTTAGGACGATTTCAACTAGCCTAAGCCTGATAATCAGCACAGCGGGCTTGGGCCATAAATCATGAAGAGTGCGCTAGCACTTCTGTTCCTAACAGAAGACTTTCAGAAGGTGTTTCAAAACTATAAAACATCCTAAGAGATAAAAACAATTAGCTTTCATATTTTATCTAAAACTCTAGGAAAGATAAGAACAATTTACTTTTTCCAGCCTATTTAGATTGGAGAGTCGGAGGGGAACGAATCGTCTTCTCTTTTCGATTCTTTCCATTTCTCTCTGTAGCAGACTTGAACTCCGTTATTTTCTGCTCTCCTTGTCTTCTTCATTGAAATGATGAGATTTCTGATTTTATGCAATTATTGTTTATCTTATTTTCTTATGTCTTTCTCTAGCTAAGTAAATCGTTCCTAGTAAAAACTCTAAGAGTCATGATTCTAATATTATAAGGTTTAATCGAATTTAATAACTTTTGAATTTCGTATTTCTTCTCTTCTGATTTCTTCCCAAATTATTCTTGTTTAATTTAAGAGTGATCAACTTAAACTTTTAACTTGAATAAATTACAACTTGCCTAATAATTTGGGTCTACATTGTTAGAAGGAATTTGTAAGTAACTAGCTTGTGTCTGGCCGGAATTCTTAGTGAACGAGCTGGACTGAGTTAGCGATAGATTCCTATTTTTATCAACCAACTAGTTAAAATCCTATAAGTGAACCTCAGGGTTACTAAGAAGGTTAGGATTCTTAATAGAGGGTCTCTGATAACGCGCTTGTCGAGGGCACGATCAAACAAATTATTACAACTTATCACATGCAACAAAATAGATTGAAAACAGTGGCAAGAGGATCGATCCACAGAGATTGGTGAAGACTTACACTAGACAAGGCCAAATTTATAAAATAAAACAATAAAAGAAACAAAACAGAATTCAAGGGCTGGATGGAGAGAAACTGATTCAAGGTCTTGAATGGAAGCACAGAACAAAAACACGAAAAGTAACAAACATGGGGGGTTTTACTTGACTAAAATAAGTCAGCCAAGAGAGATTGGGAGCTAACAATTTTAACTAAGAAAGCAGTATTCGGGACCTTGAATGTCACGTTCGGGGTCCCGAATGATAAAATAAAGCAAATCAGCAAATAATTTCAGAAATAATAAAACAGAAAGTGAAATAAGCACAAATAATCAGGTAGAGAAAGTTCTTAGCAAAAGGTATTCTTGGGTTGCATTCGGGGTCCCGATCGTCATCAGCTCAAGGATATTCTATTCAAGACATCATAGAAGTGACATAGGGACCAGATTTCTCGGATATCCCCTACTTTTCTCTTAAGAGAAACTACCCCCCGTTTCCACATATGAGGTAGTCTTGACAGTTTGCCATCCCTCCAGGCACGAATGCGGGAGGGCCATACTCAAACTGCCCATGAAGCTAAGAAAAGACAGATCTAGAGCTAAAGGTCCCTCAGTTTGTCAGGCTCGTGACCTCGCTCTAATCAACTACCCATCCTATCTATTCGAGACCACTTCAGCGCAGTCAAGACTAAATAGATGCCTACTTGTTCCATGCAACTTTCCTTTCGTATTTATCACAAAGATGGCAGCATTCACACAAAGTAATAATCAGTTGATCAAGCCTCTAATTACCCCAAGTGAAATTATAATTAAAATGATAAGCAATTGAATATGACATCAAAAATATATTAAGTATGTTTAGGCTTCGAATCTGCCCCTGCAACCCTTGAATAACCCTTGCTAAGAATTAAAGATTTAGCTACTCATACTTGAAAATGAACAAGTAATAATTGAAGAAAGCATAATAAGTAAATAAATAGATGAAGGGAAGAAGACCTTGTTACTAAAAATCCGTTTGAAGCCCGGCGGCAAGGTTGAAGATGAGCTAACAAGAACTAGAGAGAGAAACTAGAGAGAAGTTTAAGGGTGTTCTTCCTAAAACTACATGATCATGGATGATCCAAGATGCCCTAAACTCTTCCTATCATCCTCTATTTAAACTAGAAAATACAATCACAAAATATCTTATACCCAACTAAGGAACAAAATGCATTTAAAGAAAGCCTATTACAATAGATCTATGCTCCCTAAAGCAAAAAGCTGAAAAAGCATAAAGCTGATTTTCTTGGTCTTGACCAGCTTTGGCAGATCTGGAATGGGCTTAAGGCCTGAAATGGTCAGAGCGGTAGGTATTTGGTGGTCAGTGCAGACTGTCGGAACAGTGTCAGAGGAGGCACATGGAAGCTCTGGCAAGAGGACACGTGGAAATGTCATTCTTCGCCCTTCGAGGTCCCGAATGGAGAATCCGATTCGGGGCCTTGAACGCTGCTTTGGGTTCGGGACCTCGACTCTGGTCTTGAAGCTCAAAACTGCACAAAATGCTCCAAAAATGCACCTTTTTGCATAAACTCCCATTTTAGGCCTAGATCTGCAATAGTAGTGAAAACAAGAGTAAATTAGCAGAATCATGCCTTAAATGGGTGAGAAAATGGGGAGAAATCGTGCATAAAAATATGCTATCAGTCTCTTTAAGAAACTTGATTAGGAAGAGAGCAGGAAGTCAAAGTAAACCAGATTTCTACAGCCTCCCTATAAAAATCAATTCTGAACATCTTTGTACCGATGATCAATACATGCGAATTATGACCTCGGTTATGTCTTTACTGGAAATTTCTTATCATTTGATTTTTACTTATCATTTATTTGCTTACTGTTTTGATTACATTTTATTTCATTAATTAGTTATTGGAAAGCACTCCCCTTTTATTGGTTACTACAATTGTCCCAATTGGTCATATTCGGATACTAAAATTAGACTTAAATATTTGTGGAACAAACCTCTTACCGCTTGCTATAATACCTTTTGTTTTAGTGTGAGAAGTTGTATTAATATTATTTTTGACGGATTTGACAATCATCAACGTCACACTTCATATCTCACTTACATAAACGACTGAATCTACCACTAATATGGTCCGTAAATGTGGAGTCCTTGTAAAATTTTAGTGATAAACTCCATTATTTATATGAGTGAGATATAAAGTGTGATGCGGCATACCGAGAATACTTAATAATTACTCATAGATGATGATAATGACTATTTAAGGTTAAAATGTTGTAAAAAAAGATTTAAATGTTTATTCCCTCCATCACTGAATAAATGACATTTTAGGAAATTTTATGGTTCACAAATTAAATGACGTCCACCATCTTTTAAGGTAAGATTGTAATCACTTTTATTTCGAATTAAATGCTTTTTTTATACTTTCCTAAGTAATGTTAATTACTTCTCCACTAATTAATCCGAATTAATTGGCTGATTTAGGGGAATAATAAGTAGGATAAATTTGACTAATTAAATGAGACGATGGTACCAAAGCCATTTTAATTAAAATCTAGAGTGATTTTGGGCGATTTTTTTTTGACAATTAAGAATATTTTTAAATTTTTTTTTGTGTGAAATAAACTTATGCGCTTTAACGATGAAGAGAGTAATACATAATATTAATTACCCATGTGACGAAGTGGGACATGGAGCAAAGGTTGTTTGGCTTCTAGTTATGGAGATGGAGGAATCATACTTCTTTTCTACATTGAAATGACTAAGCAGCACTATCATACTTCTTTTCTACATTGAAATGACTAAGCAGCACTATATCACATCAAAATGAAATATACTTCAAATGATTCTTTAATAATCTTCATTTTCCTCGAATGCAAAAGACTTGTTTCCACGCTAGTGATCAAGAATTTCTTTTTGGTCTTGCTTTACATACATGCCATGCAGAAATGTTTTAATTTATTATGTGATAATATATAGAAGAGAAATATAATTTTTCTTAGGATAAGATAGATCCTTTGGAGATCTATGATAAATATAATTTCCAACATTAGATTTTGTCTACTATACAAACTTTTGCATACTTTATATTAGATAATAGCCGATCAAGAATCAATTCCCGGACCCAACTTAAAGGACACTAAAATTTAAATCGTTCTTATACTTTACAGGAATTACCATTAAACTACAAACTTTGATTTTTTTCATATATAGTGTTAAATTCCGACTACTCTCGAATATGATTAAAATATTTTGTCAGATTTTTTATCAAATCTCTCTTGCCGGATGAGTAAATAGGAGATACAAGAAAAAACTCGGAATAAATAGATTAGGGCACCGTTAAAATATTATTTTAGAAAAAATTGGAAAAACGATTCAATAATTTAGTCCAGACACCAGTGGCAGTGGGTCACCAACTTACCACTGTACTCTCCTCCTGCCTAGTCAAAGGGGGAAGGTGCCAAAACGGAACCTAACATTAGCATTACAGCACTTGTCTCGTTTGCTGTTCTGTTACCCAACCCAAACCCAAACCCAAACCCAGATCTCTTTCCTCCTTGTAAATCTCCTCTTGTTCAGAGATGGCGGGAGGAATGAACAGAAAGATATCTGCTGCATCAGCTAGGGCCCATACCAGAAAAGCTAAGCAAAACAGCTCTCTTTCGCTTCCTCCAGGTGGGTTCTCTCTCTTTCTTCGTTCTTTTCACACTATTTTACTTCTGAAAGTTGCAATCTTTTATCTGTTTGGTGGTACCGTTTAGCTGCGTGGAGTTGAATTACACTTTTGTTGACTTTCTTTCTGGATCTTACGTTGTTGATTGCATTGTGTGTATGATTGATGATAAGAAAGTGAAGAATTTGATTTAGTTATTTCAAGCTTGAAACTTCAATGGGGCAGACCCATCAAGTTTTGTTACTTGTTAGACGCTTATTACTATGAGCTACATCAAGATTTATTCAATGGGGCAAACCCATCGTTTTTTTATTAACTAGAAATTAGGAGGGTCCAATTATGTTCAGTCTCATTGCTGGGTAATTGAACTACTACATTATATGCTGGTGTTTGTAGTATAGAGAAGGAAACTTTGCCACTTTCATGTAGGGTGTGTTTACTTCATTGCACCATCTTGGTATGTGACTTTACTTGTTGGGTATTGTGCATTCAAATAAGCTACTGCCATTAATTGGAAGGGGTGGAAACCAAAACCACCTTGAGTGCAATTTATTCGGTCAGCTGCAAACTTTATCTTTCTCTTGGGACTGAATATTGTATAATTCTTCACTCTGTTTGACATAATGCTTTAGTTACTTCCTTTCTGTTTCTTTCTTGTGAAATTGCTTGAATATGTGAGTCTACTTGAAAGTATAAATGATCATTGTCTCAGGGATTCTTAAGAAAATACTGCTGGTCTTGTCTGTGGGAATTTTGGCGTGGGCTTATCAGGTAATCCAGCCTCCAGCACCCAAGACTTGTGGCTCTCAAGGTGGCCCTCCTGTTACCGCACCAAGAATAAAGCTTAGAGACGGAAGGCATTTGGCCTACAAAGAGCATGGTGTCCCAAAAGATGTGGCAAAGTTCAAAATTATTTTTATCCATGGCATTGATAGTTGTAGGCATGACTTCACTTTTGATAACATTTCCCCGGTACTTATTCTCTTGTTTGTCTTTTCCCCAGTATTTCTGCATCTGTTTTTAGATTTGGAGTTTGATGCATCATTACTTAATTTATCTAACACCTTGGTGGGCTCTTTCAGGAAATTGTCAAAGAACTGGGGATCTACTTTCTGTCCTTTGACAGACCAGGTTATGGAGAAAGTGATCCCCATCCAACACGTACAGTGAAGAGCCAGGCTCTGGATATTGAAGAGCTTGCTGATCAATTGGGTCTGGGATCCAAATTCTATGTAATTGGGTTTTCCTTGGGGGGTGAGATGACTTGGGGTTGTCTCAAGTACATTCCTCAGAGGTACTATCTCGAGCTTTGTAATTAAATACCGAAAGAGAATGAAATTAATTTGAGAAATGTGTGTGCATGATAACCAACTTTTTGTGCCTCATCTAATTTCCATGCTAACAGACTAGCAGGAGTAACACTATTAACTCCAGTGGTTAACTATTGGTGGCCCAATCTTCCATCGAACTTATCTACAGAAGCTTACTACCAGCAGTTACGACAAGATCAGTGGGCACTCCGGGTTGCTCATTACGCCCCTTGGCTAGCCTATTGGTGGAATACTCAAAAATGGTTCCCCGCTTCTGGGGTTCTTACTAAGAATCCTGATGTTTTTTCTCGCCAAGACAAAGAAATTCTCTCTCAATTTTCAAAAGAACAGTTTAATCAGGCTACGGTAACTACTTCTCCTTTGCTTGAAGTTCCATGCATCGTTAAATTGTATTATTCTTGGTTAGCTGAAAGTTATGTGTTTTTTCCAGTAGTGGTCTATCATGCTCAGAGTCTGGAATTGTGGAATGTAATTGTTATAATTACTTTTCCCTTTCTTTGCCAGTGTAGCTGCTATTGTCTTCATCTTTCAAGCTATTGATTGCAAAGTTGGGTTCCCATTATCGTAGACTTACTTATTGACTGTTTCTTTTGCATATTTTTCTTTATACGGTTTAGTAAATGCTGCGATAGTCAATTGATATAACTGGCAGTGAAAGAATACCTTGAACCTGAGATGAGTTGGAAGATGTCAGTATTGAGTTTGGTAATGGCAAAATGGCACGTCATGTGTTCTCTATGTATATGCGTACAGGCAGATTCCTCTATGGTTACTTTCTGTTGTTTTTCTCGTCTTTCAAGTTTTATTTATCCGTTGAGATTTTCCTTTAGTTTGAAGCATAGTTGGATTTCCAAGGTTAACAGAAACATAAATTATGATGTTAAGAACATATAAAATTCCTGATGTGTTCAGCCCACTGGTTTATTCCCGTGGAGTGGATAAGACTTCATATGCCATTTGTTGTTTCCACATAAATGAAAATGATAGTGAATTTCGCAGATGTGATCTACAAAAATCTGCATTTCTAATATACACTCCACTTTGCCAATTTACAGTTGCCGCTGTGTGAGGAACTGAATTTATCCACTTTGCAAAATTTCAATTTCTAATATACAATCCACTATTACGAATAAATTTATCCGTTCTTGTTCTGGTAGCATACTCTGTCAATGAGTTTGTTGTGTGTTGAAGAAACCCCTACTTTAGACCTAATACTATCAAAGATCATTGCTAAACCACCATCCTATTGGGAGACTGTTATATTGTGAGTGGCTAGAGGAATCAGGGAAAAAACACTGCCAATTAAGTGGGGGCAATGGTATATAATGGTTGGTATGAAGTCGTCTGTGTTACCAACTATATGATTCTTGTATTCTCATTGAAATTCTCAGTGTCATGAGAATTATTTCTAGTGTTGTGGAAAATAAGAGGTTAATAGATATATTAAGAATGCAAATGTTCTCTCTTTGAGCTGCATGTTGCCTCCCAAAGTTTACACTTAATTGGTTTGTAATAGCATCTGTTTGCACATATAGTATATGCTCGTTGGTTCATGCCTTACCTATAGTTGTTGAGATACTTCATTCGTAGTTGAGCATATTTCGTGAGGAAAGTTAGGGTTTGTGCTCGTTTTCGACAGGCAACTAAACTAGTATTTTTTATTAGGAGTAAACGGGAATTTTTATCTGCTGTCTATTGTATGCCTGTATGTGTGATTGCATAGCTGAATTGGTGAATATAGCTTTATTCTTGCTTCTTGTTGAGAACATATTCTCTTTGTGCCTGTACAGAAACATGTGAGACAGCAAGGAGAGCATGAATCTATCTATCGCGATCTGACTGTTGGCTTTGGGACCTGGGAATTTGATCCTATGGATCTGGAAAACCCATTTCCAAACAACGAAGGTTCAGTTCATCTATGGCATGGGGAGGAAGATGGTCTGGTTCCTGTTTCGCTGCAGCGCTACATTGCCCAGCAACTTCCTTGGATTCACTACCATGAGCTACCAGGTTCTGGACACTTTTTCCCTTATATTGGTCAGATATCTGAGGCGATCATCAAGGCCATGTTAACTGGGGAGCATTAACCCTTCCACATCCTTGGCAAATTACTACAAATCAATGTCTTGGGACTGCCGTTCTCTCGTCCCTTGAGATTTAAAATTTACGTTCATCATTTTGCGCACAAATCGATAAATTTTACACAGAATTTTGAATGAGTTAGTCCATAACCAAATAGTTGGTACACTGTTGAAAGAATGAACTTGTGAGAAACTGAGTTTTTCCTCTTGTTGTCTGGTTTCATTTTACAATGCTGGTGGGTAAGGCTCATGCTATGGTCTCAAACCGTTTGTAGACGTAGTAGGCTTTTACCATTGTAGACGTAGTAGGCTTTTAGGTTGTGGTTGGCATGAATATGGTTGAATTTCTGTAACTTCAAAGAGTATAATGACGAACTACTGCCGGACTACTTCTAAGACTCCTAGTGTGGTTTTCTCTGTACGCTAGGCTCAAACTCGAAACTTAAATTAAGAACGTGGAAATTTTTTATCATTTGATCACAACTAATATCCCCAATAACACAAGTGTAAGAAATACACTGAATACAATTTTACAACAATAACAGCATCATTAGAGATAGCTTACCTTAAATCATCAACTCCCCCACATCACAACAGCACATAAAGACCATAGCTTTAGAACATGAACTATTAATAATGGAACAAACAATAATACTAGAACATGAAGACATAGTAATGGTGTTTTTTAAAAAAAACGGTCTGTCAAATTCGAATTCGAAATTCTATTGTTACCGGCCTCTTTGTTTTATAAATACCTCTAACTTTTGGGTTCAAACCGTTTCCTCATCACTCCAATTTCCTTAGGACTCAACCCAAATGCTTTCTGCAAAAGCTCATCATCAATCCCGGACCCAAAAATGGCACTTGGGATTTTTTGATTTCCTGGATTTTGGCTATTAAAGCTCCCAAAAACAACAGCATCCTTTTCACCAACATTCATCTGAAAATGCACCAGCCCTCTAGGGAAAACCATCACCTCACCTTTCTCAAGAACCCTAGCAAAAACCCTATTGTTAGAATCAACAAAACCGGCGTAAACACTCCCTTCGACGACGAATGTTATCTCTGTCGCTCTTGGGTGGAAATGTGGAGGGTTGATTGCCCCAACTTTAAGGTCTGCCCTTACAAAGGACATACCTTGTGTGTTAAGGCCAGGGAAATTTCTAGGGCTGACTGGGATGGTTGCTAGGCCAGTTCTGGAGAAGTTGCCTGGGGATTTCATGCCTGAAAACACAAAATCATCAGTGGTTACTTCTGTGGAATTCTTGCATGGGAGGAGTGTGAATCTTGTGGTGGTGGGTCTTATGGTGCTAAAATTGTTTGCATTTGGGTTGTAGGGTATGCAAAAGTCTTGGATTGGGTCTGGGTCTGAGGCCAATGCCAAGAGGCATTGGAGGGTGAAAATAGTAACCAATAAAATGGTCAAATTTGGTGTCATTTTTTCTTGGTACTGCCCATAGACTAGAGGGTGGTGGCTTTATATAGAAACACTTGAAAAAAAGAAGAAAAAAAAACTCAATTTTATCTCGTAAGTTATAGTTCTGATAATGAGTTCTCACAATAGTTGTTTAGTCATATTATATTGACCTACGACTCATAGTCATTTATAAATGAGTCTATATTTTTTTTTTCTCGATACGATTTCTCTGTTTATACTTCCATACATTTTTTTTCTATATTTTCAATTTAATCCTACCAGTTATAAAAGAGCACTAATTAAAACTACTCGAGCCACAAAACCTAATATATTTGAATTTTAATGAGCTCTTCCAAACTTTCATAACAAATGATTAATAGTGAAAAAAATAAAAACAAAAATCCAGGATTAGGGGCATGCATTATGCTAACATTATTCTTCAAATTGGACCTACTAATACATCTCCTTTACCAACACAACAAGAACAATGACTAATTATGTTTCATCAAAAGTGCTTTTAATTATCTCATTTAATTTAATCCATGCGTGACAAAACAAGAGACCATAAAGATGATCTCCAAAAGTTGTATGGTAATTATTTTCTATGTTAAATTGGAGCATGGATCGATGTTGCTGCCATTTTTTAAGTCCCTTTGCTTCTTGGCGAAGGGAAAGTGAATGCTTCAAAATCATAATTGCAATTATTTCATTTGGATGGCGTGGAAGAAGATTCATTTACTATGTCAGCACTCAGTAGATTTTGCAGATGAATATAATCGATTTTATATTCTCTTTCATTTAAGTAAAAAATGAAACAATGTGTATGATTTTTCCTTTCTTTTACGGGTATCTAATACGTCGTCGTACTTATACACATTTTATATATATATATATATATATATATATATTATTTTTCATTATTATAATAAAAATTATATTTTTCATTTTATATGGATCGAATTCATAATTTATTTTATAAGAAAACCATGCATCTATCAATTATGAGTAAAAAAAACATATTTATGAATTTATCTCATTTTCTTAAAAAAGGAAAAAAAAGAAGAGAAAAGAATAAAAGGGCCTGGCTTGGCCCACAATGAGGTGACGCCCACAACTTGGCTAACCTGACGACCCAATCACCTGAGCTCGGGAGAGGCTCCTACTGCCACTGAGCCTTCGAAGAGTCAACTTGGGCTACAAAAGGCTCTAACAAAAAGCCCAACAAACAAATAAACTAACATTGAACATCTACGCATCATGCATGCATGCATGAGATTTTTAATAATTATTTGGAGTTTTAATAAAAAAAAATATTTTTTTATTTTTTAGAGTTATACTTCCTCCGTCACAAAAAAAAGAAAAAAAAATTCTCTAACATATTTGGATTGTCATATAAAATATCGCGTTTATATTTTCAAGAGAAAATTGCAATTGATAATATATAATGTTTTGTATTTATTAATTTATTTGAAATAATAATTAATACATTTAAAATGATAATTAATAAAAAATAGATATTTATTAACTTATTTTTTACAATTAATTTTTTTCCAATTATTTTTTACAAAATATAATGAAGAGTTATTTTTCTTGTAACAGACGGAGTAGAACACTTTCTAATAGTTACAACACTCATCTATAAAGTTTTTTCCTTGGACCAAGTAATTAAGAAGTATATGGGTCAATATATATGGTGCAATCAAATATACATCTATAGTAAGTCAGTAATTATCCAATGTCTGCATTTCCGTATGTAGTGAGGAAATTATATAGAAACAGCCCAATAGGATTTAAGTTTGATAATATAATCCAACGGATGAACACGAACACACGTGTTTGTTCTACGTCACTGACAGTAACCATGACGATCCTCACTCCAACACGTGTGAGCTACGTGTCAACACAGGAGCAAATGGCCACCATCACATTGGAACTAGACATCCTTTTTTTAAATCTTATTTTCTCCTTCTGTAGAAATTAGAAGTGAGTAGATAGATTGACCCGTCTCCCACGCAACGCTACTCTATTTGGGTCCCCACTACCAAAACCCAAAAACATCCAAAAATTAATAATTGAAAAGAGAAAAAAGAAGAAGAAAGGCTGATACGACCCTGTGACCAAGTAAGCTCAATAGCTCCCTATAATTTCTCTGTAAAATTCTGCTCCATTCAAAGAAAAGATAAAAGTAGTAAAGTAGTTAATCTTTTAATGACAGACAAATAAATGATGGATTATTATTATTATTATTAACTTGAGTTCTTGATTTGTTTGATTAGCGTTTCTTCAGCTGCATCCCTTTCCTCTTGGTTTGCAGAGTTTATCGCACTCAATCAGGTCAGTTTCTCTGCATTTTCTTGAATTGGAAAGTGCTCTTTTCTTGAATCCTGATTAACTAGACTGTGTTTTTCATCAGTAAAAAGCAAAGGTGAAGGTGTTTTTCTTTCTTTCGTTTTTTGGATTTTGAGAGTTAAGTTGATTTGATAGGTGGCATTTTTCAAAAGTTTACCATAATTATGAAAATGATATTTGCCCACTAATACGTCTCTTTTACCCAAAAGAGGAAAGTTTCTTTCTTAACGTTTTGTCCATTCCTTTCCTATTTGGAAAACCAAGATTTGGGTATTCTAATTTATGTTTGTTTTGTCTTCAAAGTCTTACTAAATTTCTGGAACACTAGTTTTAAGCACGTGAAAACCATGTTTAATTATCAGTTTAAGTGCGCCTAATCTCATCTTTATCTTAGATAAGCATGAATCCATTACCTTAAGTCTACCAGAGGTGTGGAGTATGGGCTTCCATTCTATCACATCAAGTTGGACCTGGCATCTTTTTCTTTGTTTAATTGGGCTTTAGTAGTTTTTTATTTATTAATTGATTTATTTTATATAAAAAAATGAAGGTAGGGACTTAATTTATGATTTAACCCAAAGATAGCAATCTAGTCCAGCTTCTTTGTAATCAGACATTTTTTCCATCTTCCCGAGAATTCTGAATTCTTCTCGTTTCACTTGTAATGGATCTTTAGATTGATTATTACATGATTTTGCTAAACTAATGCTCATTTTAGTTCAAATGTTTGTCTAAAATTTTAGAATTAGTCCTTATATTTGTCTTTAACTGAAATTAATTCTCATGTTTGTATAATTTACTGAAATTATTTCAATTAATTTTATTTAATTAATTTTTTATTTTCTAAAAATTTCAAAAAATGTTATTCTTTATTAAAATCCTACCTGAAATTAATAACAAAGATAAGAATTTTATTTATATATTTATTATTTGATCATGTTAAATATATTTTCTAGAATTTCTTGAAAATAAAAATTAATTAAATTAACTGGAGAGCCAATTATACAAATATGAGATCAATTTCGGCTAAAAATAAATATGAGGACTAATTTTAAAATTTTAGATAAATGTAGGAACTAAAATATGCATTTAGCCATTTATCTACCGTTAAGTTTTAACTAAATTAGTAATAATCCTTCAAAATAACTTAGTGAACTCTACCACCTAGTAGCTTTGACAGTGACAACTAAAAATTGACTAGCACTTATATTAGTCTCAAGAAAATTGGTGTCTTTCTCAAACCAGATCAAGAGAAATGTTTGTGCATATTCTTCACGCTTAGTTCAAGTCTAAAACGATTTGTGCTCCCTGTTCAACAATTTGATCCGTACATTGTTATTTTTCTCAAATTTTGATCCTTTCTCCATGTTTGTCTAATACTCACAGGGGACAAAATCATACAAAAGAAAGAAAACAGAACAAGAACCAATGGTGGCCACTGCAGAAAACGAGATGATCTCACATGGAGAAGTGGAATCTTCATTACCAGAGCAAGACCCACATCCAAAAACCCACACTTTTGGTTCTCTTGGCAGGCAATCTTCCATTTACTCGCTAACACTTGACGAATTCCAGCATACTTTATGCGAGAGTGGCAAGCATTTTGGGTCGATGAACATGGATGAATTCCTGACAAGTATTTGGACTGCAGAAGAAAACCAAGCAGCCACTGCTACTAATCATAACAGCAACAATCAAGCTGTGAATTCAATTCATCAGGGATTGTTTGGTGACGCAAGAGGGATCGCGAGGCAGGCTAGTTTGTCGAGGCAGGGATCACTTACTCTGCCTCCTCCCCTGTGTAGGAAAACTGTTGATGAAGTTTGGTCAGAAATTCATAGAGGGCGTGGCCAGAAGAATGGAGGCGGCGGCGGACGAGATGGTTGTGGCGGCGGCGGTGGTGGCAGGAATGTGGGGAACTCTGAAGGTGCTGCGAGGCAGCCGACATTTGGGGAAATGACATTGGAGGATTTTCTGGTTAAAGCAGGGGTGGTGAGGGAGCAGGGGAATGTTGTGGCGCCTGCTGCGGCGTTGCCACATCAGCAGCGGTATGGATTATTTCAGGCCAATGCGATTAGTTCTGGTGTGGGGACAGGTTTTGTTTCCAGACCTGTTTTGGGGATGGCAACCGCGGGTGGTGGTGGTGGTTTTCAGACGATGGGACAGGGCGCAGGGGCGATAGGTGCGTATGCACCGCCACCACTACCTGCTGCGGTGGGGATTTGCGGTGGGAGAGTGGGGAATGGTGGTGGATATATGGCAGGTGGAGGATTCGGAATGGTGGGACCTGTGGGATCGGTGAGTCCGGTATCGCCGGATGGGACGATGGGTAATGTCGATAGTGCTGGAAATCAGATTGGGATGGATGCAGGGTTAAGAGGACGGAAGAGAATTATCGATGGGCCGGTGGAGAAAGTGGTGGAGCGGAGGCAACGGCGGATGATTAAGAACAGGGAATCTGCTGCAAGATCAAGAGCTAGAAAACAGGTTTGGCTTATCATATTCCTTTAGTAATGATCTTTGTAATGGAAATTGGTTCTAAAAGAGATGGTATGAGATGTTTTTTATTTACTTTACAGGCATACACAGTTGAACTTGAAGCTGAACTGAACCAACTAAAAGAAGAGAATAGACAGCTTAAGCATGCTTTGGTAAATCAAGAGCAGCTTTCTTGGTTAAGTTTTTTTCTCTATGGATTGCATTGCCTTTGATGAATTGCCACTAACAAATGCCCGTTTCGTCACTTTGTGCTTGAACAGACGGAACTCGAGAGGAAAAGAAAGCAGCAGGTGAATTCTGTAATCATTTTTTGTGCATAATGCCAATGTTTGGCACCATTTTCCCTTGTGATATGCATTTTTCTAGGGATTCTTTTGGTAATCTTACAACTGAAAATCACCAATTCTTACCTGGTCCTATGTAATGTTGTAAACACTAATTACACTTGTATCATGAATCCTTGAAATGCAGTATCTTGAAGAAATGAGAGTAAAAAACCCGACGAAGGCGCATAAAGCTAAAGAGAAACTGATGTTGATGAGGAGGAATTCAAGTTGTCCTATGTAGTGTAGGAGGAATGGTAAGCTCCAGCGATTTAACGTCTATTTTTCATATTTTTGCTGCCTGCATTTTAAATTATGCTGTCAAACTGTTGCAGTACTCTATTTTTGCAAACCAAGGGACAAACCCATATCAGAAAGTGTTATAAAAAGCAAAATTGAACCAAGGCCAGAACCGCCGAATTTGTAGCGCAATCGATCCATCAATTGCAAGGCCTAGGACAGGATTGCTTCCTCATACTATGATCAAATCGATCAGTCGTGTAATGCCTAGTTTAGTTTAGTTTTTACTGATGTTACACAGGTTTGTATGCAACATTCTAGATGTTATGTAGTCTTCGATGCTAAGCTCCCGCAGTTCTGTATACTTAATCTAGTTCTTGAAGAAATGGGCTCTACTTCTACCAATGCATGCAAGGCCAATAAGGCATCCATTTCAGGTGAGTTCAACGATCTAGCTTCAGGTACCACATCTGTTGTTGTTCCAATGTGCCTTTATGGTAGGGTGATTAGCATTGCCTTGGCTTCTCTTGATTAAAGTTGAAATGGCAGGGTGATTTTTCTCTCTTCCATAGTAGATATAGGAATGTAAATTATGGAGACATATAGTCGAGATCTAGTGGAAAGGTTCCATATTAGTTGTGCATCAGACTACATAATATGGATTAAAAAGGATAGATCTCTCAAATTACATTGTGTTGTATTTAAATTAAAAGAAAGTAGTAGAAGTATTCGCAACCCTGATATTAATGACATATTCCATCCAGATTCTCGTAATTCGTAAAACATGAAATTCATTCTGTAAGTTTTTCATGGATTGTTAACAATATGGAAGATATACATTACAAGAAATTATTTTCTAAGGAAAGAACAACAATTTATACCGTGTTTATACAAAGTGACCTGACAAACTCCCTCTTTAGCTTCATCGTGTTGCCACATACCCCTACCAGAACTAGCAATGTTAAGCTACAGCTTATTTCATACGCGCTTGGTAGGAAGTTAAACAATGGGTTAGTTTTGATCTTGATCCATCAGAAGATCTTATCTGCTGCCACCCTGTTTGTTGGATGCTGTCATGAAAGATTCCCCACAACCGCACTGCCCTTCAGAATTTGGATTAATAAAAACGAACTCAGACCTGCGTGCCAGGAGAGTGGCATACAAGTTAAAATGGAATCTTAAATCTTGAAAGTAGAATCCTTGTGATCGAAACCAGGATCAAGCAAAGAATGCATGCATGACTGGAGAGCACAATGAGCTCAAAATGAAGAAGTGACGCAGCAGAGAACTGTCAATTTAAATCAGACCCCATCACTCTAATCCTGAGAGCTAATAGAAGTCACGACCGAGAACTCATTCTAGACAAGAACACAGAGAACCTCTATACCAAAGAAAGAAATTCAAGTCACCCAAATCTCTAATTTTGAACTCAGAACTAAGAGCAGCGATAATCTTGACAACAAAAGCCACATCATTACTAGTAAGATAATGATTCATCAACTTGTCAAACAGTAAAAAGAGAACACAGAAATTACGCAATTCACATCCTCTTGCTATAACATGAAGATAGACTAATTCTCAAACAAAGGGGTTTGGAAAGTACAATCCCCATGAAAATGCAGAGAAAAAGCTAAAGGGCACCAAGAGCTAAGAAGATATGCATCTGACCATTCTGAAAGATGGTCATGAAACAAAACCTCAGAGGCAATCGTGAGTAATTAGATGCGCAACAGTGGCTGAGGCAAGTCTAGAATTACTACAAAGATGATAATCAAAAGGTGAAACTGATGGTAATGATCCTGATTTTATCACAGGCATGCATATTGCATGCATCACACTTATGCACATAGACACCAATGATGATCAGAAAACAATACCTGAGTTTGTCATCAACAAAATCCATCTTGGTTCCAATAACATGCATAAGCGCCTTTGGATCAATTAATATCTTCACACCTTTATCTTCAACCAATTCATCAAACTTCCCTTTCTCATCTGCCATATAAGAGTAGTAACCGGAAGCAAAAGAAGAAAATAAACGGAATCAGCCAACAAATCATTTCTACCAAATCCCAGCAAAATACGACAATCTTAAAAAAACCTATTCTTATTAAAGGACAATCAAATTAAGGTTAGGGTTATGCAATCAAGAGGTCCAATCAATTAAACTTCTCCCCTAATTAGGCCAGGATGAGATTCATATGAATAAGTCCGAGAAGCAGCCGGTCATCTAAAAGGAAGCCAAGATCGGCGGGTAACCGGCAGAAATCAAAACGAAATTAACGGAAGCGAATGATGAGAAGTGTGACGAGAAATGACTCACCAGCGTAATTGAGGGTGTAGGATAAGCCGTTGCAGCCGCGAGCTTTGACTCCGAGCTTGAGGTAAGGCCGCTGGCGCTGCTGCAAGAGGTGGCGTATTCTAGAGGCTGCGGCGTCGGTTAAGCTTAAAGCTTGGCGCCTAATCGCCGGTCCGATGTTCTCCGTCGCTGCCGCCAACAAGCGAGATGCCATTTGATTGGACTAGATCGGTATCCCCAAATTACCTTACGTTCAATGGCAGCTGTAGCGATTCTAATAGGGGCAAACTAGTCTTTTCGATATAAGGTGCGTGTTCTAGTCATTTCTAGCTCACAAGAGGCACCTTACCTATTTTCTAAAATTTGTTTGTGGCTCTAAACTTCTAGTAAGTTCTGTAATTAACTGTTAATTATTATAAAAATGAGACACTAGTGATGAATAAGGACTTTTTTGTTTGTTTGTTTAGTAAATATAAGTGTGTATAAATATTTATTGGTTATGTATAATTTTTTTTTTCATTTTTAACTCAGATTTTATATTCGAGTCTGAAAAATAGAAAAAATTATACTAAAAAAATTATCATTTTAAGAGCCAACATTACACGAATAACATTAGTTTCCTGCCGTAACAAATGATAATACAACTATTACTAGTATTTTTGAGTTTTTTTTCTAATTTCTTATTTTTCTTATAGACATAACTTTATTAAAAAAAGAAAGAACATAATGTGATACTTTTTTCCTAATTTTTATTTGAAATTGTGTGTTTTTGGACTTTTATCTATTTTGGGCCATGGCTAGTCTTAGCCCACAACAAAGGTGTATTTTGTAAAGAGTAACAAAAGGCTTCGTCTCTTGTTATTGTCTCCCACAATTTGTTCTCTTTTGAGGGCCAAAAACTTGCAATTCCATTTCTTCCTCAATCCATTCACAAGGATTTTGTTGGCTTAAACCAAAGCCACAATTTGTTAAAGGACAAAAACCCTACACAAAATAAATACTCCTAAATTATAAAGGCTTTTAAGCCAAAGAAACTAAACCCTGCTATTTTGTTTTCTGTTAATTATAATTTTAACATATCGGAAGAAAACAACTAAACCCTTCACTCCACTCCACTCGGTAGCAAATGCTTCAAGGGACATTGCTCTTTTACACTCTGCTACTCTCTCAGGTCTCTCTTTCACTTCGATTCTATCTCCCTTTCTCTGAATTACCCACTTTTCATTCCCTCTTTTCGCTTCATTTCAAGCTCTTGTTCTAGTCTTTTCTTCGTGGCTCGCTCTTTAGCTGAATCCGCTACTGTTTCTTTTTGTGTTTTCGGTGATTTTTATACTTGTTTCTATACTGATAAATTCGTTACCTTTTACATTTTGCCTAATCATTTTAGAGCTTACTCACTTAATTCTTCAAATCTTTCTTTCATGTTGTGAGTGGTAAATGTTGTAACTTTTCTTCACAAATTTTATCTCTTTCTTTGGAAAACAGGTGTTGGAATTGATATAATTAGGCATTTTCAGGCGAAGTTTGTGTGTAAGCGCATTGATACTTGGCTCACTTAGATTTTGAGGGTTGGAGTTGTTGTTGCCATTTGATAAAATGGCAGCTTCTGGGTCGCCGTATTGTGTGTCTTCTAGTGCTAGAAATCAAATGGGGATGTTGACTGTTCTTGGAGGTAGAGTGGCTACGGAGAATAATTTGGGGAGAGTTGGCATGGTTAAGATGACAGATGACAGAAATAAGTTTCTGGGTGCCGGCCAGAAATCTAATCTTTCACAGTTTAGATGTTCAGCGAACCCTAATAATGTCAGCCCATATCATAACAGGGATCCATTTCTGAATCTGCATCCTGAGGTATCGATGCTTAGAGGTGAGGGGAACAACACAGTTGCTACTCCAAGGAAGGATACTTCTGGTGGAACTGTCACTGACAGCTTAAGAGCTGAGCCTAGCCCAAATACTTACAGCGAAGCAAGGATCAAAGTTATTGGTGTTGGAGGTGGTGGGTCAAATGCAGTAAATCGTATGATAGAGAGCTCAATGCAGGGTGTGGAGTTTTGGATTGTGAATACAGATATTCAAGCAATGAAAATGTCTCCTGTCTTTCCTGAGAACCGTTTGCAAATTGGTCAGGAGCTGACCAGAGGTCTTGGAGCTGGTGGTAATCCAGAGATTGGAACAAATGCTGCCAAAGAGAGTAAAGAAGCAATAGAAGAAGCACTCTATGGTTCTGACATGGTCTTTGTCACTGTAAGTTCAATATCTGAATATGCATTGAGTTTATGGTTTGCCGTAGTGACTATCACACATTTTCCATATAGAATGCTAGAGAACGTTTGTTTTTTGTATCCTATTCTCTGATGGTCCCTACCCATGGCAATTTAAATTAATATCATGGATAATATAGGTGATCATCAAATTATGCACCAGTGAATTTGTGACCAGACCACCCCATGGGCACTGGAGAAGAATAATTAGCAAGTGTGCCATGGAGTACATTCGTGTGAGATTCGGTGTATGCTGGCTTAAGTGGCTGGCTATAGTGTCTATTTTTGTTAACTTTTATATGATCATTGAATTCCATTTCTAAAACTTATAAATTTGTTCTCTCTCCGACATTTAATCATTTAATGCACTGAGTTCTTTTTTCACACCCTTTACAAGCTATGAGTTAGGGAGCAGATTATAGTGGTCTTAGATGCTTGCTATTGTTTGTTATTATTATGTTCTCACATAATCCATCTCATTTTTGTTAATTGCGTTCTACTTTGAAGCTCTTAGCGACGGTAGATTTTAATTGCAGGACGTATGTCACATGTGACACAGTTGGACAAAACTGATGTCTTACTTCATGTTTTGGTGGAACAGTGCTAATGCTAATCTAGAGTAAACTTGTTAGTTATGATATCTAAGTTTGAAAGTTGTTGTGTGTTTGATGAGGCCTTGGAAAATGTCGAGACACAAGTGCAATTGATAAATTTGTAGGGACAACTGGCTTTCAATGCTTAAGGTTATACAACTTGCTTTTCTGGACTCTTTCCTTATGCTAGTATTGCCTGAGATCATATGCGCTGTATTGATAAGTTAGCTGAGCATATTGGTTTGCAAGTTCCTTGACCCTGTAAATCTTGTACCCAGAGTCACAAATTTTCTGATGCAAATATTCTTGCACTTAAGTGTTAAGCTTGCCCTTGACTTTTGCTCATATAAACACTTATCAACCTAAAACAAAGTTGTATTTTGAATTCTTTTATTTTCTTATCTGCCTGCAGGCAGGAATGGGTGGAGGAACTGGCACTGGTGGAGCCCCTGTGATTGCAGGTGTAGCAAAGTCGATGGGTATATTGACAGTTGGTATTGTGACAACACCTTTTTCCTTTGAGGGGCGAAGGAGGGCAGTTCAGGCCCAGGAAGGAATTGCAGCTTTGAGAGAGAATGTCGACACGCTGATTGTCATTCCAAATGACAAGTTATTGACGGCTGTTTCTCAATCTACCCCCGTAACAGAAGCATTTAACCTGGCAGACGATATTCTGCGGCAGGGTGTCCGTGGCATTTCTGATATTATTACGGTATGTGGTTCTAAAGACATTGTAGTGAAAACATAGTTGGTTGCTTCATTTCTCATTATGTGGCCCATGATAATGGAGCTCATTTTGTCTGGATCAACAATTATATCAAATGATCCGAACACTGAACAAAACTTTAGGAAGATTTTCCTACAAAAGATTTCTGATTCATTATCAGTTGGCTAGGTATGTTGGCGTAGCAGGTTTCTTTTTGAATTCCATTTCTACCTTTTGAGAATTATGTCGTTTATACTTAAATTGGCTTTGGGTTTCATGGCTGCAGATTCCAGGATTGGTGAATGTGGATTTTGCTGATGTGCGAGCAATAATGGCTAATGCAGGTTCTTCGTTAATGGGCATTGGAACTGCAACTGGTAACTTTGAGCAACTTGTGACTAGAATACCTCGGCTTCTTACTTTCATTACAGCAGAATTGTTTGATATATCTTGCTTCTCAGACAAGATTTGTTCAGACTTGTTAACCATGAGACCTATGATGCTTTCCCCTTCTGTGAAAGAAGGAAAGAGGTTTCTGGTAGCAGATCTCATGTTCCAGGCTGTCCAGTGACTGTTGATTAATAAATGCTTATTTAACTTCATGTTACCAGTTAAACCTTCTGAACCGGTGTCCATTCGTGTCATGGATGCTAAATATGACATTAGTTATGTTTTGATGAATAACTTGGCACACTTCTGTTTGACATTAGGATTCAACTTTTGGAGTTACCATGTGTTGCAAGCTATCAAATTATTTTAGAATCTATGTTGTCCTATCAAGCATGGCAGTAATTACTGTCCATTAAGGCCATGTTCTTCCAGTCTACAAAACAATCATCGCCAAAGAGATTATTTGCACTTGCTTGCTTTTACCTGAACAAACAATTGAAGTATTTTTTGGCTTTAGAACTTCAAAGAATCTTATATCATTGTTATTTGGCACTCCCTAGTTGGTGATGTAAACATTATAGGCAAGACTAGGTAACGATTGTTTTTTCCATGATGTGTTATGACTCACTAGTGCTGTACTTAGTCCTTTTGTGCTATCAATGATCTAATTGCCTTCAATGATGTACTACATGAACCAGAATATATGACCACAGTAGCATAGTGGTCAGTTCATGTTCAGAAACAGTTATAATCCATGTTTGATCGTCTATGTGCAGGAAAGACAAGGGCAAGAGATGCTGCATTGAATGCAATACAGTCACCTTTGTTAGACATTGGTATAGAGAGGGCAACTGGGATTGTGTGGAACATTACTGGTGGAAGTGATCTAACCTTATTTGAGGTACCAGTCTCTCTCAGTCTAATTATGCCAGCAGATTCATCTTATGCCTGTCTTCCTCAAAACTTCATCCTCCCATGCATCTGTGTAACTTTATAGGTCATGCTAGAAATGCTGCAGTGAAACTGAGTATGCATGTGGTAAAGTAGGAAAAAATAGGCGCTGTTATATAGCTGGTGCTTTTATGGCTACTGTTTTAATACCACAGGGTCTGGAACTGAGTTTTATGTTTCGTTATTCATGAAGCTACTGGTTCCAGAAGCTGCCATGGTCACTGTATCATTGATATAGTTCTCCATGTTTATATGATCCTTTCTTTCTTCTGGTGAATCCTTCAGGTAAATGCCGCAGCAGAGGTTATATATGACCTTGTAGATCCGACAGCCAATTTAATATTTGGAGCAGTGATAGATCCAACAATCAGTGGTCAAGTAAGTCATTTCCTACTTTAATCAGATGGATGTTAACTTTAGTCTTAGATCACTCCCATATGGTCTTTGAGCCGTAAACATCACAACTAAATGTAGTATGTTTGCAGTAAAAGACAACTGTTGCCTGGCTGATTTATAGGAAGTCAGTGGACACAACTTAGAATACAGTTGGTAGATGAAGCTTAGTTTAGGGGAGACTTCTTTTTAATCTACCATCGCTACGCTTTCAACCCTTAGCTTTACTTATATGTTGAAGGTTGGCAGGAATGGTGTGGTTACTCTGTAAATTTCACCATGGATTACAAACTTGAATGCCTTTTTTAATTTCAGATGGTAGATAAGATTGCATGTCTGCATCTTGATAGCACACATCTGTTTTCTTTTGGTTGTTTGCTCGAATTTGCTAGAGAAAATAGAAACGTATACCGGTATGCATCAACCACAACATGTTAGTTAAAAGACCTTTTGGATCGCTGGACATATTTTACCTGTACTTGAAGTGTTTGAATGGATGAAATTTAGCATACTGGACACTGAGAGATATATTTGTACCTGGTCCAGGTCAGTATTACCCTAATTGCAACTGGGTTCAAGCGTCAAGAAGAAAATGATGTCCGGCCACTTCAGGTACTGCCTTCTTCTCTCCCTCTGCGTGATGCACCAGACAATTACAATATTATGCTCAGTATCTTTAACTTGCAGGCAAGTCAGGTCGCACCCGGAGATTTAACCTTTGGAATCAACCGGCGTCCTTCCTCCTTTACTGAAGGTGGTTCTGTTGAGATTCCTGAGTTCCTCAAGAAAAAAGGGCGGTCTCGCTACCCCAGAGCTTAAATTACATTTCCACAAGTTGGCCCATTTTACGGTATCACAACGACATGTCCCTTGTCGAAAACCTAAAGTCTCTGTAGGTATTAGTTCCGACATAGTGCTCCCCCCATGGCTACCGGCTTCAAGATCTTAGAGTGTGCTTGTTTAGATTATAGGATTATGGTTTTTGTGCTGCATATCCCTAACCAGAATGGAAGTTGCTGCTACGTTGGTTTTTGTTTACTGAAAAGTTTCAATAATTTCTCAGGTCAAAATCCTGAGGCTTGTATAGAATATGTAGCTGCCAACCAATGTATTGGCGCCATCAATTGATCAGCTGTTTATTTACCGATTTCATGATTATTTTTCAGACCAATTCCACTTTGGACCATGTTTCTGCTCCACACATTTCCAACAAAACGGGAGGGATATTTCTTTCAAGTTCCTTTTTTCCCAGAAAAAAGAAATTGTTGTTTTTTTGGGCCCTTAGTTTTCTTGGGCTTCAAAGCCTGACAAAATTCCTGCACTCAGCTAGCTAAAAGCAAAATAGGGCAGGTCTTGAAAAGTTATGTATTTCTTGTTTTTTCTTTTTTCTAATTTCTTTTGGTGGCAATAAACTGCAAACTCATAATCAATGAAATGAATATTATAGAGTTTTTAGGTCTCAACCAAACTCACGGTAAACGTATATAAACCAAAGTTGTGTATATCATTTCGGTGATCATTTAGGATACGCTGTTAGAACTAAAATATCTCCATACGTTCTCAAAGTATTCAAGAGATATTTAGGGTATGTCCTTAATATGTTCAAAAATATCTAATTAATATTTAAGTTATAATATTATATGGAAAGTTTGTTGGTATTAATTCGATATTTTCTTAATAATCAATAATATAGAGACGAATTACAAAATGCTCAAATCAAATACACTGCGTGGCTCTCCATTGGCAACTGTATTCTGTGGTTTCTTTCATTCCTCAAGTCATTCCCACTTGTCTTGTCAAGTTTACAAATTGTTCCGCCTGCCCTGTTTAATCATGTCGCTTATACTAATTTCTACTCCCTCCGGTCACAATTAACTGTCGTTTTGACTTTGGGTACGTTTATTAAAAAGGTCGGATGATTCATTATTTAACCAAAAAAATTCCGTACTTTTTTTCGAACATACGTTAATCCTCCGAAAAAAAATTTAAGGTAAAATTGTCTCAAATAGTAAATCATTCGACCTCCTTAATATATGTACCTAAAGTTAAAGTGATGATTAATTGTGACCGAAAGGAGTACTACAAACAAATTAAACCAAACACTCTTTCAAATAAATAGATGAAATAAGCATTTATGTGAGGCATATAGTATGCGAAGGAGAGAAGAGGTTGGAAATGAAGAAACGTGTGATATGACATATTTGCGGTGGTTAAGAAGACACACATGTCAAGGAAGAAAAAATCTAATTTAAACCCAGTTGCCAGTTGCCATCATCATCCATGCATCTCTTTCAAGAAAAAGATTTTCGAAAAAAATGTCTCCATCTCATTTAATGGTATTCGGTCACCTCCATCTCTTTCTTTTCCTTCAAATCAAAACCTAATATCTCTTTTGCATCATAATTCAAAACTTACATGCATGTGTACTACCGTAATTCGCGATAATTTTATAAATTTTAAATTCGAATCTCCAATAACAATTATAGATAAAAAAATAAAATTTTAATAATTTTTTCTATCACCTAAAAATCCCAACAAGTATAAACCTTACTTCAATTTTGTCATATGATAATACTTAATAAACTTCTTATCATATTTTAATATCGAAACTAATTATATATGAAAGATATTAGCCATATATACGATGTGGTTTATGAAAAAATGGGGCTTAATTGCCACATTGGCTCAATTGCTTGGAAGCAATTGAACAAGTGGGAAGACCAACTTGCAAAAACGAGGGAAGACAACCATAGAAACACGAGGGAAAATAGACAATGGAAAACTAATATTTGGTGACCATAGAAAAGTAGTAGAAATAAAATTTGATTTTAATGAAACGAGACCTCAAAAGTACTAAGAAATGAATCCAATGATGGCCCAAGCTAAGGGCATGGAAAACCGTACGTATGAATGAGAAAGACTAACATATATACAATGAGATACATTGGAGTACATTATTTTACTCTTCTTTTTTTTGGGACCTTTAAGGAAAATCATTAGTAAGCCCCACACCCACAACGTCAAAGGTTTTTTTTGACTATGAGCGTTTCTGGTTTTCACCGGCCGATCCGGTATGGTTTATGAAAACTATGATAAATACGAAACCAAGTTAGTTAATTACAAAGTAGAATGATATTACTAAAGATATTAACAATTTAATACTAACACTTTTACTAATTGATGTGACATTCCGGTTTATCATTTCTTATTAAGTTATATTTTTTATTTATTTAAATACGCACTATCAAATAAATATAAAAATGACATTTGTACATTTAAGTAAATAAATTAGAAATAAATATTAGTAACTCTAGCACCACTTTACAAAGTATGTGCTACTAGATTTAGGAGTGTCGACGATAGAGTATTGCTAGAGGTACACTTTTACTAAATTGTTTTATTAATGTATATTTATCATTTTTATATTTACTTATCCGTTACTTATCCGTTGTTTATTTTAACTATTTAATAAAATGATATTATAATTCTTAAAATATAATTTTTTAAAGTGATTAAAATATCATTGATAATATTATAGAAACCATCAACCTTTCTCAATACATGCCCTATATTTAAAATTATCAACCATTTAAATCTAATGGATGGTTAAAACTATCGTTATATATACAAACGTTTTTATTATATAAGCTTATTCTATTTCTAAGTGGTCATTTACAAGGAGCACAATTTGATTGAATCTTGTTTTGGGTTTTCTCTCCCACTTGTGTTTTTATACATAGTAAAAAGTTTGAACCTAACCACACAAAATGGAATCCAATCAATCCCAAGAATGACACGTACAGTTACCACATACCATACAAAAGAAACCCTTGACGTGTAGTGTAACTCCCCACTCGTTGTCTCTCACCTTTATTCTCAAGCCCCTTATTATTATGTAAATCTTTCTACAGAAAAAATGATGTGTGTCATTCATAGCTAGAACAACACCAACACCAAAAAATCCAAGAGCAAGAAGCCATCCTCTCAACCCCATTACGGAAAGAAAAGAAGAAAGAGTATACTATATTCTTCTTTTCTCCTGTTCCATTCCTTAAAGAAAGCCCCATTACCACCACCATGGAATCATTACATCAAACCTCATCATCGTTATCATCACTTACCTTTACATCACATTCCGATCAAGAAACCAACCTTATAAGTGATAAAGAAAAAAGGAAGAGTTCTTCATTAATGAAAACATCATTGGAGCATGGGAATGATACCTCAAAGTGTTCACCACCTTCAACTACCGTCGAGGAGCTTAGTATTGACGAAGAAACAACAGTATATGGCGGCGGCACGGAGCTGGGAAGTGGAAAGTTTGAGGCATTTCAAGAAGAGGATGATGAATATTGTTGTGGGCGTGAGAGATTGAAGAGGCATAGGGTTGAGGTTGCGGGTAGGGTTTGGATTCCAGATATATGGGGTCAAGAACATTTCTTGACGGACTGGATTGATTGCACTGCGCAGTTTGATGCTTCCTTGATGCATAATGGGATCTTGTCTGCTCGTGCAGCTTTGGTACAAGAAGGAAGGAGAGCTAATTCTGGCAGTTTAAGCATAGAAAACAGGTGTTAATCATAATCATAATATAAGAGTATTAAATATTGTTCTTTTTTTCATTCAAGAACACCTTTTTAATTAAGTGGTATAATATTATTGTTTTGTTAATAATGATTATGAGATATGCAAATATTTCTATATATATATATATATGTATGTATGTATTTTTCATAGTTTTGGTTTGTTACAATTGCCATTATTTTAGCTTTGTGCATGATTAATAAGTGAGTGGCATTTTTTAGCCCAAGAGTTAGCTTGCAACATGTTACATGTGATCTCCATATCATGATTCAAATGAGAAAACACTTCCAACAAAAATTATGCTGGCTCTTGAATGAAATTAATCATATACGGGAAGGTAAAGAGGATATTTCGAGTAAAATTGATATTCAATTATTCACAATTAATTAGGGATATTCATTTCATTTTGTGGCCACTCACACCGCAACGAGGCTGGGCAATTTGGACTTGGAGATGTGGTTCCCCATCTCGACTGACCAAGTCATGGAAGGCGGCCGAAACTGCCGCCACCGGTATCTTTTCCTCACCGGAACTAGCTTGGAATTTACCATTATTTTTCGGAAATAAATAAATAAAAAGAACCCTAGTTCCAAGTAAAGTTGTCCTTTCTTGATACTTGGTACTTGGCATGCATGGTCATGATTATTATTAGACAAACAAAAAGCCCAGCTCCTGTCCAACTTTAATTGCCAAGCTCTAATGTCATATTTTGGCGCCATCTCTCCAGTTCAATGTATGAGAATTAACCAGATCCATATCCAACAAATGCTAACAACCGAAAGATCGATGAATGTAGGTGATTTTATCATTACTGCTGTTTCTAAGCATTTTCAACAATATTTCAAGGCAAATTCTGTGGCCTGGCTTGAAAATTACAGTGGGACATACCAACACCCATAATGCCAAAACTGAAGGCAAACTTATCAGCTAATGTCAGGACAAAATTGTGTACCCTCTTCTCCTGATAATTACATTAGCATGCCAATAACTTAACGACATCTAAAGCCCAAGGTAGGTAGAACAGTTACAATGAATAATACACATCATAAAACTTTGGTGAAAAAGAAAAGCTGGTAATCAAGGATATGCATCAGGCTAGAGGTGTCAGCTCCCATAGCTTTATAGTTCCATCATCACTAACAGAAGCAAGTAACCTGTTTTCCTGGTAAGTTTCAACAATAACATCACCCGGTTATGTTACAAATCTAAGTGCTGCTTCAAGATAACCATGAACGATCACAAACGATAATAAGAATAACAACACAACAGCAATGATAAGCAGGCAAATTCAAGGTATTGTGTCAATTCATGTATGCTGCAACCCAAGTCTAAGAAAAATGGTTTTTCCGCACGCCCTCCCTTCGCATTCAATATCTGATTTAATTACCATCCAGTTATATTTTGCAAAATACTAAAGTAGAGAACCCATCAATTTGTAGAAAGGAATGATATGTGAAACTCTAGCTTGTTCATTATTGCTGTTTCCAGGAAAGACTAGAGCATCTCCAAAAGCAGAAGTTTCACAAAGCATTTTTTTTGTCTTTTAGTTAATAGTAAGTGTGGCAACATATCAACCATGCTTAGGCTATGGCAAGTCAATAGGTTGGAAGTATTCTCAAGTCACAGCAAGAAACTGCAAATAGAAACATTACTCGTGAATCAAAGAAACAAGTAACCTATAATACATTATTATCCATTTATTAAATCCATTTATTAGTGCTAATGCATCTCCACCATACAAAAAGTAGGCATACACTTTCTCATTAATTGCTGACAGAAATCTTACCCCAGGGCTCCACTGCACTGAATTAATGTCCATCTCATGGGCCTTTTCCCTTTTCGACAACAATTTGTATGAAGGACTATCAACCTATAACAGAGTAAATCATGTGAGTAGATTTTTCCTACGTATACATGTGCATTAATATAGTCTCTGTCCACAAACACACTAGTACATATACTTTTGAATGCTCCAGATCAACAAAGGGTTGCTGGTATACTGTATACCAATAAAAAGGATAATAATGTAGTGAACCTGATAACCATGATCAGTAAAGACAGAACAAATATGAAGGAAAAGAGTCTTACTACCAAACCATCTTTGCTCTCCACAAAAAATCTAATAGCATCATCAGCTGCTCCACTGGCTATAATACCTTCCCTGTCACGATGAAGAGTGTGTATAAGCACATGTGCGTTTCAGCATACCATCATAGGAAAGCACCTAATAACTAAATTGTTTTATGTCTTTTTTAGGGACCGAGGACATAATATCAATGAGACTTATTACCATTCAAAACTCAAACACAAGAGAGGGTAGCAGTAAACTAGTGACTTGGAATCTAACATTAAAAAGGACCCCAAATTCATGAATGAGACGTAATTATTCATCCAAACTAAGTAGCGTGCCACTACCTTGACCAGTGAACTGAAAAGATCG
The DNA here is from genome assembly GCA_963691705.1 of Viola odorata. NCBI lineage: Eukaryota > Viridiplantae > Streptophyta > Magnoliopsida > Malpighiales > Violaceae > Viola > Viola odorata. Next base: position 55,946,742 of record OY829543.1, on the reverse strand, counting down.
TCCGATCATGATAGCCTGAGAGAGTGCAGAGATGATTCCTGAAGAAAAACAACCATGATATCAACCAGTGCCATGTGTCTAAAGTAAGGCAAAAAAATCTCACCACTAAACCAAACAAAAAATTACATGAACAAAGCATCAAACCCTTTGAGAAATACTCTACAGAGCTAGAGTATGCAGTGTTTTTTATTCTTCTTAAAAAAATTTCATTGGTTAAAACATAAGAGTAAATTGGCTCACAAAAGCATCAGAATTCAGAACCAAATCTTAATGTCTGAATATTCAGAAATACAAGAATTGAACAATAGTTCTGAAGCATGTTTGCAAAATTACTGACTCATCGCAGGCATTCAGCCTACTGCTTGGCACTAAAATACTATCCACATAAAATTTCAAATATTTTAACAATCTATCAACAGAGTTTTTTCCTCTGCTCAAGATAAATTGCTAACCTTAAAACATTTTTCTTAAACATTCCTTCACTCATTGATGACATATCTTTAGTAGCATTATAAAAACCATATTCCGAAGAATACACAATATGCTCACCATGGTGCAGCGTCATCACCAGATTCCATCTTTCTAATGTCAGTTCCCCATATCTTTAGAGTAAGATCGTCACTGCCAAACCAATCCAATTACATGTAGTTATTCTTGCCAGAACAATTCAAATTTTAATGGTAAGACAATTGCCACTGCCATTTAAGATCACAGTCATGCCAGTGTGAGATCCAAAAATGGGGAAAAAAGTCATACCTGCAGGAAACCATTTTGTCTCCTTCAGCGTTAAAAGAAAGTGCCCAAACAGTAGAAGAGTGACCACTGAAGAAAAAAGAAAAAAGAAAAAAGAAAAGCATGGTTGAGTTAGGCTGATTTATGGCTTAATGCAGAAATAATCCGAGAGTTTATGTAAACAAAACTATATCAAAGCAGAGGGGAGAGAGAGAGCGATGAGAAAGCCAAGACCGTACTTGTTAGCTTCGCCTAGGGTTTGAACACATTCCCAATCACCAGTACCATCTTCACCCCAAACCTGCAAAAGAATAATGTTTCAAAACCAAGATTCCAAACCTATTCTCATATTGCTGCCGCAAATAGAAAGCCGCAACCAAGCACATGACAAAGAAAAGCAATTCATAGGATGAGGAAATTTAGCCCATATAATACCTTAATAGAGTTATCATAGCTACAAGAAAACAAAACATCCAAGGTTGGATGCCATTTAACCATCTTAACATCTTGTGTATGTCCTTGCAACACCGAAGCACACTCGTATTCATTCCCTGGCATCACTTCCCATATCCAAACAGTTTTATCTCGACTACAAGTTGCAAGCAGGGTCCCAGAAGCATTCCAAGAAACACTTTTGACTTCATTCTCGTGACCCTATTTTGCAAAAGAGGAAACGAGAAAACAAGACATGAAAATTGGGCATATGTGACTACTTCTAGTGAGTATATAAAACAAGTGCAAGAACAATCGACATTGATGTTTCGTGTTTATTATTCAAGTTATAAGATGGCAAGAAGAATAATACTAATACCTCTAAAGTAGCAACACATTCGAAATCACCACCAACATTTTCCCAAATCGCAGTAGTGGCATCAAAGCTAGCAGTAGCCAGTAATTTACCATCGGGCGACCAGGAGCATGACCGAACAGTTCTAGTGTGTGTTTCTTCCAGAACTGTCTGCACAATAATTATCACATTACACCATCATCAATTCCAGTACCAAGTAAACTTAATCAAGCGAGCCCAACGAATTAACCAAAAAAGAAAGACTGAAACATGGGAAGGAAAAAGGACCTTGCAGTGGAAAGTGCCAGTGGAGGGGTTCTGTTCCCAGATTCGGACGGTCTTATCGCCACTGCAAGAGGCGAAGACGGGGGCGGCGTCGGCGGATGGATTCCAGGCGAGGCTCCAAACCCTATCGCCATGACCTTCGAGAGTCTGAAGCTCTTTGAGCTGGAAGTTTCCGTCGTGTATATCCATGTGGTGACCGGATTGAAGATTAGGGATTGAAGATTAGGGATTAGGTTTCTACTCCAATTCAATTTGACAGAAGCGAGGGGGAGGGAGTTGATTGCTGGGGTGAGTTCTGTTAAACGAATCAGGACATGGAACTGGACGCGCGCGCCACGGGCCTGAGTATTTGGACGTGGAGTGTGGCTTTCCCGTGTACGACTTTTACGGTTTTAACTTTTTTTTTTCTTCCTAAAGTTATTTTATTTTTATTCGGTATATTTATTTTCTATTTTTATAAGGTTTTTATTTTTTGTTTAGTAGAAAATATTTAATGCTTTCAAGGTACTTTAAAATTCATTTAAAATTAATAAATACAAATGATTTTTTTTATCATGAGTCTATTGCAAAAATAAAGACATTTTCGTTGATAATAATGCAAACTTAAACACAATAATAATACAAAAAATTACAACATGATTGTGAAAGTGATGTTAAATTCTCATACTCCTATATTCTATGGTTTAAAAACTATTAAATGGTTGGAATTATAAAATAAAAAAATTGACATTACAAATTATAAAATTTAAGCTTATTGGAGTGAATCATTATTAAATTTTAGTTTGACGTGAAATATTAGATATTTTGTTTATTAATTATTTTTGTTGTGTTATTGGATTTAGGGATGGTAATTCCGCACACGGATATAAATATCTACCCAATACCTGCAATTATGGGTGGGCATTACCCGCACATTGTAGGTATTTTGTGAGTATGGATATACCCGCACTAGTATGGATAGTACTTATCCGCTCCAATACCCGCACTAAATACCCACGATATATATAATATATTTTAATATATAATTAATTCAATATATAATATATATTTTTTATACCAAAGCGGTGACAGCGTCGTTTTGACAATAAATCCAACAAGAAGGTTATTAGGGCAGACCATTATTGCAACAAAACCACTCTCTCTGTCCTCTCGCAGTCGTCGCGGCCAACACACAGCAGTTACTGAAGTTTGCAGGACTTTGAACTATCAAGCGTGTTGAGCAAATATTGCAAGATCTTGGGGTTTGTTTCCTGAATCCTTAATGTTGTTTTTCCTTGTTATCCAGTTCAAAATTGTTTTAATCATGTATTCCGGTTGCTTTGAGGTTAATTTTAGGTTTTGTTGTCGGAGGTTTTTTGTGGGTTTAAGAGAGAATTCCTCTGGCTTGTCTTTTTTTTGAAAAAATTAAGAGAATTATTTTGGCTTTTGCAGATATAGAACTGAAAAATTTATCATTTTTTTGAAAAAATTAAGAGAATTATTTTGGCTTTTGCAGATATAGAACTGAAAAATTTATCTCTTTGATCCAGTAAATATTTTAATTTTTACTAATGTAATTTAGTTCCCTTGCAGTGATTTAAAGCTTAGCCTCAATAATATGAATTATCTTGTGCAAGAGTATAAGTTGAGACTAAAAAATTTGACAATCATGCCCGGTAGTTTCCTTTTACTGAATGTTAAGTTTTGCTATGGTAGATACATTCCATGAGGTGAAGAAGAAGAAGGCCAGGAAAAAAGGAGGTAATATACCAAGATGTATTTTTATTTAAGAAAATTACTTACCTTCTGGAGTTTCTACTTGCTTGTCGTTGCTTTTCCTTCTTATTTTGATAAATCTATTTTTTCAAAATTAAATGTTATATTATTTTCTGTTTGATTGGTAGTGCTTCTCCTATGAACGAAGGATGACACATAAATTGTTGCATAATATGGTGATTGTATCATTACAGGTATTACACACACAAAATCGAGGAGTAAGGGTGGCCGAGGAAACTATTCTGCTAACTACAACTATTCTGGTATTATCTTTTACTTTGATCAGAATATAATGGTTTATTTTTGGCTGAGCCTAACTATCTTGGTTTAAAATATTAGTAACTAGTTTTGTTCCCCTTAGTACATAAGCTTCATCCCTTCGTTATGTATTTCCCACTTCATTAAATCATTTTAGAACTCCTTTTATGATTTTTTTTGAGAAATCAAATATGATACCATGAATTTTCCTTTAACAGGTTAGTTTAAAACCAAGAGTGCCAGCAAAAGTTGTTTGTGTAGGGCATCTTGAATTAAGAAAAAAATATTGACACTACTGAATCTCAAAAAAAGGTAAGATTCACATTTGGTGAATGAAATTATTTCATGGACAAACTTCAGTAACTATTATGTGCCGTTTCACTTTGTCAATTTATTTTATTAGAGCATAACTTTGCTTATCTTTGCAATTTTTTGTTGTAGATATAATGGAAAATTAAGAAAGTGAGCATACAGTGGAGACAAATCCCTATCCTCTGGTTTCACATATTGGTACACGTGTGGAAGTTCCAATCTTCCAGTTTCTAGTATTGGTACACCTACACTCATATCAAGTTCCAATCCAATTGAAACCAATCATCCACACAAAAAACACTAGAAGAAGAAGAAGAAGACTCCAATTTGAAATCAGGAAAAAATAGACAAAAAAGTAATGTATGAGAATATTTTACAAAGGTGATGGTTGGTAATAAGATTATTATGGATTATCATGTTGAATTAATGTATCGTATTATTCTGTGGTATTGTTATTAAATTAGATTTTTTTTTTATATATATTAATTTGAATGAAATTTGAAATTCAACCAAATTTGCGGGTATTCGCGGGTACAATTACTCTTCCTTTACCCGCTCCATATGAATGCGGGTGCGAGTATGGGTATGGATTACCCACAATTTTACGGGTGCGGGTATAGATAGTGCTTACTCGCCCCATACCTGCCGGTTGTCATTCCTAATTGGACTTTCCATAGTTTCACTATTCATTATTATTTGCTATATGTAATTATATAGTCTTTTTTAGGTTGGCTTCCATTATTATTTCACTAAATGCTTAAAATTTTGAGTATTGTTATAAATTTTAATGTCCTCGTTTTTTGAATGCTTTTTATTTATGGTGTCAAATTTTGTCTGACGTGATGTCACTTAAATTAGAACGAAAGGTCAGGCCAATTTATTCGGCCCATGGGCCAAACAAATCGGGTTTATCTGAGTACATCTTTGACTGAACCTTTTAGTTTTAAAATTATAAAAGAACACATAATCATCGTCGTCCCGTTTCGCAAGACCATTTCCCCAATTTCATTTGCCAGGGATTTTCTGCCAACCCTAAAATCAAACAGATCTACAATCTTCAGTACCGAATCCAGTCGCCATGGATTACGCACGCAGAAGAAGCCAAGGAGGCCTCTTCGAAGGCATATACAAGACGATCATGCGCCGCAACTCCGTCTATGTCACCTTCGTCATCCTCGGCGCTTTTGCTGGTGAACGGGTAAAGATTACCCAAATCTCCTATCCCAATCTCTCATTTAGTTCTCCTTAAAGTTTATTCAATGATTCATTTATTGATTCTCTTCGCATTTGATTTATGAACGATTAGTTGTATTCACTTGCTGAATTTTCAGAGCCCATTATTTACAGTAGCTCGGATCCCTGTATTTGATTAATTTTCACTTTTGTGGGTGCATTTGGTGGTGGTTCTGTTGAGACGTATAGTTTCATAAAGCTTTGTTTTTTCAATGGTATTGTGTCTTTTTTCTGATGACTGAATGCTGTGCAGGCTGTGGATTATGGAGTGCACAAGCTGTGGGAATACAACAATGTCGGGGTACGAAATATGCCATAACTTTAACCAATTTGTGCTATTAGTTTGTGTGGCTTCGTGCACAATGTGTCAATTGCTTTATCCGTGTGATGAAAAGGATGAATGGCTTATGTCTAGACAGTTATTCATGTTTCATATATCTTTGAATTTGTGAAGTGTTTTAATGGTAGTTGGCAATAAGATGAACCGGTCATTGCGCAGAGTGTTCCACTCCTACAGTGTATGTTGGCTCTCTTTGATGTTGTACATGAGAGCTATACAGCGTGTAGCAGTTGAGTTATATTTTCATTGCGGTTGAGTGTTAGGTTTTCTACAAATGTTGTGCTTCTTTTTCTGCTTGGTGCGCTATCTTTCAAGAGTCTTTTCTTTATCCTTGTCAATCCATAGCTTTTCTCACTAGAACTATGCCCCTGTGGTCTGTGCACTTTTCATATTAAATCCTGACCAGTTATTGCCCATAGTCTCTGCCCTGTGGATTCGTATCATTATTTCCCCTTTTGGATGCTTAGTCACAAAATCTGGGACTTTACTGCTTACATTAGTTGATATATCCCCTTCTCATTGTATCCAGACTATATTATGTGTGTTTCATAACTAATGACACTAACATGCACTGTTTCGCATCCCATATACCCTGATATATTGACTCGAGTATGGGAGAGCAATGTTGGTTGTATAGATGTTGCAGCTTGTAACTGCTATTACCACTGTCCACTGACTTGAAATTTGATCTTTCTGGTTTGCTACAGAAACGCTATGAAGACATCTCAGTTTTGGGGCAAAGGCCGTCCGAATGAGTTGCTTAACCCTTTTTTCTGGCCATTTTGAATGGATAGCAATTTTTATCAGTGCAATAAGTGTAATTTGTGTGGTTGCTCCAGACATATTTCTCAACAATGGTTTTGTTCAGTTCTCTTCTGGATTATTATTCAATGAGTATAAACCTTGTATCACTGCAATGACTTGGCCGCAAACATTGTTCGGTTCGGCATATGCTTGTTCTCCCCTTTGAGATTTCCCCCCGTTTGTTTCTAGTTTATATCCCTTGTTATTTTTCTCCCTTGTTATTTTTCTTTGTTTTCGTATCCACCTCGGTTGACCGCGTGTGATCTTCCACTGGAGGTATTAGAAATCCATGAGAGATGACATTTTTAAAAATGCATTATTCTACTTCACTTCGCAAAATCTCTGCTGCTGTCAAAATATCACCTCTGCTATTGAAAAGGGATGTTTCTGTAGAACACAATTTTTAAGCTAATAAAACCGCTCCTCGACAAAATGAAACGAAAGACCACAACAAAACAGTGGAAAATAAATGTTGCAAAAGGCTGCATTTGGAACCATTTCATCCTTGCAATTTTACACTGAGGTAGCGCGACCGGGCTAAAACATCAATCTATAAGGTATTATCAGATAATCCGGAAATTTGTAAACATAAAAACGCCAGATGAGCCCCAACATTAAGACCTTCTAAACCTCATGTCTTCCATGAAAGTTGCAAATAAATGCAGTTCTAAAGACCTAAAAGTATGTTTGCAATGTCATACAAAATAAAAAAATAGAACAGTAAAACCTTGTCAAGCATCCAGTCTGCGCAAAAAGAGGAATCAAAATTCAAAACATACTCAGTTACATCCTTTGGGGGAGAATGGGACATAGCATTTCTTTGATATCCAATTTCTAATCCATGGAACCCCATCCTATCAACAAAAACTGTCAATGGTGTACAAATCACATCCAATCAAACAACATAAAGCGTCAAGGAGTCCAAAACCACTCATCTTAAAGCATCAGTGAGCATATTTATAGAGTAATGACACACCAAAGAGTTATCGAGGCTAAGAATCTACGTCATCATTGTGCTTTTCGTCATAAACTACCTTAGCTGCACAATAGATAAATCATCTTACAAGTGCAGCAGCACAATCTCTTCAGCTCACAGAACCACTGGTTTAGTAGCATGATTGCGCGTCTCCTCATAAAGCTTCAACAACTGTGGGCCTTCAGCAAAGCAATGCACATACTTTTTCAGGAAACACTCCTCGGAAACCCCAACAATACGAGAGAGGCTGAGATCCTTCTTTATCAAACCTTTCTCTAAAACAGAGTGAAAGACCAAAAGCCTGGGGATAACTCTCTTTTCTAAGCTCATTGTAAGAACTACTGGGTGCCTTAGTATACCAGAAGGCTCCTTACCCAGCTCGTTGACAAAGAAATCCATGACTTTTGCAATCTTTTCCGTCGAGCATTTCATCATCACAGGAAACTTCTTAAACGCTACGAGAACCTCTTCCTTTGTACAGCCCCACCTCTCATACTCATCAAGTTTACTTACCCATGTTGATTTCTTCAATGAATTCAGAATCGTAACCGCTGTAGCGAAAGTGGTTGACATTGGATCGATACCCATTTCTTTCACTTCCTCAACCAGCATTTTAAACCTATCTGGCCTTCCAACAAACGCTTGAGGACGTTGAATGAATGTCGAAACGACACTCGATTTGGGCATCCCAAGCTTTAGCAACAAATAAACATTTTGAGCCAACGAAGCATCAAGATCGTAATTGAATATCTTAGCACCTCGTTTAAGAGCCGAAATCGCCTTCTGATCAGACTGAACCAAATCTCTAATGTAATTATAAGTAGGGATTATATGGCTTTCCATTCTTCTTGTCAATATTTGAGGATTCCGTCGAAACATCATCTCAAGATCTACCCCAGACGCACCTCTAGAGTGGAAGAATTGGAGAGTGGGCACAAGGTTTTTTTCAAGACTGCAGGCCAGAACAACAGGGTTTATTTGGATGATTTTGGAGACTTGGGCATGTGAAAAACCATAAGATTTCAACAAATTTATGATTGCGTCAGGTTTTTCTGGGCCATCGAACTGGAAATTATTAGAAGTTCTCAATGCAGATGCTAAAGAAAACCCACATGTATTTTTCAGATAAGACACTGTAAAAGACTCCTCCTCCTCCTCAATTTCAGAGCTTGAGCTAAACTTGTTTGAAAGAAACAAGGACGGACATTTTTCAAGAAAATGATGAAGCTTATCATTTGGCGAAGTAGCAGAGATACTATAACTATGACTATACCAACACTTAGAGCGGAGCAAATAAGTTCTTCTACATAGAGGATTAAACATCGGGTTCAAATGGAAACAGCAATTACATCAACTCACCTGTTTTTTCTTGTGAATTTTGCTTCGCCAATCTGCCGTGACCGGTAGCGCGGCTGGGATTTGCAATGTTTTTTCCCCTCTCAGTAAGAACTAAGAAGTTTCGATGAATTTCATAGGGTATTTTTTGGTTTAAACCGGTTTTTGTTTACCGTTTAAAAAAAACCCGGTTTTTGCTCGGGCCCTCACCATTCTGGGCTTATGTTAGAGAATGGAAAACGGGCTGTCTCACATATGCAATGAAGTCGTCTATTTTGCTTCTAAAATTTAGGAAACCTAAAGTTATGCCATAAAAATAAAAAATTAAGACAAAAAGGGTCTAAACCCGAGAACGATGGTTCGAGGTCGATTTATAAACTCGAGAAGGTGTTAGACACCCGAGTCTTATCCTAAAAAGGTTATCGGTTAAAAAGAGAGGGGTGTTTAAGTAAAACATTTAAAAACAAATAACGGGTCCTCAGAGGAATCACCGCTTTAGTATTTTTTCGTTGGTAGGAACTGTTCGGGACTGATTTTCAACGGAATTGCTACCGTTTAATCATTACTAAAGCGAACTCTATCATCATCGGGCCAATGCACACGAAACAAATCGAATTCTAACATTTCTAAATGACCATGCATACGAAGCAATCCGAGTTCTAACATTTTTAAATGATCATACATACGAATATATATGCGAAAAGCGTTGAAAAAAATAAAAGGGTGAGAAAAGTGTACTTGTGAGTAGGTACCAATCGATTTACCCTACATAGCCGAGATTATTGGTACGGGAAAATGATAATTGATAAACAAATAAATATTTAACAATTATCGTACGCAAGTAAAATAATTAATCTTAATAATTAAACGCGAGCAGAATAATTATTTAAACACTTAAAAGCAAGCAAAAATAATTAATTAAACATTAGGAACACATAATTAATTAGCACAAAAATAATGTGATGGGCTGAGTCATCGATGCGACCTATTGGGACGAGAAATCCGGCCCAACAGCTGGGCCCACAGCACGGGCCATTGGGCCAGGCCCAGCAGATGGACCAAGCTTCTTTCCTTTCTCTTCTCCGCATGGGCCAAAGAACAAACAAGCCCATGACCAACAAATTTAAACCAAGCCCAGCCCGTCTCCTCTTTCCCTCCACTGCATCGTCTTCTTCCTTGGATCGCCGTGCCACTGCGGGCGACAAGGATAAAATCAACCACGAGAACGCAGGCCAACGACCGACCAGAACAGACCTGAAGCACCACAACAATCAAGGCGGCCAAACACAATTCAATTAAACCACAAAAAGCAAGTAATTCGCGGAATCAACAACCAAAAATCAAGCCAACAATTAAATCCAACAACAGCAGCAATTGAACAAATCAGGAGCAGCAAATAAATCAAGAAAGGTGCAGCAATTAAATAGTATGAAGAGCAAGCAATTAATTCCAGGCAGGTGCAGTAATTAATTTCAACAGGAGCAAGCTATTTGATAAAAACTGGAGCAGTCAATTTAAATAAAAACAGTAATTGAAATGAAACCTCGCTTGAGCTGCTGCCGAGAGGGAGAGAGTGTGGGAATTTAGAGGGAGAGAGTTCGTGAATTGGTCCCCCCTCTGCTGCTTGAAGATTGAAGGGTATTTATAGGCGAGCGGCCGCGAGTGAGCTTGGCGAGCAAGGAGCGCGTGAGTGGTGACGAGGCAGCCGGTGATGATCAAAACGCGTCGACGAGGCAGAGAAGTGATGTGCCATAAATGATGGAAAGCTTGCGTTGACGATGGCCGGTTGTGATGATGATTTGCGTCGGGGGAGAGGCCGAGGAGGACTTGGGGGCGAAGGGTGGTAAGTGAGTCGGTTCTGTAGCAAAGGTGACGAGGCTGAGAATGATGATGAATGAGGGCCGCTTGATCTGTTTGACTCTCACTTTTCAAACAGATCAACGGTGGAGATGAAGCTTGATTAAAAGGGTGGGTCAATTCACTTATTCGTTCGAGCTAATGGTACGAGGAATCTCATTTGAAATGAATAAAAACTCAAACCGAATATTACCAAAATTTAGTATAAAATGAAACAAAACAAATAGTAAATAGTAAACAGTAAATAAGAAAAAGTTCGATTTATTGTTCAAGAAATCTCGCTCGAAATTGATAGAAATTCGAATAAAAAAACAGTAAAATATGGAAAAAAATGTAATGACACGAAATGTAACAAAATAGAAAAATAAATAGTAAATGAAATAGAAATATGATTTAGAAGGTTGATAATAGGATAAATGATAGAAAATGCGGAAATACATAATAAAAATGTCAAAATTCGAGTAGGTAAAGTAATTACATAATTATTCAATAATTCTGAAAGATGACATGCTGAAAGGCTCGCTTGATGACGATTTTTTTTGAATCTCACGAACCATAATGAAGTTTTTCTTATCAAAAGATCATTGCAGAAGGCTATGTATGATACAGATATATGTATGAATTGAGTGTAAATACAGTGCAAAAGGGTTCTTAACTTTCATATAGGATTTGTTCTTGGAAGTAATTTATGGAATTATTTCTTCGAGTAAATGTACAATGCCTGAGTTAAACTTGGACGCCTGGCTGGCATCCTTTTAGCAATCAGTACTGTTATTTTGGGTTCTTGCTCATGTTCTGCTCTTTATTACATCAATTTCAAAAATTCTAGCAGTCCAAAAGAGTTTTTTGCTAGAAACTCTAATTCAAAAGTTGAGTGTCCAGGAATCAAGTCTGCGACTCTCTGGCAGTCAATTGCATAGTAAGTGAACTGGAAAATGTTTAGTATTGGGAGAAATATTGATGTTTTGGTGCGCAGAGAATGGAGGTCTCTGGCAGACAATTGCATAGCATTTCTTTGATATCCAATTTCTAATCCATGGAACCCCATCCTATCAACAAAAACTGTCAATGGTGTACAAATCACATCCAATCAAACAACATAAAGCGTCAAGGAGTCCAAAACCACTCATCTTAAAGCATCAGTGAGCATATTTATGGAGTAATGACACACCAAAGAGTTATCGAGGCTAAGAATCTACGTCATCATTGTGCTATTAGTCATAAACTACCTTAGGTGCAGAATAGATAAATCATCTTACAAGTGCAGCAGCACAATCTCTTCAGCTCACAGAACCACTGGTTTAGTAGTAAGATTGCACGTCTCCTCATAAAGCTTCAAAAACTGTGGGCCTTCAGCAAAGCAATGCACATACCTTTTCAGGAAACACTCCTCGGAAACCCCAACAATACTAGCGAGGCTGAGATCCTTCTTTATCAAACCTTTCTCTAAAACAGAGTGAAAGACCAAAAGCCTGGGGATAACTCTCTTTTCTAAGCTCATTGTAAGAACTACTGGGTACCTTATTATACCAGAAGGGTCCTTACCCAGCTTGTTGACAAAGAAATCCATGACTTTTGCAATCTTTTCCGTCGAGCTTTTCATCAGCTCAGGAAACTTCTTAAACGCTACGAGAACCTCTTCCTTTGTACAGCCCCACCTCTCATACTCATCAAGTTTACTTACCCATGTTGATTTCTTCAATGAATTCAGAATCGTAACCGCTGTAGCGAAAGTGGTTGACATTGGATCGATACCCATTTCTTTCACTTCCTCAACCAGCATTTTAAACCTATCTGGCCTTCCAACAAACGCTTGAGGACGTTGAATGAATGTCGAAACGACACTCGATTTGGGCATCCCAAGCTTTAGCAACAAATCAACATTTTGAGCCAACGAAGCATCAAGATCGTAATTGAATATCTTAGCACCTCGTTTAAGAGCCGAAATCGCCTTCTGATCAGACTGAACCAAATCTCTAATGTAATTATAAGTAGGGATTATATGGCTTTCCATTCTTCTGGTCAATATTTGAGGATTCCGTCGAAACATCATCTCAAGATCTACCCCAGACGCACCTCTAGAGTGGAAGAATTGGAGAGTGGGCACAAGGTTTTTTTCAAGACTGCAGGTCAGAACAGGAGGGTTTATTTGGATGATTTTGGAGACTTGGGCATGTGAAAAACCATAAGATTTCAACAAACTTATGATTTCATCAGGCTTTTCTGGGCCATCGAATCGGAGATAATTAGAAGCTCTCAATGCAGATGCTAAAGAAAACCCACATGTATTTTTCAGATAAGACACTGTAAAAGACTCCTCCTCCTCCTCAATTTCAGAGCTTGAGCTAAACTTGTTTGAAAGAAACAAGGACGGACATTTTTCAAGAAAATGATGAAGCTTATCATTTGGCGAAGTAGCAGAGATACTATACCTATGACTATACCAACACTTAGAGCGGAGCAAATAAGTTCTTCTACACAGAGGATTAAACATCGGGTTCAAATGGAACAGCAATTGCGTCAACTCACCTGTATTTTCTTGAGAATTTTGCTTCGCCAATCTGCCGTACCGGTAGCGCGGCTGGGATTTGCAATGTTTTTTTCCCTCTCAGTAAGAACTAAGAAGTTTCGATGAATTTCATAAGGGTATTTTTGGTTTAAACCGGTTTTTGTTTACCGTTTAAGAAAAAGCCGGTTTTTGATCGGACCTTCACCATTCTGGGCTTATGTTAGAGAATATTTGATATGCTTATGCTAATATGCTTAGTATGAGAACGAAAGTACACGAAGGAAAAAAGGGGAAGTTTAAATAGAGAAAGGAAAGGAAAGGAATTTGTAGAAAAATTTCTTTGGCTGTATTTTTTATACATAAGAGAAAAGGAAGGAAATTTCTTTTAAATCCCATGACCCAAGCTCAAGTTCATGATTTTTTTTCCTAATTTAAGCTCAGTTTCTAATTTCCCTCATTTTTCTCCCACTTTTGGAGGAACTTTTTTGTCGAATCAGGGGGAGTTTTTATAATTTATTTACTTCCTATTCCCTTTGATTCCCTTGAGTAATTTTTTCCCATACAAGAGAGAGTTTAAAAATTTCTTTTCCCTTCCTTTCCTTCCCCTCCTAATCCTTCATCCCATACTATACCTTAGGGTCCATTAATGTGCATATTCAGCAGGTAAGTAACTATTTAACTGATCTCTCTTCGATAATATAAATAAATTAAAAAAATAAATTATTATTTTTAATTAAAATTCTTTATATGTATTGTAGCTCACTCGGTAATCGACTCCATTTTGCCTCTGCGCTAGAATTTGTCAAATTGTAGTAAGAGGTTGATTATCTGTAAAATTTGCCAATATGTGATTTTATTGAACGGTTTATCACTTTCACTTTTTGTATAGGGAACACATGCTCCTTGTATTTTACGCCTCAATAAGTGCTGACTTGGAGCCTTACTGTATTTCTTGTGCTGCTAGAACACCAAGAGACGCCTAGTCAAGTACTCTTCAATGTGAAAATAAATAAAAAACTGCAACCATGCCACAACTTATGGCGAAGAGTATCCACAATAGTACAGCAACATGGGTGCTGAATAGATCATTCTATATATTCATGATTGTTAAACAACGATTCGTCTCTACAATGATATCATTTCCAACACCAGAAAGTGTATGTTTATAGGTTTGAGCAGAAAGAAAGGGAACAGGAATATATTAGTAACAAAAAGAAATCACTGTTACATCTACTAACTGATGAATGTATGTACAGAATAACGATACAGAAATGATCAGGTAACATCTCAGTGACTCTCATGATACTATAGTATATTACTCGTACAAGAAATAGGCCGCGCATAATTAGGTTCGGATGGCATCTCTATAAAAAATAGACGAAATGAACATTAAATCAACTGATGACTGGAGATGTATCTTGCTTGCAAGTAATATTATTTCACCATGAAAGAACTTTTACAACTGCACCCACCAACTGCACTCGGGTTTGTAGTTACCTAGAAAAGAAACCATAAGTTAATTCATATGAAAACCAAGTTGAAAGGAAAAAAAAGAAGAAACGAACAAACTTCATCAGACTTAGATTGGTATAATGACATTCCAGATCAATGCACCAGTTCATCTTGACGAGGAATAAACTGGAAGCAAAAGTCATGCATAACACATCCAAACTAAGCACCAGATGACACCCACTACCTTTTACCTTCTAACTCTGAAGAACATGTTCTGAAAACCAGTTAAGAATTTCTAGTTTCAACCCCATGTCATCATTCTAATGATTATAAAAAAATGTGCACCGTTCCCGACTATCCTCTACACAACAATCTTATTTCCACCATTTAGGATGATGGAATCGTGCTGACTGATATGTAGAAAGTAAGAATTCAATAATTCATGATATAGCATTTATCTTCACAAGAAAAATGTAAATAAGACTGGTGAAGTGTAGAAAGTAAAAGTAGACGACGTTTATATTTCCAGCAGAAAAATCTATTGACTCTGATGTTTGGTGATTGTAAAAGAAGAGAAATGGTATCATGTATCAAAATAACGAGCCACATGGCCATCTATAGCATTTAGGTCTGACCAACTCTGTTTCTTAAATCAGGAAAACGCCTTACAAATACTCTCCCGACTTTGCTACCATGTTGTTGCTCCCTAAAGGTGTTACACTTCTCCCTCATGCAACCATAATAGATCTATATTCTTTTATCACTACCCATGCAAAAACAATAAAGGAGATAACAGACAATGATGCACACACAAGCAATAATAGATATATGATTGCACAACTATCTGGGGGTCACCACCATTTCTTGTAGAAAGGGGGAAGGTATTGATTACTTTTCTATTAGCTAAACCCTACTGGCCTAGAGCCAAGCATAGACACTGCTTGGTCCGATGAAGAGGATAAAGTCTATGGCTAGCAGGCCTGTCGAGGTGCTATCATTTACTGGGACAGAAAGCTTATACCATTATATATACACTGACTCTCTAGCCGGTTGATGTTGGTGGGTCCCTTATAAGTGAGGGAGAGGATAATTCATTGATCTATAAGGCTCTACCCCAAAATTAACAAATCAAGCAATGAAATGTATCGAACTAATTGCCTTGGCAGGTAACAACAAATGCCACACAATTAACTGAATCAATTTTTCTAGAAAAGAAAAACACAACAGTGTATTTTTATTTTGACGCAATGTGCAGACAACAGCTAGAAAAGTTGGATGAGAATCTCCAGGTATACATATGTGCAATATACACAACAATTCACGAAAAGCAGATTAGATGAGGTGACTTACCAAAAAAGCAGCACGAATCAACTCTTCAACGTAGTCAACCGTAGCCCCTTTTACAAAATCGTATGAAATATTATCAACCACCAATTTGACTCCTTCTCTCTCAAAAACTCTGCGAAACGAAAACCAAAGATAAAAAACATAAGATACCTACAACAGTTACACATTTGGTGCCTTCCCTACTTCGAAACAAAACCAGAAAGCACCAATATATACAAAAGTAAAGAAGGACATAAAAGAAGAACCTGTCATCTGGGTTGAGTTTATTGTCCAAATCAAAAACATACTGGAAACCAGAACACCCCCCAGTTTCCACACCCAACCGAAGAAATTTCCCCTCAGCCGAATTTTCAGTGGCTTGTAATTCTTTCATTCTCTGCAAAAGATTCACAAGTTCAATAGAAAAGCTAAAATGAAAAAGAAAAAGAAAATATAACAAAATTCCGACAGACACCATTAAGGAAATAATCATGGATCATGGTAGATAGTCAACTCTAAAAACGAAGGCACTAAGCGCACACAACAGGATCATACATACATTAAACACAAAATGACATCTTCAATATCCCAAGAGGAATTATTAAACAAAATTCTCCATAGAAATCGAGTATAAATAAGTTTAAAATAGCTCAAAAAAGCCAAAAGTCATAATCTTTCAATTCCCAATATAAAGCCTCGACCAAACTTTGAATAACCTAAACCAATATGAAACCAATCAAAGATGAGGACAAAGCATAACAGCGAAACCAATCATAAAGCCGCCATCTTCTGTATAGATAAATTACCCGGACACAATTATCTGTCAATTGGATGGAATCCTCGAGAGAAGGTGAAGGAGTAGAAGCAGCAGCTTCGCGAAGAGCGGAAGAGGAGGAGCTGAGCAACCTGTGGTTCTGCCGAATCTGAGCAGCGAAGAAAGGTGCTATCCGTTGGATCAAGGATGATCTCGACATGGATTTTTCTTTAATGGGTTCGTTTCGCGTTCAATTATGAAGACATGATTAGCTATGGAAGGAAGGTTGGTTAGTTTTTTTCTGGGTTCTTCTTCTTTTCTTGCCAAAAACGCAGTCCATATGATGGAGAAAGGCCGAGGCTTGTGTTTGCCAAATAACCTCCGTCGCTAAATTAAGACCGCACGTACACGGCCAATGTTACGTGCGCTCTCTCTATTGGTTGTTGGGTGGTGACTGGTGAGTTCTATTTTTACTTTTCTTCTTATATATTGACCAGACACCGATTGACCACACCGGTTCTTTTTTACTTGCCTATTTTTATTTGTTTACTTTTTGCGGCTCTTTCAGGCATTTTATCAAACATTTTGGTTCCATCGCACAGCATCCACAGTAAGTCAATCTCCCTCTCTTTTCTTTGTTAGGCTTTTACAAATTTGGTACTGCTGCGTTAAATTTTTTAGGTCATCATTGGATAAAATGTTGTTTTTGACTTGTATGGGCTGCATTTGTGCTGAATCGTGTAGTTTCGGTATGAGAATGAATGCTGGTTTGTGGTCACTGTTGCTTGGCATTTTAGTGGAAATTGTATGTACATCGAACAATGATCATGTCTGGCATCACTAGGTAAAGTAATTACATGATTATTCAATAATTCTGAGAGATGACATGCTGAAAGGTTCGAGTGATGACGATTTTTTTGAATCACAAGAACCATAATGAAGTTTTTCTTATCAAAAGATCATTGTAGAAGGCCATTATACAGATATATGTATGAATTGAGTGTAAATAGAGTGCAAAAATTGCTGACCACGTATGGAAACCGAATATACGGATAGTGCTGAAGCACTGCTTGGCAAACTTGAGCTTGGGTTCTTAACTTTCATATAGGATTTGTTCTTGGAAATAATTTTTTTTGTTGCTTCATTGGCTTTGTTTAAGATATTCGCGGATCCATTTATGGACTTATTACTTCGAGTAAATGTACAATGCCTGAGTTAAACTTGGAGGTCTGGCATCCTTTTAGCAATCAGTACTGTTATTTTGGGTTCTTGCTTATGGTCTGCTCTTTATTATATCAATTTCCAAAATTCTAGCAGTCCAAAAGAGTATTTTTGCTAGAAACTCTAATTCAAAAGTTGAGTGTCCAGGAATCAAGTCTGTGACTCTCTGGCAGTCAATTGCATAGTAAGTGAACTGGAAAATGTTTAGTATTGGGAGAAATATTGATGTTTTCGTGCGCAGAGAATGGAGGTCGCTGTCGAAAAGATGTCAAGAGATTCATCAGATGATGGGCAGAAGTTTCAAGTGCGAAAGTTAGAATTGTCAGACAAAGGCAAAGGCTTCCTGGAGCTACTGAGACAACTAACTGTTTGTGATTCAGTATCAGAGAAGGACTTCGAAGAGCGGTTTCAGGAGATCAACTCTTATGGTGATGACCATCTCATTTGTGTGATTGAAGACCATTCCGGTAAGATTGTTGCAACAGGGAGTGTGTTTATCGAAAAGAAGTTCGTAAGGAACTGCGGTAAAGTTGGGCACATTGAAGATGTTGTGGTTGATTCGAGCGCGAGAGCGATGCAACTAGGGAAGAAAATGATCAGTTTCCTCACGGATCATGCTCGATCGATGGGATGTTACAAGGTGATTCTTGATTGCAGTGATGAGAACAAAGCATTTTATGAGAAGTGTGGTTACAAGCAGAAAGAAATCCAGATGGTGCAGTATTTTGTTTAAGAAACAAAACTTCTGTATTCCAGAAGTGATTAGACCATCTTGTGAACAAGGATTTCAATGCTATTGATCATAGCCTCCCGTACTAAGAAAATAGAACTAAAATAAGAAGGAAAGTATATACATTTGCTGTGGAAAAATAACTTTCTATAACCCATTTGGATAATATATGGATATTTTTTCGTTAATTTACATTAGTTTGGTATCATATTTTTCGAATATATTATCTGAAGAATTTTTTAATTAGATGAGAAAGGAGACTAGGTTCTAAAACCCATGTAATTTATCTACCGCATAAATTATTTATCGAAATTCTTTATTTTGTATGATTTTAAAAAGAATATGACTCTAGTTAACATGTTGGGTCAAATGGTGGTTTTATGTTAACATTTTCAACTCAATTTACCATAGTTATAAAAGTCGGATTGAACTGGTAGGTCAGACCGGTGAACTGGCGACCTGAACCTATGGGCAGTTCGATCCAGTAAAATTTGAGAAAATGTTATTTAATTGAAAAAACTAGTCGAAACGGTTCAACCAAGGATATTTATAATATTTTTTATATTTTTATCAAATAAATATGCATTTTTTAAATATATATATGATCAACAATATATTATTTCAAGAAAATTTTTTTTTTTTTTACTTATGCGTTAACTAAGTAACATCTTTCGGTATCTTACCTAATTTGCAAGATACCAATTTAAATTCCTATTATTTCTCTCATTTCCTTTCTTGAGTAGGAAATGAAACGATTCTTTGAATGGAATAAGACTCCACATTGTCCTTCTGTTATCATCTAACAAGTTGTTCGTTTCGTTTCAAGTATGTGTAACTCATGTCTACGGGGAATATTCCTATGTAATGTAATGTATTATTGTATGTAGATGAAGCGACTGGTCGTTTAACATTTTGTCAACCGATACAAGTCATTGTCATTCCTCATTATTTATGCCTTAGTACCAGTTACAAGTTGAAATGACCAACAAGCCCTCAACTTCTGTTACTTTCCCCTTCCTCTTTCTCGCACCAACTTTCTTCTTCTACTCTCTTCTCCTCAACTCCTGCCTGTAAAACCTAACTTCTGGTGAATCCCCTTCCTTGAAACACAAAACCCTAACTACAAAATGCAAAAAACAGAAATGGACCAATTCCTATTTTCACTCCCCATTGCCTATTTTCACTATTTTCATTGATGAATACAGAAATAAAACAACTTTCAAGCTATTTATATATACACCAGTTTTGTGCGCATTCTTCTTAACTCAGTGCATGAATTCACCTACTGCTTCACTTCCTTGTCCCGTTTATTGAAGAGACGAAAGATTGAAATTTTGTTTCATAATTTTTGGTCGGGTGATTTGAGGGACTTATCAAGCAATGGCATCGAGTTTGCACGAATGGGAATCGGACCCCTTGTTTTCTGCAGCTGAAGTGGTTCAAGATTCTGCTGACAGGTTACATTCGATAACTGCCGTTTCTTTTTTGTCTTTTAGGAGAAGTTTGTACTTCTGGTTTGATTTATGTGCTTGGTGATGATGAGGAACACGTTTTTTTTTTAATAATTTAGTTTTCAATTGATTGCATAAAAGAAATCGTTTTTCCTGCTCAAAAATTGTCTTGTGAAGGAATTAGTTTCGAGTTTTTTTGTCAAAAGTGCACATTTTAGCTTTTGTTTCACTTTTGTTGTTGTTGGACATAATTCTTTGTGTGAAAGGATTGCAGATAGGGGTAGTTTTCCGGATTCACGAGCTAAATATGGTTATGGCTCTAGATATATCTTTCAGAAAATAAAGTTAACCTGTTGTGGCTTGTGTGTGCATGCCTGTGGAATGATATGGTTTAGAATGATTTTACGACCTTGTATTGATATGTGAACGTCTTAGTGAAGAGCAGAACTTCAGTTTTGTTCATTTGAACTTAAAGGTTCTTGTTCAACGTTTAGGATGGAAGCAATTTTTCGACTTCTTTTGCATGAGCAAAGTCTTGTTCAAGGTGACCATCCAGACCCTAAGCTTCTGGCATCAATTGAATATCATAAGCGTGATCTTGCAACCATCCTTGAAACTGCAAAATGGCAGGTATTTGTGGATTTTGATGCTTGCCCTTGTATTGCTCTTGTAGTTTTATTGCTGAATGTCATTTTCCTTTCAGTTGGAAGATTTTGAGAGAGTTGTGAACTCATTGGCCATTGCTGACAAATCTCAAGCTAGAGAAGGTGTGATTTCCAGGCATCGGTGGCATTTTGTTATGGCTATTAAAGAACAAGTAAACCATGTAGAGAAGAGTTTAGCAGGTCCATCTGTGGGAGATTCTGTGAAAAAATCCGAATGGATTAGTTTAAATGAACAAGACAGAGATGGGTTAGCGTTATTTCTTACTGGTGGAATTCCTGCCAAAAATGGCAATCATTATGATATGGATGATAGTAGTATTTTAAGAAGATTTCTTGATCCGACCCCAGCATCTAGTTCAAAAGATGATGAAATTGTGGAGTTAGATAGCAGAGAATTCATGAAAGGTAAAATAAATGGAGATGCATATGTGGATCATTATGCTGATTATGAAGGTGATGGCAAAAGGAATATGAGTTCACATTACTCTACAAACTTAGGCTCAAATGTGAACTCTGTGCAAGAGATTCCGCATAGGAGTGGTGATGGTGACTGTTGGGACCTGGAAGCTAATGAAACAGCATCTAAAAGCTTTTTCCAGGAAAACAAGTTACAAGGGTTTTATAGTAGAATGAAGATTTATGCTCCTTTGAGCACTCTGTGGATACATGGGAGATGGGGTTCAAAGAACTATACAAAGAGGTTGAAAGATGGTGAAGAACAAAGGCATTCCCCCAGATATGTTGATGCTTCAAATTCTGTACAGGTACTTGCATTATCCATGTCAGGATGTCCTTTATGCTAATCTGTGGTCTACTTGCGCAAGTGTGGGGGTGGGGAGTAAGGGTGGTCATGAATGACACACCCTTTTCACTTGCAATAATTTTCAAATAGTTATTTATTATTCTGAGCTGTTATCTAGGTGGAGAGTAATTTCCACTTGTGAAGTAATGACATGAAAAATGATATAATTAGGTTTTTGGTATAAAGAGATTTTAGACATCTTCATAGCCATAATTTATAGCTTTTTCATTGTCCCTTGATGCTCTTAGAGTTAGCAAGTATGCACAGCTTTAATACATTCGCTGCTTGGCAGGAAAAAGACAAGCTTTTGTGTTTCTACTGGAATAAATCTAATGATAAATGAAAGATCTGATGCATTTTGTTTGGAAGAATACGTTGTTATAGGTGCTCATTGGCTTTGTTACTTTTGACAGCGTCAGCATATAGGGAGAATGTTAGAATCTGGGTCTAGAAGTTTCCGAGGATTATACTCTAGAGTTCAAGCAAATGCAATGCATATGGGTAGCCACCTTGGAGCTAAATACCAAACATTTCCTTGCCATGTTGAGGTTAATCGACACTCTGTACAGAAGATATTTGGAGCTGTCTCTGCGCTCATATTTTTAGGTAAGGGCTGTTGCACTCAACTTTCCATGATCTCCTTTTATTCTTTTGAATGATTTGTCTATGCATTTGAATTTAAATTGCAACTTTCCAGTTATATTGTTTCGAACCAAACTTAGGTTTACATGCACTGTTGGTTACATTTTATGCCTTTTTGAGGAATTGTTCATCATTGATTGAAAATGTAATGTATTGGGGAAAAGGAGTTGCTCTTCATGGGAATGTAGTGTAGTGTCTAGGGGTTTATGATTTTTCTAAAACTAAAAAATGTCTATTTGTGCATGTTCTTTTGCCTTATACTTCTTAGATGTGTTTCATTTCGCGCATAAATGTGGAGGAATACTGTGGAGTTTATAGACATTGATAGTAATACGCCTCTAATTGGAACTCGGGAACTACTCTCCTCGCAGGGATACTGGTGTCCAGGGTTGCTTGAGAATTTCAGGTTATAACCTGCACAGTTCCGCTTATGGGGGCTACCGACTACAGTTTATGTCTGGACTGCTCATATTTACTCCAAGTGCAGAATACCTATACACGTACCAGCTTCTGTAATTGTGTCGCTGTTGACAAATATAGATTCTTTCATGCGAGAATGCATATACAGAGAGTAAGACAAGTGATTTACAAAAGGAAAAGGTTGTTATGGGGATTGTTGTATCCATGGAGTCTCCCTTATTATTATTCTTTTCCGGGTCTGTTTTGTGATTGTTTCGATATGAATTGCAGTGCTACTAGCCAGAAGATGTAAAGTAAATCCATTTATCGGAATTTGTCGAGTCCATTTGTATAAATTTCATGCTTGTGACTTGTTAAGTCTGTGAATGGTTCAACTTTCATACCAACTTTAGCAGTTAACTGTGTACTGCTTTCTTTGTTTTTTATAAGCTTTAGACCAGACCTTCTGATCGATTTTTGAAACACACTAGAGCCTTCAAAGAGAATGTTACAATAGTCTTCTACCGGAAGGGTAGAGGGAGAGTATTATAAACTGAATTTTCTATTTCCGATACAGATTAATGCAACTAAATCCATTACACACTCTCTTCCCATCAGGGAAATAGTAGAAAGGAATATTAACTAAGAAAAAAGAAAAATAAATTACTATTTTTTCCTCTATGGATTTTTAATACAAATAGAAACAGAAGGAAATTACAAATTCTGTTTGTCAGCTTTGTATAAAAGGGAAGAGATTCAATTAATTTTTTACTCCAGTAACCTTAATTTACATGTACTGTATTAAACATGGTCAGGTTTGGGGTACTATCATCAAAAGTAGCTGCCTGTGGATGACCATAGAGAACTGAAGACCTGAAAGCAAGGGTACGTAATTAGAGGAGAAAAGGTATCACCAATACTTTTCAATTTGTAATGATTTCCAAGGCAATCAACCAGCTTGCCTAGAAAACACAATTACGGAAACATAAGTAGCAGGTTTCCTACTTTGTTGTAGTGGGAAGAAACATTAGCCCATCTTTGGCGTATGACAAAAGGAGAAGCAAGCAAGCAAGAACTTACCAATGATTGCCTCTTCTCAATCTGACTTTTCAATCTCTCGAAATCTCTTTTCCCAATCTCGTGCCTCAACATCTTGCTCAATCAAGTCTCTGTCCGTGCTGTAAACAATGCGATCCTGCCCTATAACCGTTCTTTGAGCCATATCCCGGGCACTCAAGAGCTGACAAATATTTAATCAGAGAAAAACAAATTATTTTACTCCTTAATGTGACATCAGATCATAGAAGTCGAAGACTAATTATAATGATCCCATGAGGTTATCAAGAACAAAGTGAAATTAAGCTGCTAACCACAAGTTGAAATAGAATCCAAAGAATAATGCGAACATCAACATCAAGGTGAAAACAACTGAAACAATTTTTTCAGACAGGGTAGAGAATGCTACTAATTATTTTTTCCCTCCAACAGTAAACTATATATCATCTCGAGAAAGGTAAATGGTGCCTGGCCAGTTATGTATGTTGCAAAAGCAAGAATGGGTATGTTGTAAACCTAGAGGGTAACTAAACTGCAGAAAGACCACAGATTACCAAAAGGAGCAACTCAGGAATTTATTATTCAGAGAAGTTTCTAGTCTCAACAAAAGCCAGGAAAGCAATAGCAGTTTATAAACAAGAGCGTTTCCACCAGAGCACACAGTAAGGAAATTTGCATCAAAGATGAGAAAAAGAAACTAAAAAAATTGGATGCAATAGAAGGGACATGTTGCAAGATTCAGAACAACAGTCTTTGAACCATTGGGATCATCTACCAGTTAGGATCAACATTATAACGCGCAATAATGGAACATGAATTTTACACAACTTTCAACATTGACAATGAAGGATAATTGGTATGTGTAAAGAGCAAGAGAAAGGCTACCTTCCGCCTTAAGGAAAGATCAGGCGCTTCAAGTGCTCGTGCAAATCGTTCCCTTGCTTTGTTTCTCTTCTCTATATCTCCATTTCTCATGTTAACGAAGAACCAGCGGATCAAGGGAATTGCAAAAAAGGAACCAGCATATATCTGCAATTTTTCACCATAAATATTTAAACAAACTGAGAATTTGGAAAATTTGAGAAGCCACAAAGAGGGCAGTCAATGTTAATGGAATAAAAGAATGTGGAAAGGGGGGAAATTAAACCACACCTGCAGTAGAGGGAATATATCGCCGACAAACTTAATTAATCCACTTTGTGTAGCAGCGATATCACTACAAATCAAGATACAAGTGCAGACATCAGCGAGATGGATGGAATAAAAGAACACCAAGTAAACATAAAGAATATAGAGTATTATACTTTAACATGGTTCCAAGAACAATGACTCCAACTAAATTAACTCCACCCAAACCAATGACCATTGCCCTCTCTGATGCACTAGCCTTGCTGTAAGCAAAGAAAAATCCAGATTAGAGAGTTTATCACAGAATAGTATTCAACATCATCCAGTGGCAAAAATGAACCTGAATTTCCATTTTTTCTCCTTGAAGGACTTTTCAACTCCTCCAACCCAGTCTGCCCATCTTCTCCCCACATATTCCTTCCTCCTACTTCCTTGAGAAGAAGCTGTACGCTGGAGAGAAGGAAATCGATACAGAATATTGCCCTACATGATGATCAGATAGCTTGAAATTGTAAGGGCCATCTTCTGACACCAGCTAATAAACTACATAAAAATCTCAGAGTTGTGAGGCAGAACATTCTTAGAGTACATAAAAGACCACTTAAACAAAAAAAAATGAGAGCATCTATAAAAATCACAGTTATTGACATGTGAATGTGCAGTTCTTGTCTCGGATCAATGCTCCATACCTCCTCATCAATTTCAGGCTGGCCTTCAAACCGTAGAAGTACAGGTAAGATGTATGATTCATCATCCTGAAGCCAAGAAAAAGCAAGATCATAGTGCAACAGTTAAGAGCCAGTAATATAGATGTAGAGTAGCAAGTACAACTTTGCACATACAATCTTGAACGGATTGATATGAAATGAATTCACCTAGGCTAACACAACAAGATACATGTTCTTCCATCAGAGTTGCAAACAAATATAGAAGGACAACACTTGTGGCGGAACCTAATGGGCTATCCAAAATTTGCTCAGTGAAAAGGTGAGGGCATAAGAAATGACACTTCATTGCACTAGCTGCACAAATACAATCCACTCAGGGTATCAATAGTTGAATGCAGTCCAAAAAGACTACTTGACGGGAGGGCCTATGGCCCTAAATTATCAAATGCCTCACACAAGGTTGGAAGTTTTGATTCCAATTCCCATGGAATAGAAAATGCAACCAAAAAAGTAAAGTGAACAAGAGGTTTATTGTTAGGTAAGAAAAACATCAAACGGAATCTTATGATTTACCAATAGTTCCCTACTATGAGTTGGGTAAAGATGGCTGGAAAGTGGGAGAATTCAAAATTTCACATTGGTTGCGCTTACAGCAAAGTTATCTGTGGTCCTTCAATTAAAGTTCAAGTAGATAATGGAAGAGTTCCAACTTATAATGCCACATACCAGGTATTATCTAGAAAAAATACTCACTAGAGTAGACAACAAATAAATGGTAATTTTGTGACCACAAGTGATGAAAAACTACATTGCCAGTGACAAGCAATATAGCATGAGAAAAGCATACAGTAGCCTCTGTAGTTTGTAAGTCAAGATACGGTGCAAGTTCTTCTGCTGTGACAACGCCACCATTAGAGGTAATGTACTGTCCAATCTGCAAATGCACATAACAAGAATGATTAAAACAGTAAAATTACAAGCCAACTTTTCATCTATTCAAGCATGAATCACTGCAAAAGTCCCTTAAGATTGCAACTTATGCAACAAAGCATTGAAAGATAAATACAACTATAAGAGTGGGATTAAACTTGTAGTTGCCTATTAGTATGACACCCTCCTTTAAGACTTGGCAAAATAATGGTTAATAGACAACAAGCACAACTCAGTACCGAAACTAAAACTTGGCTATTGTCCATGAAACTGATTTAAATGATATAGTACCCAGAATCATCACACTGTCTACAGAAAGAAAGATGCAAAACTAAAATAATAACGGAGGAGGCAAACGGGCGGCATGATGTGGAACAGGTTTACCAAAACCGCAAACATACTATTGTCGGAGTGAAAGCAAAACATACAACCAATGAAACAAAACATATGTTGAAAAAGTAACGGACCACTGAATTCAGTGCTGAAGTATTACCAACTTCCACCTTTCTTCTTCAATTCCTTGATTTGGATCGCCATCTCCAAATACAAATGAGAAGACCTAGAATAAAGCCACACAGTTATTTTCCTTATCCCAAATGAAAAAAAAAATGACTATCCAAATAATCACACATGATTCGACTTATCTCTTACAGATTCAATAAAGTTCATCTTGTCATCATCATCACGCTGTGCTCTTCGCCTCCTATAGTAATTTGGATCCCAATACCTGAAAAGAAATAGATTTACTTGATCAATATCACAACGTTCTTGACAGGGAAGGTAGAACCACTCAACACATAGCCCATAGACATTCATAGTTATCAATAGTATGGTTCGAGACACCCCTAACATACCAGAACAGATCAGAAGGCGAGAGGTAGAAAGCGAATCCAGGGTTATAAGATCTGCTACGTCTTCCACGATTGTCTTCATCACTGTTCATGATGATTCCAAAATTAGTACAATTTCTACCATAAAGAGTTACAAAATATACAAAATCTTATGTATGTAATATTTTAGGACCCACTAATAATATGTTACCTTCTACTTGAAAGAACGGCTATTATTGTAGTATAAACAAGTACAATCGAAGCGATTAAAGCCGTCCCAAATGAAACCCGAACGACATACTCAGCTGCAGCCTGTTATGAATATAAAACAACAGAGGCCTAAGCATAAGCTATAACATTAAATTAGTATACTCTTTTTTTATCCAGGACACCTTATCTAAACAAAATGAAAGCTATCAGTATCAATACCTTTGCCTTCTCCACCAAAGGTTCAATTTTCATCTTAAACGACTTTGTGGCAAGCTTTGAGCGGTAATCTTTGGGGAAAACATATAGAACATCGCCTTCATCTGAAACCTGTTGAGACCATCTTGAAAACATTTGCATTCATGAAATCAAGAACCTCAAAAGACCGAGAACTTACAAGTCAAAAAACAACCAACAAATCCTTCTATGGAATCAATTTTTTTTATCCAGTAAACTTTAACCCATGAATCTAAATCAATCGGAAGAAAGAAGCAGCACATTTGATAGCTTTTAACGGTCAAGAAGTTATTTCCAATCCCATATTTCATTTATTAGTATTTTCTCAAAATCAGTAAAGCATCCTTGTTCATTTTTTTGCCCCCACAAGATACAAAGCTTGGAGGTACATAGTGCAACCAGTTTCTTGGCATTACCAAAAGAGAGAAAAAAACACATTTTCCTATATGAGCATATAGTACGCCGTATTTTCTACACGTTTACTCTTCAATCAAACTCTTAACGACCAAAAATTACTCCACCACTATTTTCTACTGTCACAAATTCTAAGAAATGAATAACGAAAAGCATAATCTACCTCTAAGAACCCGTCGGTATCAGCAGCAAGAGCTTGCAGTGCCGTTTGAGCTTCGTTCAACTTAAGCCCCGCTCTACTCGCCACGTCACCAATCGTCACCCTGCCTCCGCTACCATCCACAGCTTCCATCGTGCGCTTCCTCACATCCGCCGGCAACTTATCGCTCTCCACTACACCTCCTGGCCGACTAATTCCCGCCGCCGCGACATCAATACCAGCCTTGATAGCCGTAACCCGAAAACATGAACTCGGAAGCTTCACCGAAACTCGTTGCCTAGGGAACGGGACCGAATCGGGCGGCTTAAGACGGACTGGCAGGTTAGAAGAGAGGAACGAATGAGGAGAAGAATGGAGGCGGGACTTTGCAGCGATGGTGAAGCATGTGGATATGGATGCCATAAGAACGAAAACGTCTCGAATGAGGAAGAATTGGTAGAGGAGGTGCTGTTGCCTGCCAGTAGACTAGTGACCGTGAGCTATTATCCCGTTCTTCTATCGAATGGCTTGCGCGACGAGATAGAGTCTATTTTTTCTTGCATGTGGGCAGTCCACGACGTTTGGCACTGAGCTTTGGGCCGGAGGTGAGGCAGCCTAAGAGGCTATAGAAATGGACTTCGAGCCCATAAATAGTTTTGTTTATGAAAAATAAATTGTGTTTTTAAATTTTTCAAAAATAAACTTTACGTCGGTGTACAATTTTTTTTTTAAATATCTATTTTTTCAGTTTTTTAGTGGAGAATATTTGTGACATTTTTCTTTGTATAATTTTTTAAATTTTTTTACTATTTTATATATTTTTTAAACTATTATAAAGATTGAGATTGTAATTTTTAGAGAATTATAAGATTTATATCGCAGACTTTTAGACTAAAAAAGATTAATTGAAATGTTTTATAAACTATAGATTTTTTATATAGTTTATCCAAAAATAAATGTACTTATTAGTACTAATAATTACTCCTTATGAGTTTTTGATAAAAATTCAAATTCCACTTTTAGTGGATCGAAAAATAGAAACTTTTGTACACAAAATAACGTATATCTTTTTATAAGATTGGGACCCAAACGTATCATCAACATCTTTTACTTATTCAATTATCACAATTTACACCAAACATTGAAGTAAATATTTTTTCTAATTGCGATAAAATTATTTAAAACGCTGAAATTCATGATATTTATTACTGAATCTTACTTATTACAAAGTTATTTATTACTACCATGTTTGAAATAACTCAAATTGATCATGCGGTCCATTATAAAAATACAAGCCATCTTGTCTTGCTGACCACATACAGATCCTACTGTGCGTTCCGCATCTCTTCATGTACCAAGCATTCCATCTAAAGATATCGAAGGCTCCTTGATGGCCGCCGCCCCAATTATAGTAACAATAAAACAAAGTTGTTCCTCGAATGTTTGATTTGAAAGAGAATTGAAACTTAGCATTAACAGCTAATGTTTGTTGACCCAAATCATCATCTCCAGATTTGCAGTGGAGATTGAAAACGTCACCGTTTAAGTTGTTAGTGAGCTCCACATGGTATCTTTGGGGTATGATAATTTGAGCAAGGGAAGTGTTGGTGTTGGTCAAGAAAGCTAATAATGCCAAGATAAGTGCAAAGAGCACCGATTGGGTATTGAAATTGAAAACTTTCATTGTTTTTTTTTATGTGAATAATGATGGTTGGGTAAATGGGTGCTTTATAGGTGCCAAAAGGCTTTGTTTTTGGAAAGAATTTTAAGTCAAAGATTTAGCTGCCATTTTATCAACAAAATAAATAAATAGTGTTTTTGGATATCTCATCCAATGAATTTATAGCTACTATGCGTCTATGGCAATGCAAAGAGACAAGGGAGTGTGAGTAATTAAGGAAGAGAAACGAATAACAATGAAAAGGAAATATGATTAAATTTTGGATGTCAATTTGGAAATTAGAGAAAAATGACTGTTTTTTTTCATTGAACGAGTGAGTTTACTATTATATCTTCTTCTATTTTTTTTAAAAGAAGAAGAAGAATGTGAATCATTATTTTTTTTTTCCATGTGCCTTTTATAGCTATTAAGGATTATTACGAAAGAATAAAAATTTTGAAGGGTGAATATGAATAATCAACGTAAAAAAATTAAATTTTTAGAACTATTACGAGATGACTGAAAATTTTGGTGGAGCGATGCCCCCCTGTCCATCTTAAGCTTTAAGCTTTGTCCATAATCATATGTAATCACTCATTATTTACATTGTATTGTTTCGAACTTGAGATCTTGTCCTCCCTATATTTTAAGAAGTACCACTGAATTACAACTATAAATTCACTGGTATTTTTCCCTCTCGTTTGTTTTATTAAAGTTTTTTTTTTCCGAGTGTCTTCTCAACTGAAACTAATTTCGTTCGAATATTGTTAGAGCGACTTTTCCAATATAATTTTTCTTCATTTTGTTGAAGAAACTGAGCCAATTAAGTAATTTCCCTCTCATTTCGTTCATTTCCTTCCCTTTTCATTATTTATTTTTGTTCCCAAAAAGAGGATTTGATGGATTAATTAGATACCAAGATTTGAATGTTCTTTTAATTAATTATTCAATTATCACAATACGCACCAAACATGATATAAATATTTTTTCAAATTGCAATAATATTTTATTCTAAATGCCAGAAATCTTGATGTTTACAACATCTCAATTGTTACATATAATTTGGCAAGATACATAACAATACTACTACCATGTTTTAACAAACTCAAATTGATTTTTCGGACCGTTATAAATGTACAAACCATCTTGTCTTGCCGACCATCTACAGATCCGAGTTCTCAAACCGCATCTATATCCGAACCAATCATCGTCTCTAAATATATCGAAAGCTCCTCGATGGCCACCGCCCCAATTGTAGTAACAATAAAACAAAGTTGTTCCTCGAAAGTTTGTTTTGAAAGTAAATTTAAACATAGCATTACCAGCTAATGCTTGCTGACCCAGATCATCATCTCCAGATTTGCAGTGGAGATTGAGAACATCACTGGTTAAGTTGTTAGTGAGCTCCACATGGTATCTATCGACGATGAAAGCAAGGGAGGTGTTGGTGTTGGTCAAGAAGGCTAATAATGCCAACATAAGTGCAAAGAGCACCGATTGGGTATTGAAATTGAAAACTTTCATGGTTTTTTTTTTTTTTTGGGGGTGATAATTTGATGTGAATAACGAATGATTATTGAGTAAATGAGTGCTTAATTTTATAGGTGCCAATTTTTTTTTTTTTTTGGCAATTTAGTTAATAATTTAGCTGTCATTTTATTAAAAAAGAGAGATAAATACAGTTCTTGGTTATCAAATGAAATGGAAATATAATTTAATTTTAGAAACTAGAGAAAATGAATTTTTTTTTCTTTATTGAGTGGGTAAGTTTACTATTATATCTTTTGCCTTTTTAATTTATTAATAGTTGATAGTTGAGAGGATAAAAAAGGATAGTAATTTCAATATCATTAGCAATTAGTGTGATTTTATTTTAATTAAATTATAAGTAGTCAATATTTAATATGATGACTAAATTACCGAATAATCTTAAAAAAAAAAATTATTAGCGATTAATGTGACTTTTTATTCGGTTGAGTAATATTAGCTCTAATAAATTTAATTTAATTTATTCAAATCATGATCGATGTTCATCTTATTATATTAATTATTATTACCATGGTTTGTGAATCTCGTATCGATTCTCCATACTATTAAAAAGATACAAACCATCTTGTTTTGCTGACCATAAACATCGTCTGCCACCGCATCTGTTAAGGTAATAAGGATGAAACGCAAAGATATGAAAAAATCCTTGATGTCTGGAGCTACTACCCCAACCATAGCCACAAACGAACAATGTCGATCCCCAAACGTTTGTTTTGAAAGAGAAATGATACATAGAATTGACAGACAATGTTTGCGGACCCAAATCATCATCTCCTGATCTGCAATGGAGGTTTAAAACGTCACCGTTTAAGTTGTTAGTCAGCTCTATGTGGTATCTATGAGGGAACGAGTTTGATGTACCATAGCCAAGGGATAACGCCAAGATGAGCGCAGATAGCAAAAGATGAGTTGTGTTGAAAGGTTTCATTGTTTTGGTTTTTTTGGGGGGTTAATTTAACATTTTTTGTGATTTGATCATTTGTAGATGTATGTTTTTATAGATGACAAAATGGTTTTTAGATGGTATTCTATATGTATTCTATATGTTTTTATAGATGACAAAATGGTTTTTAGATGGTATTAACAATTGAAAAAATATTTAATATTAAATGTGAAAGCAACTCTTTTAAAAAAAAAACATTTTACTGTAAAATTTAAGCTTTTGAGCAATGGACACAAAATTAATATGTAATTGTTGTTTATTATCTAGATAAAATAAACTTCACTTCAATGGATCTTTTAGTTTATCTATCATGGATCATTTTATTACTGTTTAAATTGATTTACATTTAAATTTCACCCATCTTTCAATATGGTTTTAGATAATTAATTAAAAAAATATTAGAATGTAAATAAAAAAAATTATAATTGCAATAAAGCTATCAGAAATCATGACGCTGACTACATCTTATTACATGAGGCAAGAGATATAAGTTATTATTACCATGTTTTATACAACTCAAATCGATTTTTCGGACCATTATAAAAGTACAAACCATCTTGTTTCGCTGACCACATACACTTCCTACTTCTCGAACCACATAGTTTCCTGAACCAAACGTTGAATTCAAAAATTTTGAAGGCTCCTTCATGGTTAGCCCATCTGTAGTTACACCAGAACATTGTTGTTCCCCAAAAGTTTGATCGGAAAGAGAATTGATACTCAGAATTAACAGATAATGTTTGTCGACCCAAATCATCGTCTCCAGATCTGCAGTGGAGATAAAAAACGTCGCCGTTTAAGTTGTTAGTAAGCGCTACATGGTATCTAAGGGGTAATGTTGTTGTCAAGCCAAGGCAAGTTTTTTTGGTCAAGGATGCCAATGCAAAGATAAGTGCAAAGAGGATTTGGGTGTTAAAAACTTTCATTGCTTTTGGTTGGTTGCTAATTAGGTGAATAGAGTGCAAAAAGGGGTTTTCAAAAAATGTTAGTCAATTATATAATTAGGCAATAATTTAGCTGCCATTTCAAAATGCAAAATATGGCTATCCCTTAATCTAATTTTGGGAAATTTTATGGGAGGGATGTTGTTTGGTATTAGTGTTATAAAAAACGTCTAACTATGGTTAAATGATAAGAGATTTTGACTAATATTATTTTTTTAGAATTCGATAATACTCAAACGAGATGAAAAGAGATATAAAGAACACGCGAAAATGACTGGAAAAAAAAGAGGAAAAAAAACACACCCAATTATACCAAAAGAATTTGAAAATAATCTTCACGCATCTAAATTGGCAATAATGTGTGGTTTTATGACTTTTTTTTTATGGGTGAGTTTACTGTTACATCTTCTTTTTAGTATACGTTACCAACTTGTACTATATATCTTGCCAACGTGTATGTAATATTTAAGACATTGGAATAGTAACTTGTACCATATATCTTGGCAACGTATATGTATTTTTAGTATAAAAATTAATATTTATAACATTACTCGTATTATAGTAATGTGTATCGTAACAGTTTATATTTTTATCAATACAGTTATTAGTTATTACTCTATTTATTGTATATTCTTATTTAGTAAAAATATTTTTAATTATTCAATTATCACAAACATCTAGAAAATATTCAAATTGCAATAAATATTCATTCCAATGCCGGAAACCATGATGTTTATAACATCTTAATTATTACATATACGTTGGCAAGATATATACTACTACAAGTTACTATTACCATGTTTTAAATAACTCAAATTTATTTTTCGGACCGTTATAAAAATACAAACCATCTTGTCTTGCTGACCAGGTACATATCCTATTTTTTGTACCGCATCTCTTAGCATGAAATAACTTATTTCAAAGATATTGAAACAATAAAATAAAGTATTTCCGATAAGTTTGATTTGTGAGAGAGAATTGAAACTTAGCATTATCAGCTAATGCTTGCTAACCCAAATCATCATCTCCAGATTTGCAGTGGAGATTGAAAACGTCACCGTTTAAGTTGTTAGTAAGCTCCACACGGTATCTTTGGCTGCCTAACCCATGGCAAGTTTTGTTGCTCATGAAGGCTAATAATGCCAATAGAAATGCAAAGAGGATTTGGGTGTTAAAATCTTTCATTGTTTTTGGTTAATTATAATTTTGGTTGCTAATTAGGAGCAAACATGGATGCATAATTAGGCAATAATTTAATTGCCATAATGCCATTTAAAAGATGCAAGGTATGGATATCTCTTAAATCTAATTTTGGGAATTTTATGGAAGGAATGTTGTATGGTATTAGTGTTATCAATCAAAAACATAAAAAACGTAACAAAGTTAAGTGGTAAGAATTTTTTTTAAACTCGAAAATATTTAAACGAGACGAGTAATAAACAGACAAAAAAGAGATAAAAAAAACAATAACTGATACCATAAAACTTATAAAAGAATCTTTTAGGCAACTAAGTTGGCAATAATCTGTGATTTTAATTTTGAGAAAAAAGAAAAATATTGTCCATTGCTGAAATTGCTGCAATGGTTAGGGGGGATTGGCATTGCACCAAAAAAGGAAAAAAGATAACATTAATTCCATTGCAAACCGTCGCCCATGACTGAGAGAAGTCGATTCAAAACTTAGGTTAATTACAAGATGTTTTAATCCCTCGATTTAATCATCATCTCAATTTTATCGCTTAATTATTGTAATATTCACATTCATCCCTCACCTATATATGTTTGCCCAAATCCGTCCATATATTCACTAGAGTTACCCAAAATCATCCCTAAAAAAATTAGGCATAAGTATGTTAGTTAGTACTAAACAAGCATTAAGATAGCATTAATTATTTTTTTTATTTAAAAGATTTTATAGTAATATAGCCACCCTTTAAAGAACCCAAAATTTTGTTCAGACATCATGATCTAACAAATCATTTCTGGTATACAAAGCCGCAAGAGAACCTCAACGTAAAACCGATGCTCAGAGTTCTTCATCCATGTCATTTCTGTATGGAGCATCATAGTGGTCCCTGCTAAGGACATGCTTTCACTCTATTGCCAGTAGTGGACACACTCGGCACGAATTTCTTGATCTATAGTTCATGTTCAGCAACAAAAAGCGGATTTGTAATGCATTGGTAGATTCACATATTTACAACACCAACATGCTTCTAGCCTGACCTGCTCGATCTAGAAAGCCCGTCCATCAACCTATTGTATGTTCCGAGATCCTGTACGAAGTCCTTATCTAACATTTCATCCACCAAAACTTCGCCTTCCTTCCTTTTCCCCAGTCTTGTATATCCAGCTACCAAGATGTTATAGGTCATCTCATCCGGTTCCAAACCCTTGCTAGAAGCCGATAATCTCAATGAATTAGCATCATCTGCTCTTCCCACATTACAAAGATCTTGGAGCAGACAATTGAAAGTCACGGTATCAGGAACCATACCCTCTTTCAACATCCTTTCCACCACTCCAAGCGCATCTGCTATTCGCCCAGACTTCCTCAGCCCTTCAATCAAAGTGGTACAGGAAATCACGCTGGGAACATTTCCATTCTTCCACAACTCATCCATCACCTCCAATGCTCTACCTGCATTTCTCTTCTCACAAAGAATCTCTACAAGACCAAAATAATCATACCCGTGTGGCAAAACTCCCTTCCTTTCAAAATCAATCAACAATTCGCACGCATCCAAAACCCGGCCTTCCCTACAAAGACCATTTACCAAAATCTCACAAGTCACACTTGAAATCTCACATCTCAAATCAATCATCTCATATGCCATCTTAACTCCTTCATCAAACTTCCTCTCCCTAAAGAACCCTTTAATCAAAGTATTGAAACTAACCACATTAGGACTGCATCCTCTCTCCTTCATCTCCTTAAACAATTCCAATGCCAAACCAAACATCTTATTCCTACAATAACTACTAATCAAGATGTTGAATGTAAACACATCAGGCTTAACTCTATCCTTCAACATCCTATCATAAATTCTCATAGCCTGGTCATGCAAACCACATTTCACATACCCATTAATCAAAACATTATAAACAACAACACTTGGTCTCCCATCAATCAACCTTCTCATACAATCAAAACCAACCAATGCATCATCCAATTTCCCAGCTTTACAATAAGCATTAATAGCAAACTGAAAAATAGGTTCAATTCTCGGACAAGAAAATATACCGTCGCTACAAGGACAAGGATTCGAAGACATGAATGAAAGCAACAGCTTTAGGTCTGCTAACCGATTGGTGATGGCGAGAGTGCGACCCATCCATTCAAAAGTGGCGTGATCATGGCGGAAGGAGTCAATAGTGGCCGCCCAATTGAAGATATGGAAGTCATAGTGGGAGAAGAGAGGGTTGTAATGGAGCTTGGATTTGAGGAAGTGGAGGAGATTCTGAGAGGTTAACGGCTTGGTGGAGAGGTGGGTTTTGAGGTAGTGGAGGAGCTGACAGTGTTCACTGGTTGGAGTAAGAGTGAGAGTAGGAGTAGGGGAGAGAGGAATTGGTGGTGGGTTTGGAAGCGGAGGGAGCGGCGGCGGCGGTGGCGGCGGAAGAGGTTTATCAAGAGCCTTGAAAAGCCGCCGCTGAAGCCTCTTGGTGACTGACATTTCCGACGGAGTGGAAAACAAACTACTTGTCAATCGCAGCCGTGAACTTTATATACAGCAGGGGTATTTTCGTAAATCAACTTTATATTACAGCCTTTTCTCAAACTTTTAAGCAGCGGTGGAAGAGAAACGCGCCTCAACGCCATCAGAATGAGAGCCAGCAGCCTCAACGCCGCTTCGCTTCGTACGAATCTTAGTTCCTGCTTTTATGGGTCTCGAAAGAACAGATTTTTTATATCATCTGTGCCTTTAGCAATCTCCAGTGAGTCTATTTTCCACTCATTTCTTGTTTTTCTTATAACTTGCTCTTTAGAAAATTCTTGTGATTCTTCTTGTGATATATTTTTTAATCTCTTGTAGAGGCTTCTCGGTTTACTGTAAACTGTGCTGTTCGTTTCCGTCCCTGCATTGATATACACAAGGTTGAATCTGGTTCTCCTATGATTGTTTTGATTTTGGATTCTAAGAAAATTGTAAGTTGAACTAGGATAACGGGATGTTTGTGTTTGTTAACAGGGGAAGGTGAAGCAAATTGTGGGGTCTACTCTGCGGGATGAGGATGGGTCGATGCCGGTTACGAATTTCGAGTCTGATAAGTCAGCAGCAGAGTTTGCAAATTTGTACAAAGAAGATGGGCTTACAGGTGGTCATGTCATTATGCTTGGAGCTGACCCTTTAAGCCAAGCTGCAGCCTTTGAAGCATTGCATGCCTATCTTGGTAAAAAAATCCGTGTATGGAAGAATATGAATTGGCACCAGTTATGAAATGTACAAATCTTTGTTGGGGCTTATTTTGTTTGCTTTTGTTTTCATATCATCATATCAAAACATTTTCTGTTTAGGTTGCAAGCGGTTTATTTCTATGTGATCATTGGAACTACCTTTATTGTTTCATAATCAGGAATGTTATCTGCCATAGGCTTGAGTTACTTGACACACTTGCATCCACACAAATGTTAATTTCTGCTTGTATTTATATAATAGTATTTAATTCATGTCTAAGGTCAAGTCGTGTCTGTTGAAATGTTTTTTCACCCCAGATTTCCATCATTGATGGTATGTCTAAACTTACAGATTTTTCCTTTGATGACCTTACTGCGACGGTTGGAAAAATCTAGGTGGCTTGCAAGTTGGAGGTGGAATAAATACAGACAATTCTTTGACTTACATAGAGGAAGGAGCCAGCCATGTCATTGTGACATCAGTATGTTTTGACCTTCTATGCTCTAGCCACATGTCATTGTGAAATTCTTTGACAGTTGTTGTTGTGCATCAATATTTGTTTTACGTTAGTTGTTTCTTTCCCCTGAGTTCTGTTGGTGGCTATGTTTTCTTGTTATTGCTGCTAAGGTTTATACATTATAGTCCTCCATGTTTGTTTAGCAAAAAGAATTTCTTATCAGTGGGTGGAGTTTGTCTGATAGTGGTTAGGTGATGGTTGGGGTTAGAATGCATAATTCACTTGAAATGCAGCCATGAAAAGTAACCTTTCAGAATGCAGCATTTTGAAAGAAATATCTGAAAAAGAGCTTAAATTATCATTTATGATCTAGTGCTACTGTTTGTGATTCTACTGAAATTATTCTTGAATTATCTTTTGTTTATGTTATTCTTCTTCTCTTGTAGTATGTGTTCAACAATGGCCAAATGGACCTACAAAGGCTAAAAAATCTTGTGCGTGTTGTTGGAAAGCAGCGGCTCGTGTTGGACCTTAGCTGCAGAAAGAAGGTATTGAATCAATAATCATTGTTGGTGCATAAGTTGAGGGAATTCTGTGGTGAGGTTGCATTGCAATGGGCAGTTTGGCTGTCCTGACCTCCCGGCCTTTGCTGCAACTTGGTTCTTTATGTGCAAGGCAGCAAATTTTTGTTTTTGCTGTCACTTTTGATATAGTAGGTTGAGGCAGCACATGTTATTTGTTAAAACTATTGGAGCGTAAAGAATCTTTTTGTTTAGTGCTATCTCATCTTTATTGCTCAAAAAAACTATTTTCAATTGCAACATTTATAGTCTTGTGTGTGCTGATTATGATATGCAGGAAGGTAGATATGCAGTTGTTACTAATAGATGGCAAACATTCAGTGATGTGTTTCTTGATGAGAGAATATTGGAGTTTCTCGCCAGCTATGCAGATGAGTTCTTGGTCCATGGTGTTGATGTAGAAGGGAAAAAGTAAGTTTTAGAATGTCCCTTCACAATTTTTATGTTTTGTTTTGAATTGTGTGTCCAATATTCCCATTGTTCTAAATTTCAGATTCTTTTTCGGAAATATAATAGGGGTAGACAAGGACGTGGCTGATTACTTAGGGGATTTTTTTTCTTGTATTACACAACAAGCTCAAATTTTGTTCTCTCAAACTTAATATCAGAGCTTACTTTATGTCTGCTATTTTAGTTCTTTCCATCAAGTGCGATGTCATTATGTAGGTGTCATTGAACTTTGAGGTACCATAGTGTTTCAGGCTTTTTCACTAAACGATGTACTAACCCTTGCCTCCTACCGTAATTTACAAAGAAGTTCCTGCTATTATTTTCTGGTTATAGCATTTGATGAGCAATGCAATACCTTGATATGATGTCTAGGATAGAGTAGACATACCTATTATGGTATTGAAAAGACTTTCACTTGGTTCAGTTAAGTACCTGTTATAAACGATTAACTAGCATGAAATCCTAAAATTTCCTCTCACTCTCCATATATTTTTGGTCCAAGAAATCTCAATCTTATCATGGCCAATGCAGGTTGGGAATTGATGAAGAGCTTGTAGCATTACTTGGGATGCACTCACCGGTTGGTAACATAATTTTTCACGTAGTTTTCATTTATGCTTAGGCTTTTATAGCACAATAGCAGAGATGGAAAGTGAAGGTGGTAATCTGTACAATGCACAGGAGACCACCTTCACTTTCCATCTCTGCTATTGTGCTATAAAAGCCTAAGCATAAATGGCTCTTGTACTCTGGGTTTGTGTGCTTAAAATCTTTTCCTTGTCATGATCGTTTGAATTCTGCCTTATTAAGGTGGAATCAATCTCACGGAGATAGCTGAATATAGACCTGCTTGTATGCAGCACGTATAATACTGACACTAGTTTTGGTGCCAGATTCCTGTAACTTATGCTGGCGGCGTGACGGTAATGAATGATCTGGAGAGAATAAAGGAAGCAGGGAAGGGCCGTGTGGATGTTACTGTGGGCAGCGCGCTCGATATATTTGGTGGCAACTTACCATACAGAGACGTCGTTGCTTGGCATGCTCAGCAGGAGGAAGCCTTGAGGGTTTAGTCTCTTCCCAGCATTATGTATCGTTTATCATTGTTGTTTGAGGTCTGAGAAATAGATGAATTTTCATCTTCGTGTTCGCAATTATTTAGATCGTCGTAGTCTCGTAGGCAGTTCTTCTTTCTCCTGGAATTTCATTATAACCTTTGATTATGCAATAGCATATTAGTACTTCATGAGTTGACACAGATTATGTAATACTCCGCATATTAGTACTTCATGAGTTGACACAGACTGTTGGAAGTTTGTCAACGATCTAGTGGGCGTTTGGCGTTCCGGTTCTACTCGGGAAAGTCATTTCCCGAGTAAAAAATCGGTCCAAAATGACTTTTTGAAAAGTCATTTTCAAGGCAAGGCCAATTGGCCTTGCCTCCCACTGGAGCATTTTGCTCCAGTGGGCAATGGGAAGTCCAAAATCTCTCCTATTTTTTTTTTTTCAATTCATTTTAATTTTTTTACTTTATATAATCAATAAAATAAATGAAAAATTATTATAAAAAAATCTCTATCTCAAGATAAGTAATTATGGATCCATTTTTCCTATTTTTATTAATTTTTTAAAAATGGGTTTTATACTCTTTATGGTCATTTTACATTCAAACCATAGTTTTAAAAAACTGTTTTACCAAACATCTCAAGTATCTAACTTTTTCATTTACCAAAAGTTATTTTTCCACAAAATTTTTCCAACTAAAATCGGAACGCTAAACAAACCCCTAGTGTTTCAAAATTTGACCACACTGGCGATTCTGGTACAGTTTTCCCAGTTTTCAAATTAATGGACACATGCTTGGCCTGGGCCCACTTTCAGAAAAGCCCATTAGTGATCAGGTTTATGAATCCAACAAGACATATATATATTTTTTTTACAATTCAGTCATTTAACTTTTTAGATGGACAATTTAGTCACTTAACTAATTTAGGAATTTCGTTCGTGGGACTTTCATCTTTAATCGCTAAAAGAGTACTAGACTTACTGCAGTGAAAATGAAAAAAAATGCAGCAAGTATATACTGTTTGATTATTTATTTAACCATACAGAATAAATATCATCATCGTTTATATATAAACTTTATACTTTATCAAAAATTATAATTTTAACATTTTTAATATTTAAGTAAACAAATTAAAAAAACAAAAAAAATGAGTTAACAATAATTATATCACTAAACTACCCAGAAATAAAAACCCCAACAAATAATTATAAAGGATTATAAATTTATAAGTAGTATTAGTTTTCTTGTTATTGTGCACTATAAAACTATAAATAGGCAACGTTTAGGGGTGCAATTGCAATTTTTCAAACAACTTGTGCAACTATAAAGCACGACATGAAAGTTCCCGGGAAAACTCTAACCATGGAAAATAAATAATTAATTAAAAGTGAGATTTGTGAGAGATTTTTCTGCGACACAAATTCAAACAAGAAACTCTACAGTGAAGAAACCGAAACTCCAAAATGGTCCTCTTAACACCTTCCGTAGTAATGATCACTCCATCTCCTTCAATCCCTAATTGCACTCACAAGCCATTCGCCGCCGCAACAGCAATCAAATCCATGGCCGCCGAGCAAACCGCACCGTCTCCATCGCCGAGACGCGCCATGTCCGCTTTCGAAGCTCGCTCCTCGCTCATCTTTGCTATTGCAGCCCAGGCGACCTCGCAGTCTCAGAGACGTAATCATTTCAAAATCCTTAATCCCTGCGTTATTCACTTCCTTCCTTCTATTTCTCACTTTTACGCTTGCGTTCTCTTTGATTATTTGCAGTTGTTTTCGATTTGACTAACGAAACTGCCAAATACTTATTCCCCAAGCGGTTCGAAAGCCAAAGCCTTGAAGAAGCTTTGATGGCAGGTAGATACTTCTAATGTTTTTGTTTAAAAAAATTCCATGTTAGTTCTAGAATCGAAGAATTTACATTTCTTTTATTTTCTTAATAGTTCCAGATCTTGAAACGTTGTCGTATAAGGTTTTAAGCAGGAGCAATGGATATGAGATTAGAGAAGTTGAGGTACTAGCATTCTTTGAATTGAAATTTAATTTCCTTTTGTTAGTTTGTCTTTACTAACAACTTGGGGTTATTTGTTGTTGTTGAATTTGCAAAATAAAAAGCCTTATTTTATAGCAGAGACAACAATGCCAGGGAAGAGTGGTTTTGATTTCTATGGGGCATCTCAGTCTTTCAATGTGTTAGCTGAGTACTTGTTCGGTAAGGTAGTTTGGATTTACATATGGTGTAAGATGAGTTGTTCATTGTGATTTTTCTTTTACAGTATTTGTTTGTTGTGGGTTAGTTATTCTGGATATATGCTGTTTTATAGAATACTGCGAAAGAGAGAATGGAGATGACCACTCCTGTTCTTACACGGAAAGATCAATCTGATGGCGAGAAAATGGAAATGACAACCCCTGTGATAACCAAGAAGGTGTGTTTGCTAGTGTTTTGTTGACTGGATTGTGCGTTGACTTGTTTCATATGTAATTGAAGCACGCTCACGTTTCAGTTGTTTGAGAGTTGATCCTAACACTTGTGTAGGAATCTTAATTTGGATTGAGATCTGAGCTATATTCTTTCCTGGAGATTTGTACTGTATCTTTAAGTATTGCTGTGAGCTAACCTTTTAAATTCTTTACATAGACAGAAAATCAAGATACGTGGCAGATGTCCTTTGTGATGCCCACAAAGTATGGTGCCAATTTGCCATTGCCTAAAGATTCCTCAGTGAGGATCAAAGAGGTGCCAGGCAAAGTTGTTGCAGCTGTTGCTTTTTCAGGTTTGTCCTCAACCATAAACCAATAACTCTCAAACTCTGTGGATATCTTAACTTAAATGGCCCTCTAGTTCTTACTAAGTGAATGGTATTATTTGAATGGTGAACTTCTTTTAACTTCAATGTGATAAGGCTACTACTAAAAGGAGAACTAAATTATTGCGTAGATCTCTGTGCTGGTGCATGTGTTTGCATTTGTGTATGCCTATAGAATCTGCATGAGTTATACTTAGTTATCTTAGGCAGTGTTAGAATGCTTTAATATGTCAACATTTTGATTCTTTACTGCTCAAGTATATGAAATTAAATCCTTCTCTCCTCACTAACCTTACTTCAATCAGGTTTGGTTACTGATGAAGTAGTTAAGCAACAAGAATTGAAGTTGCGAATTGCTTTAGAAAACGATCCACAGTTTAGAGTAAAACAGGGTGCTTCAGTGGAAGTTGCACAGGTAAGAATAAGATCCTTGGTTGAGTATTGGTGTCAGATCACTTTCTTCTCTTTCTTTTTTTGTTGCACGAAATAGTGTTTGAAACATCTAAATATTAACTTTTTTCGCAGTACAATCCACCTTTTACTCTTCCATTTACCCGCCGTAATGAGATTGCACTAGAAGTAGAATGGAAGGATGAATGAGATCTCGACGATGAATCTAGAGTAGTGAGGTATACTGTGTACTAAATTTTCCCTTCTTGTGTAAATTTATTGCTAAATCAATTCAGTGGATTGTAAATGGAAATAAATGATGATTTATATATATATAAATATATATAAACTTTGTAAGATGTCCTTCTGCAATTCCATTGTCTGTCAAACTTTTGTACGATAGCATTAAAGTTGATAGTTCTTTGATGATGGGTTGCCTAGGTAGTGATGTGACATGTTTATAAACCCCCCCCCCCCCCCCCCCCCCAACACCACACACACACACACACACGTCTTCTTCATTGTCAGCCTTTTTGTGGTCAAACATAAAAATGAGGGACTTCATTTATATAGTGTAACTGAATAGAACATTTGTGAATTCCAGACTTCAAATCAATTGAGAAATGGGAAGAATTTTCAGTAGTTTGAGAGCAAGTGAATTGCAGCCTTCACATAAATCATTGGCTCATTCCTCCCTTAATTGCCAAGCTTATGCTTGAGGAAGTTCCATCCATAGTTGAGTCAAAAAGCC
The DNA here is from genome assembly GCA_963691705.1 of Viola odorata. Lineage (NCBI taxonomy): Eukaryota > Viridiplantae > Streptophyta > Magnoliopsida > Malpighiales > Violaceae > Viola > Viola odorata. Next base: position 55,902,509 of record OY829543.1, on the reverse strand, counting down.
ATGTGCTCCAATATGATGTTGCCCTTGTCTGTTGGAAATTAATTTTTCTAAGGGTGTGGGGGCTGTAAGCTGATATAGATTGTTGAAGTCCACATGTGGGCTATAGAAATTAATATGGTGTTTGTGCATATGTGAAAGCCAACAGAAATGTCTAGGCTTAGAAGACATCTTCATGTGCGTACAATACAATGGTTTGAGCGACTGACATTGCTACTTTATGGGATATAATTTTTGTGACGATGGACGAGCACTATCCAGAGTAGGAGTGCTTGCTTTAATGCTTTCCTACACAATACATGACTCATACGTGATGCACATTAAAGACAAACTAGCCTTGTTTTAATTGCATTATTAAACCAATTGACTTGTTCCGTCAGTTATGTAGAAAGTGCTTGCTTATTATGAGAAAGGGCTCCCACCATGGTAGTAGCAGTAGAAGCACCTCCGAAAATTATCGTTGTGAATGGTTTAAATAATTATGGTTGTTGTTTTCCGGGTTAAACAGAGGGATGGTTAGGTCATTTTCTTTTCCTTTTCCAAAGCCATTCCACTCACTTGCTAGGTGAGACCCTAGAATAACTCCATTTTTCACGTGTCTCTGCCTTAACTGGGTACATCAAGTACTCTTTCTATTGGTCATTAACATGTATCTAACCACTGAGAATTGCAGGATGTATCAAGTGGTGGTAAAATATGAGAACTGGAGATTTTTCCACGAGACCTCAGACGGAAGGCTTTTGCTTATATCTCTGTGTCACAAAAAGTTATATACTGTCAAAAATGTGTATGGAATGTCTGGAATTGATATTGGTTATGACGTGGAAAAGATAATCCCATTATTTGATTGTTTGGTTGGTGATAGTTGAAGCGTACTTGGCAAAGCACTTCGTTTTTTACTTGTTGTGTGGTGACATGTTTACTGTATCTGTACTCATCAATTCAGAATTCTGATCGAATCATTTGGCATATTTTTGTTAACCAGTCTACCATGATTTGTTTTTATTGCTCACAAATTTTCTATTGTGATTCTAAATAACTCGGTGTAGTTGATTTTGTCCTAATTGTTATTAACAAACTTGGATTATCTGCTAGCTGCAGATTGATTTCTTATGATAAGTAATATACACCAAATACTTTTGCTGAGAGCACTAATCTGTATTTGTTCCTATATAATTCAGTGATGCATAATATTTTTTTTTGTGGTGATATCATTAGTAAATTACATAAGTTTTGAGAACTGAAGCTGCTGGCCTTGCTAGCTTATTTCAGGTATGCTTTCTAATGCAGGCTTCCAACCTTTATGATTATCTTCATTCATATCAACCTTGTGTACTCTCTGTTGAGCCTGAAGCTGAGAAACCATGTCATCAACTGAAACTCCTCCCTTCTTCAACATCTCTTGCAGCTCCTGTTTACTGATGACCAACTTGATTCTTATTACCGCAGTTCCTTGTCCATCTTTTTCCTCCTCTGGAATTGAGAATCTTACTTCCTTTTTAGCTTCTGGTTGTGGCAGTGGGACAGGTACAAGATAGTATAACCGAGCAGCAAGCAGCTTGGTGTCTGGTAGGAGAGATCTGGAAGCCTGAAGTGCATCAAAAATTGCATGACCCGAGAAATCTGACAGTACTTGCTGAACTTCGGTGAGTGCCTTGTAATCAAGGATCTTCCCATCTGGTTTCATGACCCGGACAACCTTTTCTTGAAGAATAAGGCAATTTCCCATAGTTACTGTGGAAGGATATCTTAGAGGAAGGTATGGAAGTTTAATGGTTGCTTTTCTTTGTTGTGAGGGATGTTAGGACTTAGGATGATGCCTTATTGTGTTCCAATATTTATAGGGAGGCTGCTATGGGGATTGCCTTATTGGGTTCCTAGTATTACATAAAGATCCTTTTTTCTGGACCCCATTTTGTTTTTTTTGTTTGTTTTGTTTGGGTGTGTAACTAAGACATACTCATTGACGCAATCATTCCTTTTGGGACCATTGTGCTGGTGAGCCATTCAAAATTGGATTGGTGCGTGATCAGTATTGTAAAAGTGAAGCATTAGTCGGTAAAAAATATGGAAAAAAGAAGCATGATTGGTAGGGTAAATATTTAGCACTATAACTATAATTATGGGTATAAAGCATTACTACTGTCTTCAGTTTTTAATTACTCGTGATTACTTTTAGTGGCCTTTTCCAGTCTATAAGGCAATTAGCAAATTTTCTAGTACCTGTTTGTTACATTTATTGGAGGTGGATTTCCGCCAGATTCCAGGATCTAGTAGGACCACTGAAACACTACGTGGTGGTTGGCCACTGGTGCTTCATGAATCACGTTACATGGTTGACTGGATCTTTTATGCAACACTGACTATTTGGTCCTTTCAGCAGTAACATGGTAACACCAGCTACATGTTTTGAGATTTTGGCAAATGGAGCTGGTTGGCAGAAGGCACTTCCTTCCCATAGCTTGGTGTTTTCACGAGGTGAATTACATGCATTTTCCCGTAATGGATGCGTCTATTTGCTGACAAGATTATTATCTTTGTGCATTATGAAATACCTGAATTTACACACTTTAAGACGGAAGAAGCTATTAGGAATCCATGCTAAGCTGTAAATAAATTCATAAGCAGCATGTGATGATTTGCTGTTGATTTTTTGCAGGTTATTGATATCATATGTACTGCACCAGCTAAGCTTAAGGCTCTAATCACAACCAGTAAGGTTGGCTACATGGTTTCATCTCGTCCATCCAGCCCTGTCATGATAAGCAGGTTGGTCAAATCTTCATTACATGGATCCTTTAGCTTATAAAACCCATAAAATACTTTTTTATTTTTCTGAAGGAAACAATTTAAATGAGAAAAGGTGGTCATATGGATATAATTATTGTAGCTGGAATCTAATAGGGCTGTTTAGCTGTGTTTTGCTGATTAGAAGCTTAACAAGTTGTGTTAAAAGCCAACTTTGTCATAATATTTTAGCTGCAGATATGTATTCCTCTAGTGTCCTTGTCAGTGCCCATCCTAATACTGAGTGCAGCATTCCACTAACCTAAAATTTGTTAGGTTGTAACTCCTAGAGTTGTGGTCCATGGCATGCATGATGGTCCACTTGGGCCATTAGTGCGGATGGTAGCTATAGATGTTCTTATGTCTCATCTGCTCCAACTAGTTGTTAAGGAGGGGAAAAAAGTTCTGGGAAACAGGAATGATTGAGCACATAGTTGCAAGTATATAATATGGAAAAATAAATGAACAATTCTAGGGTAATTCGGTGTTACGTCATGTCTTATACCCTACTTACATAAGTGGTATGAATTACCACAAAGACCTAACACTTGATAAACCCCACTAAGGGTAGACGCTAGAGTAGGGTATGAGAGGTGAGTTGTGAATTGTTACAGTGGAAATGCATTAGAATTTTACAGAAAGCAGAGGTGAATACTAAAGATACCAAGAAAATATATGTAGGGCATGAAAAGGGGAAAAAAAGAGAGGAAAAAATATCATAAGAGTAATACAAAACGATCTACTTGAGATGATAACAGGAAATCTTGAAAGGGGAAGGATTTAGAAGAAAAGTTTGCTTTTGGTGGTGATTTTTTCCACGCGCATGCTCAATGCACAAGCTTTATTGGTGGTAATTCCTTGAAGAAGAGGGAATTGGAAATGAGCAGTATGTTGCTTTTAGACTATAGTAGTAACATTTTATCAACAGGGGGGCACTAGGCTACATAGCCGCCCAATTATGGTATTAGTAACTTTAAGACTTGGAAGATAAAACTTGCTCTAGTCAGGAAATTGTCTACCACACATTAGTGTACAGAATAATTTCAAGTTCGGGGATGTGCATATATTGAAGATGTTCTTCATGAAATACTTGAGTTGTAATTGAGAAATTTGTTAAATGAATATGTTAGGACATGTATTTACGAGTATAAATTGAAGGGTTAGGTTTGGAGTTCGAGTATTGTGATATTCATTTTTATTAGAATAAAAGAAAAGATTGTCAGGATAATTCTGAAGGTGGCAAAAAAAAGAAAAAGGAAATTTTGTATAGTGCTGACTGTTGAGTGATGATATTTTCCACACGCATGCTGGGTATAAGTTTCTAGGTAATTCTTTAAACTAGTGGGGGTAGGAAATGGATGCCCTTATGTTAACAGAAATGAAAGAAGCATTAGAATAGTATGTAATACTAATCATTAGTTTTGAAATTGTGAGTACTGTAGAGTTTTCTAGTTTTTTTTTATAGAAAAAAGAACCAAAAAAAAGATATGTTAAGAAAAGAAGCATTTGCATACCCCCTCCATCCATCCGCCAAACATGAAGATAGAGTTACTATTGAGCTTATAGTAAGCAATTGTTCGCAAAATAAGGAAAAATTAAATTTTAATTTTCGAGTTTAACTTGCGGTTTTTATACGACTAGACAATAAGATAAGATTGCTTTAAGAATGCAATAGTAGACGAAGCACCATTGTAATGATATTTTTGAGTTAAATAATTGAAAAGAAACCCAAAAGAGAATCGGAGATTCTTGTTCTTAAAGTAGATGAAACTTTCCTCCCCCCAACGAGCATACATGGCAAAAACTCGGTGGGTAGGCGCAAAGATTTTTGCAGAGCACTCATGGCAGGAACTAGGAAGATCTGTTTTGACCAAAAGATCCAAGGCAAGAAAACAGAAAGATCACGAATGTTTGTCGTTTTTGCTTCGTATATTCAAGATTTTTAATTTTTTTTTAACAATAACTGACTCTAGATCATTTTTTTAAATCTTAAATGTAGATATATTCTTCATTCCTTCATTTTATATTCTTGTTTTGGGTATGATACAATGTCGTAGTTATGTCAGGCTGATGTCTAGCTAGCACTACTAGCAAGTGCGCGTATCTAGTCACTGCCAAATTAATGGTTTAATAACGTATTTTTTTATTAATCTCATTTGAATAGTATTAAATTTTAAAAATAATGATTCTCTAGATATGAATTTTTTCACTTTATATGGTTGGACACTAGTATGCTCCATCATATTTCTTTTGTTTTGTAATTTACTTTCTAATATCATGCACATCACTAATTCGTGCATTTTTTTTAAAAAAATAATTATATTATTAATTACTATTATAATATTAGTGATTGAGCTCATAATATATTTTATAAAAATATATATTAATTATTCCCTCTGTCTATTATTGTGTGTCGTTTTAGCACAGTGGCAGACCTGAGTGGGTTTGTTTTTTCTGCTTATTTTATTGGTTTCCTTTCGAAAATGCCCCTGCTTATATGGCATTTAACAAAGCATGCCATTCACATCTATCAACGCTGCATCTTCCTCTCCCTTCTCTCCTTCCTTCTCCTCCGCCCACTTTCCGCTGCATCCGTCCAGAAATTGATATTTCTCACGCTGATCGCCGCCCACGCAGGCGCATTCATTGACGACGGAGGGAATCAGAGACGGTGATGACTGCGGCGGTCGAGGTGGGAAACGGCAGCAGTGTTGATGGTGGTTCGGCTAGGTTTGGATTTAGCTGGTGGTGGTCCGGCTAGTGTTTAATTGGTTGGGCAGTGAGGTTGTGTTGGCAGTTGGCGATTGCGGAGGCAGAAAGGGAGATTGAGTTGTGTTAATTTGGGATTAATTGAAATTGGGTGTGGCTCTAGAGTTGATTTTGCAGGGGATTAATTAGGATTCATTTGGCAGTGGTGGCTGTGGGTCTGTGGTGTTTGTTTGGCAGTGGTGGCTGTGATGTTTCGGTGGCAGTGGTGAGGCTGTGTGGTGAGGCTGTGTGGTGACAGTGAATGAAGGCACTGTAGTGTTTAGGTGGTGATGGCTATGGTATTAGAGGGCATTTTAGTCAAAATGCTATTCAAAAAGGTAAAATGATAATTAATAGTGTCCAAAGAAATCGTAGAAAATTGCCACTTAATTATGGACGGAGGGAGTATTAAATTTTGCCATTTTTTTTCATCCACTTATCATTTTTTTCATAATTTAAAAAAAATAATTGGTAGTCTGTCTAGCTCGTGTGATGTCTTTGTCAAGACTCAAGACTCGTCCCTTTTCTCAAACAAGTAATTTCAATTTGCTTCGGACAAACATTCCGTTCACAACCTATTATAGAAAAAATTATAGATATTCTAATTAATTATGCATTTAAACTAATAGAGTGGTTATATGTGTACTAGTTCATTTAAAGTTTATCTTACCATTACTTAAGTTTATAGTATTTTTAAAATTCAAATTTTTAAAACTATCTAATTTATAATCACAAATTTTAACGTGTAGTTTCCTTATTAGTTACTGAGAGTGGATAAACAGAATGATATAACACATCGAGTGTATTGTATAATTTACTTCAGGATATTTTATATATTTTTTTTACAAACATCCTTTTGTAGCTTTTGTAAGACGAAACGAAGAAGAAAAAAAGAGTTCCATTTTTTCTTCTCCTGCAAACGTGGCAGAAAAGATTATGACACTTGCCGCCCAATGGTTAGCCGGCACCGTCGTGTGGACTTCTCTTGGCAAGTTAAAACAAATAACTTGTGTATCTTTAAACTTAACTTGCATTCTGGTGACTCTATGTTAACTCATTTTTCTTCCTTTTGATTTAGACTTTACTGGTGGTGGTATTTGGAATCAACCAGCACCTGTTTCTTTCATTTTGTTAAGATCAAAGTATTCTGTGTTATTCATGTGCCATTATAACTTCATTGTTACTTCAATTTTGAAAGGGGTTATAGTTAAAAAAATTCCTAGAAAATACGCGAAATACAATAACCTCTCTTGAACTAAAAAAATTGTTAGTCGATCTTTTTTGGACTACTATTTTGCCCGCAAGTTGTATTTTTCGTTAGTTTTGACTCATTTGACTAATGGGTTTGTCATTATGATCTTCTGCGGTTGATTTTTTTCTGAAAATATTTACTTCTTTCAATTTTTATTTTTTTATGCAAGGGAAGCTTATTTTTCTTCCTCTTTAACATGCAATTGTAATTTTTTTTGTTGATATTCTTATATAGATAAAGAAAAAAAGACTTTAAATTCTTACAAAACGCAGTTACGAAGCAGAGTGTAAGTAGTAAATTACCACAAAATACAGTTTAGGCTGTAGTTTCTAGACTAGATCAATCGGACTACATGTGGCTATCGGATCGGATTGCACTAGAAAAGGCAAATTTCAATCTAACTTTCTATTGGGTCACGAATACGATTGCTGTAATTCGTGCAATAAGTATTTCTAACTTTTGGGTCTTTTAAGAGGTTGGATGCGGCCCAACTAAATATAAAGTTGGATTAGAATTTGCTTTTTATAGTGCAAATGCAATGAGTCCGATTGATGTAGGCTATAGATAAAGACTAGAGCCCAAATTGTTCATGTATTTTCGACAAGATGACTTTCAATCTATTTCTCTTTTTCTTTTCCTCTTAGGCCTATACCGCAAGACCACGTGTATTTATAAACTTGTTTATATTCTATTTTCAACATGTTTTTTCTTTTTCCCGTATAAAACTTGAATTCTAAACCCCTTCCACTTGGACTATAGAAATAATAATATCATTTAATCTTAGTAATATTTAAATTCGAGTTTTCAAACTCTTTAGATTTAGTGCGAAACTAAATTAACATCTTAGTCCCCATTACCTACAATACCCGTTAATGAAACATGTTACACAAAAATTGATTAGAATTTTACAAAATTTAATTTATATCAGAGAATGAATTGTAAGTTGTTACTCTAATTGCGAGCAACATCATGTATTAGACCAACATTGATTTTTGGAGTGGTTCTAATCCAAATACTTATATTTGAGTATCGAGGGAGGAATGAAGAAAGCCGTATTAAAAAGTCATCATTTTTAATCATATTCAAACAAAATTAGTGTATTAGGAGATTATAGATAAAAGAGGATATTGGAGGGGAAAAAAGAGAAACTAACGGCGCAATTGTGACACGTAGTTAACGGGCGCTTGAAAGTTTACAAGTCCAGAAAAGTACTTGCATTTTTTCTACTTTTCTTCACTCGTCTTCTTCAAGTGACAGAAACGCCATGGCTGGAATTCTTAACCTGGCTCGCTTCCATTCTCCTAATTATCCAGCAGCTATTAACAACAGTACTAAAACACCCAAAAGAGCCATCTTTAATTCTTCTGTTAGAGCCACCTTATCAGATTCTTCTACTTCTAGTACTTCTGCAACCTGCAATGACGAACAAGCTTCGTTTACTGACCCTCTCCCCAATTTCAACGCACCCGATCCGAAGCCGTTTTGGCCTAGACCCGACAAGGCATTGGATATTCTTGGAGCTTCACTTCCTCTGTTCTTTCTTCCGGTTGGGCACGGGTGCTGTCGTTGATGGGTATGCCAAAAGTTGCATCTTTATGGTTTTATAACAGTTTTTTCTTGTTTGCAATAATGGTGTACATTGGTAATTGGGGTTTTGTTTCTATGAATATTTTAAAAAGTTAGATTATAAATGTTACAACATTAATATTACAAGAGAAACAAATTTTAGAAAGAAACAATAAATTTATAACTCAGCGATACTTCCTATAAAATAGAAATGATAGCGTTTAAAATTAGAATTATATTGTCTATATTCTATCTATGTTTCAAAAAAGGGTTTTTGGTTCATCAAATCAAATATATCAACAACAATTTTTTTTCATCTTTATTATTAATATTTTGGTTCTTAAATATTTTTTCCTTAATAGCTTTAGGTTTTAATATTAACTATATATATTGTACTGATTATAAATTATAAAATAATTGACATAATTAAATCATAAATAGGAGAAAAATTTGATGTTGGTGTGGTAGATTTGATGATAAAAAAAAACTTTAGTGGCAAAATCGCAATGGGAATTTTTTTGGGGACTTATTTGAGGGAGGGAAGATACCTTAGTGAAAAATTAAACTAGTCCCTTAATAAAAAATATAAAGCGGAAAAGACATATCAGTCCCCCAAATTCACTTTTTTGCTATATCATCCCCCAACCATACTACTGTTCTGTACTTCTGTTAGACACTCCCGTCTCAAACTTGCATTCTGCAGATTCGTATAATACACACATTAAACAATAAATAAATAAATAAATATTGTGGACTTACTCATGAAATATATATTCTTTATTCTCCACTCAGGACTTTTATCGAATAGTTACTGAGCTTAACGCCCCAAACCAGTGAAGAACTGAAGATGTAGCACTACCGTTTATAATTGAAATTTGAAACCAATAAGGGAGATAATCCAGCATGCATTCATTATATTGAAGAAGGGACGGAAAAAATTAGGGAGATAACGATGTATATCAACCGTCACAGCCTCTTGAATATTCTTGGAGCTTCATTGTTAACTGTTCTATGAAATTTCTCTCACTAAAATCAGTAGAGAGAGAAAGTGAAGTTGAACGGAAGCGATTTAGAGGGGAACGATTAAGAATGAATTCATTGAATTCTTGTTCATTGAACAAACTGATTTTTTGGCCAGACAATTGGATAAAAATTCCAATTTCCGATTCTCTGCTTTTATATTTATATTTTCTTTTTACTGCTAAACAAATTGACAGTCAAAACTCTACCGTATTTAAGATGAAAAGCAAATAAAAGAAGACATCCAGTTTTCTTCTTCTTCGATCTTCTAAGGTTGTGACATTCACTCCCTCTGTTCTTTTCCGGTCAGGCACTGGTGTTTTCGTTAATGGGTATGCCAAAAGCTGTTATCTTTTTCTGTTTTTTTTATAGTTTTTTTGTTTACAATAATGAAAATTAGGTTCTGTTTGACATTGACATTGCGAGTTATGTTTCTGTCAACGGCTATGCTGAAAACATGCGTATAGATTATATTTGCCCACAAACAATTTTACAAGTACTGAATCTGAATTTTGCACATCAAAGCTGAAGTCTGGATGTAAAGTTGTAATAAACCCACCTCGAGTAGAATGGCCAGACTAATTTGGCTATTCTTAGGACCTAAATGCACAATGAGTAAACTGCAATATGCATTTGTATCATTGTATGTATTGGTGGTCATCTGGGTTCTTAGTATTATAGTTCTCCCACCTTCACTGTGTAGGTTCGAACTTAATGTGAAGCAAAGCAGCTATAATATGACGCAACAGGGCTATTGGTGCTGTGGTACATATGCAGTTGTGATAAAATGACAACTATGTATGTCGTGTGTAGACATTTTTTAACTGATGAAGCTGAGGTTTAGGTTTCCAACAACACCGAACAACCGCAATGTAGTAGGCAACGCTTTCAACCAAGTCGAGGACTTAAGTTGGCATCATCGACTGTAACAACACGCAGAACAGCTTAGAGTGCGCTCAGCATTTTTCCTGCCAACGCAACTAATAAGAATTTAGGCACATATATAGTATTCTGTATCCCTGAAAGTATCAAGTTGTTGCAGTATGGTGATGCCATTTCACTGTTTCCTGAATTTACTTTGTATTGTTGTAGGTATTCTGTATCATTTGTTTCCCAGGATGAGATTGCACCTCATCGATATGCTCTCTAAGTTTCTGGTAGCTGTCTAATTCTGAAAGTACTGCCTTGTTTTAATAAATGTTCTTATAGCTATTATCCACAAAATGGGTGGAGGAAGTTTTCATCCTTGTTAAAAGAGGGGTAGAAGGAAGGTTTATTTGAAGTACTAAGTTTGATGTGCATGTACAAGTGAAAATATTGTACCAAATACCAAATTATTGTGCTGACAACTAGATATTTGTATTCTCCACAGGTTACAAAGTGAAAGAGACCTCAAAACTAGGGCCTCGCCCGGAGAAACCTATTGAGCTATATGAATTTGAGGGGTATGTTCCAAACCTTTTTAGTTACTTCTGTTTGTTATAGTTGGCATTAGAATTTGATCTTTAACCATTTCAGAGGGGGGAAAACTGGTAGGCTTTTTGCTTCTTTTCTCTATCATTTTGGTGGCTCCTTTGTATGCCAATTTCATGAATAGAAACTGATCTACTTCTTTTCCCATTTGTGGATTCTGATGGACTGCCTGCAAACTTCAGCTGTCCGTATTGTCACAAGGTAGTCCCATTCGAGGGACTGCTTTATGATTGAAAGCAGGGTTTTCTTTGCGTGTTTAATGGGTTGTTTCCTAGGCATCCATGGAAGATGAGCCTTGTAGTATTGCATATCCTGCTTGTTAATTGAAGTTGCCAGTGGCACGGGCATACTTTCTGAAATTATGTTCTACTCTTCACTGTGATGTTTACAATCTAAATATTTCAGGTTAGAGAAATTGTCGCAGTATTGGACCTTGATGTTCTCTTTTATCCTTGCCCAAAAATTGGTCCTACTTTTCGTCCAAAGGTTGCTGAGATGGGAGGAAAAGAGCAGTTCCCTTACATGGTTTGCAATCCTTGCCCTTCCCTTGAATGATTAAAACAGAGATACATTTAACAAAACAATAGATACTGTTCTGGATGACCAAATTTCAACAGTGGATGCATGGCAATGATTAGGCTTGGTGGCTTACTACTTTGTTCAATACTATGGATCTTTTTGTTTGATAACTTCGCTTGTCAATTGATAGAATAGTCCGATAGGATGCTGGTTTGAGAATTACCAGAATCTTCAGCAACTTCTTGGCCCTCCTTGTTAGACAAGATAGTTACATATTGACTTAAAAATTGAATAGCTGTTGAAACCATCCGAAAAAATTCATTGAAAAGAAAAGGAATAAACAAGAGGGTTAGTCCTGTTTAACAAATCAGTTTGTGAGCGTAACCTAGAAAAAAAAATCAGTAGATTGAGAACAGTGAGTTAGAGTTGAAAATCCTCCAGTGCCGTTCCTTGTCTGTGAGCTAGTCAGGTTAGGACGTCGAAAGAAATTGAGGAAATTTAAATGCGTCTAGCAAGCTATTCTTACAAAGTCTGGAATGCAATGCCCCATGCCTATGATGTTCTAGTTCTTACTTCTTTGAAACAATATCATTGCAACTTAACTGCCAAATGTAACTCTTTACATCTTTATCATACATTTAGGCAGGATAGTTTGCTTTATCCTGTGCCTCTAGTGATTTGCTATTAAGTGGGAGCTAAGTTTCAATTTCTGTCTCTGGTTTCAGGTTGATCCAAACACTGGGGTTGCTATGTATGAATCAGATGACATAATTAAGTATCTGACTGAGAAATATGGTGGGTTTCTCAACACCGATTTACTTGCTTTGTTATTTTTCTGCACTAGTTACTAAGAAAAAGTAATTTCATGAAGGGAGATATGACGTTATAGGTTAGAGAATATTGCTTTTATAAAAAGCTTACATATTTTTCCAGTTTAACCCCGCGCATCTTATTAACCGACGGCTACTGTTATTTTTCTTAGCATTATTATTATTATTCATCTTTGCTTTTCCTCAATTTCAGACCATCTTAGATGAAAAGTTTGTTAGCTTTTAATCTACAGTTTGATTTCTTACTGATTGTCCCCTGCTGGAAGCTGCAGCTATCTTATCAATCTACTCTATTCAATTTATTTTGTATAGGTGATGGAAGTGTCCCTATCATGTTGTCGCTGAGTCCTTTAACGGTTAGAACATTTCCTTTCTACCACTCTTCTTTACAATCAGGGAAGTGTCAGTTTGAAAGATTTTTTTACTGATTGATGAATTCTATCCTTGCAGACTTTGACTGCTGGGTTTGCCATGATTGGTCGTATGGGAAAGGTAACACTAGTTTTGAGTTTTAGTTGTGCTAATCTGAAGATCCTCTTTTTATGACTTGTTTATCTATGCGAGTGTTTGAAGTTAATTTTTGGGTTCTTTTTCTTTCAATTTTGCTGATTCAAATTCATGTCAGACTCTCCTGATTTTCTCCTCACTAGTAATAGACCTGTCATTTCACCAACTATATGTTCGGCTTTATTCAGGGCTCATCTTATACTCCATCGAAACTCCCGCCCAAGCCACTTGAACTCTGGGCATACGAGGTTTGTAAAGTTCCCATTTCTTTGCCTTTTTACTGTTCGGTGCCTGATCTGGAGCTATGTGCTTTTGTGTACAACTATATGATAAAAAACAATAAACCATCTTTCAAAATTCAGTTTTTACGTGCTTACTTAATGTTTTCAGGGTTCCCCCTTCAGCAAAGTAACTCGAGAAGTAATTGTCGAGTTAGAATTACCACATCTCCTTCGCAGGTAAAGGTCCATATTTGATCCTTTTCCCCCCTTGTTTCTGCATGTGATTGGTACTTTTTGGCTCGAGTATAAGTCCCTCAGTACTTGGATATCTGCATTATGCCAATACTTGCGCTTCTGTCGATGAGGGCCTATATCGAGGCCCTCACAGTTGGTAGGATAAGAACATACAATATTATGGCGTTCTGTGTAATTTGTATTCCTTTGCTGCTGTTAGTTGTGCTCGAGAAAGTCCAAAACGGCAGATACTGTATGAGAGAACCGGGTATTTTCATGTACTTGGTACATGATGAATGTTCCTTATGCATCTATGTATGATACTGATCTTTGAAATAGTGCTCAAGTCTTGAAATGGTGTTATAATGTCATGAAAATGGTTTCGACAGGCACCTTATTTAGAAGATCCAAACACCGGGGTGAAGATGTTCGAAAGTGCGGAGATTATAGATTGTCTAAAAGCAACTTGTGCTCTTCCGTAAGCAAAGCTTTTCGCACACGTTCACATCCTCTTTTCTCCTTCGAGTCTGTAAATCAATTCCCTAGAGTATTGGAGTCTACTACTTTGGTGCTCAACCAGAGGACTCTTGAATGTTTTTATGTAGTAGTAGCATTTTCTGCAAAACGAGAAGGAATAGAGTTTCGAGTTTAAGTTTAAGGAATGGAGAATTGGAGATTCTCGTTAAAGGTAGATGATGCTAAGTGCTTACGATCAAGGCAAGAAAACAGAAAGATCATAGGATGTTTGTCGTTTATGCTTCGTATTCAAGAGAAGACAAACAAATTTCGTTGGGCTACTGTGGCAGAAAAGATTAAGACACTTGTCACCAACTAAGAAATTATTAGATGCAATATCTATCTACATGGAACACATGATTTGCCCATTTTTTCCCTACATTTAGCCGAATTATAAAAAAAAAAGAGTATATATCAATCACAAAATAGAACATTCCTAATCGCTAGTAACATTTTATAATAAAGGTAGGGAGCATGATTTATTTTCTAAATAATTTCTGTACTTATTTTATTTTTGTATCTATAAAAAAATAATAAAAATTTAAAACTTACCAAATCAGAGCAGAGACCAACTGTCATCATAGCCACTCGCTCGCAAAACAAACAACTCACCTCCTTCCACTCTTACTCTTCTTCTTCCCTTAGATACTTCTTGACAAAACAGAGACCGACTGTCATAAATAACAGCCACTCGAACGAAAGTCTTAACTCTTCTTCTTCCCTTAGATATTTCTTGACAATCTCCCTTAATTCCCACGTGACAGAACGCCATGGCTGGAATTCTCAACCTCCCTTGCTTCCCTTCTCCTTATCCAGCTATTAACAACAGTAGAACACCCAAAAGACCCATCTTTTCTTTTGTTAGAGCCACCTCTGATTCTTCTACTTCTACTTCTACTTCTTCAACCAACGAGCAAGTTTCATTTACTCCTCCGCCCAATTTCAAGGCACCCGAGCCGCAGCGGTTTGCGATTAGACCCGACAAGTCTTCGGATATTCTTGGAGCTTTACTTCCTCTGTTTTTCCGGTTGGGCACTGGTGTTTTCGTTAATGGGTATGCCTAAAGTTGTCATCTTTCTTGTTCTTATGAGTTCTTTTTGTTTGCTATGATGACAACTGAGTTCTATTTGGCATTGCATTTCTGAATTATGTTTCTGTCAAGGCTGAAGACTTTATGTAAACCCACCTCGAGTAGATTGGCCCAATTGCACTTGAGTAGATTGCAATTCGCATATGTATGTATGGTTCAAACATAAGACTTCAGATGAAAGCAACTATAATATGATATGTGGCTTAGGTGCTATGGAAACATGTGCAGTTGAGATAAAATGCTGGGTAGGAGTAACAACCACTAGTTCGAAACTTACAAGTACTGAAAACTAAGAAATCACTTTCTCCCCTTCCACTTCTACACTTAACTCTTTCTTCTTCCCTTTAGATATTTCTTGACAATCTCACTTAATTCCTAAGGGGAAGAACACCATGACTGGAATTCTCAACCTTGCTCACTTCCCGTCTCTCTATCCTGCTATTAACAACCTCAGAACTGCCTTCATTTCTTTTGTTAGAGCCATCTCAGATTCTTCTACTTCTGCAATCACAAAACCAGTGAAAAAAGTTCCATTAACTGCTCCTCCTAATTTCAAGGCACCTGAGCCTATGCCGTTCACGATTAGACCAGACAAGTCTTTGGATATACTTGGAGCTTCCCTTCCTCTGTTTCTCCGGTTGGGCACTGGTGGTTTCGTTAATGGGTTTGCCAAAAGTTGTCATCTTTCTTGTGCTTATGAGTTGCTTTTGTTTTCTATAATGGCGATTAGGTTCTGTTTGGCACTGCGATTGCAAATTATGTTTCTGTCAATGGATATGCTGAAAGCATTAGCATGTGTATATATGTTTGTCCAAAAGCAGGTTTATAAGTACTGAATCTGAATTCTGTATGTCAAAGCTGAAGACTTGATATAAAGTTGTAAAACAACCCACCTCGAGTGGATTGGCCGCCCAATTAATTTTGCTATTTGTCGAATAAATGCACTGTGTTTATTGCAATATGCATATGTTTGCATACATTACAGTTCACTGGAGGTCCGAACTTAAGATGAAGCAAACTGTATATATTATGAGGCTATCGCCTATCGGTGCTGTGGAACATGAGTTGTGATAAAATGCCTATTGTATATATTGTGTGTAGACACTGTTTAACTGATGACTCTGAGGCTTAGGTTTCCAACAACTCAAACAGCCGCAATGTATCATTCGATACTTTCAACCAAGTCGAGGACTTAAGTTGGTATCATCGACTGTAACAGCATGTAGATCAGCTTTAGTGGGCTCAGTATTTCCTTCCGTATCATTAATCCTTATCTGTTGCATTATTTGATGTTTTAAAGAGGTAAAAATATTAGCTAGGAGAAAGCATTTTACTAGTTGCAATGGATTACCATACCTTCAGTCTACACAAGTAGGAATTTAGGCACGTATATAGTATATATATTCCTGAAAGTATAATTTTTTTCTAGTATTGTGATGCCATTCCATGTTCCCTGAATTTACTTTGTATTTGCATTGTATTGTGGCAGGTATTCTGTATCATTTGTTTCCCCAAATGAGATTCCACCTGATCAATATGCTCTAGAAGTTTCTGGTAGCGATCTAATTCTGAAAGTATTGCCTTGTTTTAATAAACATTTGTTATAAGTATTGCCCACTAAATGGCTGGAGGAAGTTTTCATCCTTCATAAAAGAAGGCGTAGAAGGATGGTTTATTTAAAGTCAAAAGTTTGATGTGCATGTACAAGTGAAAATATAGTACCAAATCCCAACTTATTGTGCTGACAACTAGATATTTGTGTTCTCCATAGGTTACAAAATGAAAGAGACCTCAAAACTAGGTCCCCGACCGGAGAAACCTATCGAGATATATGAATTTGAGGGGTATGTTCGAAACCTTTTACTTCTTTCTTTATCATTTTGGTGACTCTTTTATATGCCAATTTGATGAAAAGAAACTGATATACTTCTTTCCCCATGTGTGGATTTTGATGGACTGCCTGCAAACCTCAGCTGTCCGTTTTGTCGTAAGGTAATGTCATTTAGGGGACTGCTTTAATGATTTGGAATGTGATTTTCTTTGCGTGTCTCTAGTGTTTCCTGGGCATCCGTGGAAGATGAGCCTTGTGCATTTCGTGCTTGTTAATTGAAGTTGGCAGTCACACTGTCACACCTCTGAAACTATGTTCCCTGATGTTTACAAATCTAAATATTTGCAGGTTAGAGAAATGGTTGCAGTATTGGACCTTGATGTTCTCTTTTATCCTTGCCCAAAAGATGGTCCTACTTTTCGTCCCAAGGTTCTCGAGATGGGAGGAAAACAGCAGTTCCCCTACATGGTTTGTGATCCTTCTGCTGATTATTGTTCCCATGCCCCAACCCTCGTGTTGTGAAAACAGAGAAATATACTTTTAACAAAACAATAGTGACTGTTCTGAGTGACCAACTTTCAACAGTGAACGCATGCCAATAATTAGGATCTGTTGCCTGCTACTTTGTTCAAGGATGTGCATCTTTTTGTTCGATAACTTATCATTTGATAAAATAGTCCAAGTAGGATGCTGGTTTGACAATTACCAGAATCTTCAGCCGATAGTTACGTGTTGACTTAATGATTAAACAACTGTTGAAACCAGTCTGAGAAAAATCATTAGAAAAAAAAGAATAAACAAAAGGGTTATTCCTGTTAACACATCGGCTTGTGTAGTGTAATCTAGAAAAGAGATTAAGTAGATTGAGAACAGTGAGGTAGAGGTGAAAATGCTCCATGGCTATGCTGTCATTGATCAGGCTGCTTAAGTTCTTACTTCTTAATGTAACAATATCCTTGCAACTTAATTTTCAAAATGCAACTCTTTACATCTAAACTTTTATCATGTATTTAAGCAGGATAGTTTGCTTTTTCCTGTGCCTCTAATTATTGGCTTTTAAGTGAGAGCTAAGTTTCAATTTCTGTTTCTGGTGGCAGGTTGATCCCAACACTGGAGTTGCCATGTATGAATCAGATGATATAATTAAGTATCTAGCAGAGAAATACGGTGGGTTTCTCCACACTGTTCCACTTTATTTGCTGCTTTTCTTTATCTTTTCCATTTTATCTTGCACTGGTTAGTAACAAAACAAGATTTTCATGATGGGAGACATGGTGTTATAGGTTAGAGATTATTGCTTTTACGAAAAGTTTGCATATTTTTCCTGCTTTTACTCTGCACATCTTACTAATGGATGGTACTGTTAATTTTCTTTAATCCAGAAATTGGGCTCTCATTCTTGTCCTGGCTAGATAAGCCTTTTCCTCAAATTCAGTCCATCTTAGCCTAGCATACAGTTTGATTTCTTACTGATTGTCTCCCTGCTGGTAGCTGCAGCTGTTTTATTAATCTACTCTATTCAATTTATTTGTATAGGTGATGGAAGTGTCCCTATCATGTTGTCACTGGGCCTTTTAACAGTTAGAACTTTTCCTTTCTGCTACTCTACTTTACAGTCAGGAAAGTACCCGTCTGAAAGATTTGTTGCTTACTGTTTTATGAATTCTATTCCTGCAGACTTTGACTGCTGGGTTTGCCATGATTGGTCGTATAGGAAAGGTAAAACTGCTTTTGAATGTTAATTGTGCTAATCTTCTTCGTGATTGTAAAATGAAGGTCCTCATTTTATGACTTCGAGTGTTCTAAGTTGATTGGGGTTCTATTTCTTTTCATTTTGCTGATTCAAACTCATGCTAGATTGTTCTAATTTTTCTCTTTACTAGTAAGAGGACGTTCAGTCATTTCACTAACTATATATTCGTCTTTATTCAGGGTTCATCTTATACTCCATCAAAACTCCCACCCAAGCCACTTGAATTCTGGTCATATGAGGTTTGTACAGTTCTTGTCAGATTTAATGCTCAAAACTATTTACGATAAATACAATAAACCCTTCTGGATTTTATTTTTTTTAAAGCATAAACTGTCTTTTAAAACTCAGTTTTGAAGTGTTTACTTTATGTTTTCAGGGCTCCCCCTTCTGCAAAGTAACACGAGAAGTACTTGTTGAGTTAGAATTACCACATCTCCTTCGCAGGTAAAGGTCCATTTTTTTTCCATTTCTTTGTCTTCCTTTCCACATGCAGTCGGGTACTCTTGGCTTGCTTATATGCCTTAGTACAAGTCCCTCAGTACTCGAATATTTGCATTATGTCAATACTTGCATTCTGTTGGTGAGAGCCTATAATAAGGCCCTTACACTCGGTAGGGTAAGAACATACAACATTATGGCATTCTGTGTAATTTGTATTCCTTTTCTGCTGTTAGTTGTGCTCGAGGAAGTCCAAAACGGCAGATACTGTATGAGAGAACCGGGCATTTTCAGGTACTTGATGCATATTTAGTGATGAATGTTCCTTGTGCATGAATGTACTATATTGATCTTTGAAATAGTGCTCACGTATTGAAATGATGTTAATGGCATGAAAATGGTTCGGCAGGCGCCTTATTTAGAAGATCCAAACACCGGGGTGAAGATGTTCGAAAGTGCGGAGATTATAGATTATCTAAAAGCAACTTATGCTCGCACATAATCAAAGCTCTTGGCAATCATTTGAGACGATCATGAGCAAATACTTTTGTGTACGTATACACTCATGCATACATTCACATTTTCTTCTCCTTCTAGCGTGTATGCAAAGGACTTCGGCAGATGCATCCAATGCATTTCTATAATATCTCTAGTGTAATGGAGTGTACTACTTTGGTTTCAACCAGATAACTCTTTAATGTTTTTTTTTCTGTCAATAATACTTAAATGAAATTCCATAATAAAAGCCAGCCACCTTTTATCATACTGTTTATGCTCAACTAGTTATCTTTGGACCACTATCCCACCTGGAGATATGGTTCGTTTGCCGATCTTTATCTTCGGTCCAGCTTCAGTATCCATGGACCATGATTCTACTAGTTCATATAGATCTTTGGCAATGTGTGATGAAACGTCGCAAATCGAAGAAAAAAAGATGGTTTTATGCGGTACCCTGTGCAGTCCTCATTTGATGGGGACTGAAGTATATCCAAATTGACCTATATTTATTTTTAATGGTAGATTCTGAAGTTTTTTTTGTAGTTGAGAACAAAAGAGTTGTCAAATGTTTGCTTCTACACAACCCATTTTGTATGGCAGATGGAATGCACATTTTAATGCATATGCTACTGCTGCTGCTTTTTTCCCTCCCGGAGTGTCCTCTCTGTCTGCACGGCACGAGATTAATCTCGTTCAAGCATGGTCATGCTCATGCCCCAACTGGTTAGCTCTGCCAGCGTGACATGGACTCTAACATGAAGCTTGAGTTAGGAGCAGACGAATCATTAACTACTCGACCGCAACAAATATGGTCGGTCTGCTGTAACTTGCAACTTTTTTTATCTATCACATAAAGAGCTTGCAATAGTGCATTTTCAAGTAGTGACGGGATAAGGCATCTGATTCTGTAACTGTGGTTGGTTGGTCATGAACTGGTCTCACCCATTCTTCTTTTGCCCCCATTGTTTTGCATCTGTCATATCTTTCTATCTTTTTGGTTGGATTTAGTATCAGGTTATAATCATACAGATTCTTAACTTTACATATCTTGGCATTGGCATGTTATTGTGTCCATGTCTTCTTGCCATTTGTACTCATAGGCATGACATTATGCTGTTATATTCCCACCATATTTCAGCAGAATAAGCAAAATCTAACCCTTGTTTTCAATGCCTAAACATGCCCTTCCATCGATCTCCACTCGTTCTCAGTCATCCGATCTTTGTATATAGAGTAGTTATTTGCTGTCAATACATCCTTAATGGACCGATCCGATGAGAACATGATTAGGCTTGTGTTACAGTGATTAGGGTTGCTGACAAAAGAGCTACTTTGGATGAGGAGAATCATGGAGTCCATGTAGCAGATATGTATTGACAGAAAAATGAAAAAGTGCAATTGACTAGGGACCAATAAGCAAACGACAACAAAGCACATTAGAAGTGGAACTTAGGTTGACCTGTTGTGCCAAATTGCCAATGATGGGGGTGGAGAGGGGTCCGAGCCGATCCACTAACAAAAAATGGCTTCTCTCTTTAATTTTGGTACACAACTTCTCTGTACTCGAAAAATAAAATCCGATGTTCCTTTTCTATGCATATTGGCTGGTGCTCATTTGTTTATAGGAACCTAACTTATTTTCCATAAAATGTTACACGTAAAAAGATAGGCTGCAACATTTGTGTACCGAAGATTAGTACCATAAGACTTTTTTTCTAAAAGACCTAATCCGGAAAATGGCATTAATGAATTTAATGATAGCAGATTACTAGCATAGTATACCTAGTCAGTTGGATAAATCTTATTTCATAAGATAATCTTTTTTTTTTTTCTTGAACTATAAGCTCACTAAACCAATGCCGTATTTGTATTAAGTTGATCCACTACTAACACGTAATTTTTCGGAACCAATTATAGTTAACTTAGAGGAATCTCATGGTTCTCAATTCACATCTCTAACTTTCAATGGACAAAACCAACCTGCCATTTTCATTAGACAAGCGCACTAGTTAACTCCCTAATTTAGGAAAATAGAGTTCTCATCATCATGGCCATAGATGATCATCCAAAAACAATTGCCACAAAAAAACAGAGAGGATGTCTAAAAGCCACAACCTCAAGTTGTGTGTATAAATAGACATACACAGCACAAAAGAAAATGTGTGTAAGGTGATCCTTTGGTTTCGAAGAACTACACCACACATTAAACTTAGCAAACTTCCCTCCAAATTTAGACATAAAACCTTAAACTTGAGAAATACAGTATAAGAATATTTGAGCAAGAAATTATCAATCTTTTCCACCTACAGCACAACAACAACAACAATGGCTACCTTTCTCTCATTCTCCTCCCTTGCAATTCTTGCATTGTTCCTTGTTGCTGCTACTACACAAGTTGATGGTATTACATCCTCTCCCTTCTCATTTCCAGACATAGTCTTATTCGCATGAACTTTGCGCGTAATGTACGCAATCTTTCACCATAATCGACCAATAATATCTTCATATATACTCCTTTAACAAGATTTGTGTTCTTCCCTCTTTTTGTTTATGCAAATTTGATGTTTTAATTTGAAGTTTTCACGAACTTGATTCTTATGATGAAGTTTCTCTTGGCAGCTGATTTTCCATCACTGCCATTCACATACTCTGGCTCACATGGAGCTCCAGAGTGGGGAAACTTGGCAACTCACTTCTCCGCATGTTCAACTGGAACGAAACAGTCTCCGATCGACATTAAAAAGAAGCAAGCTGTCATAGACAACGACTTGGAGCCCTTGACCAGGAATTACAACACTGCAAATGCCACCTTAGTTAACAATGGACACAGTATCGCGGTTCGTTCCCTCAACTTAACACAATGCATTAATCACTCTCCTCAAATATCAATCACAATCCTTCCTTTTAGTTCTTGGATTCTTATTGGTGCCAATGGTGTCATATCCATTTTCTGATTCTTGAGTTTATGCAGGTCCAATACGAGTCCGACGCTGGATCCATGAGCATTGGTAAAACAATCTACAAATTGAAGCAGATCCACTGGCACACTCCTGCTGAGCACCTGGTTAATGGTTTCCAGTATGCCCTCTACCCAATTCTCTCTCTTTTCAGAACAAACGGGCTTAACTCTGTTGTCGAAAGTTGCCAAGTCATAGCACTCCAACTTGAACTCGAGACATATCCTCTTTTTGCTTTGCACAAACTACCACTGAGCTTGTTGCCAGTTATTCAGAAGCTAACTTAATTTGACATGATTTCTGCAGATATGATGCAGAGCTTCACCTAGTCCACAGGTCAGATAGTGGCTCGGCTACTGTTGTAGGAATCTTCTTCCAATTGGGTGACAGCGATCCATTCATAGCTAAGGTAATTCAACATCATTTTCTGCAATATTTTCCTTCCGCCATTCGAATGCAAACAACAACAGATTAAGAAAAAAAACTGATCTTTTTGTCAATTTGGTTTGCAATTGCAGATACAGGATGACCTGGAAAAGCTGGCAAAGGAGAAGTGTGCAGACAATGAAGAACCTCAGATTGCCTTGGGAAAAGTGGACAACAAGCTCCTAAGGAAAGACACTCGCAAATACTATCGATACATCGGTTCTCTAACCACCCCTCCGTGCACCGAGAATATTACCTGGAACATCCTCGGCAAGGTAACCAACATGACCATATGGCTCGTAATTATCGAACATATGCAAATGCATCGATCTCTCCGATAACTTTGTTTTTTTGTTGTTGATAAAACGCGCAGGTGAGATCCATCTCGAAGAAGCAGATCGATCTCTTGCATGCCCCATTGGATGCGGCTTACAGGCACAACTGCAGGCCTGTACAGGAACTCCATGGAAGAACCGTCCAACTATACAACGAAGATGACTAAGAAGTTGTTTCAGCATGAAGCTGATGTTCAATTTGCTGTTTTCGCAGCAAAGAAATTAAATGAAAGAAAAATGTGTTTTTATTTTCTGTTCTCTTATATATATATATGTTACATAACATATGATCCAAATGTTTGTAGTTGTTGTTTCTGCAAAATAGGTTATGAATGTAAGTAAATAAGAGCAATCTGTCATTTTTTCAGTTTCTGATCAGTCAAGTGGTGGAGTAAAATGGCAGAGTGTCCTCAATTTCTGCCATAACTTCAGAGTTCACGACAAATTGCCTAAGTAGTTTCCTAAATATATATTAATCTTTTATGCAATTATAAAAACTCACTTTAGTCTAATAATAATGAGCCTAAAAATGGTCGTAAATGTGTCATTTTGTAATTTCAAAATTTCCTCTAAGTGTCTAAAATGTGTTGGATGTAAATTTAATTTTTTTCGTATTTTCTATAAATATCATAGAATATTGGATATATGTCGGTGTCCAATGCGTACCAGATACTGGACACAGAGCCGTTCTTGAAGCGTCTGTGGTGTTAAAACTAAATGTCAATGAGCAGAAATATTAAGTCAACTCGAATGGGCTTGGTGGATATAACGCGAATGGGCTGGATCCTCAACAGTAGATATAAGTCAACTCAAAGGTCAAACAGTAGAGATAAAGAGAGCAAACTATTTACGCTTTATGTTGTTTGTTCTTTACGATGATGTATGGGTATAATCTGCTACGTAATACCTAAAAAGTCAAGTCTGGCAACTGATTTCAACTTTCAATCAGGAATTTTAGGTTAAAAAATTCTAGTCAGAAACTCCATTTTCAAGCAAACTTCAGTTTTATAATCATTTTATGCCCTCAGGTATAAAAATTACAAGAACGTTTGGAATCAAACATACTAGGACAGAAAATCGTACAACTCTCCTACCGAAAAGGTAGACAGAATACTCGAAAAGACCGGATGCGTTGGAAAATTAAGCATAGGCATACTACAGAGCCAGTCATCAATCAAAGGGTATGAAAATAGACTTATTAAGCAGATTTCTTGCTCATTGGGTTTGACTACAGAATTAGATTATAGTTTGTTGTGCTGGGCAGTGATGTCATTTCCATTGCTTGAGCCAATTCACAAAATTGCAAACCACAAAAACAGGGGAGTGAGTCAATAATGGCCAAACGTCCTAACACACTCCATTTGCAAGTTGATGACCCACCCTACCAGCAATAATTAGACAAATTTGATTGAATAAAAACACAGAAAGATTAGTACACCAAGAAATTAAAACACAAGCCACGTCAATTTACATAAAATAATTAGATGGTAATTAAGTTTCTCCTCTCTTAATTTCCTACTAAGTATTAAGTAGGTGGTAATTTCTACAAAAATGTAACCCTCCGGTCTCAAAACAATGTCGTTTTAGCTTTT
This sequence comes from Viola odorata, assembly GCA_963691705.1. Taxonomy (NCBI): domain Eukaryota; kingdom Viridiplantae; phylum Streptophyta; class Magnoliopsida; order Malpighiales; family Violaceae; genus Viola; species Viola odorata. Next base: position 55,877,919 of record OY829543.1, on the reverse strand, counting down.
CCTTTTACTGTTTCGGCACGTATCTTAAAACGGCCGGTAGACTCACTATTTGAGACAATTTTGCCCCTAATTTTTTCTGGAAAGTACGTTAAGGATTAACGTACGTTCACAAAAAAATTCGGATTTTTGGGGGTCAAATAGTACCTCATCCGGCCTACTCGATATGTGTTCCCTACTGAATATTGGGATGCGAAGAAGACATTCTTTTGAGACTGGAGGGAGTCCAAAGAATACTTAAGAGTTAAAGAGCAAACCACTAAAAATCCATGTTACTTTCGTTAACTACAGAGTTTTATTTAGCAACAGTTACACTCGTATATACAAAACCTAAATTTTCACATAATAACGGAAATCGTGAAACATAAAGCCACAAAAGCAGAAACCAAAAATAACCAGAAAATTGGGATATAAATTCTCTTAACAAATTTACCGCAGTTGAGCGTTCCAGTCAAACTGCTACATCATCACTAACGTCCAATCTGGACTCCAGCTAGTCCCACAGATACCCAATCACGGCCGCCACGCCAACGCAGACTCGGTTCTTTTTCTTTCTTTCCCCATTTTTACGCTTTTTTTCCTTGCGTGGACCCCACCACGTACCTTAACTTCCCCGCCACGCGCAACTGCCCCATCCAACGGCGCAGATCACGCCACATCAATGCCAACCACCCACGCATCCGATCTCCTACCTGATGAGAACCGCTTAACTGCACCCAAACCGGCGGGTTCTCCGCCGTCAGTACTCCCGACACTCTTCCTCGGCGGCGCGTCCCTTTCACGCGGCGGTAGACGGTCCCTAATATCCCGCGAAGTTGATACTGCCACGATCTCTTCCTGCAATGATCCTCCAAACGATTTGTCGTTCAAGATCTTCCTCTCCCGTTTACCAAATATCGCGCCAAGCACGGCGAAGAACCCCGGTTTGTGCTTCGATTCCGGTTTTTGAGTCTTCAAATCCGGTTTTTCTTTTATAGACCGTTGCCGGTGGCGAAGTCTCCGTTTCCGATCCCTCTTCGACCGTACTCGTCCCATACATGAAACCTTGGGGGACGACGGCTCGACCAAAGATGGATCCGATTTCCCCGTCGAACCGGACCTTTTCGGCGGAAACAAACGAGTGTTTGCAGCTTTACAGTGCCGCCGATTCTTCGATTCGACAAAGCAAGACTTCTGTGGCTTCGGCAATCCAATGATCGACGCTTTAGATTTCAAATTAGAGTATCTCTGCGAATTGGATACACTATTCGTCCCGGAATGGATGTTTGGATTCAAGTTTGTGGAGATAGAGGAGCCTTTGGTGGAGTCTTTGCGTTCAATAAAAGCGTTGCGGTCGAACCAATCGAGCTCGGCGTCCTTAGACAACCAGAACGACTCAGGCGGGAAATCTGGCGGGAGTTCCTCAGGATCTGTCAAAGCAGTGGTGGCGGCGGCGTTGGTCGCCGTGGTGGTGGCGGCGGCGGAGGCGGTGTCGGGGAGGGTTTCGCATGCGATTTTGCGATCGCAGGAGACTCCGGCACAGGCGGCGACTAGAGATTCAAGATCCACTTGTGGCATCTTCGGCCAAGAAATAGAGAGAGAAAATGGGTTTTCTTGTTTTTCCTGGTTGTAACCAGAGGGAGGGAGAGAGAGGGATTAATAAATCGGCGATTTTTATAAGAGAATTGAGGAGGAGGTTTTTGGAGGGAGAGAGGTTTCAACTTGGCTGACTGTACTGTAGTCTTCACTTTTTCATAGTTTTAGTACTTTTTGGGATTGGAATTGGAGGTACGACGAGTAAGAAATGAAACCCCCCTTTTTGGAGAATTTTCATTGTTTTTCTCCTTTTTGTTTTTAGTGTCAAAAGAGAACAGAAATAAAAAGGAATTGGAGGAAGGAGAGCGTTGATTTTGGTGGCGTTAGATTCAGAATTCAGATTCTGACGTTTTCTCTGTTTTGGTTATTTCTGTCATTTTTGTTTTCCCATAATTAGAACTCAGGTTCTTTTTATTTCTTTTGCAGGAAACAAACACTTAATAGCAGTTCTATAATAAAACTACATTGCAGTATCTTTTCTCAATTCATCTGTGCTAAAAAATTCTACCAAAAAATAAAAGAAAATTAGAAACCAAGAAATATTGCATTATAAAAATAAATAAAACTGGTATCAGATGCTTACTTGAGTTAGAATATTTCGTAGTTTAGCATTTGGTACATTGCTTACCTACCCTAACAAATCCATTGATTCAAATCATGTATGTATCTTTGCAAATTCCAATGCCCATTGTCCAATAATTGCTACATAACCAAAAGAAACATAACTCATGAAAAAATATATTTTTATTATTCCATTCACTACGTTTTCAAGGGTAAAATACATTAAAAAAAAACTTGTTGAATTTTATATAATGTTGTATACTGAATTTCTTTTCGGGTCAGACTAAATCACACATTATCGTGTTAGAGTTTAAAGGCTGACTTAACTGATACATTATAAATTTTAAAACAAATGTTTACTCTAAGACTCGAATACGAGATTTTAAAGTGTCAGCGTGAGTCCCTTTGATTAAATATAACCAATTAAAATCTTCATTAATTACATTGCAACTTAATTTACACTAAAATTAAAGAATTTAATTTGTGAGAAAAAAAAGGTATATTAATTAGGAGCTTGTAAATGTTAATATATGAATTAAGACCCAAGTCACGGTCACCATGCAATATGCATCAGGGTCCCGTTCCCTCCAACAACTCTTGAATATACATACATATAATTGCCAACAACTTTGTTTTGAATGATAAACAAGAGTCAGTCGTCCACGTCATTGGTGACTAACTAGTATAATGATCATAGTTTATATAATTAATTAAACTTAAAAACTTCACGAACCTACAAGAGCCCAATCATCTATTTATTATACATAATTGAATTACAATACACTGTATAAACCAAACATAAAACAATTTTTTATTGTATCTAACCATATCATAGGCGCAATGCAACGATACAATAAAATTCAAATTAAAAGCCTTTTTTTCCCTTCAAATTTAAAGCTCGTATTTTTAAGAAATTATTAGATACATCGAGTACATATAATATATATAGTTGTCCACTCACGTAATATATGACTCGTATTTGATTAATTTCATGGTTTGCCTATTTCTTCGAGCATATTTTTTCTTGTTTTAATATTAACAATATCATTTATATTAGTTTTGAGCAGAAATTAATTATATTTAAGAATTGTCGGGTATGAATAAGGTAGGTGATTATTAATTCCGGCATAATTTGTTTCTTTCCTCGAAATCAAGCCGAAATGAACAAATCTTATACTATAACTTCATACTCCCTCCGGTTTTTAATAAATAACTTTCTGAAACAATAACATTCAGTAAAGTAAATACTAAAAAGTCAAATAAAGTGTACAGTAACATTCAGTAGAAAAATGTCATTTATTAAAAATTGGAGGGAGTAATAGTTATGGATATCAAATACATGTAGCTAGATATTAGCTAGGTATTGGAAATGCCATGAAATCCTAATCAGATAGCAATTGACATGTGATGTGTCCTCAACCTGAATTATTATTTTTGTAGGCAAACAAGACCGGCATGTATCCAGCGAGGTCATGAGTGATGTTGTGCGGAAACTCTTATGATAACGTGTCAATCTGACATTCTAGGATCTATCTAGCGAGGTCATTCGATTTTCTAAACTAGTAAGAAAAAACTCAAAAAGATTATAACTTCCACAAATGTTAGAATCAACTTTCCTTAACAGCATGTTTGGATGTTTATGATTTGTATAGAATTCAATTGAGTTCAATTCTACTTTCAGCAAATTACGTGATTGGAAGAACTCTATATGCAGAGTTCATTTACAGGCCACTAAAAACTAGATTTTCGTACAATAATAAAAGAATCGGATTTGTGTTGATTTATTGTAGACGCAAGCGTCTTCCAAAAATATCTACACACTACATTTTAAGTTGGATTTGACTTAACTCACTCACATTTTCATATCAATTTGTCCCGTTTAAGTAACGTCATGCACAGTCAGATGTTAAATTTGATGACGTGATATTATTTAACTGACGTGACAATCCATGCCAGATGTCACGTCAAATTTATAAAAAAAAAGATTTTAAACTAATTTATCTGACCTATTAAAAGATGAAATGGACTAATTTGTTTGATAAATGAGTTTAAAATCCATTTTTTTATTAAAAAAAATTAACGTTACTTCGAACATGGATTGTCACATCAGCTAAACAATATTAAACAATGTCACGTCATTAGATTTAACATCTGACTGTGCACGACATTACCTTGAGGGGAAAAATGAATATAAAAATATGAACGTAGGAGTCAAATCTGACTAAAAATGAATTGATAGGCGAAATTAATATGAAAAATTAAATAGAAATGTTAAAAATACCATGGTAGTAACCTTCCCTTTCTGCCTCCAAAACAGAAGTTTCTTTTCCGACGGTTCCCACCTTATAAGAAAAATAAAGCCATGGCCGCCAATGAAAAAGTTAAAGATCCTATAGACTTTTCTTTTGTAAATTTGTGGACTGAAGAGTCAAAAATATTAATGAATGTTCTTCTTTGATAAAACTACGTAAAAGTTCTCTACAAGTTCTTCAAATCAATTTGTGTTTTTGTACTATCTTCAATGTTTTCAATTTTGTTTACCTATTTTTACCTTTTAAAGATATATTTAATGACTATTTTTTGTTTTTTTTGGATTACCTACAATTTTAGTGGTATGGAAGTTTTAAATTAATAAAAAAACTTGTAAAAACACTAAAAGTACTTTTAAAGCTATTCCTTTCGAATTTTTATAGTTATATTTTTAACTATAATCACACAAATTAAAGTAATTATTGATTTTGGTTACAACTACAATCCATTAATTATTTCTCTTCACCATATTAATTATTTTACTTTAAATTAATCGTATTTTAAATTAATTGAGTTGTATTTTATAATTTATGAAAAAAATATAAATACCACATTTAATTATAGTTTTTTTTAATTAAAATAGGCAAGTATGAAAATTCCGAAAAAATAGTATTATGTTGGTAAAGTTACGTTGATTTCTCAATAAATAAAACAAAATCATTTCGTGTAACCATTTCCAAGAAAGCAACAACAACAAAAAAGGAAAAAACACTCTTTTCCCAAAGCACATGAACATAATAAAATCTTATTTTGAGTGGGCCCAATTTAGTGTTGTGGACTTCTATACGAGCATAAAGCGCTGGGCCTATTCGCTAACCCAGGTCGATCAAATCTCTCATTTTGGAAAATTTCAAAAATCATTTTTTGTAATAAAATAAAAACTTCTTTTTAATAACTTTTAAGTTTAGAAGATAGGCACGACCGCAGTAACTAAATTATTTTTCACTTAATTATTAAATATAACAATAATAAATATTAATTAATTATTACGTGTCAAAAGATAAATATTTTCTAATGTAGATAATTTCTTTCTGTTAGTATCAATGAATTAGAATTACTTCTTCATTCTAGTCAATAAAATGAGTAAAGGGCTTCTTATGTTTCAATTTTTCACATAATTATCGAGTCAATAATTTCTTATTTAGAAGGGTAAAAATTAATTGAATTAAGATTAATCATGTTTGAACAAAATTAAGCTATTAAAAGCTAAAATATTTCAACAGAATAAGATTGTCGGTCTCCTTATGTTATGAATAATCTTATTATATAAGGTTAACTTACTAATGTAAGATACTTCGGGTAAAATAATTACTGTATTTAATTATTTGAGGATCCAACCAATTTACTCTTACTTAAATAATAAAAATAAAAAAATCTCCAAATTCTCGCATCTAAAATGAAACATTCACATATTCAAATTCTTACTTAAAATGATTTGTCCAAATTCAGTTCAATTTTGGAGCAATTAAAATGATTTCTTTTTAGGCTTTGATTCAATTAGTACAAGTTTAGATTTTGCATTATTTTTTAAAGCAATTTTACAAAAATTACAATTAGTTGTTTATTATTTATTTAAGCTCTACATTTCCCACTAATAAGATCGAACCAAGGCGGGCCTGCATCCTAATCGTTATCTAGTAGGAGTTCAGCAAAATGGTCCAGTAACTTTAACTTATTAGTTAATTCGTCCCTTCAAGATTTGCTTGAAATAAATACCCCTCTTATGCATTGTTAAATCAGTTATTCTAAAATCAATCAATACCAATTTCTTCATTTGGTTCTAAAATTTTATTCTCCTAAAAAATAATTTATAAAAATTACTTTTCAAAATTATGTTAATATAAACATTGTAAAAGAAATTGGCTGGAGGAGAAATTTGAGAATGAAAAAGAAATAAATGACAAAAGCGTAATAACTAAATATTAGGAGGGTTTTTTTACAAATTGTGAAAATTCAATTCAAAAATTTATACCGTTGGACTTGGACCCGTTGTAAGACAGGATAACGGTTACAATGTCAGGAACCCAATAATCCATAAAGAAAAAGAAAAAAACTACTCCAATTTACTTTTACCTAAAGAATGAGGATAAAAACAATCAATCAATACTCCTCTTATGCATTGTTAAATCAGTTATTCTAAAATCAATCAATACCCCTCTTATGCGTTGTAAGACAGGATAACCGTTATAATGTCAGGAACCCAATAATCCACAAAGAAAAAGAAAAAAACTACTCCAATTTACTCTTACTTAAATAATGAGGATAAAAACTACTCCAATAAATACCCCTCTTATGCATTGTTAAATCAGTTATTCTGAAACCAATCAATACCAATTTCTTCATTTGGTTCTAAAATTTTACTCTCCTAAAAAACAATTTCTAAAATTTACTTTTCAAAATTATGTTAATATAAGCATTGTAAAAGAAATTGGATGGAGGAGAAATTTGAGAATGAAAAAGAAATAAGTGACCATAGCGTAATAACTAAATATTAGGATAGCTTTTTTACAAAATGCGAAAAGACAATTCAAAAATTTATACCGTTGTACTTAGATCCGTTGTAAGACAGGATAACCGTTACAATGTCAGGAACCTAATAATCCACCAAGAAAAAGAAAAAAACTACTCCAATTTCTCGTTATGTTATGAATAATCTTATTATATAAGGTTAACTCACTAATGTAAGACACTAACTAGGGGTGTTAAAACGGGACCAGACTCGTAGACCCGTCCCGGACTCCAGATTTCGGGCCGGATCTGAGACTAACTTTTGGTCGCATTTTGGGTCGGTACCGGGTCTGGTCCCGACCAGAAAATATTGGGGTCTGGCCAGGTCGGACCCGACGGGTCTCGGGTCTGACTCGAGACCTGGCCAAACCCTAAAATACTTTCCCTTCTTCGTTCTTCGACCTTCATCCCCGACCTCCTCAACTGTTCCCGATCAGCCCAAACCACCAATTCTCCGACCGGCCACAACTAAAAATTGCAGAAACCATCCTCTGCAATTAATCCAAGCCTCAATGCAAAACCAATTCTAAAAAGCTTCCTGCAATTAATCAATCCCAAAACCAAAAAGCCATCCTCTGCAAAATCAAGCCCCCTGCAAAATCAATCCTTTCCATCAATTCATTCAGCACCAAAAAACCAATTCCTTGCCCATTCGACACCCCTGTAATTAATTCGGATTGAAGGGAAGGAAAAAAAAGGATTGATCTTGTATCATCCCTGCCAAAACCATAACCATCCTCTCTATTAATTCATCACAAATCACCTCTGCCAATTTCCCAAGACCATCATAAAACCCACATTATCTCGACCAAAAACCGGACCACTTCCAATCATCTCACTCTAGGTGCCTCCACAACCCAATCAAACCACCACAACCCAGCCAAGCCACCAAATCAACCCAATCAAACCATTCTCCTCGTCGTACCCCACTGCCGCCGGCCAACCATCGCCAGCCCAAATCGACAGCCCTAACCAAAGAAAATAAAATGGTGCAGAGGAAAGAAAGAAAAAGGAAAGAAGAAAAGAAAGAGAAGAAAAGAAAAGAAAAAGGGGAGAGCGAGGTAATGGTGCAGATGAAAGAAAGAAGAAGGAAAGAAGAAAAGAAAGGGAAGAGAGCGAGGTAAGAAAGAGAGGGGTTGCGCTTCGGCGCAGCCCAAGAAGAAAAAGAAAAAGAAAACCAGGTCCACTTTTCCCGGGTCTGGACCTGGGACCCGAATTCTTAGCCGGGCCGGGACCAGGACTGAGATTTGTCCCGTTTTTTTGGGCATCGGGTCTGGTCCCGACCCGGGTATCTTCGGGTCTAGTCGGGTCCGACCCTCAGACCCGTTTTGACACTCCTAATACCAACCAATTTACTCTTACTTAAATAATGAGGATTAAAAAACTACTCCAAATTCTCGCATCTAAAATGAAACATTCACATATTCAAATTCTTACTTAAAATGATATGTACAAATTCAGTTCAATTTTGGAGCAATTAATGCCGTCGAAGTCTCAGGATTTCATTGCTCGAAATACTAAAAATCCTTGCATTTTTCTTTTTAGGCTTTGATTCAATTAGTACAAGTTTAGATTTTGCATTATTTTTTAAAGCAATTTTACAGAAATTACAATTAGTTGTTTATTATTTATTTAAGCTCTACATTTCCCACTAATAAGATCGAGCCAAGGCGGGCCCGCATCTTAATCGTTATCAAGTAGGAGTTTAGCAAAATGGTCCAGGAACTTTAACTTATTAGTTAATTCGTCCCTTCAAGATTTGCTTGAAATAAATACCCCTCTTATGCATTGTTAAATCAGTTATTCTAAAATCAATCAATACCAATTTCTTCATTTGGTTCTAAAATTTTATTCTCCTAAAAAATAATTTCTAAAATTTACTTTTCAAAATTATGTTAATATAAACATTGTAAAAGAAATTGGCTGGAGGAGAAATTTGAGAATGAAAAAGAAATAAGTGACCAAAGCGTAATAACTAAATATTAGGAGGGTTTTTTTACAAAATGCGAAAAGACAAATTCAAAAATTTATACCGTTGGACTTGGGTAACCGTTACAATGTCAGAACCCACTAACATTCTTACACTTATCTCGCTTTCAAAAACTGCAAAAACCGTCAATAACCAAAAGCAAGAGCCAAGAAAACAGAGAAAAGAAGAAGAAGAAACCAAACCAAGAAAACCCTACAAGAGAAAAACCAGTCAAATATGGGGTGTGTTTCTTCCAAACACTTCAAGAAACAATTTCATGGAGAGAAGCAACTCATTCTCAACCATGTTGTCTCCCTCACTTCCTCCACATACGGTGCTCTCAATCTTGAAGACAGCGGTTTTCAACGCCGAAATCCGCAAGAACATCAAGAAATCAAAGAAATTGTGGCAGAGATTACTAATAAGGGAATGCAGAAGCAGGTGTCAGTTTCATCTTCTCCTTCCAAAGAGCAGGCTCCAGAGGTGATTGATGCTTGGGAACTAATGGAGGGTCTTGAAGAAGGTGGGCCTGTCGCGGTGGGGGATGTTTCAAGTAATCAACCGAAGAAGAGCCCGAAATCGAGGGTTTTGCTTAAAGGGTTTGGTGATTTGGATGTCAGGAGTCCATTGAAGTTCATGAACCAAATTGGGTCTCCAAGAAAGGCCAAGACTTTTGGTGGTAAGGAAAATAAGGTAAGGAAGTCATCTGATTTTAGTACTCCAAAACAGATTTTGAGAGCGAATAATAATAGTTCTTGTAAGGCTGCATTGAGGTTGAGTTATCCACTGGTGAAGGATTCTCCTAATGGGGCTAAAATGGAGGGTTTTTGTGTGAATACCCCAATGAGTACGAGGAGGAGTTTTAGTCCTTTGTTCGATCCAGAGCTTGTTGCATTGTATGAGAAGGAGTTGTGTGATGAGAACGAGCAAATCAAGAGGGTCATTCTGCCAACTCCTAGGTCAAGAAAGTTGAAGAATTTGCAGGAATTGGAATCTATGCTTCAGTCTTATGAGCAGAAATGCCCACCTGGTGGTGAAAATGGGGTTGTGATTTACACTACTACATTGAGGGGGATTAGGAAGACATTTGAGGATTGCAACACTCTCAGATCAATTGTTGAGTCATATCACATTCACATGATGGAACGAGATGTTTCGATGGATTCAGGGTTTAAAGAGGAGCTAAGAGGGCTAATGGGTACTAAAGAAGTTAAAGTTCCACTCTTGTTTGTTAAAGGGAGGATGATTGGTGGTGCTGACCAAGTGCTAAAGTTGGAGGAGGAGGGGAAATTGGGGATTCTGTTTGATGGGATCCCGAAAGCAGTCCCAGGAGGTTGTGAAGGGTGTGCTGGGGTTAGGTTTGTGATGTGTGTGGAGTGTAATGGGAGCTGTAAGGTATTAGATGAGCAGCAAAAGAAGATGGTCAGATGTGGTGACTGCAATGAGAATGGATTGATTCACTGCCCCATCTGCTGTTGATTTTTGATGTGGTATGTGTGTGACATTTTTTTTTTTTTATCTAACTTGCTGAATTGGGTTTTTCGGATTTGCGGGTTCTTTCCTAAGTTTGATTCTTGAAATTCCTGATGAGGAATTGGGGCTGATTTCTTTATGTTTGCTTCTTTGTTCCAAAAGGAAGAAGTGAGGAGCTAAAGTGGGCATGCTACTTGTGCATGCTACTTTAGATTCACTGCTACTAGTTTCAGGATGTTAGGGTTTAATTTACTGATGTAATTTGTTTAGGGCATTCCTTGCTTTTGTAGGTTGATGTATTTTTTGGATTTTGGATATTTGGAATTGAATAGTATATTACTTTTCAGTAAGAAGTGTTTGGTGATTGTTTTTTATTTCTGTAATTTTTGAGTTTCAATGAACTCACACCTCAGTCCAGATTCTTGTTTCAAGAAGGTTTATCCACATTCAAGATTGTTGCCATGATATCAAAGAATTGTCTGAAAATTACTCTTATAGATTCTATTTAATCTAACTTTTATTGTAAAATTTGCACAAAATGGTGATTAAACGGAAGAAATTAGGGTTTCCAGCATTCTAATTCCAGGTCTTGCACAAAAGCGAAACAAAGATGAGAGTACATTTCCATTCCTTAGATCATCTTGAGAATTTAATCGGTATAAGAAGTGATGCAATGCAGCCATATAAAATCTTGCTTGTTTTTCAAGCTTGATAATTTGATGGAAAATCGGAAACAACACAAGTTTAGGTGAATGATTCAAACTGTTCAGACTTCAGAAAGTAAATTATTTTTGACTATGGTGATCTACCACCAAAAGCATTCCTGATGAAAGAAGGACAGGAAAGAACTATATTTACGAGGAAGTTCCTCCAAATCTACTCAATAGCTAAATCCAAAACCACCTAATCAATAGTAATTATAATCAGTGGTAACTATATATGGAGTGTTAACTTCATGTTTCCCATCCGACCACCTTATAAACCCGTAATAGTATCTGTCAGATGGTACGCCGAAATGTACTTGATACGTTTGAGAATGACTGCGGCGAAAGTCATGGAGGATCAATAACTACATTGTCAGTGTCTGGCTTTGAAACTGATACTGTATAAACTCCAGAGTTGCCCTCTCCCACCCAAGTCAGGTTTTGAGCAACTGTTACTGGCTCATGTATCTGTGTAAGTGCAATGGAAGGATAATTGAGGTCCCGAGGTTGTACCGGTGGATTCGGGGAGTTTACATACTGTCCAACCATGAGTTTTAGCTTATTCTCATCACTTGTGTGAAAGCAGAAAAATTTGATGAGATCTTCTACTCCAAAGTCATATACCAATCCGGGACTAGTTGCACGATCATCATAAGGGGTAGCTTGTGTTTCGGTATCAGTTTTTGGTATCTCATTTCCAGAATTATCACGAAGTGAAGCTGTATCAAGAAAACAGACCGTCTCATACACATAAAGCGATTCGAAAGAAGTGAGAAAAAAAGTAATGAACCATGTACTGACTTGATGTCATTAGTGCAGACTTTATCGCTGCGGGACTCCAATCTTTGTTCATAGCTTTGACAACAGCTGCAACACCCGCAACATGAGGGCAAGCCATCGATGTTCCCGAATTAAGTCCGAAGTACGGTTGCCATGGATTATCAGTACTAGTTGGAAAAGCTGCTAAAATGTTCACTCCTGGGGCAGTCATATCAGGCTGCATCAATCACACATTCCCTTCTAGTCAGATCATAGGAAAAGGACACAATGTTGGACATTTGAAAAACAAAAAACAAAAAAACACAGATTACCTTCAAGATGTCTGGTGTAATAGGATTAGGCCCTTTAGCAGAGAAGCTAGCCATCCTTGGTGCAGAAGGAACATCATCGTGTATCGCCGTTCGTGTTGGTGAAAATTTGGCGTACGGAACACTGTAAATAACAATCAATTAATAACATATCATGTTGGTAGTTACAATCGACACAAATCTAAAGTTTATATACCTGTATGATGCATATGATTCTATGGCATATTGAGTTAAAACCCCTGATAGATAACTGTTAATGATAACAGTTGGAACTGCCATTTCGGTCACGACATAAAGTGTCTTTTTCGTTAAAATCATCAACGATTATAAACCCAGCTCCTCCTGCATCTTTTACTACTTGTGCTTTGTCCATCTTTTCCCATTCTGAAGCATCTTTTTTTATGCCACACACCACGATCTTTCCTCCAACATAGTAACCATTCAACGAGTTCTTCTCGCAAGTACTGAGAAGAAAGTTGTAAACAATGTCACCAAATCTAACCAAGAGAAGTAAGTTAACTTTACTTATTGTGTGAGGATAAGAGATAAATGTTATAATACCCTGATAAAACCGAGTTCGATCCAAAGTTCGGATAATCTTTTCCCCATACGAGAGGAAGGAAGTAATCCATTCCATTCTGAGCTCCCCAACCCTAAAAGGAACGAAGGAAAGATTTGATAATTCAATTCAGATATTGGTATATGGAAATGTTAATCAAGAATTCACATTCTTGTTACCCTTAAGATGTTTCCATTCCCGAGAATTATCTCACTCAAGAATTCTCGATCAACTGCACTAGCTGCAACGGTAAGAATCCAAGGTGCATTAACCACTGTAGTTTTTCCACCATCCCAGCCATTATTCCCAGCAGAAGCCACAACAAGAATCCCTTTCTTGAACGCATGGAAAGATCCGATTGCTAATGCATCGTCAAGGTAGGAGGAAGGATCATTTGGACCAATTGACGTGGTAATAATGTCAACATTGTCATGAACAGAATCATCAAGAGCCTTCAGGATATCTGACATTGCACATTTGTTGAACCAACAGGCTTTGTACACTGATATACGAGCGTTAGGCGCGCCACCTTTGACAGTTAGGTCTGATATCCCATAACTCATAACATTTCCGACCTCATTTACATGTCCAAATTCATCGCGAGGCGAAAGGAAGTAGGGAACTCCTTGATTAGCCAGTGGACCAAACACACTCTCGAAACCCTCGTGGTAAAATCGAGCACCGACTATTTTCCTGCAAACATAAATTGTATAGTTTCAGCTTATAAACAGAATCCAAATCATACGCTAAATAGTCAACTAATCTATTTACCCATTGCAATTCTGTTTTGTGAAATAAGGTCCTGTCATGCATTCTCCTCTGAAGTAACTAGGCACTCCATTCATGCCCTCATTTGGCTGAAAACTTGGTCCTGTAACAAGAAAAGGTGTTATTTTTTTTCTGCCCTTTCCGAATAGAGACTAATTCCGTTCGAGCATTTTTAATAAGGGAAATAATACTATACCGCCGTCCAAATGTCCAATGACAACATCATTGTTTGTTGATATTCGGAATCGCTCGAAGAATCCTTTACCATATCCTTGGTGCAATTCTTTCATAAAGTTCCATGATCTTGTGGTGTGAAGTTCATAAGCTTTGTCCTCAAAAACCGACACCACCGATCCATGTCCTGAACATTTTTTTCAAAAATTGGAGAAAAAAATCCTGAAACATGTAGCCATTTCAGTTTGATTACTTACCTTTCAAATCATTTGCTTGTTTAGGTGTAAGCATAGCTGAGAAGGCTCTAAAGGATTTGTGATAGTGATGGACAACTTTGCTCTTAGCTTCATCAACACTGCATCGTATATATACATTAATGTTAAAAACATCTCTATAATCATAATTAATTAAAAAGAAATGAACAAACGAGTTTTTAGGTTTTTTTAACTAATTAATTAATCAATAATCATTCACCTTCCTGTGTAGGAAGAAATAATTTCAAAGTTTGAGCTCATTAGACTTTCTGCATCAGGAAATGAGTGCTCCCCCGTGTACACAATGTAGTGCTGAAAAAAACAAATTAAATTAAGAAACTCGAAATCGAGAATTAGCCCCGCGAGCTACAAACTTAATTTCTTGGAACATGAAAAATATGTTAGTATTGCTAATTACAAGAAAATAAAGAAACATACAAACCTTAAGATGAGGATGTGCTCCATGATAAGAATAAGGAGTTGATGTATGAGATGGAATGGTGGAATTAAAAGGAAATCCTTGAATGGAATACACAAATGCTAATGAAAAGATTAGGGAGAAATAGTAAGCCACAATTACCATGTTTGAGGCAGACAATTAGGAAACTTGGATGAGAAAATTAATTAGCATCTCAAATTATTTATATAAGTAATCTGGACCATTAATTATTTTTTTGAAAACAAGAAAAAGAGAAGTGCTAAGCTTACATACTTGAATGCCTGAACAGCCTTATCGAATAACGTGGATGTCCACGTCATCCGTCCAAATCACTTTTTTTTTCTCTTTTCTTTTCATTCTTCTTTTTCCTTGACCAAGACAAGGCAAGCCTCAAGATTGAGCTCCGGATGAATGAATAAAGGAAGGAGTAATCTCAATTTAATTAATATTCATCATCCAAAACTGAATGTCAATGTACAAGAATGAGCTATTTATATTTATTACAAAACAAAGCTGAAAAGCCCTTAAAAATACTGTTTCACGCGAGTTGACGATTTCTGGGTGTCATCACTCAGTGTGGGCGTCATCACGCCGTGCCTGCTACGAAACAAAAAAAAGAGAAATGCTAAGCTTACATACTTGAATGCCCGAACATCCTTACCGAACAACGTAGATGTCCACGTCATCCGTCCAAATCACTTTTTTTTTCTTTTTCTTTTCATTCTTTTCTTTCCTTGACCAAGACCAAGGCAAGCCTCAAGATTGAGCCCCAAATGAATGAATAAAGGAATGAGTAATCTCAACTTAATCAATATTCATCATTCAAAACTGAATGTCAATGTACAAGAATTAGCTATTTATAGTTATTACAAAATAAGGCTGAAAAGCCCTTAAAAATACTGTTTCGCTTGAGCTGATAATTTCTGGGCGTCATCACGTCGTGCCTGCTATGAAACAAGAAAAAGAGAATTTCTAAGCTTACATACTTGAATGCCCGAACAACCTTACCGAACAACAAGGATGTCCACGTCATTCATCCAAATCACTATTTTTTTTCATTCTTTTCTTTCCTTGACTAAGACCAAGGCAAGCCCCAAGACTGATCCCCGTATGAATGAATAAAGGAAGGAGTGATCTCAACTTAATCAATATTCATCATCCAAAATTTAATGTCAATGTACAAGAATGAGCTATTTATAGTTATTACAAAATAAGGCTGAAAAGCCCTTAAAAATACTGTTTCGCGCGAGCTGACGATTTCTGGGTGTCATCACTCCGTGTGGGCGTCATCACGTCGTGCCTGCTACGAAACAAAAAAGAGAGAAATGCTAAGCTTACATACTTGAATGCCCGAACATCCTTACCGAACAACGTAGATGTCTACGTCATCCGTCCAAATCACCTTTTTTTTCTTTTTCTTTTCATTCTTTTTTTTCCTTGACCAAGACTAAGGCAAGCCTTAAGATTGAGCCCCAAATGAATGAATAAAGGAAGGAGTAATCTCAACTTAATCAATATTCATCATTCAAAACTGAATGTCAATGTACAAGAATGAGCTATTTATAGTTATTACAAAACAAGACTGAAAAGCCCTTAAAAATACTGTTTCGCGCGAGCTGACGATTTCTGGGTGTCACCACGTCGTGCCTGCTACGAAACAAGAAAAAGAGAAATGCTAAGCTTACATACTTGAATCCCCGAACAACGTGGATGTCCACGTCATCCGTCCAAATCACCTTTTTTTTCTTCTTTCTTTTCATTATTTTCTTTCCTTGACCAAGACCAAGGCAAGCCCCAAGATTGAGCCCCGGATGAATGAATAAAGGAAGGAGTAATATCAACTTAATCAATATTCATCATCCAAAACTGAATGTCAAAGTACAAGAATTAGCTATTTATAGTTATTACAAAATAAGGCTGAAAAGCCCTTAAAAATACTGTTTCGCTCGAGCTGACAATTTCTGGGCGTCATCACGTCGTGCCTGCTATGAAACAAGAAAAAGAGAATTGCTAAGCTTACATACTTTAATGCCCGAACAACCTTACCGAACAACAAGGATGTCCACGTCATTCGTCCAAATCACTTCTCTTTTTTCATTCTTTTCTTTCCTTGACTAAGACCAAGGCAAGCCCCAAGACTGATCCCCGGATGAATGAATAAAGGAAGGAGTGATCTCAACTTAATCAATATTCATCATCCAAAATTTAATGTCAATGTACAAGAATGAGCTATTTATAGTTATTACAAAATAAGGCTGAAAAGCCCTTAAAAATACTATTTCGCGCGTGCTGATGATTTCTGGGCGTCATCACGCCGTGCCTGCTACGAAACAAGAAAAAGAGAAATGCTAAGCTCACATACTTGAATGCCCGAACAGTCTTACCGAACAACGTGGATGTCCACATCATCCGTCCAAATCACCTTTTTTTTCTTTCATTCTTTTCTTTCCTTGACTAAGACCAAGGCAAGCCCCAAGATTGAGCCCCGGATGAATGAATAAAGGAAGGAGTAATCTCAACTTAATCAATATTCATCATCCAAAACTTAATGTCAATGTACAAGAATGAGATATTTATAGTTATTACAAAACAAGGCTGAAAAGTCTTTAAAAATACTGTTTCGCGCGAGTTGACGATTTCTGGGCATCATTACTCCGTGCCTGGGCATCATCACGTCGTGCCTGCTACGAAACAAGAAAAGGAGAAATGCTAAGCTTACATACTTGAATGCCCGAACAGTCTTACCGAACAACGTGGATGTCCACGTCATCCGTCCAAATCACCTTTTTTTTCTTCTTTCTTTTCATTATTTTCTTTCCTTGACCAAGACCAAGGCAAGCCCCAAGATTGAGCCCCGGATGAATGTATAAAGGAAGGAGTAATATCCACTTAATCAATATTCATCATCAAAAGTTTCGTTTCTTGAACGACGCGTCGTTCGCGGCCCAAATAAACGACCCGGTTTGAGCCCCGTTCCGGCGTTATTTGGGCCGAAGTTGCCACGTGGCAAGCCATGTAATCAAGTTTATGACATGGCATGCCACGTGGCGTGCCACGCAGGCGGATAATGGAGGAATGGTGACGCCGTTCGTGGGAGGTGTCAAATGTGTCATACATAAGAAGTATAGGTGCCTTTTAAACCGTTTTTTTAGTAGAGGTGCCAAATGAGTCAATCAATTCATGTACATGTCCCTTTTTTGGATTTAAACCATTCATGTTGTGTCATCTATTCTTGTAACATTTTAAATTTTGAAGGATAAAAGGTATTAAAATCCTTATTAACCTTTGTATTTATTGTTATTAATATATAGATAGTTTAATTTACTAAAATTATCTTACAATTAAGGTTTAAATCCAAAAAAGGCACCTGTACATGAATTGATTGACTCATTTGGCACCTCTACTGAAAAAACGGTTTAAAAGGCACCTGTACTTCTTACGTATGACACATTTGGCACCTCCTACAAACGGCGTCACCATTCCTCCGTTATCTACCGACGTGGCACGCCACGTGGCATGCCACGTCATCATATGTTAATTACATTATTGTTTTTTCTTTTCTTTCTTTTTCTCCCTTTTCACTCTGCTCTCATCTCTCTTCTTCCTCTCATCTCTTTCTTTTCTTTTCTTTTCTTTCTTCTTCCTCCCTTCTTCTCTGCGCCTCACTCTCTTTCTTTCTTTATTTTTTCTTTTTTTGGTTTGGATTGATGATGAGGATGGTTTGATTGATGGTGTTTTGATTTTATTTTTGACAGGAAATAAGGGCCGAGCGAATTTATTTCAAGGTCTGGGAAAAAAATCAATCATGGAGGATGAGAATTTTCAGTGAAGTTTTAGCCCAAGGAGGAGCCTTAGGGGGCTTCAATCACTAGGCACATTGACCAAATTAATATCTCAAACCCTCCATCCTCATTCCCTAATAGCGTGTATTTATGCATGATTTTCCCTCCATTATGCAATGATTCATTCTTTGCCTGTTATGCCTTATATCTGCTTTAAGACCTAGACACCAGTAGTCACGAATTAACACCTTGTGAGCACTTGAGCCTTCATGCCTATATCTATTGTTTGAGTGAATGCATGACTAGGTACTGGCTGGGTTTGCATGATATCCATAGGTGTAGACACGATTAGACATAGGAAAGCAGCAATAAGATTAAGTCTTCGCATCAATTTGTTCTCTCTATTTTTTTCTGTTCTGTTTCTTTCATCATGACCCCGATACCCCTCTTTTTCCTCCATTCTAAGCATTTGAATTTTCCTTGATCTTTCTCTTTGCAGGTGAGTGATGTTGTTGGGAGCACTATCGAGGGCTAGACTAGACAAATGAAGCAGCAAAGGCGAAATGTGGAGATCCCCCAAATTCAAGACCCCGAATGTTGGCCCCAATTCAAGACCTCGAAGCTAAAACGAAGAAATCAAGGGCAGACCAGAACGAAAGATCACTTCCCATCCACAGCAAAACACAAGTGTGGGGAAGTGAAATCAGAATATCCAGCCCCCGAAGGACAAGGTCTTAATCCTCAAACAATCCAGGCCTCTCTCTCTCTCGAAAAAAAAAGAAAAGAAAAATTAGAAAAACAGAAATAATAAAAGAGAGAGAGAAGAGAGCAAGTCCGAATCAGGAAAAAGAAAAAGAGGAAAATCAGCAGCCAACACCCATTCAAGGTCCCGAGCCAAGTTCCCGAATGAAGTAAGCAAAGATCCCCTTCGAAGAAGAAGAATCTAGTCTAGCTTTCGCCCTCAGCAACATTGTCTCACCATCTCGATTCTTTCCTGCCAAGAGAGCGTTCCAGGTTTGAGTTGGTTTAACCACCTCCTCATTTCATTTCCTTACTCTCCCTCTTCTCCACTTTTTCTTCTCATTATGTTTCATTCCTCCACTCCCTCCATTTCCTCTTATCATTTATTTTCCTTGCTTCCCCTTCTTGCCCCCGATGCAGAGTCTTTTGATTGCTAGATTGCCTATGCATGTGTCTAATGTATTCGGATTGATATGCAAACTTGGTTTTGTGCTACGTTTTTTGCATACTTGAGTGTTTAAACACCTAGCCTTACGAGTGTGAGTGCAAATACTGATCTATGTGAGGACTGCTGGTGAAGAGGCTGATGTGGAAAAGTCTCTTCTTAAGGGTCGTTATCCTTCTGATTTGATGCAGGTGTATCTAGGTGGAGTCTGTTTTCATTCGGGGTCCCGAATCTTGAAAAGCATGCTTATTCGCTGTGCTATGGTTTGGTGTGTCTGTTCTATTTTGGGACTGTTTTAAATTTTGTGAATGCTCGAGGGCGAGCATTGGGCAGTGTGGGGATATTTGATAGCGTGTATTTATGCATTATTTTTCCTCCATTATTTCATCAATTTAAGGCATGATTCTGCTAATTTATCCTTGTTTTCATTACTATTGCAGATCTAGGCCTAAAAATGGAGTTTATGCAAAAACATGCGTTTTTGGTGCATTTTGTGCGAATTCGAGCTTTAAGACCAAAGTCGAGGTCCCGAGTCCAAAACAGCGTTCAAGGTCCCGAATCGGATTCTCCATTCGGGCCCCCGAAGGGCAAAGAGGGTCATTTCCACGTGTCCTCTTGCCAAAGCTCCCATGTGACCTCCCTGACACTGTTCTGACAGTCTGCACTGATCACAAAATACCTACCCCTCTGACCATTGCAGGCCTTGAGCCCATTCCAGACCTGCCAAAGCTGGGAAAACCAGACAACTTTATGCTTTTTCAGCTTTGTGCTTTAAGGAACATGGATCCATTTTTATAGGCTTTCAATTAATGCGTTTTGTCCCTAGTTTTAGGCTGAAGATATTTTGTGCTTGGAGCTCTAGTATATAAGGAGCATCCAAGAGTAGTTTAGGACATCTCTCATCACTTAGCATATTTTAGAAAATCATTAGTTTTAGTTTTCTTAGACTTCTCTCTAGTTTATCTCTCTAGTTCTTGTTAGCTCATCTTCAACCTTGCCGCCGGGCTCTAAACAGTTTTTAGTAACAAGTTTTCTTCCCTTAATCTATTTATTTACTTATTATGCTTTCTTCAATTATTATTTGTTCATCTTCAAGCATGAGTAGCTAAATCTTTAATTCTTAGCAAGGGTAATTCAAGGGTTGCAAGGGCAGATTCGAGGCCTTAATGTGCTTAATATATTCTTGCTGCCATATTCAACTACTTATCGTTTTAATTACATATTCGCATGAAATAATTTGAGGCCTGATCAACTGACTATTATTTTGTGTGAATGCTGCCATCTTTGTGATGAATATGGAAGGAAAATTGCATGGAACAAGTAGGCATCTGTTTAGTCTTGATTGCGCTGAAGTGGTCTCGAATAGATAGGGTGGGTAGTTGATTAGAGCGAGGTCACGAGCCTGACAAACTGAGGGACTTTTAGCTCTAGATCTGTCTTTTCTTATCTTCATAGGCAGTTTGAGTATGACCCTCCTGCATTCGTGCCTGGAGGGATGGCAAACTGTCAAGACTACCTCATATGTGGAAACGGGGGGTAGTTTCTCTTAAGAGAAAAGTAGGGGATATCCGAGGAATCTGGTCCCTATGTCATTTCTATGATGTCTTGAGTAGAATATTCTTGAGCTAATGACGATCGCCCCCCCGAATGCAACCCAAGAATGTCTTTGCTAAGATCCTTCTCTACCTGATTATTGTTGTTTATTACTCTTCTGTTTTATTATTTCTAAACTCCTTTACTGATTTGCTTTATTTTACCATTCGGGACCTCGAACGTGACATTCGAGACCCCGAACCTTGCTTTCTTAGATAAAATTGTTAGCTCCCGAATCTTCCTTGGCTGACTTGTTTAGTCAAGTAAAAACCCCCCTTGTTTGTTACTTTTTGTACTTCTGTCCTGCGATTTCATTCAAGACCTTGAATCAGTCTCTCTCAATCCCTGTGTTCGACCCTGACTTCCACTGTACACATAATCCATTGTGCACATAATTTCAGGCATTATAAATCTTCATTTGACTGACGATCATTCCCCTATACGGCCAAAACGCAAAAATCAAAATCACCATCTTCTTCATCCCTCTTCCTCAAACCCTAACCAGCTCCCTTAATCCAAACTCCAAAATCAAGCCTTACCATCTTCTTCCCTCTATCTCAACCCAAAACCGAGGCAAAAACCCAAGCAGAAGCACGCCGTGCGCACGGTCACGCTCGTCGCCGATTCAAGTGGCGAACGACGAGGAGTTCTTCATCGACGAGAGGGGCGGCTACACCCGGGACCAACCTACACACCCAACTCCGCCGTCCTCACCGCCGCAGATCACAGCGAGAAACCCTAGGTTTCCTACACCTCCAGCGCCACCGTCGAGCACCGCCATTCCCGCGTCACCGTGGCGGACACCAGCGCCGCCGGAGCCCATTCGGCGACCTTCGCCACTGCCACTGCCACCACCCACCACTAGCTCTGGCGAGGACACTGCATCTGACCCTACTTTTAGGACAGTCCCGTCGGAGCATGTAGAGGAGTCGGATGCAGACTCCGAGGATATTCCCTTGTGACGTATTAAATTGATAAGATATTGATTGCTTTTTTCAATTTCATTTTCAGCAGCAGTATTTGGAAAATAAAGGAAATGGAAATGGAAAAGCTCGTGGTTGTTGTTTTTGTAGCTTACGCAACGTCGTTTTATAAAAGAGAGAAAAAGAAAAAGAAAAAATAATAATGTAATTAACACATGATGATGTGGCATGCCACGTCATCATGTTGATGACGTGGCATGCCACGTTAGCGGATAACGGAGGAATGGTGACGCCGTTCGTGGGAGGTGCCAAATGTGTTATACGTAAGAAGTACATGTGTCTTTTAAATCGTTTTTTCAGTAGAGGTGCTAAATGAGTCAATCAATTCATGTACAGGTGCCTTTTTTGGATTTAAACCTACAATTAACTACTGTAAAACTCGAACGTTGCACAAATTATATTATAATTTAAATTTTATTCACAATTTATTTTATATTTGTAAAAATATTTCTCATTTATTTTTTCAATGAAGTGGAATATTTGTATATTTTTCCTCAAATTTTCATATTTTTCTAATTTTTTTATTAGTATTTTTTATTTTTTAACTATTAAAAATGCTAAAATTAGAATTTTTAGGAAACTTTAGAATTGGCGTTCCAAAATTTTAAACTATAGAAGGTTTAACCAGAATATTTTTTGTTTTTTTAGGTAAATTACCTTTTTTAATTTTGATTTTTAGTTTTTACCAAAAGAAAAAAAAATGTGACACGAGAGCGAGGCTACACCGAGCCAGTCGGGTCGGATCTTAAAGGGAGTGAGTCGATCTACACCTTAAGTAACAACCCCAAAGTTTCCGTTGTAGAGGCGAGTTGCATCATATGTGTACGGGCCTATTTTCTTACAAAATACCCCCCCGGCTGTGTCTTGCCACGTGGATATCAGCAGTCAACAATAAACTTAGTTGACTCTGGTCGACTAATTAGCTGATGTGTCTGTGTCTCATTGGATAATCGTAGTTGAACGTTTACACTCGTGGAGTGTATCTTATTTCTCGATTCTACGTGCAACATGGGTACAGGCCAGATAGGTTTGTGTCTCTCTCTCTCACTCAACTCAAAGTCCCTCTTTCGTTTTGGTGAACTGAATTTGCGTCCCTAACTCGAAAATGGTTGGCAGGAAAAGGAGGAAAATGAAGTTGTAAGTTTGTTTTATTGCTGTTCTTTGAAAAAGAAGTCTTTAACTTTTGGATGCTATGTTGTGATTGAGTTTGTTGAATTTTAGGGTTTGATGATATGATTAATTGGGGCTTTTCTGTAATCTAATGGTTTATGGGTTTTGGTTATTGGTGAGGTTGAATTGATGAAATTTGAGATCAAAACTGGAGAGTGTTGGGTCTTTCTTAATGGGTTGCATTGTATTGGTATGATTTAGGAACAGTGCTTTGGGCTCCAGAGGTTGTTTTTGATAGTTAGAATTGTTGTTATGATGTCTTGTCTTAAAATTTTAGAAATATATCATTTTTCTTTTTTAGGTGACTTACTTGATGATTTATGTGGTTGATTTGTGGACAAGCAATAAAAGTTCTAGTGTTTTCTATATGCAAGTTAAGTAGTGATTTAGCCCCCAAAAAAAGTCAAGTAGTGATACCGATGAATTGTTTGAATTTTTCGATGTAGTTTGGAGCCTTCCTTGTGGGCTCTTTGGCAGTTAATAGCGTTTTCATTTTGTCCTACTGTTGAATTCGATGAAAGGTTTAGGGGTTTGAATTGTTATTTGGCTTTGTTCCTGTGTTATTTTTGGTTATTTTGTCCTTGAATGAATGTATTGCCTTTCTAGTAATATCAATCTTTTGCATAATGCACAACAAAGTATATAGCCATGCAGTTATTCTGATCTGGAGTCTTTATTAGACTATACTATAGATTTGCAATTACATGTCCATTCATTTTCCATGTTGTCTGTATACTGGAATGAATATAGGGATACCATACCAGTAGCATCTCTCTGTAGCCATTCAACAACCTCATCCAAATGTCAATAATAGTGATATTTCAAATTTCAAATGAGATTATATCTTGCTTAGGATTATTGGTTATGTACTGCAAGTGAAACTACACATGTTTTTTTGCCTACTACTTAAATGTTTTTCCTAGAAATCTCTTTTGGATCTTTACTAGTATTATGTACTCGATAATATACTACTTTTTCTAGAATGTTTTTTAGTTCTCTTGCTGTTGTATTGTTGTTAGTATAATTCTTTCTTTCTTTTTTTCTCTTTTGACAAATTGTATGACTTTAGTTGGATTTTGTCTGAATTATAGGTTAACTGTAGCAGTTAAAGATGACAAAAAGTCAACAACAAAGAATAAGAGACAGAAACTTGAGCGGAAGACTTGGTCTGAACTTCCAACTGAACTCCTAGAACTGATTTTGTGTTGCTTAACACTTGACGATAACATTCGTGCATCCATTGTTTGCAAGAGTTGGCATACAGCTGCAATCTCAGTTAGAGTGGTGAACCAATCACCATGCCTTATGTATTTCCCAAAATTTGGTAACCTCTATGACTTCTATGACCCAGCACAACGAAAGACTTATTCCCTCGAGTTACCAGAGTTGTCTGGATCAAGAGTTTGTTATACTAAAGATGGTTGGTTACTGCTATACAGACCTAGAAGCCACCGAGTATTCTTTTTTAACCCCTTTTCCAGGGAGGTGATTAAACTGCCAAGATTTGAACTGACTTACCAGATAGTTGCCTTCTCTTGTGCCCCAACATCTGCTGCATGTGTAGTTTTCACGGTTAAGCACATCAGTCCGACAGTTGTTGCTATCAGCACTTGTAGTCCTGGGGGAACTGAGTGGGTTTCTGTTAATTACCAAAATCGCTTGCCATTTGTTAGTAGTATTTGGAATAAGATTGTTTTCTGCAATGGATTCTTCTACTGCCTAAGTCTTACTGGCTGGCTTGGTGTTTTTGACCCCTTGGTGCATACTTGGAATGTTCTAGCCGTGCCTCCACCTAAATGCCCTGATAATTTTTTTGCTAAAAATTGGTGGAAGGGGAAGTTTATGGCAGAGCACAATGGAGACATTTTAGTTATCTATACTTGTTGTCGTGAAAATCCCATATTATTTAAGTTGGATCAGTTCAATATGATATGGGAAGAGATGAAAACCCTTGATGGTGTGACCCTTTTCGCCAGCTTCTTGTCATCTCATTCAAGAACTGACCTCCAAGGGATAATGAGAAATAGTGTTTACTTCTCAAAAGTTCGTTTCTTTGGAAAGCGTTGCATATCATACTCTCTCGATGATTGCAGATACTATCCTCGTAAGCAATGTCATGACTGGGGAGAGCAAGATCCTTTTGAGAATATCTGGATTGAACCACCTGAAGATTTCTCATCTCCCATTTGAAGTGCTCCGGCAACAGTCCATTTATGTTTAACTCTTTAAGTAAGGAGCTTACGATACTTCCAGTAGCTGTTCACCTCATTACTTCATAATTTTTGTGACAGGATGAGATGACATTGATACTTCTGTATATGTAGCTTATGAAATCACTTTATTATCCTTAAAAAATATGGATAGTTGCATGCTTAATTTTATAGTCGATCTTGTTTGAGGTAAAGCCAAAGCAATAGACAGATGTTATTTTCATGTAAAAAGTTATTTTCTTCCTTTCCAGACAGGAATCGTTCTTGAAGAGCAGATTATAGTCGTGTTTTTATTTCGTATGCTCTGCTTTGAAAGATGCATTGCTTGATCTATATTGTTATGGTATTTGAGCAGATCATACAGCTGCGATGCGTAGCTGTGCGGTTCTTTACCTTCTTATCATGAGGAATTTTTTACCTGGGCAATGTCTTCGCTTCTTATAGAATATCTGAATTGGTAAGAATCTATATGGATTGCAATTTGATGCATACCAACTTTGGAAGTTTTTCATTTTGCAACAAAATATCCATTTATCGTGTAGGCAATGAAATTGTATGCAGTGCAAGTTTCCTTGAGCAAAGCTTCTATTCCCTTTACATGGTAGATAAAATGGCTAAATGAAACGAAAGGGGTGTCGATACTGCTTCTTGCCGAGTAACAATATAGTCAAGAAGAATGATATCAATGATGTTTGATCCAAATAGACTTCAGAATAATAAATCAACAAGAACATCGAAATAGAACCTGACAAATCAATAAAGCTAATCCAATAGTTTGTTTCGCTACGAATGAAAATATCAGCTCGTTTACACAACAGGGCCACGTACAAACTATGAAACTATCACTGGTTTACACAAAATGCCTTATACCTTTTACTGATCACTTTACTAGCAGTATGTTCTGAGTAGTGGTAACACGATGGATTGATAAATGGAGAAACCACTTGTTAGTCGGTCCACTTTCCTGCTCGTTAGCATTTAGCAGTAAAAGGCTTGTGCTTTTCTAATGATGAAGAGAGGTTTCTCTCAACTTCGCTACGACCATATAAGACTTCGCAACCATCCAAAGAATTAAATGTCAGGCAGACATGTCTTCCTTCCTCTTTCTCTCTGCACTTAGAGCTCAAGTTTGACCAAGTTAGTATGGATTATACCGGCTGCCGCCACGTCCACGGCCGCCATCATTGTTGCGTCTTCCACCACTTGAGCTACCAGCACCACGACCCCTACCACCACCCCGGGACTGTGGTGGGAGGGATGTGTGTGGTTGCATTCCAGGTTGTTGCCTACAGGAAAAGAAACAGTTATAATAAGATTGCATTTTGGTTTCCAATATAATGTAAAGACGAGGACAAAGCTGCCAAGCCGAAACCCACCTATTCAAACAATTATAGCAAAGTTGTGGCGGTTAGAGAAAACTAAGGTTCTTTTCCCTCCCAAAAACTTTAAAACCTTAAATTTTTGACAGGCTCTGACTGGTTAGCAAGGAAAGGTTCAAGCAAATTGTATGTGGCTAATGGTTGCGAAAATTACATAACCAAGGGTAAAATCACATGGCCAACTCATGCAGAGGATGTGGCTCACTGGAAACAAACGGGGGCCCTCCAAAAAGAAAATTCAAAGGAAGTGAATCGGAGGGCAAGACTTTGACAGAAGATGATAAGAACAATTATAACACTGCTTTCATCACATGAAAGATGTAACTGATGTAGATTTATTGTAAATAAAAGAGACTTACAGGACATATCCAATCCTTCCATCAGGTAAAAGCATTGGCATCATTGCCATTCCAGCAGGTGTTGGCCCCCTGCCATAGATAAGCGGCTGCAGGATTATGCGTTCCACATTAGTAAATATATTCAAAGTTTCTGTAACATTTCAATACCAAAAAAGAAAGACCTCCTACCTAATGGGGAACTAATCATCTTCAAGCAGACACCTTAACAAAGATACAAAATGTCTCTTTTTCAGTAAGACAATATACTTTTCATGACTATGAATTAGCATCTGTTACTTAAGGTTAATTAGTTTACATCTACCAATGTGTTGACAGAACACTATTGTCACTGTCAATTAACTCTTAAATTTCTAATAACACTTAATACTAAGAACTTGAAGTCAATAATACTTTCACTTTATAGTCACTAAGTTTTCCCCCGCCTAATTCATTAGAAGACAAAAGGTAACTAACACTTGGTGATCCAGTTATACCAGCACTTGGTAGAAAAACATAACCACAGCACCAATATATGCCAATTTATCACATCATGAGGAAGAAGTCATCATACAACAACCATGCTCAATGGACACTAATGAGGATCCTTCGGTCCACAAACAAAATGAAAGCTCCAATCCATACCAAAGGTGCTCATGATTGTGTTGCTTACTTAACCAAGCAAAGCAATCAAGCTAACACTTTTTTATCAGAAGCTAACACTTTGTTGCTCTTTAGTGTCACACCAAACAAGAACAATTAAACTAACTAACGGTGGTTGTGGAAGAGCATTTCTTACTTGTGCAAATCCAGCAGCACCATATCCTGCACCCAGAGCGCCATAACCACCCCCAACTAAACCATAACCACTTCCAACTAAACCATAACCAGAACGAGGTGGGTAGCTTGGGTGCAAAGCTGACTGTTGTGCATTTGGCCCACCAGAAGGCTTTTGATCTGCTTGAGGCTTTGCAAGGGAACAGTCCAAAACTTGACCTGCAGACCAAAGGAGCCAATTGATCACTGATTCTTTACTGGAGAAATTTGATGGATAAGTAAAATAATATGATAAGTTACCATCAATCTCATAATTTTCAGTATTCTTAAGTGCTTTCATGGCACTTGACCTCTCCGCAAAATGCACAAAACCATATCTGCTCCTTTCATGGCCTGGTTTTGCAGGTGGGAGAACCACCTTCGTCACTTTTCCATGGCGTTCAAACAGGTCCCTTACATGTTCCTGAGTGATATCTTTTGGTAAATTCTTGACATATACAGCCTTCACCTGCACCAAATGTAAAGAGCAATGACTAAAAGTTTTTAAGATAAACACCGCAACAATGCTGCTTTGCATTATGTATAGTGTATACTAGCAACTACCTTGAATGGGGGGGAATCACATTTATATAAAAGTCTTTTAAAGAAATGAAAGAATTAGCATGAAAAAACACTGAAGCCAACTTCTGGGACCATAAAAAAAATGAGGAGTAACTTTACAGAGAAAGAAACGAGTATATTTGGAATTAAGATAGAATAAATGAATTGAATGCAGATCAACTTCATAACATCTCTTATGATATAAAGGGAATATTAAGGACAATGGCACACAAGAAAGGATAATATAGCAGACCTGAGATGCAGCAGAAGAGCCTGCATTTTTAGGGTCAGCCCAGCTAACTGTTGGAGCATTATCATCTAGTTTAAATTTTGGATCAGACATCTCTTTCCGTGAATATTCTGCACATGCATGATTATAGTACTCTATGAAAACAAATCCACGGTTGCGGTTGGAGTTCTGTGGGTCCTGTAATAGTTAACCACCACCTTAGTGAATTAAGATCTGGATATATAATAATAATTAACAAGACAAAATCTGTCTTTGAAAGTATACATGCAAAATTTGGAAGAGACAGAACACGGACCTTCAACAATTCCACAGAAACAACTCCAGGCCCGACTTTTGATACAACCTTTTTCATATCTTCCTCTCCCCAGTCCCTTGGAACATTACCAATAAATAGCCGATGATTTGCTTGAGATGTGGAACACTTTATCCTTTTCCCCTGAAAGGATGGGGAAGTAAAATAAAGGTAAACAAAATAACACCAAAAAAGAGACAGAATGTGGTAATGCACATTGTGTGCACAACAGAATTAACTGGATAAACCTGAAATAATATCTGATATCAATTATGGAAAAGAAAGGTATATATTACCTTAAATTCAGTATTGTTCAGCTCTTCAATGGCCTTGGAAGCCAACTCCTTTGTTCTAAAAGTCACAAAGGCATAACCCCTGGCCTCCCCAGAATCTTTTCCCTTCATTATCCTAACCTGTTATCAGCATGTACTAGCCTCAGTATGTGTAACTAGAAAGACAGATGCACTACTGTAATGTATAACTTACCTCCATAACTTCTCCGATAGATCCACAAAAGCCCCTCAAATCCTCCTCAGAAGCATCTTGCGGGATGCCACCAAGGTACACCTCCGATCCATGAGCCGGAAGTGAAAGCAGCTCTCTGTGCTTTTTTCCATCATCTTCCTCCTCTTCACCTTCTGAGACTTTCTGTTCATCGTCTTCATCAGGATCCTCTTCTTCCTCTTCCACTTCCTCTTCCACCTCTTCCTCTATCTCTTCCACTTCCTCCTCCTCCTCTACTTCTTCATACTCGACCTCCTCTTCCATTGTCTCCTCAACTTCATTGTCTCCTTCAAAGTCAACCCGCTCTTCTGACTCAGCAGGCTTTTCAGGCTCAGCAGACTTTTCAGGTGTATCAGCCTCTGCAGAACTTCCCCTTGACCTTGGCATCTTAGGTATCTATCAAAACAAGCTTGCAAGGCAACTGTGGAAGGAAGCACAGAAGCCAGAAGCATTCACAGAAGGAAGAGTAGAAGTATGGAAAGGTGGAAACAAAATGAGAGGCCAAATGGAGTAGCAAAGAAAGAATGCCGAGCGAATTTTCTCCATAAGATATGGGTCCAAGGAGTTGCAATGTGAATGATACTCAATTATGGGATCATGAGAAATTAAAAAATAGTAATAGAGAGGCAAGAGAGCTAGGAAAGAGGATAATGATGCTGTGTCAGCAGGTGAAAAAAAATTATACATAACGAAGCTATGAATTTCTCGAAATTTAGACATTGGCAGTGGCTCAAAAACAATAGGCAGGTTAATTGTCCAACTACCTAACTGGATTAATGCATCCACCAAAGGGGAAGCAGAAAAAACACAGAAAAGGAAAAAGAAAAAATAAGGATGAGAAACTGAGCTTATATGATTAACAACTTCACATCATAAATCATAATTATTAATGGAGCAAAACAAAGAAGGGGAAAAGTCTTCCCCAACTAAACAATCCAAAGCAGTGCATTATAAATCACAAAAGCAAACAATAAGTAAATGCGTTCAATCCAACGGAAAACTATTTGAAACTGCCTATTTCCTATTCTATCCCTGTAGAGCAACTATCTGGTTAGTAAACTTCCTACATATCCATTCCAAGGACCTGGAATTCGCAGCAAATCCGAGGTTCACCAACCACAAAACTCTGCATAACCCACCTTAACATACCTTTTTTCCTATCAAACTGACCATAAATTGACCTCGCATTTCAACCAAAAAATGGGTCCATGCCACTGTTCATAAGCACACCACCATCACCAATAACGGTTCCTTAAAACCCATTTCCATCCTATCCTAAAGCTACAAGATTCCTCCCAAATACAGCAACAACCAACCAAACAGCACCCTTAGCAGCTAAACTTGGGTACAGTTTACCAAAACAGTCAAAGAAGAAGCAATGAGACGGTTTACAAGAAGAAAACAAGCATAACATGAAAAAAAGTACCTTGTTCGAGCCGAATTGAGAAATGAAATCCCTAACTCTGTGAGATGTGGCAAGGGGAGAGGATGGTGCTCACGCTCTCGTGCTCTCTTTTCCTTTTTTCGGTTGTTGCGCGGGCCTTTGATTATGAGTGAGACGAGAGGAAGAAAAGCGTGACAGTGTGCCCTAATTCGTCTAACAGGCCCAAAAAAAATAACAATAAAATAACGGTTTTATATATGGATGGACAATGCTGTGTTCATTGATCCCGCCCCCGAGATCGCTCATTATTTTATCACCCTCCATTTTCTTTCAGTGGTCGTTTTTATTTAAGTTAATTTTTTTTAATTAATAGTTTTTTTACATAATTAATTAATAATTTCTACTATATTATTTTATATCAGAACTAAATAAACAAATAAATATTATTATAGTTGGGTTTATTCTATACAGTATAGTATATAAATATAAATAAATGATTAATTTTAGCAAAAAAAAAATTGTTGGTCTAATGATGATTAATATTTATTTTACCAAGGAGTTAAGGGTTCGAAACTCAAACTCATACTGCGTTTTAATTTTAAATGTTGAACCCCGCCTGTTAAAAAATATTTATAATAATATTTAAATTAGAAATAATACACTGAACACAACGTTTTTAAGTTTTTAAGACCATTTTTTTCATTAACTGCAGTGTTTTTCAAAGCAACAACCATTTGCCAATTTAGGTCAAACGTGGGTTTATAAATGTGGATTTAGATTTATAGGTTGAAACAAAAACATATCCGTAACCGGACTGGACTATTTAATTTAGTCCAAGTTTGATTCCCTATTTTAAGAAACGGTAAAATTTGAGTAGTTTTCGGGTTTGTTTAAGAATTGAACCGGACTGAACCGTGGATCCTTACTTCAAATTATAGAGACTCTCTCAGTTCTTCAATTTGTTCATGTTGTCTATTCAAACGCAATATAACAATATACACTCAATCTCAAAGCTGAAAGAAGCGTAAGGTAAAATATACTTCAGTTCAATCCATCATTGCCAAGAGAGCAAAATATGAGCTCATCAGTCTTACAACAGTACTAATGGTTCATCCAAAAGGCCAAAACATTGGTTCAAGAAATACGAAAATATACTTTAAAGAACTACTTGGCATCCGCATATAATACCTAGTTACATCAATGGCCAAAAACTGCCGTCTCTACCTTCATCACCAAGCGAGGTCTACAAGCTCAGAGGAACAAATGCTTGAATTCTCCATTTGCAAGCTGACAGAGCTGATTGTAGGAATAAGTATCTGTCGAATGTGAAACAAAGAGAACCACCTTTAAGACAGTGCACAAACTTTACATAAACAAAATAAAAGTATGTAGCCCTATGGTTTAGACTTTAGAGTTCTCTTCAAAAGTAGTCGTTTACGATCTTTCACATACAACAAACATATTATCTCCCATAAGGAAAGCCCACGCCAAGTTCAAGAAACAGAAAACTGCAACATTCAATTCCACATAAACATGACAAAGTATCCATCCGCAATCTTTCACACACAACTGACATATCAATACGAAATGTTGGAAGACAAACAACCATTCCTCTTGACAACAGGCATACTGGCAATGTTTCAGCTAACAAGACTTGATAATAGCTAGAAATGAAAATAAACAAATTGCATGTTAAATGGTTGGAGTCACATAAATGAGGTTAAGCATACTACTCCTCGTTCACATGTATGCTCAATAATGCACTTTTCTGTTATTTGGTTGTGAGCAGTCTGTGTATTTCAGTCAACTTGTTTACATTCAAATTAAGTCGATTGGACCGGAAATTACCATTTTGATAAAACCTTCTACAAAATCAAAATCAAAATCAAATTACACTACTAGATTAAATTATCTATCTATCCGCGACTAAAATCTGCAAACAAAAACCGCAACATTCAACAGATTCCACAAAACCCAACACACTATTGACATAAACTTGACAAAGTATCAAACAGTGCATACCAAACGCGTCACCAAAGTTGGTCCAAATTTCGGCTTGCACGGATTTGTCAGTGTCGGCGATACCAATAACCTCGACGAAACTTGTAAGATAGGACGGCGGGGTTCCCTTCACAGCAATCTGGTGGTCATCAGTGGATTTTCCAATAACCGCTCCGCGATCAGGTCCGAAGTCTTGAATAACAATCCGAACCCTCTTCCTCACGTGCATCGGCAGTGACCCGCCATTAACGAAAATCGCAGGCTTCGAAGTATCCATAACAGTGTAAAACCCTAAAACAACAATTTCCAAAAAAGAAATCAGAAACAGTGTTAAATTAAGCGAGATGAGTAAAAGAGAAGTGGAAGGGAGATGATGATCGGGAGATCTAGGGTTTACCTGTTCGTGAAATGGATATAGGTTATTGATACTGGAGAGTGGAGAAAGCGAGGGGGCGGGGCGGGGGGGTGTTTAGAAAAGGGAAGGAGCGAACGCGGGTTTTTCAGTGATATTGCTTTAGTTTTTTTTGGAAATGGCGCTAAAATATAAATGTGACAAAAGGATCCCGCTCTCGGCCAAGATTTTTCATTTTCGCTGAAACGACGCCTGTGTGGGGAACATTCACCAAGAATAGAAACTTCTAATCAAAGATTTTTTAATTAGATTTTACTTCTAGAAGTTTTTTAGGATTTAGATCTTCCAATAAGACTGAAATAATTAACCAGGATCTAAAAAAAAATAGAGTAAAATTATATTGAAAAAATCACATTCGATTAGAGATTCTATAGTGTTTGAATGAGAATATTCTTCATTAAGAAATTGTCTGCAGAAATCTCTCAATAAGAGTAAAATAACTTTGTAAGTGATTGGAGCGTTAAATGTCTATTTTTCATCGTTCTTTCCTCCCTTTTAGGACGATGATACTACTAATTCTTGCGCTTTCCACTCTTTTTTGCAGATTATGTCGCTGATAAGCAAAACGATTCATTAGGAGCTGAAATCGTCAAGTTTAGAGTTGTTTTAGTTTGAAGCCCGTAATTCCAGCGTGGACCAGCTGTCTTGTTCTTCTAGAAGACCTCATTCTACTGATCTTCTATTCCAGCAAGGAATCCTGCTGCCACAGAACGTCTCCTACGCTTGTGTTAGGATTGAGGAACAATTGTTATTAGATATTATCCTATTTTTGAATTTTAGAATTTTAGAATTAAACAATTAAGTAGTTTTTATTATTTAAGGGAGGCTGCGCCTCTTATGCTAGACACTTCATCTTTTGGAAAAACACCATATTTCTTTCTTCTTGGCAGAGACAAGAAACCCATTGCAATAGCTTGAACAGCTACTGCTTACTCCTTTTCTTTAATTAATTAAATTCCTTTCTTATGCTTACATCTTATTTATTTATTTATTTCTTATGATGATAGGCTAATTTCTATTTATTCCTTGTGAGGATTAACAACCATGCTTAATTGATTGTGAGATTTAAACGCAATTATTAAATCTCATCTTGCATCTTTAATTGTTTTAATTGATTGTCAAATTATGCATACTTTTTTGAAGCTTGATCAACTACACTAGAATTTGCATGATTACTGTCTTCTCTTGATACTTTGGAGTCTACACGGTAGAAAGTGATACGAAGGCAACCAACTGATCGACAGATCAGATTGGAAAACAAGAACTCGGGAAGGTCTCTTACGGTAGAATTATTTGATTATCTTATTAGACCTAATAGAATAGCTTCTTTAGGCCATAAGATATATCAAGGACCTTTTCTATTTCTTAAGCAATTGCAAACACAACAATTCAATATTGGTATTTACCACTTGTCACTTTCCGAATCATTTATAAAGAATATTAATTGCCACCGAATCCCTGAGGACGAACCTTTTACCACTTGCTACTGATTTATTTACATGAGCTTTGGTGAATTGTATTTATTTTATTTTGACGGTTTCGGCAACCATGAGTAAGCTCGACTAATTAGTAGCTCTTGTTGTTGGCTTGGATACTTATTTATACTGAATGTTTTTTTTCCTCTCAATTTTTTTTCGAATATCCTCTCTACCTATTCTTCCGGTAAGAGAGTATGAGCACGATCATACTTCAAAGACAAGGATCATTAGTTTGTTCAGAACAAAACCAGTTGGTATTCTGAATTGACATTTGATGTAGAATAACATATAGCAACAACAGTCAGGTTATCAACAAAATATCTTGTATCATATACATTCCTCTCACCTTTCAATCTCTTATGATTAATAGGAATACTGACCAGAACACCTATATATCCCATTTTATATGAATAGGTAGGCAAAATGTGGTAATGGATCCCTAGAAGAACTATAGTAAAATTTGCAGCAACAAAAAGATTATACAAGTCGCTGCGATGTCGGCAAAAATTGTTGGTTCCCGCCTCGGCATTGTCGTAAAAGGACACCACCATGTCCACTTCATACGATGTAGTCAGATCACGAGCCCAGTCGATGCCAGGGAGTTGAGGTGACCACCCAAAAGAGTTGACCTTGTCAGCTCCTCAAGCTTACCGTTTTCTAGGAGGAAGATTCGATTGGCCATTAAAACCGTTTCCAACCGGTGGGCAATGACAAGCACCTGCGGACATATCAAACTGGTTACATGTCTGTTGAAGTGTTTACAAAAGATGCGAAACAAGAAGTACCATATTGTATTTAAGACCTCAAAAACTATAATGCCTATGAAGAATCTTCCTTCTAATATGCAAGATCATATCTTGTCTCTTCATGGGATGTCTCAAAACCATCACCATACCACCTTCAGTGTATGTCTCAACAGACAATGTGGCTTTATACAAAGGGCTCTGAATGCAGCAGCTAAATGAAAATTACAGCATGCTCACTAAGCGGAATTTCATGGTTTCCTGTTGACTCATTTTCTCCGGTCTCTTGGACAGTGAGACCCAAGTTATATTCAATTCAAAATGTGTGTCAAAT
This sequence comes from Viola odorata, assembly GCA_963691705.1. Taxonomy (NCBI): domain Eukaryota; kingdom Viridiplantae; phylum Streptophyta; class Magnoliopsida; order Malpighiales; family Violaceae; genus Viola; species Viola odorata. Next base: position 55,842,127 of record OY829543.1, on the reverse strand, counting down.
GTGGCAGGGGCAGAAAACAGAGAATCAGACGAAATTCCTCCACAAATAGTAGAAAATTTTATAGAAAATAATTATCTGTTGGGAGTGAAACTAGTAAGCAGGGACAAATGGCGAATTTTCCAAGCAATAATGCAATGTGGACAAAAATAAGTAGCTGATTGCCTGTGATCAGATGCTTCAAATGAGGATGAAGAAGTAATTTTTGCCATACTGGACACAATTTTGGAACCACCGCTCAATGTCCGGTCATCACAAATGACAAGAAGATATGTTTTACATCCTAGTATAGTGTATTCAAATTCCAGAAGCAAGCCAAAAGACAGATCAAAGCTAAAGTTCACACACCGTTTCTTGCACTTAAATGTGAAAAGGGGTTAAGAGAAGAAAAAAAATCAGGTGATAGAGTGAGAAGCTCCTTACAGTATGATTTTCCATTAAGCGTTCCACAGCTTGTCTCACCAGTAACTCAGACCTGCTATCAAGGGCAGAAGTTGCTTCATCCAAAATCAATATAGAGGAATCCTGGTAGAGTGCCCTGGCAATAGCTAGTCTGTGCATAGGAAAGTACAAGGTAATCTTTAGATTCTTGAGTGATACATTAAGTCTACCAACTCAAACAGAATCCAATAATAGTGTTAGGGATTTGGAAATGGTTGCACCTTTGCTTCTGGCCTCCACTTAAACTTGACCCCCTAGGTCCAATATTTGTTTTGTACCCATGGGGAAGCTTTCTAACAAACTCGTCAGCATTTGCAGTTTCTGCTGCCAACTTGACCTTCTCCATGTCTATATCAGTCATCAAATCTCTATATCCAATGTTCTCAGCAACTGTTCCTGAAAAAAGTGTCTGATACACAAAAGGATGAACAGATAAAGGTCTTGTGTTGAGTCCATGCACATAGAAAAAAGTTACTTTCATACCCACGAACCACCCACCCACCGCCCCCACCCCTCTCTCTCTCAATTTAGTCTTGGTGAAAAAGAGGGAGAGAAGGAAAAAAGAACTCAACAAAAAACATATAAACACCAAGCGGAAGTTCAGTGTCTCACTGTATCCTGTGACACCAAACCGATATGCCTCCTCAAGCTTTCCAATCTGATGTTTTGGATATTTTGATCATCAACCAGTATACAACCTGTTGACATGCAAGGTCAGATGAGCACTTCATAATAACAGGAATCAATAGTTTCAAGGTTGAATAACAAAAATGGAAAAAGATGCGAACACAATGATCAATATTGGATGACTACCAGATGAAGGCTCATAGAGCTGAAGAATCAATTTAACAAGAGTCGTCTTTCCCCCTCCTGATGGGCCCACAAGAGCAACTGTCTCTCCAGCTTTGATATGAAGGTCCAATTTGTTGAGAACAAGGTGTCTGTTGTTCCCATATGCAAATGAGATGCCACAAAATTTGACATCTCCAGTGACATGATCCAAATCAACAGCATCTGGTTTTTCACTCACCTAAATCAAGGATGAGCTTAGTATAAAGTTTTTAGTCCGAATGTAAGGTGCCATGTGGCTTCTTGAAAGATGCAAATTTTAAGTATATGTGTATTTCGTAAGGTGAGGAAAATCAGTTTTCCAATCTATATTTGTTCCATAAAGATGGCAGGAGGATGAATCAACGTTTAAACAAGGCCGTAATTACAATTATCTAATGCGAACTCTCTTTTTCGACAAAATAGTTTACAAAAGTGTAGATCGCACCAAAAGAAACATTCTGGAAAAATAATGCGAATGTTGATGTAGAAAAAAAAGGATTCAACTAGCTATGCAAAGGGCAGTCAAATCAGTTGCAGAAAACAAGAGTTAACTTCAGGAAAAAAGAAGTATTAACACAATGTAAACAACGTTTTTTGTCTCTCAAGAAAAGAAGATTTTCAAAGAACATGTATGCCCAAAAACTATGGATTACCTTACATTTTACTCTGGTCAGATCAAACAAGCGTTCAATAGCTGGTTCTCCTTGCTTCCACTCATTATAGGCTTTTCCAACATCCTGCATAATTGTTTAGATTCAGGCCTACTACTTCAGAAAGATCTTAAATGACTTCGTTTGTGATAAGGAATTTTTTCTTATGACCAAATCATGAAAAATAAAATCTATATAATTAGCGAAAAATCATGGACAGATGGCATTACCTGGATTGGCTCAACCAAGAAAATCAAAGATGTTACAAAAGAAACCATGCTACAGCCGTCAAAACAACCCCTTGAAATTACCAGTGATCCAGCACAGAGTGTAAACAATGCTCCAAAATATATTATCTGTATGATCTGAGGCAAGAGTGATTTCATTTGCTTCTTTTTAAGATGTGCAGATAGGTCAGAATGGGCAAGCCTTTGGAACCTTGTACTCTCACACAATTCTGCATTGTTTGCTTTCACAAAAAGAATAGCTGGGAGCACCTGCAACATACAAAGCAGATGTTAAAAGAGGTACAAAGATCAATGGGAAAAGGAAAGGCATCTCGAGTTAACACAAAAAAGAAATTGACTACTTGAAGTGAAAGAACCACACCATCAACAGAGCAATACAGATTCCTGGTACTGAAGCAAGATACAAAGCATACCTCGCTGAGATAAGCAGAAAGAGTTGCAATGCTAACATTCGCTTTCCTAGATATCTTCCGCTGCACTTCACCAAGACATGCAATGGCAAGGGCCACACATGGAATCACCTAAAATATGGCAAACAAATTGAAGACCATAGAGCCTTTCATTAACACTCTTTTTTCAAAAAAATGAAAAAAACAGAAAGACAATACAGTAAATAAATTCTAGCTACGTATTTCATCCTCACCAAGGATGAAATCATGGACAAAGCAGGGCTGATACTCAACATCTGTATTGCCATTGCTGATAATTGTAGAGCACTAGGTACAATGGTCTGCAAAGAAATTCACATAAAGGCGTAAAAATCATGGTAAATGTATGCATTGACAAATGTAACTACGGAAGTAAATGGAATCCTAAACCAATCAAATGACCTAAATCTCAAATAGGCGCATTCATACAACATATTAAATAATTTTCCCAGAACAATTTCCGTATCTAATGCCACTTACATTCAGAAGAGAATAAAGGGTATCAGCAACATCCGCAGCTTCAGCAGTGATTCTATAAGCAATATCACCAGCAGAAACGCCATTAGCCCCTTCGAAAAAACCCAATTCTCTCCCCAAAACTTTCTCAAAAACATGAACTCTAATCTTACACCCCGCATTCAACGCAGCATCCCATAAAAGCGCATGTTGCCAATACGTAGCAACTAACTTAACTAAGAAAAGAGCACCAACAACCAGCCCTTTGTTTCTTAGTCCAATCGCATCAGTTTTACTAAAGGAAGCAGAGAACTTTCCTAGTTTGGGAACGAGGAGGGAGAGTGAGAGGGTGGAAATGAGACTGCAAAGCCATCCAAGAAGGATGGGAGTGTGTTGGGAGAGAATATAAGGAGTGATCGCGGAGAGGGAATGGAATCGTTCCGTTTGAGGAATTGGGTTGTTTTGTTTACAGGGTTTAGGTGGCTGGTTAAGGGGTTTAAGGGGTGGGGAGGATGGAAGGAGGGAAGCGAGGTTATTGGTCGAGGAATGAAGGGGTTTAAGGAGGGTTTTAGAATGGGGAAGTGGGAGAATGGTGGGGTTGATGAGGAAAGAGTGGGGAATTGTTGTTTTTGGTATGAAACGAGGAGGGAGAAGTGGTGATGAAGGATGTTGGGGTTTTAGGAGGAGGTGGTGATGGTGGAGAGGCATGGCTTTTGGGTTTTGTTGTGGTGCTCGTCGGAGGAGTTGTGGTTGTGGACTGGTGGTAGCCGGAACGGAAGGATACTGTGTTTGCAGTTAAAAACTGACCCGGCCACAGCGGCCGAAGTGTAGGAGAGGAGACTATAAATTGGGTACCTAAAAAATTATGAATTATATCAAATTCAGCTAAAACAATTAAAAATCATATTTTACTTTATTTATATTTAATATAATAATTTGTAATTACTTATTAAGAGCCACTAAAATTAGGATAGTGGTACTTTAAATCAAGGCAATATTTATTTTTTATTTTTTGTATGTTTTTGTTGTATTTTCGATAGAGATTAATCCGTTCAAATATTTATATATTTTAAAAGAAAATAATTTTATCAAACTCCAATTTAAAATTTATATCAATGGTTGATAAGATTAAAAAAATGATATTTTTTATTTTTTATTTAGATTAATACAAATCGGTGAGCACATAAAATTATAACACATCTCGTATTGTAATGATAATTAAAGCAAATAGTTTAGGAGAGCAACTATTGATACTTATTAATCGGATCGGAAATTAATCTTTTTTTAGTTTTTTCTATAGAAAATAACTATTGGTCATCTTTTTTTGAAAGCAATATTGGTCTTCTAATCATTTTTTTTTTTTTTAAGAAAGAGATTTTAGCGCTCGTTAAATGACTTAATTATAAAAATAATAGAAATGTTGAATTGCAAACTAATTAACTTTTTTCATTAATAGTAGTTTTATCTTGACCAAATCAAGGTGGCAAAATGGCCATCCACGAATTTGAATGCCTTTGAGCATCCAAAGGAAAATAAATAAATGTACATTTGTATAGAAAAATCAGCAAAAATTAAAAAAGACTTGGTAGATCTTGAATTTGCACTAGGATCGATTCCAGACGAGTAGAATCAATCAATCATTTCTCTCTCAATTTCTTTGTTATGGCAAATGCTGCACCAGCAACAGCAACAATGATGGCTGAAACTACGATTGTCTTTTTCACCGTCTGCATAGCCTCACAGTTCTCTTTTGCTCTTCTCTTCCTTTCAGCCACATTTTCTTCCTGAAAAAAATCCACAAATTTTCCCTTGAAACCATAAAAATTAAGATATCATTTTGATATTTCAAATTTTCTCATTAGTGAAAGCGACATATTTTAGTAGGTGAATTAACGCTTTAAATGGCGAAAGAATTATTGTATGCTCCAAGAAATTGGATTATTAGGAGTAAATGCTAGCATTACCTTGATCTCCTGCGCGGTGGCAATATCGGATGAGACCGAATCAACTTCAAGTGAATTGCTGTTCTGAATTTCAGCTTCTGGAAAAGTGGATGCCATTTTTCTTCACTGTAAAAATGCCTTAATCTCTTTTGTCAAGAAAGAAGAAAAAGAACAGGCAGCCATAAACTTGGGTTTTTTAAATGATAATTTCTTTTGACAAGTGTCATCCCACTTCTAATGGAGGTAAACTGGTTTATTGGTTCACAATAATTCTCTCTTCTATTCTTACACAAACAGCCCGAGCAAATCTGTTGGATTTTAAACAAACCCTGGCCATAAAATGCCTTTTAACTACCCTTGGCAGTTAGGGTCTAATTTCATCATCATCCACATAACCACTATCATTGAGCAACATTGCTAATTGATAATTAATGAAATCGGCCCCCGAAACAACCATGGATAATGTGCGGTAGAAAATTAGAAATAAAACAGACATTCAACTCAGGCATCATAGTCGATACATAATCGAGAACATTTCACCATGAATGACATTTTTTTCCTACTATTTCCCCCCTATCTGATACATAAGCAACTCATCTAATCATTATAATGAGATCTCAATGTCCCTAGAATTTGAGGCGCAACTAATGCTTGCAGCTCAAAGAAAATTGGACTCTACCTCCATACAGGAAAAGATATATGGGAGCAAGTGGCCATTACGAAGGCTACGATAAATTGAGCGAACGATGTAGAAGGAACTGTCAAGTAAAGCTACTAATTGCTGGATCCAAAACCGCCGGGACTTGGCTTTAAGGATGCAGGGGCTGTGAATTGTCGCCTTGATTCTGATTTCCTCTTCCTCCTTGCAGTACCAGGAGGAGCCTAATAATCCAAGAGGAAATTCGAAAACATCATATATTTGCATGATAATTTGTAACTTGTAAACAATGTGTGCATTAGTCGAAAAGGTACCTTCTGGTCAACTTTAAGTGAATCCTGAAGGTCGCTCAAAGCAGGCATAGAACCACTTTCCATTACGCCCATTAGATTCTTCATTCGGACTCGCATTTGGAAAAGTTGAGCAACAAGTTGGCTCACCTAATATTTTGCAAAATGTAACATGTTACACCCTGTACAACACTATACAGTTCATAAATCTACATCCAAAAGTATAGAACTCCCGTGATTCATTTTTCACAATCAGAAATATGATAAGTATCGGAACTTATATCGAGTGACAGAAATCATACCTGCTGTTCTGTTTTCCCCGAATCTTTAGCGACTCTTTTCCTCCTTTCAGGAGATTCTGCCAACAACTCTGGCTTCTCTCTCTCCTCTGTGATTAAAGAGAATCTAAAATAACTGAGAGAACAACATTCTGAAGTGTAGGACATGCTATATAGAAATCATCATACAAGAAAGTATTGCAAGATTTTTAAAGTCAAAAGTTGTGCTTTTTCCTACTTGAAATGCAGTTTAACTACATTGCGCCTACCAGAGTGAAGTCAAATGGCCAATAGTGGGCTCATTACATCTTCACAGGTGGAATCCATGATGAAAGAAATTGAGTCATCTCTAGTCAGAATTGTTCAACAAAAATCACGCAATAGGTTTTAAACAACTATTTCCGCCGTACATAAGTTCTCATATCATAAAAATAAGAAATTAGAAAACAAGTTAAAACATTGAATTCAAGTTCCACAAATGCACATTAAAATAAATAAAGGCTAACTTGTCTAAGTCAAATTTTGTATTTCAACTAGTTGACAATGCAAGAGTGAAGAAAAAGACCAGGAGTCATTGCTTCAATCATTGCTTCCATTATAATTAAATTCTTCTCTGCATCTCGCACTTGTGCAGGAGTCACCTAGTAGCACACATAAAGGGAAGTTAAATTAAACTCTTACAACAGTCAATGAAGATCAAAAACAATTATGAACCAGTTACTTTTCGAAATTTAATTCCTTTGAGGTTCATGAATTAAACCAGAATGGACTCCTGAATGCTCTATTCGATAATTATTGTAATCCCATATTAACAAAGTGAAGTGTGGTGCTTTGTTCATTCAAATAACAAAATTATTATGGGAAAAGCAATTGAAGAAATATAAAAAAAAAATTTGAAAGCAGGTTATCATACCTTCCCCATTCCTGGTATCATTCCTATGACACGACTCATGGAACCCATGCGAGCAACAGTACGAGTTTGCTTCAAGAAATCATTGAAGTCAAACTTGGCACTCATTATCTTCTTCTGCAATTCTTCAGCATCTTCCTGTTGCATCTGTACAGGGAGATGGGCAGTGGGAGAATTAGAATTGCATCAGAAGTGTTCATTTTAGGAAACGTCAAATATATTTCCAAGGAACATACAACTTCTTGTGCCTTCTCTACAAATGTGAGAACATCTCCCATTCCTAAGATGCGGCCAGCCATACGATTAGGGTAGAATGGCTCAAGATCCTCCATCCGTTCTCCACGTCCTACCAGCTTGATTGGCTTTCCTGATACCTGTCAACATTCAAGTGCTAAGTCCAAAAGATGTGTAAAGTATAGTTTCTGACATGTTAGATACTTCAAAAATGGTATGACCAAATTTTCCACCATGAGACAAAAAACTACGGTTATCACAAGTGTCAGCAACTAGTTCTTTATTTGTTCAACATGGTAGCGGAGCCAGCAAGATGTCAACCGATTCTGCTCGCTCCGCTACCAAGCTGAACAAATAAAGAATTAAGAAGTGGATTGCCGCAAATCGATCATTCTCTGTATCGTATGACCTCAAACATATATAGTACAGGTTGTATCAAGATATGGGGGTACAGATAGGGTCTATATGAGATAATTACATAATAACAACAATGTGATAAATACAGTAATTAACAGAGTCCTATCTAACTTGATGTTTATCATCAGAGGTTGTGAGCTGGAGGTGGTTTAGCCAACACCACTCAAAAGAGAATTGTTTCAAAATTCATACATTTTTTTATTGATAATGTAATTTAACCAGACCCCAACACCCAAAGTTTCTCAAAAAAAAGTTAAATAAAATGTAAGAAAGTGCAACACTCTTCCTCGTGACTTTAAAATGCACATCACGAGGAATATGCATGAGTGTTAAATTATATGAAAGAAGAAAAAGGAGAAGCAGAGGGAGGGAGAGAGGAGAGGAGAGGAGAGGAGAGCAACTAAATGACTAACATCTTTGTCATTGATGCTCCAAGAACATTACAATCTAAGGCCTATATATATAGACATACAAGGAGAGATACAGAAAGAGAATATATTATAATTAAGGAGAGATAATGAGAGGGATATGATGGATCATTATCATATCTCCATAATTTATTAAGAGATAATCATAAATTATGAAAATATGATCTTTACATATTCTAACATGAGTTAATCACTCAACTATTATCATTCTTATCCATGCGATGGAGTTCTCAGAAGGGACTGCTATGACTAATATATCATAAGCAAAAATTAAAGGCAATTACGAGGGCAAACCTCTTTAACACTCAGGGCTGCACCACCTCTAGAATCTCCATCTAGCTTTGTCAAAATGGCACCCGTAATTCCAATTTCAACATTGAAAGTTGTAACCAAGGCTGTAATGTACAAAAACAAGCTGTAGGCGTTATCTTCACATAAACTACAATCATAAAGACAGAATTGAACTGATCTACTAATAATGATAGGTAGGTTGGCATGGAAATAATTAGACAAAGCAAGATAAAAATACCAATCAGTAGGCAACATATTATAACAGGCATGCCAACAATCTTTAAATTTACTCCATTCTATGAAGTATACTTGTCTTTCGGCAATCTCTAGATGTCAAAATAGAGTGCCACTGGTGATAGCAACACTCCATTTGATTGACAATCATAAATAAACAAAGTGGATTCTGAGTACCTGCAGCTTCCTGGCCAGTCATTGCATCCACAACAAGCAAAACTTCTGTGGGATTCAACACCCGCTTCACCTCCTTCAGTTCATCCATCATTCCTTTATCTATCTAAAAAGAAAAAGATAAAAGTAAGGATCAGAATTCATAACTATGGTTGAGAAAGCACAAGAAAAATATGAGCGCCTAATAACAACGACCCCACGTGGCCAAAGTATCCCAAGTCCTTTAACGGTACAACACTTCACCATCATATTGGACAATCATCACCACGAGTGTGCACATACAGAAGAATAATTACCTGCAACCTTCCAGCAGTATCTACAATGACCACATCCATGTTCTTCTTTCTGGCCTCTTGTAAGCCTCTCTTAGCTATTTCAGAAGGTTTAACTTCAGTTCCTTCTCTATATACAGGCACACCCACCTGTCACAAGCTAGAACTAATTAAGTATAAGAATACAGCCAGTTAATCAAACCACAAATTGATTATGAACACAACAACAAAAGCTGAAGCGCAACAGTAACCAAAGAAACCTGCTGGCAACTTCTCATACAAGATGTCAGAATAAAAAATATCCTTGTCTAGCTTAAAAATAATAAGTAGAAAATACAAACCCATGAAAATTGCGACGTGTTTTAGATCATCTACTTTTCAATGTAGGCTATTCATCTCTCAACAACAATTATTATATTGTATTCTTAAGACAACAATGGTTGTATTATATTCTTCAGTTCTTCATAAAAAGAAACAGGACTATCTGTGGCATAATTATGACTCAAGAATGCAATGAGAAGGTAAAAGCTACCATGACTAGTAAAAGAAATGTTATATACGTTTGTTTGAAAAATCCACTGTGACATCTTAGGAAAATGTATAAGAAAGCAAGCAGATAATCAAATGCATTGGCATACGCTGTTCAAATGGTATCAAAGGTCATTCTTCTAGATGAGATTACAATACCTGTTCTCCCAAGATAACAAGTTGGTCAATAGCTGCAGGTCTGTACACATCTCCAGCAACAAGCATGCAAGACTTCCCCTATGGTCACCGCACACAATTTCAATAATGTTTAGCATAATGCAAGACTAACCAATGCACAACATCAAAAACACACATGAACTCCAAACAGAAAAATCAGAATGCCTCGGAAATATCAAACCAACCTGTTTCTTAAGATAATTAGCTAGCTTTGCACAAACAGTAGTCTTTCCAACTCCTTGTAAACCAGCCAGCAGTATCACAGTGGGGCCTGATTTTGAAAACACCAACTCAGACACCTCTCCGCCCATTAATTTCACAAGTTCATCACTTACAATCTGCCAAAACGACAAATTAGCACCACGAAGCAAGTAAAATAAATAAGCAAACAACACCCTGCATGTACGTAGCAACTTTTCTCAACCTTAATCTACAAACTCAAACACAAATAATGCAGTGACCAATTAATTTGACAAAGGCAGTTCATAGGAATTCAAAAGATCACCTTAACCAACTGTTGATCAGGTTTGACTCCACGAATCAAGCCAACACCAACAGCTTGATCACTAACTGATTGAACAAACCTTCTAACCACCGGAAGGCTCACCTGTACAAAACATCAACCTCATTAAAGGAGACATTCAAAAACCATCACTTAATTTACTCTTTATTTCATAAATCACACTTAGTATTTATGGTTCAAAACATCTTTCAACTCCAAACAGAAAATCATAAAATTGAGCCACGCAAATGAAAAACTAAGCTTACAGAACCACCAAAAGGAAAAGAACAAATAATCTACGCTAATTTAAAACATTTCCACCGCAATTAACTTCCTGAATAGCACAAAAAATGTATTCATAAAGCATGTCATAAGCACAGTAAGCACTTACATCAGCTTCTAAAAGCGCTCTACGGATATCCCTCATTGGCTCCACGATATTCTCTTTCGTCAAAACCTCTAAAACAAAAACACAGAGAAATTTTAAAAACTACACAAAAACAAAGATAATAAACTTCATTGGGAAAAGCAAGCACACGAGAACCTTCTCCTTTGAGTTTACTCCAAGCAGCTTCGAGTCCACTCGTTAACTGCCCGAACATTTCAGCTCTGACGATCCCGTTTCTCATCTTCCGCTTCACTACGCTCTTGCAATTCACCCATCCCCAAATTTCTCGCTGCCGATTTCACAAGTTCAACTCAACATAATCAGAATAGAACACGAAAATAACCTCAACCTGGTAAATTAGTTAACAGTTCGGATACTTACAGCGAAGAGGTTGCCGGAAGAAAGTGAAGTGGCATTGCTCGACCCCGTCCAGGCGGAGTGGAATTTAGTGGAATTTCTCGCGTATTTGGAGGGGGAGAAAGCCGTACTGTGTCGAGGAAGAGAAGACGAAGAGAAATGGCGGGAAGCAACGGCCGAGAAGTGTACGGCCTCCATTGTAGAGTTTGGTAGTGGAGCTTTGAGAAGCTCTCTGGTTTTTTATCTGATAAAAACCCGTTTGTTCTATCCAGTATCCATTATGATATCGGAAAGAGGCGGGTTCCTGTATTTCGCGGACTACGGTATTACTACTTCACTCTTTTTTCGGTCACTTTACTGCTTAACCCATTAAAACGCACCTTTTTGAATGAAAAATGAAAGTAATAAAAAACTATAGTATCAAAACTTGCAGCATAAGTGTGTAGGCTCGTCAATTTGACTTTCGAATTTAATTTGCACTACTTATAGTTTACTACCTCTCCCTCTAATATCAATGTATTTTTTTAAGAGATAATTCAACATTTATTTTGTAGTTTTTTTTTAGAGTAAAGAAAAATTATAATCTTAATTTTTTAATGCTTAAAAGATTAAGAAAATTTACTAAAATATTGGAATAATTATGAAAATTGTATCCAAAATGTAACAAATAGCTTAGTGTGAAAGAATGAAAAAAAAATGATTTAGCAAATTTTTTTTTGAATTTTCTTGTAATAATTTTTCAATTTTCTCAATTAATTTTTAATTTTTCTATTAACATGTACCCTACCATATTTACTATATTTTTCATCAAAAAATAATAATTACTATTCTTGAACTTTTTTGCTTTACCTTTATTTTAAGTAGCCGTTGTTCTCCCTTCTTTCTGCCCGCCAAAACCAAACTATATTCTAACCGTCGCATCTTCCCTCCACATCAAAACGACATCCCATTTTTCCGTTTTTTTCCTGCCTTCACCATCATGATATGACCATCAAAACCAAGCTATATCAATATCACCACCTTCAATCCCCGGACAAAAGTCAACAATGGAATACTCTATTAAGACAACTGGCAAACAAATCCCTCTTCCTCGACGCGATTTCTCTCTATCCCCAAATGCTCCGCTCCGGCGGCGCCCCCAACGCATTCACTTTCCCATTCGCCCTGAAGTCTTGCGCCGCGCTTTCCCTGCCAATTACGGGAGGGCAACTCCACTGTCACGTCATCAAATTTGGGTGCTTGCTGGAACCCTTTGTGCAGACGTCTTTGATCTCCATGTACTGCAAAAGTAATTTTATGAATAACGCGCGCAGGGTGTTTGATGAAAATCCTCAATCAAAGAAGCTAACGGTTATTTACAACGCTTTGATATCTGGGTATGCATCGAATTTGAGAACTATTGATGCGGTGGTGTTGTTTCGTGAAATGAGGGAGATGGGTGTAGAACTTAACGGGGTTACAATGCTTGGTTTGGTTCCGGTTTGTGGGGTACCAGAGAATTCGGGATTAGGTATGTGTGTTCATGGGTGTTGTGTTAAATTTGGGTTGATTTTGGACAATTCTGTTGCCAATTGTTTGCTTACAATGTATGTGAAATGCAATGAAATTGACTGTGCCAGGAAGTTGTTTGATGAGATGCAAAATAAAGGGTTGATTACTTGGAATGCTATGATCAATGGGTATGCTCAAAATGGGCTTGCGAATAATGTCTTGGAACTTTATAGGGGTATGGAATCAAGTGGGATTTTCCCTGATGCTGTAACACTTGTTGGGGTTCTTTCATCGTGTGCTCATCTTGGTGCTCATTCATTTGGTAGCGAGGTTGAAAAGAAGATAGAGGCTTATGGGCTTTGCTCGAATCCATTTTTGAATAACGCTTTAATCAATATGTATGCTAGGTGTGGAAATTTGGTAAAGGCAAGGAGTATTTTTGACGGTATGCTTGTGAAAAGTGTAGTTTCATGGACAGCAATCATAAGTGGATATGGAACGCATGGGCATGGAGAGATCGCAGTGGAGCTCTTTGATGGTATGATTAGGGCCGGTGTTAGACCTGATAGAGCAGCTTTTGTGAGTGTTTTGTCTGCATGCAGCCACGCAGGATTGACTGATATGGGGTTAAATTATTTTGATGTGATGAAGAGAAAGTATGGTTTGCAGCTTGGTCGAGAGCATTACACTTGTGTAGTCGATCTTTTAGGCCGAGCAGGTCAGTTCCATGAGGCTAAAGCGCTCATCGAGTCCATGGAAGTGAAACCAGATGGTGCGGTATGGGGAGCTCTTTTGGGTGCGTGTAAAATCCATAGAAACTTGGAATTGGCAGAATTGGCTTTCGAGCGGGTTGTTGAGCTCGAACCTACAAATATTGGCTACTATATTCTGTTATCAAATATGTATACCGAGGCTGGGAATACAGAAGGGATAGTGAAGGTTCGAACCATGATGCGGGAGCGGAAGCTCAAAAAGGATCCAGGTTGTAGTTATGTTGAATTTCAGGGGAGGGTTCATCTCTTCTTAGTTGGGGATAGAAATCATCCTCAAATGAATAGAGTATACAAAAAGTTGGATGAATTAGAAAAGTTAGTGAGGGAACTTGATGATTCTGAGTATAATGATCACAAACAGAGAAATGAAGAACTCGTAAGCAGTACGGGTGTTCATAGCGAAAAGTTGGCAATTGCATTCGGGCTGTTGAATGCAAGATCAGGGGCAGAGATTGTTGTGATGAAGAATCTAAGAATATGTGGAGATTGCCATTTGTTCATGAAATTGGCTAGTAAGGTCGTGGATAGCCAATTTATCATTAGAGATGCAACTCGCTTCCATCATTTCAAGGATGGATCATGCTCTTGCAAAGACTATTGGTAATGTTCATAACAGATGCTGATGGAGTTTAACTTTCTGATTGAATAATAATTGAATTTTGCATCACGATTTGTAATGTTACAACATAAATACAATTGGCCTTGTTATAGATAATTAACAAAATTGACTCTGACCAAAAAAGAAACAAAAATGATACAATCAGACATTTTTTATGAAACCTCCTATAGGCACTATTAGCTCAGTTCCAGAAACGCACTCATCATCTACAAATGGTATGGTCTTCCGTACAGACAATCTCATTGGATCGATGGTACCAACTTCTCTGGTCCGTTCTTGTCCAACACAAATAGCAGCATAATGAGTACCAGTCAATTCCAAAAGTGCAAACTGCCAATTGTCTGTCGGGTTCTTGGCGCGATCAAAAGATTCAACAGTTATTTCCATCCCCTGATTGAAAAGTTAAGGACGAATCATTAATAATCATCTTGGTGAAGAGCAAAATCTTCAAAAGAGATCTATATACTATTTCAACTCAAGGATTGATTCATCCAAAAGAAGGGAAAACAATATAACTGCTACACTTCTAAATCCTGATCAACTTCATGGCTCTAAGCAGTCATAACCTTCGTTGATTTGCAGAATAAAAATCATATTCAACAAAACAAGCCTGCTCCTAGTGATACTCTATTTTGCCATACCCTTTCCTAATTTGCTTTACACTCCTGCCAAAGAAATTTATACCAACCTGGGAATCTGAATCCCCTAAAAGATTAGAGCTTCTCTCAGTAGCTTTCTTAAAGGAAATCGTAAAGGTCTTGAAAGGTGCAGCTGAGAAGCCTTTTCCCAAAGCTTTCACATATGCCTCCTGCAAATGAGATTGATGAACAACAGGGCGTCAGAAAAGTACAATCCTCTTGTCACAAGAAATTACCAAGTAAGGATTTCCTGATGAGAATTCGTGCAAACAGGATGCTTACCAAACTCAGCAAGATAATATTTTGTTACAGTTTGATAGAAGTCAATCATTAAAAGTTTCTTGTATGAGATTTCAAAAACACATCAAAGAATTTCAAATTTTTTTCCGATGCAAGTTCCACACTAAAAATCAACTTACAAATAGTTATTGAGTATAAGCTATATGACAATGTTGAAGCTTAAAGCATAATGTATCAATTCTCTAGTTCTTAAACTTTTACACCACTGCAGAAAATAATTTGGAGCTGACACAGGTTGCCCACATGGAAATATGTTTGGTATTGCTTTCATGTTAACTTAGTTGGGTCAGCTAACATTCAATAGAATAGGAAACAAGTAAAAGAGTGATAAGAGAAATAGGTTCAACCTACAGCAATCTATTTGAGGTCACTCCAAAACAATATCGAGGAAGGTCACAATTAAACTGAAGAGAAGAAAATCCCAAATGAAAACAGAAAAGACTATACAACATATTTGTGCATCAATGACTCGAGGAAGCAGTTTTTCTTTTTCTTTTTCCAATCCAATTATACTCATCTGCTCACACTTCTCAAACAATAACATTCAAAACTGAGGTTCGTTTCGTCAACGACTCAACAAGCTCACCTTTAGGGTCCATAGTTTAAGGAACTCCTTACGTTGAACTTCAGAGTCTGAGATAGCACTTAAATGTTCCACTTCGGGGTGGGAGAAATACCGCCGCGCAAATGCTAAGACATTGTTTTTTGTCTTCCGTTGCTTCTCTTCCACATCTATACCAATCTACTTTTGCAAGCACAAACAGAAGCAAGTCAAGCTAACCTGAAATAAACATGAATCAATTGAACATGGTAGAAGCAATCACATTGCATACCTGTGCATTCATAGTGACTCCACAAGCTATCAAAGATGAAGTATGGGAAATATTGAACTGTAACGGTGGAGGACGCAACCCACCTTCCCTTTGCCACTCCACCTATGCCCATTCACGAGAAAAACAGCGTATATCGTTAAAAGCAGCTTCAAGAAACACCCATGTTGCACAAACAGAAAAATTAACAAATTTTCTGCACAACCCAAAATACAAACAAAAACTTGCATTCACCTGTGGCTTCCCATGGATATTTTTTGTAAACTTCAATGTCTTTGGATCAGCATGAGAATTTATCTGGTCTAGTCGAAAACAAAATGATTATTACTAAGCAAACCAAAGAAACAAATAGATTTCAATTCATTTTCTGGGAAGAAACGAAATCACTTACATCTTGCAATAGTGGTGCGAACCAAAGTGCGCGCAAGCAGTGCTCGTTTTTGGAGGTAGTCGCCGCGCATGCTTAGAACATTTTGCTTCTCGCTCGGCGACAGAAGCTCCATGTACTGATTTAGAAGCGATACACTCTTGATTTCGTCAGGTACAACATACCATAGATGCGTCTCCCTAACCAAAACAAAAGGAAAAAAAAATCAGCTAAAAGAGAGTGAATTAGTAATTAACAATTAGGTAAGTGAGAAGGTAACCGGACGGGGAGCGGAGGAGAGGGAGGAGCCGATAAGAAATTTCGTTGGAAGAAACGCATTTTTTAAAGTAAATAATAATTTGTGTGATTTGTATAATGAAATGGGTTCAAAAATTATTATAAAAAAAAATTGTTCGCGGAGAGAGGAGGAGGAAGCGAAGAACGCGTCGATTGAAACCAAAATTGATCAAAACGACCTAGTTTTGGTAACGAAATCCAACTAAAAACTAAATAAATAAAGGGTAAATTACATTTAAAAAAACCCTATACTTTATTAAATATTACATCTTAGGACACCTCATAATCATATGGTCTAAAAACTTGAAAATAATCTTATAGATGTAAATTTTAATATTTTTAGTGGTTAAAAAAATCATAATAAATAGTAAAAAAAAATTAAAAATTATGAAAATTTAAGGAAAAGTATAATAAATATGAGAGAGTCCCCTTCCCTTAAAAAAATTGAAAGAAATAATGAGGAATTTTTTTAATATATTTAAAAATGAATAAATTTAAAAAATAGTAAATAAACTATTTATTTTTTTCATCATATTACATCTACTGTATTAGTTACATTTTTTGTCCAAATTTTATAATTTTTTAAACTATAAGGTTTTTGAAACTATAAGATTTCTAATGCACACTTTTAAACTATAATGTAACTAGTGTAGATAGATTATGAAACCTGTTCAAAGCAAACTACACATTGGCATGAGCAAAAAGTGTGTTAGAATGTGTTAAGGAGCTTAGGAGAAGCAGCAAAAAGGTTAATGAACACAGAAAATTACACACAAATATTACACAGGAAAAACACACAGAAGTGTCAACTTGTTTCTTCAGTTGGAGAACTTGCCAACCCTGTCCAAACCCTACGGGACCTGCTCGTAAACATCATCAAGCTTCATCTCCAAGCTTCAGAAAGCTCTGTCCGGGAATTTATCCGGCCTGCAATGCCGGTTCCCTTGTTTTTCTCTGCTGGTCCTGCTGTCCGTACCAATGCTCGTTCTTTAACCTTCTTAGATCCCTTTCTGAGGTTTGAACTACATGATTGACTAGCTTTGTTCTTGCAAGATCTTGCTTGGGTTCCTCTTTTAGATGTAAAGAAGCCATCTTGCTTATCATTCAACAGGGTGCTTACTTGAGATGCAACTTCGCAAGGACAACCATCAACAAGCGACCGGTTACCAACAGGAATGTTCTCAATGGATGTTAGGAAACTCTTGGATCCATTTTCAGTAGTAGAATGATCTTGACTAGTTCGATGAGGACTCTCATGAGTAGGCTCCGTATCAACAAATGTGTTTTCTTCTTCATGTCCGTTATCGTCATCCTCACCAGCCTCCTCAAAAAAAGGATGTGAAGAACTCTGATGTCCATTTTTATCTGAAGGTTCAAGTCGTGAAACACGAGTTGAATCAGCCACAGAGTCTTCTCTTTCTCTAAGCGTCCGGATGATGAGCGTCTTGAGAAAATTCATCACTTGGACAGCATGCATCAGTGCAGTTAATGGATCTGACATCTGCAATGTAAGTTAAAAAGGCCATCATTGGGGGAAGGCATGAGTTTAGAACAATGGCGAAATAATGATTCAACCTGAAAAAAACTGGACATTATCAATCAGTGTTTCAACTCTTTGAAAATCTAATTTTTACTCACTTGAGTCATGTTCGGTGCAAAAACCATCGCAACATTGCGCGCATTCATCTTGTTCATATGTTCCAGTTGTGCCACATCAGCCATTAGGTTTATTGCCCAATCTAGCAGAGCAGCTTCAGTTGGGGGAAGGAGCCTTGCAAGCCGAACACACTCCTCTTCCGACTGAGACTGCATTACCTCCTCAGGTGGAAGAGAGTCCAAGACACCCGTAGGGAGCTCTCTAAACCAAGCCTACAGAATCAGAAATGTAAAGCAAGTGATGCTTAGTATCTCATCCAGTAAACTGGAACCATAAATATATATCTTAAAGAAATTAACTCAAGTGCACCATAGTTTAGGGTCAAGGAACAAAATTAAGGAATGTCTTGAAGTATCAACAAGTAAATTGAGATTGAGACGATCAGAACTGGATTAGTTGCCACGCTAAGAGGCAACCAACAGCTGAATGATTTCACAAGTTATCTAGTAAAATCAAGGATCAGACACAAAGCGGAGAATCAAACCTTTATAAGACCAGCCAAGCAATGCACATCAATGTCCTCTGGGATCACTCCCCTGTTTAATTGGTCCCTAACATATTCCTCCTGGCTGTTCCCTGCGGTAATTCTGAAAATACCTTCAGCCTGCTCAATGAGTTCAAGGATTAGCAACTACTGACTTTGAAGTTCTATTTCTAACACAATCACCAAACAAACAGCGCAGAAATGATGATCTACACCCGTTTGGCACGACATTACATACTGCTCAGAGGCAGAGGGTACAATAACAGTACACTTGCATACAAGGAACGTAAAGAAAGAGAACAAGTACCTGCAAACCTCCTTGGGCATACAAGTGCCTTTGCATCATCAAGAGTATTGTAGGCACACTATTTCCTCTAGAATCGTATGAAAGCTGCATGGACTCAGTTGATACCCCAAAAACAGTTGCACTGAAAACAAAGGATCATTAGAAAACAACACAATATTAGCTTAGGACAATGACATAGTCATCAAAATATCTAGAAGTATTAATTACAAAGACAGCCAAGTTCAACACACATATACAAATTGACACCACGTGGTACAAGTATTTCACATCCTAAAATGCAAATTTCTTCCAATATCAAGCAGAATAAGTTAAGTGAAATCGCACACGATCAATCTTATACAGTGGCACTTCTGGATACAAGGCCATGCAAAATCATGCTCAAACAGCAGCAAGTTATGTGAGTAACAAGTAAATTTCCCCAAATGTTTGTTATGAGGATGAGGGGCAATGCAAAAACATAGTGACCAACAGTTACCAAGGTGTATTGTGCAAACTAGAAACTAAATAAATGAAATGCTAAGGGGCAATACTGCATATTCCTTCATCTTCTTTCTCCAATTCTAGTGAAGGTTTAAAAACAAACCAATATATAGCTATTTTAGGACCATTATAGCTATTTCAGGACATGAGGAAGTAGACTAAACTGCTTTTTCATGACAGAAGCCTAATCCAAATCCTGAGCCATTCAATCTACCAGGCTTATCCAGGCCAGAAAACTCCTACAAATTACTGTTTAGCCAAAATAACATATCAACTATAAAAATCTCAGCCCAGAAAGAATCAAACTAACTAAAAAGTCTACCACCAAGCACAGAAATCATAAAGTTTGTATCTTTTTGCATAACTGACCTGGCACTAGGCGCTCTCCTAGGAACCTCGGGTTCAAACTCAACAGGCAAACCCAGAAACCCATTGAACCTATCAAAAGTGACGTGGGCAACATGCCTGACATTAGTCGGTACCCCAATTTGCATTTTGCAAAGCTCTTTAGTCCCAGCAATAGCAGCAGTGGTAGTAGAAGCAGTAATACTACACCCAACAATGGACCTCCTAAACGCAGCAACTAAAAGTGTAACAAGTGACAGCTGATCCCCTTCTCTCTCCCTCTTTTTCCTCTCTTCCTCTTCTTCTTCCTGTAGCTCTTGTTCTATGTCTATTTCATGGTGTGGCCTAGGAGGAGGAGTAGAAGTAGAAGTAGAAATACTTGTTGTGGGGTTGATAAGGGTATGTTGGTATTGTTGTTGTTGTTGGTGGTGGTGGTGGTGTGGAATGTCATTGGGTACACATGGGGTAGAGGAAGAGCTTGAAGGAGAAGGGAAGTGAGATGGGGATGATTGGAGTACTTCAGTCATTGTTGTTGATTTTGGGTAAGGAACAAAAAAGATTGAATCTTTATGTCAAGATTGGATTGGGGAATTCTTTTTGTCAAGCAAGAAATGGTCTTTTTGGGTATTTTTGTTTTCTTGATTTAGTTTTCTTTGGGTATGTCAAGATTTTTGTTTTCTTTTCTGGGAAGAGGGTAATGTTAGAGTTGGATTGAAGGAAGGGATTTGTTGGTGTTTTTGTATGGTAGGACGTGACTATCATCACTTTTGAATTTTGATAAGTGTTTTCTTTTTTTATATTACAATATTTTTTCTTACTCTCTCCTCTGTCTTGGCTGGCTTTAGTATCTTGAGGTTTGAAGAAGCAACGAGAAAGATTAGCGAGTTTTAATTAATGGATTGGATACATACTTTTGGTGTGTATAGTAAGTAATTTACTTTAAAGAGTAGAGAGGATGAAGATGTAGGGGTAGAGAGATAGTGTAGGCCATGTTGACACTTGGAGTGTTCGCGGATAGGGTAAGGTTAGATTATTTTTTTGTCAAATTCTATAATCAATTCGTATTTAATCGAAAATTAACATACATTATTAAGTTCTATATTCAAACTCTACAAAAATTGATAAAAATTGGATTAAATTGGATCAGATATTATTCCACTAATTAAATTTTATTATCATAATTTTAATACTATTTAAAAGAAAGAGTTTTAGTTTAGAAATTAAATTTAAATTCTAATTAAATACTCCCTCCCTCTGTCCTTCAATGTTTGTCTTCCTCGCATCCCAATATTCAGTAGGGAACGCATATCGAGAAGGCCGGATGAGGCACTATTTGACCCCAAAAAAATCCGAATTTTTTTGTGAACGTACGTTAATCCTTAACGTACTTCCCAGAAAAAATTAGGGGCAAAATTGTCTCAAATAGTGAGTCTACCGGCCGTTTTAAGATACGTGTCGAAACAGTAAAAGCAAAAGCTAAAACGACAAACATTGAAGGACGGAGGGAGTATATTTTAGTGGTACCATTTTTAATCCACTCGAAGTAATCTGCCGTTATCTACACTTCGATAAAGTTTTTTTCTTTCCACATTTTTGGATTCGTCCATTTTTAATGGACGCGTACGGTTCCTGCATGCATCTCAAAGAGGTCGGATGACTCACTATTTGACCCCAAAAAATTCCGTACTTTTTTTACGTCCGAGAAAAAATTCTGAGTAAAATTGTCTCAAATAGTGAGTCATTCAGCCTCCTTAATATGCGTGCCAATAGTAAAAGCGTCAGTTATTTATGGACGGAGAGAGTATATTTTAGTAGTAATATTTTTAATCGACTCCCCTCATAAACTTCTATTAGTTCGAACATGATTTCGACGCATAAGGTATATATAGTTTGTTAATGAATTAGAATGATTCATGTGTACTAGGTCTTTAATTCGACTCATTGTATAAAAAAAAATTTATTATTTATTCCATTCGTAAATTTTTACGTGCTTAAATTATAATAACTCATCTAAATTAAATTTTAAGTTCGATTCACCATAATTAATGAAATTTTTGATAAGGGTTCTCGTAAAAATGGCAAGTTAATGGATCATTGACCAAAAAAAATGGTACAAAACAATTACCACAGGATTCTCAAATTGATCATGTGTTTGTAATTGGATCGTAGCTAGGGGTGTGCATGGGTCGGGTTGGGCCGGTTATAGCTCATAACCAGCACCAACCCACTTAATATTTAGAGGGTCGGATTGGATCGGTTATTTACCTGTAACCGCTGGTTATAGTGTTGAGCGGTTATAGGCGGTTAACTGCAGGTTGGCGGTTATGGGCGGTTATGGGCTTGGCTTGGCTTTGCCCATTTGTTAATCACAAAATGCAACAACGTCTCATCATCCACAAAAATAAGCCAAACCACAAGCATCCTGATCCTGCTACTGAAAATCAAACCTAAGGAACAGCAGCAGCAGGTGCAGCAACGGTGGAGCTTGGTCGTCGGAGCAGGGACAGCAGCAGCAGGTGGAGCTTGGTCGTCGGATCTGGTGGAGTGAACAAGAGCAGATCGGGAGGAGTAGTGGTGTGCTGGAGTGGCGCAGCAGGAACAGCAACAGCGCCGACGAAAGAGGGAGAGTGAGAAGGAGCGGCGATGGAGATGGGCGATGCCGATCGAAAGAGGGAGAGTGAGAGTGAGAAGGAGCGGCGAGAGAGGGAGAGTGAGAAGGAGCTGGAGCGTGAGGGTTTTTAGGGTTGGGTAATTAAAATGTAGTATAATGTGTATATATTATATACTTCGGGTTAATAGGTTGGGTTGGATCGGTTATAAGCGGTTATGGAAAAATCGACCCGCTATCCGACCCAACCCAACTATAGTGGGTCGGTTATATAACCGTTACCCACGGTTATGACGATTATGCTCTTTTAACGGGTTGGATCAGATCGGTTATACGAGTCAAACGAGTTGGGTCGGTTATTTGTACACCCCTAATCGTAGCATATGGTAGTGGTGATGCAATGACCAAACACACTCACGTCATTACATTTTCTGATTGATTATATATTATTCTTTCTTGATGATTTCTTCAACTTCTTTTTTTAAGGATTAAACAGATGGAATGACAGGTAATCTTTCGAAGGATATCTCAATAAAGAAAAGAGCTCGGCTTACGTCATGCCAACTAGCTCCTCTGACAGGTGTCAGATGAGGACCATCCATCTGGTTCTTTTTCTATACTCTATACGTGTTATCCAAGTAGGAAAACAAATGACAAGGAGAAAAACTATGAAAAAACTTTCCTATCAAAAATACAAAAAATATTTTCATCCATTAATTTAAAACTCATGATTTACATTATGCTTATATATAGAGATCATACCAACTTAAAGTTCATAAAATCTTTAAAAAAAAATAGAAAATTAACGTAAGGTTGTTTTTTCTTTAGTCTCTCAAAAAATAATCACGATTATTAAAATCGGATCAGTCGGTTCGATCAGTAACTCGAAACATTAATTTTAATCGACTAATATAATTAGAGACGTTTCTCGTTAGATTAAGAAATTTAGTAAGTATTATAGTTGTTGTTGTAGAAGTGAAGGCAATCTTGAAGAAGGTTGTGTTGTGTTGTGTTGTGGAGTCTTGCTGTAAAATGTACTTAAATCTTTTTTTTTTAAAATAAAAAATTGCCTATTTTTTCCCGAAATTGTTAAATTAGAAAGAAAAATAAAATCACCTACAACCATATGCATTATTTTATAGTCTTCTTCTTCTAAAATGTATAAATACACTCAATTTTACTTTAAATTTAAAAAAATAAGAGGGTTGTATAAAGATTTTTCCCTACTACATAGTATTATTTACTTCAAAGTTGCTATTTGTACTTTGTAGGTAGCTACAACAAGTGGCTTTTCGCACAATCATGAATAATACAGATAGCAAACATGTCATTAATTAGGAGAAGTGAGAAGTGATTGTCTTTTTTTTCCAACGAAATCAAATGAAAATTGATTGATTTGTACGCAAATTAGGTGCAGTTTTACTCGATCCATGTTACGAGTCTCCGCTAATTCGAACTCATGTGTTGAGCCGGCCAGCGCCTCGATATTACCCATCTTATCTAGCTTAGTGCCTTGCCCTGCTGTATGAACCAACCAGCCCAGAAAAGATTCTTTTGTCTCGGCAGCACAAGAACCTTTTTTTGTATTTTACTGTCAGAGTTGCTTACCACGCACCTTTCGTTTTTGTTGATATTCCCTATCCGTTCAAGAAAGGAAGTAAAAGAAAAGGAAAGACAACATATGTACGTTGAAGGAAGTTTCAAAAACAGCTTTTGATAGCAAATGCAGCTCAAATTAGGAGCAAAGAAAGAAAGGGAAAAAGGGCCACCAATCTAAACAATTCAGCTGCGCTCCTGCAAAAGAAGCTTTTGAAGAGTGTGCCGTTGCACCAAGACTCCTCAAAAAGTTCAG